>JAOTQQ010000041.1:17999826-18070280 GCA_026546715.1 Gallinago undulata
TTCCCAGCAAGAGTGGTCAGAGACTGGAACAGGCTGCCCAGGGAGGGGGTTGAGTCCCCATCCCTGGACGTGTTTCAGAGTGGTTTAGATGTGGTGTTGGGGGATATGGTGTAGGGTGAGTGGGGCAGATGGTTGGACTTGATGATCCCAAGGGTCTTTTCCAACCTGAATAATGATTCTATGATTCTATACTGTCCCACTTTGAGGATGACACCTATAAACAGTGTCAGCCTGAACGTGCTGCCACAGTGCACGTGTATCTTCAAGTGTAGGCGTGCCAATGAGGCTACAAATTGAGACCTAATTTGTGACTAACTTCACCCACCTCAAGAAAGTAAGAAGGTGAGCGGGAGCACTCCTCCCTGGGCTGGAAAAACAGTGAGTCTAGGCACAGAGGAGAAAATAGAAGTGGAGTGGCAGCAATTTGCTCCCCCACACCCCTGTTCCAGTCCAAATAGATGTCTTCAGGAAGGAGTAGAAGATAGGCAAAGCCTTTGTACCACCCCTACTTGCTGGCTTGCCCAGACAGGATGGCATGACAGCAGTTGTTCATAATTTGCAGCTGGTAAAGGTCACCAGCCAAGATGAAAGAAGGAGGGAGTGGTGACTCAGAGCTGTGTCAAGCCTCTCTGGGATTTTTCTTGGGTGGTGCGTTTCACACCCCACCTCTCACTTCAGGCTCTGCCTCAAGCCAAAATGTAGTTCAGCATGCATGAGACACCTACTGGAAACAACTCAGCTCAAACTCATCAGGGGCTGGGTAAAGCACTGGCCCTTGAAGCTCTCCCCCACGCTGTTTTGTCAATATGCATTAGTATTAGTCTAGGTAGTTTATGAAAGGATATTTTGGGTACCTCCTACATTCTTCCCCACTGTACTCCTATTAATACCTGCAAAGCTGCCGATCCAGAAAGATCCACTTGATTGTTTCTGTGATACAATCGTATTTCTAGTTAGATCATTAGATTTTCACCTCAGAGACCAATGGGCAGCCAGTGAGTGATAACACTTGATGATTATTTGGGGATACTGAACTTCCACTGAAGAGCAGATCATGCAAAACTGGCCAGCCAGGCACAGCCAAAAGCTGTGTCATACATGACACACACATTTGACAGGCAAAACATTTTCCTACCCAGGACATTCATGCCATCCTTAAATTCAAGTCCCTTCTTAATGACCAGCTGGGCTTCTGGTGGTGCTTCGTGCACTGTCTCATTCATCACAGCAAAAGCCGAGTCCGTGACATTTGGTGGTTCGTCAATGGGGGGTGGCACCAGCACTTTCTTGGTGACAGTCTGGATCTGAAGGCAATAAAAAGGGAGGATGAGAATGGAAACAGACTGAATGTAATCCATATGGGAGATCAGGAAATAATCCCAGGGAACTGTATTTTTAAAGGATTAGACATGCCTTTCAGAACCTCTTACTCCTCCAAAAGCAAGTTTGCTTTTCAATAGTTACAAGCGTTACAAAGCCCCGAGAGTCTTCCTCATACTTTTCTAGTGTGAGAAGTATGGCAAATACTTGTTCCTTACAGATAGGACATCACATTTTACAGAACATTAGCCCCTTTACCCAGACGGTTCACAAATGGTGCTTCACAGATTGTATGTTACATGCTGGTACCACTGATTTAGCACCAAAAGGCAAGGACCTCTATGAACAGTCACAGCAGCAACTCTGCAGTAAGGCTTGTTATCCAGGATGGTCTCCCAGCTCAAGTTATCACAGTTAGTTTGATGGTTATCTTGAATCCAACGCTTCACTTGCTGACTGCGAGAGCTCAAAATGGAATATACTCAGTCCTGTGAGCTCTCTAATTAAAATATTGTGAATGACAGATAACAGAAAAATGATCAAACCTGCCAGATACCTATTAAATCAAATCTGACCACCTCAAAAAAGAAGACATGAGCATCTGAATGGATCTGGACCCCTGCTGGCACATGAAAGGCAGGGTCAAGGGAAAGCTGGGAAGGAATGGAAGGGGGAGAAATGGCTTGAGTTTATGGCTAGGAAAAAAAGGGAGGAGGGAGTGGGAAAAGAGAGATCTGTGACTTGTTCCTTTTAGAATGGATGTTTTCGTCCTGAAACCTACTTCACACCCTGAACCTTTCTTACCTCCTCATGGCTCCGAGACAGGCAAAACAGTCAGGAAGCTATGACCAGTTTGCCGTGGTTTTCCGTCTGCTCCCTACTTTCCTTGTTCTTAGAAACATGTTTTAGCAGAGCATCAGAAATGATGCACCATTTTCCGGTTGAAATGGACATTGCAGCACTATCGATGATGATACAGATTCAATCTATATATTTTAAAACTGTAAGATTTTAAATTACCTTATGTTTTTCCTTTCAAAACCTGCTGTCTAAGTCTAGAGAGGGCAATGTTGAAAGAAAACTTACGTATCTTTGTATGAGAAACTCTTTAGTTGTCCTGAAACAACAAAACATTCCTGCACATTTAAATTTTTTTCAAAATTAAATTTTATCTGAGGGATGCTGTCAACAGCATTTTTCATGTGAGGTATCCAGAATGTAAGAACAGAGTCATAGAAATTAAACCTAAAACATTACACTCTACACACTCACAAATTCCACTACAGTCACTTAAGTCAAAGGTCCTCAGCCCTCCTTTGCACAAGGCCACAGTCACTAAAAACGCTGAGCCTAACATCAAGTTTAGATTCTGACGCCAACATATGAGGCTAGAAATCCATTTAGATGTCACTATCATATTTATAGATGATAGCCTCAATCTCTTTCATGGCACATCTTAGGTCACTGCTGGAATAGCAGTTTCCATTGTAAACGAAGTCTTTCTTGCAGACCATACAAAAATTCAAGAGATCCTGAAACCCCATGATGATGGTTCAGAGTTCAGTGTGCAAATGAACTTTCTCAAAATTGCAATTGGATTCCAGCATTGCTTTCTGCCTGGTGGCAAGGGAATGCATGGAAAAGTCCCCCACAGACCACGGCTACACAGTGCCGTTGCTTTGCACCCTTCAAAACCATTCTTCACAGAATTTCTGCAAAAAAATTGCTTCTTCCTAAGGCAACCTGGAAACACTGAATGATCACAGAGAGAGTCTGTATAAACGTAGGAAGAGAAAAATATATGCTGACACCATTAAAAGCAGTTAATTTTCCTCCTAAAAAAAGAGAGAGATAGATAAATCCTAACTCCTTACTGAGCAGTTAAGGGCTATAGAAGGCACAAGTTCCACCTGGGAAGGAGTGTGACTTACTTTGCAAATGAAGGGTGGCTTTGTGGCAGAGGCTTTCACTGGCAATTACTATGGAATCTGGTAAAATCAAACACTGGAAAGCACAAATACTCAGTAGCTTTTTTGACTAAATTTAAAAAACAGTCAGTGGCATTGGTGATCCATAACTAGTAAAGTGACATGAACACTGATAAAACACACCCTGGAAAAGAAATATTAATGTTCCAAAAAAACTATCTGACATGGGTAGCTTAATTCTTCTTTCTCCTGCTTTTTGTCCCTTTGTTGAGATATGTGACCACTTTTAACTGAGCAGAAATCTAAATCTCCTCTCTTCCACAGTTTAAATGAGGGAGAGGAAGGAAAAAGCACACGGCCCCTGCTCTCTCCTCACTTAGTTTTGCAAAAATACATTTCACATTACACGTGATGTTTGGCCACCCACCGTTTGATCACGTGCCTGATATTCCCATGATGATTTGGAAACATTGAGAACATTCTCTCTTTAAATCCCCAAGGAGTATGCTTTTTTTTTTTTTTTAGGTGGAAGAAATCCATGGAAGAAATGAAGCAATCCAAGCCCTTTTGGCAGCTTAGGATGTCCTTCATTCTTCCACCCTGCACGGCCTCTTCTCCCTTCCTCCTCTTCTCTACTCTTTATTCTTTGGCCATTACCCCAGCTCCAGCTATAATGCCATTTCACATAGGAACACTTAAGAACAGGTTTGGCAGCCAACCCTGTTTCATAATATAAAAAAAAAAAAGGCCTGCATTATTGCCAAACAATTTAGTTGTAGGAAAAAGCAGCTTACGTACAAGAAATATGTATAAGCAGAAAATTGAAAACATGCATTTTACATTTATTTTACCTCTTAAAGTGAAGCTGGTTTGATTAAGCATTGGCGAAAAGCTTTTAGACAAAAATATCTACCTACAGAGCAAGCTACGCGCAGTGCAAGCATGTTTCTTGCCCAGAGTGCTTCAAACCTGGCCTGATGGAGCCACCTGTAGGTGGGTCAGCCACTGGACGGCACTAACCCACCTAGTCTGGACTCCAATCCGGAACAGAAGTTATGAGAGGTTTGGTTCTGGGGTACATTTCCACTGGCAAACTGAAACATGTATTACAAACAAGGCATTGCAGAACCATCAGCTCTGCAACTTACAACCAAGATCAAATTCAACCTGGGTTAAAGATTCCGTGATTCATCAGCTGTTCAGGCCAAGCCAGCATTTATGACCATATATACTGTATAAAAAGTGAGGAAAAAAATTAAATTTACTTAATAACAAACTAAAAATCATCTTCTTAAAAAATATGAATTTAAATAATAACTGCAACGTAAACAGCCGAAGCAGCTATATATCATGTTCTTTAATTTACCCACTCAAGAATTAAGACCTGTATTTCTCTTTGCATCATCATTTCTGACATTCACCTAAACAATGACATTAACTTTACAGACATTCCTCGTAAGTAAAAGATGTAAAAAATATTACCAATGAGTAGAAGGATTTACCTGCTGAAAGCATGCTTGGACTAGATTTTCAGGAAACAGGTTTCGGATCAAATCCAAGAAAGCATCCAGACTAGATACTTCATCGTTCTTCTTCCCTTGACCAAGCTGTTTCCTGAGTTTCGGATTCCCTGGATGGATGGCTAAAACCAAAATCACGCCCAGCACAGCAGCAATTATGGTGGTGGACATGTAGTAGACCATGGCTCTTGTACCCAATCGGCCACTTGCTTTAGCATCTAAACCGGACAGTCCTGCAGGTTTTTTATTTTAAGAAACACAAAAATACCTTTATTTTAAGAAACAAAATTAATTTAAGAAACACAATTGGATACTGAGACTCAATATCTAATTTAATTATCATCAGACAAAATCCCTTATAATTTGCAAAATTTAACGACTGCCTCCAGGTGCCTACTTTTGTCCTTATGATGTGCTCATCACCGCAGATATCACTGAAGCTCCTGTCTCCTGTTCTTATGGGAGTAATGTCTGCTGCGACTAATTTGAAGAAAACCACTTAAGATTCCATCTAAACACAGAGGAGGCATTGAAAAATAGAGAAGATATCATACCATCTTTTGCTCTTGATTGCTGCCAACTGGTCATAGTCAGTTAAGCTGTCCTAAAGCTTTAGGAAGGCTAGGCTCGTTAACGTCATGCCATCTTATTTGCAAGATCCAATCCAGGAATTAGGTAAAATAGCACATTAAGAAATTTCTGATGTTCAAGAGGTTGTAAAAGGGCATGTGTTTGAAAATAAATTCACTGGAGCATCTGTGCATCAAAGCCAATGAAGATAATCAGAAATTAACTCTGAAATTCTGTGATTCTGTGAAATACACACTCCAACCGCAAAATCCCTGACAGAATCACACTATTATTCTTCCTACATCACAAAAAGTAAACCAGGTGATATCTGTAGCAAGCATCTTAAACTCATTATGGCTAATAGATCTTACCTGTGATTAAACTGGAGATAATTAAAGGGAGGATCAACATTTTCAGCATCCTCATAAGTATATCTCCCGGGAAGGCTATTAGCATGATGATGTCAGGGTCAATAGGTGTTGCCAGACGAAGAAGACCCCCACACAGCGCACCCAGGATGACACCTGGAAGAAGAATAAAAAAGGGCAGGTAGGTATCATACCTGATTGCACATGGATTACACAGAAGAACAGACTAGAAGCAAAACAGTTGCACAAAGCAGCTGCTTTTTGGTACAGAGACAGACTCTTGGAAGGTTCAGCCTTCTGATTACTACAAGGCTGTAACACACTTACCATGTACCTCCTGACCACAGAGATGTGGTCCTGATAGAGAAATGTACTATTCCCTTTCTGCAAATACAAATGTGCTGCAAACCACACTGTTATTGAGGTTTACTAATGCTGTGTAGGCCTTGCAATACAGTGAGGGATAATCAAATATAATGCTGGCAAATTTAAGACACCAAGAGGTGAACTGATTTCTGTAAGGCCATACAGAACTGACAGAAGAGCCAGGGTTAGGACCCAGGTCTTCAGAGCATGATGATAGCTTGCTCTCAGCATAAGAATGGTACCCTTCGAGAACCAGGTCAGCACCAGTAAGTGTTTTACAGCCTAAAAAAAACCCTGCAGGAAAGCTTGAGTAAAACAGATTCAAATTTTGTTTTGGGGTTTTGAAAGTGGACCGCCTGACCAGAAATACCGCACCGACCACTGAAGAATACTTGATTCTAACTACTCATTTATTACTCCTTCCCTTTCGTGGTCTGCGTCCTTCCCCTTGTGCTAATGTTCTCAAATCACAACCAATCCCTTCATCGCTTGTTTAGAGTTGTAGTTATAATACCTAAACCCCTCCCTCAGGATTGAGGCTGTTAAGGGGAAAAAAAAGGCCATATTTACTTTCATAGCATGGTCTTTGTGAATGGATATTTTATGCTTACATCCAGAATACCTTTGTTTTTCTGATCCCAAGCCCAGGTCTCAAATGTAATAAAAATTGACAGTGAAGCACCTATAACTCTTTGAAGCATCATTTTGATACAATGGAAAATATATATGCATTTAAAACTTTTTCTGGAACTGCATCAGGCTAAAGACAATTCGAAGCAAATACTAACTAAACACTTCAGCTGGATGGGTTTTGAAGGCTGAAAAATATGGATGTGAAATTTGCTGCAGCTGGTCTTTCAAACAATAACAAAATAGAGTGTGTCTATGAATTTGTTGCATTTGGCTGTTAGGCTTTGAGTGAAAGAGTAACAGGCAAAGAGCCAGTGAACCACCATAAAATGTCAAACCGTTCTGTATTTGGAAGCTGCCGAAGCCAGAGGCAGTATTCAGGATGAGATCACGGCGTGCTGCCTTACAGCTACAGAGAGAGGGGGGAGAACTTTAAAAACAGTGGGGCGCTAACTGAGAGAAAAAAGATGAAGCAAAAGAAATTTTGAAGAGGTTTTATCTCTATTTCAAATACACGAGAGGGAAAAAAAATGTGTAGTGCAATTAGTTGTACTGAATGCCATTGATCTGATAAGCCTCGGGACTTTGCGCGCGCTCCATCCAAAAGCAGACCCAGGAGGCGTCTCGGTGGCGTGGATCTGTTCCGTGGCAGCAACACCCTGCACAGCACCTACAGGCACCCTACCTGCCTCTGCCCGCGTTGGCTGAGGGCATGTGGTACCCACGGGCAGATGCAGATAAAGAGAGGAGGAGGAGGAGGAGGCACCTTACCGAGGACGGTGAGAGTCAGGAGCAGGTTCCTGCGCAGCGACTGGCAGAACTGCACACACACGTTCCTGGGTCTCTGCTCCGCTGGGCTTAAATGACTTTCATGCATCCGCACTTCTACTTGCTTAGGCATATTGTTGGCACTGGAACGAAAAATTTAAAAAGAAGTAACAGTTATAGCACAGGATGCCAAAAGCGAGAGGAAAGGCTGGACTGCTTCCACCATATGATGCCTATTCCAGCTCTTCCCACATTTCACAGGCGCCGTGTATTTCCTGCTCTGAGGAAGTTTCTGAAATGCCAACCGTTTCTTTTTCTAAAGGTGTTGCCATTTAAGTATTTTTTGGGGGTTATCTCTCAAGCGGTGGAGGTGTAACCAGAATGAATTCACTGGATACATCGTCCCAGTTTGTTCCATGGACTGAACTATTGGTCTTGAGCTGGAAAATTCAATTTCCCCAAAGATCACAGCTGTCTACTTAAGTAGGAGAGATGCCTGAAGAACAAAGTTTCTATTATCATGAAAATGCAGATTTTAATACCTTATTTAATTCCAATTCAGGAAAAGAGTTTAAAAATGAGGATTTATTTGCAAAATAAAGCATTCCAGAATATTTTGCCTAATTTTCCCAAAATGTTTCATTTCAACATTAACATTTTATTTTCATATAGTCAGAATGCTGAGGTTAAAAGAATCTTTTTCAACTTGGTTCTAATGAGACTTGAACAACTGCCACTGACAATTAGTCAGAACACTCTGCATTCCCCAAGAAAATCTTTGGTTTCATTGAATTGGCAGTGGAAAACATTAGTTTTTTTACTAGCTCTAGTTTATATTTGGGTAAGTGATATGCACATGAGTGCAGGACTTGGAAAGCCGTGCCTCTAACTTTCTCAATGCCTGAGAAACCATTAGCAATAGACTCCCTACTAAATCGTACTTGAAAAAAATACTAAAAATACGACTAGAAATAAAACAAAGGTTCCCTAAAAGTTAAGGCTGCCTACTTAAATAGGAGAAATGGGTAAAGAACAATTTTTTTTATTATCAAGAAAATAGATTTTTGAGAACTTGCCAGATCAGGGCAGGATGTTAGAAAAAGGAAACCAAATCTTCCTCTACAACAGTAGACTGAGGTCTATAGTCCTAAAACAAGTCTGAAGAGATATATAAAGTTTCAATGTTCTCAGTATTAAACCATTTCCAGGGAATCAAAACTTTTTTTTTTTTATAGTGATATAAAGTGTAGCTTGTTGTCTTCATAGTTTCTCAACAGAAAGTTACGATTAGACCTGTAACGATTTTCAGCCATGTAAAATATAGATATCCAAACACCCCTGGAGAAGAGAAGGAAATGAGGACACAAAGCTCTTTAAGAACATTCTGAAATTTCCAGGAACTTAATACCGTATTGTGAGCTTCCATCAAGTGCAAAACATGGTTTTTAGACTCTCCAACTTGTCAAGATCACAAATGAACCTTGAGCATGGACTGAAATTCTGCTTAATATGGGTTTTTCAAAGAAAAAGACCCAGTACTAAAATATTCTAACCACACAAATCTGTTACAAAAATTGTTAACAGATTAATATAATCACATGGAAAATGGTAGCACCACAAAGGATAAAAATCTAAGAGTTTGCACGGTTAGCACTGCTCTTAGCAATGACATTGTACTGTTCCAGGCTTTTGAGTGTATTGCAGGAGGTGAGGAGGGGGAAAAATCAGTGAACTAAAAACCTTCCACAAAGGATAAGAGAAGCTTCTTGTGCAGCACATGACAAAACCATTATTTTGCACAAGAATTTTTCTAATTACTAGAAGATGAAAATCTGCTTGACCTCTGAATCATGTAAATTAACTTGTGTCTTACAGACTGAGTTATAGAATCATAGAATGGTTAGAGTTGGAAGGGACTTTAAAGATCATCTAGTTCCAAGCCCCCTGCCCCTGGGCAGGGACATCTCTGACCAGACCAGGTTGCTCTAAGCCCTGTCCAACCTGGTCTTCAATACCTCCAGGGATGGGGCAGCCACAGCTTCTTGGGGCAACCTGTTCCACAGTCTCAACACCCTCACAGCAAAGAATTTCTTCCTGGGATCTCGTCTAAATCTCCCCTCTTTCAGTTTAAAACCATTCCCTCTCTTCCTAGGGCTCCCTTCCCTTATCAAGAGTCCCTCCCCAGCTTTTCTGGAGCCCCCTTTAAGCACTGGAAGGGGCTCTAAGGTCTCCCCAGAGCCTTCTCTTCACCAGGCTGAACAACACCAACTCTCTCAGCCTGTCCTCACAGCAGAGGTACTCTAGCCCTCTGATCATTTTCATGGGCCTCCATTGGGCTCTTTCCAACAGGTCCATGTCCTTCCTGTGTTGACAACTCCAAAGCTGGATACAGTACTCCAGGTATCACCTCCTGTGACCTGCTGGCCACACTTCTCCTGATGCAGCCCAGGATGGGGTTGGCTTTCCGGGCTGCCAGTGCACATTGCCGGGTCATGTTGAGCTTCTCATCCACCAACACCCCCAAGTTCTTCTCCTCAGGGCTGCTCTCCAGACATTCTCCGCCCAACCTGTATTTGTGCCTGGGATTGCCCTGACCCAGGTGCAGGACCCTGCACTTGGCCTGGTTGAACTTCATGTGATTTGCACAAGCCCACCTCTCCAACCTGTCCAGGTCCCTCTGGATGGCATCCCTTCCCTCCAGTGTGTCAACCAAACCACACAGCTTAGTGTTGTCAGCGAACTTGCTGAGGGTGCACTCGATCCCACTGTCCATGTCTCCAACAAAGATGTTAAATATTACTGGTCCCAGTACTGACCCCTGAGTAACACCACTTGTCACTGGTCTCCACTTGGACATCGACCTGCTGACTGCAACCCTTTAAGTGCGGCCATCCAGCCAGTTCCTGATCCACCAAGTGGTCCATCCATCAAATCCATGTGTCTCCAGTTTAGAGACCAGGATGTCATGTGGGACAAATCATCCTCCTTGTGTTGTTTTTGTGCCTCTATTTGCACCTTGAAAATGGTATTTATAACCAGCAGAATTAAGAACTTCTTGTGCCTGAAACCTGCAGTCACATAAAGCCATAACTGCAAGAAGTTCCCACTGCAGTCAATGGAAGCTACACAGATGTAAATTAAGGCAGAATCTGAGCTCTTACAGAAGCGGATTCCCCTGCAGGTGTCCTACTCCTCTGCTGTCTGTCACTGACGTGTGTGCACGCTCACAGGCACCTCTTCACTCCATACCACGAAGGCCACAGTGCCACGTTATACCATGCAGGGAAGGGTCTCAAATATGTATACGGCTTTCTGGTGCTTCAGATTTTCTTGCTGAATGAAAAAAAATAATGTATGACAGGGTGGAGCCCCCCGGTTCATTTGCAGTGCTGGGACTCCTATGCAAAGCCAGAAGTGTACCATCAACACGAGCAGCTGAGCACCACCAATATAATCTCTGTCTTAATGGCACCTCCGTACACAGGCATGTCCCACACAACAGGGCAGAATGCCTTTTAGCAGCTGTGGTCTTTCAAACCTGCAAACTGTTACCTCGGTCAAATAAATCATTGAAGCTCAGTGCAAGCTTCTATGGCTATTCAAACAAAGCATTCTGAATGCTCCTTTGAAACCCACCAGACCAAAACTTCTTTTGGTCTAACTTCACTGGAGCCAGAACATGACAATATAAATTAATTCTGCTCATTATTTTCATATGTCATTGTGAAAATAAGTCAAATAGCTAAGCTCCAAATTAGGGGCACATAGAGCTTTAAGAACTGAGACCTTCAAAGAAGATAATATTTTCTGCCAACTACAGAAAACTTTGAAATGAATTATAAAAAATGAAGCAAATATTGAAGAATGTGTAGTCACGTGAAACAGCACATACCAAGAGCTAGACGTACGTGGTGGCTTTCGAATGACTGAGTATGATCTTCTGCCTAGCCCAACATTACCTATCCTTCTCCCTTTTGAGGCAGCACTTATCCCTAGAAAAGGAGAGGAACTCTTTTGAGCCCAGGAGATTTTATTTTTATCCACTTCAGAGGAGTACAGTAGTGTCTCAAAGTGAATGCCATCTTTATATTCACCAACTTCAAATATGCTCTACCCTGCCGTGTAAGTGCATTAACAGAAATTATCATCAGAATTAAACTGCAATTTTACTGCCTTTTAAGCAAAGAAACAACCTCTTGCCTCAATAATCAATTTAGCTACTTGCTCTTTCCACTGTCCCTCATCCCCACAGTATGCACAAGGTATAAGATAAAAGTCTGTCCGTAAGCATTTGATTTTATATTATCTAAATATTTACTTAGTTTTGCATGTGAGATATGCAGTGCTATATGAGATGATCTGCATTTTTTAAGATATAGTCTGTTTCTCTTGCTGATTGCTATGTTTAATGTGTCAAAATGCAGAAGAACAAGTCATTAAATCACCAATGTCCATAGGATTTTTTTGATCCAACTTCCTCCAAGCATTTTTCTTTGGTCTTATTTTACCTCCCTCTGGGATCATCTGCTGCTCTATTTCTTTCCAACTGCTTATTTCTTTCTCTTATTCCCACTGAAGTTTCTAGGCCTAAAAGGTTGGAAAAACTGTTTGCTTCTTTGCCTTGGTTACCAAATATAACTCCTTTCCTCCCAAAAGTTAAAGGTTAACAATTTATACAGTGCTGGAGTGACAATGCCCTTCTATTTTCAATCAGTTCATAACTGATAAACATAAAGAACTCCGCATCTCTCAAATACTCACCCAGTTGAGTAGAGACTAGAGGGAAAATATAATCTTTCACATAAATGAAAAATGTAGGCAAAGATTATAAAAAGGCTGGTGAAACCAGATGCTGTGGATCTGGGTAAATTAGCACAAACCATGTTTTGCCTGGGTGAGGTATTTCAGCTGTGACAATTAATCAAGCAGCTAATTCCCAGTATAAGAACTCTACTTTGGCTAGCACTACCTGGAGATTAATTTGGTCTTTAGTTTCGGGAGATGGTGAGCTGCTTAGAGGAGAGGTTCCTATTAGTATAGCGAATGGCTATATGGTTTATGTTTTGTAGGAATTAGTTCAATCTAAGTAGCAGGAGTTATTCTTGGGAAAACAACCTTGGCCAGACTGGCTTAAGTTTCAGTTCGTGTGGCCTAAGAACATCTCTGGAGTTATATGCTTGCTGTCCAACCGAACACCGCTCTCTTCCGAAGCGAGGAGTAAGCAGCAAGCGTAAACGTCAGTACCTGATCAGTTGTGCCTCGGAGGACTGGCCCTCCTAAGGAAAAGACCAAAAAAAAAAACCAAAAGGGGAGGGATTTCACTGACGAATCCAGATTGTCTGCAGCAATTCTTGTGAAATTAGGCCTGAAGCATCAGCTTAACGATAAACTTCTAGTTCGAGGTGAAACAGAGTTGTCTGCTGCTTTGATTAATTATACCAGATGTCAGCTGCTGAGCTTCTTCTGGGAGACAGTCAGGGACGATATTGTTCCATTGTGCCACGTCATGTGCTGTACTGTGGGGGTTTATTACAGAAAATATTAGATAGATTATAGACAGGAAATATTAGATAGATTTCTTAGAGATATTTTTCACACCGCAGTGGAGCTGGTAAAGCTCATAACACACGGCCACAATGTGACCAGCCGTGCAGGGGAAAGAGCTAAAATACTTTTATTGCGCAAAGTATACGTTAGCTTTGGGATCACTCCAGCTATGTGATGGCCGGTTGTTAAAACACTGTATTTTACTGGTCAGGTCCAGAAACAGAAAAAAAATATGCAAAAACAAATACGCAAAACTACTACAAACGAGAGTAACATAAGCTTTACTCTGCATTAACAAGGGGTTTATTTTAAGCCTCTTGCTGCCACTAAGCCCTTCTATTGAATTTTAACTGCATTATGTAGGTTTTTTCTAGTTATTTGTAAGACATTAATAAATTCTGAGTGGAGATTCAGACATTTACCATGGAGCCTGATTTGACCTGGGGACCGGTATTACAAGCAACACCCTGAAGCATAACTTGCTTTTTTGCAGCAGGAGAAGAACTTTTCTCCCTGGATCATTTTACAATCATGTTCTTTCCTCTGAGTTAGCATCTAGCATACATTCTGTGAGTTTAACATAATCATCTGAATGAGTTTAATCATAATAATATCAGGACGACCAGGTCATTGGGTCCATTCACCACGGGTTTATGAAAGACATATCCTGCTTGACTAACTTGATCTCCTTCTATGACAAGGTGACCTGCTTAGTGGTGGAGGGAAAGGCTGAGGATGTTGTTTACCTGGACTTCTATAAAGCCTTTGACACCACTTCCCACAGCATTTTCCTGGGGCTGCTCATGGCTTGGACAGGAGTACTTCTCACTGGGCAAAAAACTGGCTGGATAGTCACAACTAAAGAGTTATAGTGAATGGAGTTAAATCCAGTTGGGTGGGAGCGTTGAGGGTAGGAAGGCTTTGCAGTGGGATCCGGACACGCTGGATTAATCATATTATTATTATTATTATTATGGCAAAGGATATAGTAACAATGTGCTTTGTGCAAGAAATTACCTACTTACATGCTCAGAAACTCAGAGACAAGTAGAATCATGATCCTGCTTTTGCTTCTACCAAGGGTGTGCCGGGTAGCACAAAGAAAAAGGCTATGAAATGACTAGGGATTAACATAGTTTTCAAGGGCACTGAGCAAAGATTAAGCTAGTGAGAAAGTGAGATCAGAAACATAGCAGCTCCTAGACATGCTGGCTAAGGACAAAAAGGAATAAAAGTGTGGGGTTTTTTTTATGTAATTTAAAGTAGTTCACAGACAGGCAGAGTGAACAAGGAGCTCTGAGATAGATAGTAAAAATTAATTTTGTTAAAACAAAGTGAAACAAAATGCAAGTTCTCCTTTGAATTTATTTCTTGAGTGATGGCTCTTGAAACACTTTTCCCTGTTGTAAATTCTCACAGGTTTTTGTCACTGAAAGCAGATACACCAGCGATTTTGGAGCACATCATTTGCACAGAACAAGTTTCCAGTGCCCACATTAACCTCCATCACTGAATTGGTGCATCAGTGCTCTAAAAAAAATAATATATCAGAGCTCCTCTCCAACTTCCAGTGGCTACAGTCTGAGATAGCTGCCCCTTCAAATTTTCAGTATTTTCCTCTAAACCCTGCAAAGCACACAAAGAGATAACCTTCATAAAAAGCAACCAATTCACTAAAAAATGCGTTCAGTTCCATGGGATGTTTGCCATTGAGTCAGTACATAACACTAAATCCAGCACTAATTCTGTTCTAAAGCATCTCTCAGTGCTCCCTGTGGGAGGAATCTCTCTTCCAGAAAGTCCCGTGGACAGTTAGAAACCGTTTGCACAAAGAGCAACTACTGAGGAGACTTACAAGAAAACAAGTTGAACTTCTACACAGAAAATGTCAGAATTTGGATTAGTGTACAGAAACTCAAAGTCTCAATTTGCTCCCATGTACCCTAACAGATGTTAATTCTGCTTTGGCTATAGACAACGGTGTTTCTCAGCTGTTCTCCAAAATCTGACTTGCAAGGAAATTTTAAACAACTATAATGCTAATTTGCCCCAGCAATCTCTGAGTGCCAGAAATCTCTGTGAGAGTGCAGAGGTCTCGTAGCAGAACATTAGGAACAGACTCTGTTTATTCACCGGTGCAATGCTTCTCACAAGCTGAAAACCAAAAAAGACATTTTAAGCTTTTTCTCTCACCATGTGGCATTTTCTTTCTTACAATGCATTCTGCTCAATAAACTTCTACTCACTCTTTTCTCTGACTCATTTTGTTATTTATTTTTTTTCAGATCCCGGGCTTCTCTTTTTATGCCAATAAGCTTTCATTAGAGCCAGACGTTCAGTTTGCTTTAATCATAACTATTGCTCCAACAAAATTGCTTTGGCCAAACTCTGCTCGTGTTCCTTGAAAACAGTCTCAACAAAAATTACTTGGTCTGGGCCATGAAAAAGCAAAGAAATGTAGTTTTGAAGACATATTAACTTCCTGTAGTGTGTTAAAGAGATTACAGAAATCAAGTACAGCATAACAGAATCATTTATGACGTTATTTTAGCTGTAGAGCTCAGCACACTCCTTGGAGTGGAATTTATGACCACACATGGCAAGCTTTGAGGAGCGCATGCCATCTGCTGGAACCAAAAAGGCTTCTTACAGAGGAAATCCTAAAAAGCAGCAATAAGTTTCACCCAGTGGAAAGTATCTTCTTCATTGTCTCATTTGCCTTCATAATTAGGGTTTGGAGCCTTCTTTCCATACTGTGCCTTTAAAACAAATGAAAAACAGTAGTAAACCCACAGCGATGACATTATTGGGAAAGGAGGGAAAAGTTTCCCATTCATACCGACTAGTGGTTTATTCTAGCAGCTGCATGGAATGGAATGGACACTCAGATAAATGGGATCTGTTTCTATTGTTCTCTCCTTACCAACACATCAGAGATGTCTGCCAGGACGCTACACCCAGAGAACCAACAGTATTAAGAAGGGAGCTCACAAGTACAAAACAGCTTTTACAAAGAAGCGTGTATTTAGGATTATGGGGCTGAAGACAGATTACTGGGTTGTTTTCTACCTTATATACTTTCTACCTTATATATGTGATGCTCTCAGGGCACGAGCTACTCTGTCAAAGGACCTGCCTTTGTCTCCCCCAGGTCTGCTTACACTTATTTTACAGACGCAGAAGAGTTGAGAGAATTTTAGTGCTGGCAGAAACAAGATTATCTTTGCATTCCATAAATCTCTATCCTAGCAAGACATTTTCTTGAACATTTTATTTTTTCTGCTTATTTAGCATTGTCCACTTGACTGTAGTATAACACTTCAGGTAGCCTCAGTTGAACTACTTCAGTTCAGCCTGGTGGTGCCTTCTTAGGGAGATGCTCCACTTCCAGACAGAGCAGCATTGTTAATATATGTGTTGAAGACAAATCTTTATATCGAAAGCCGTGAGGCTCTACAGCAGGATGCATTACTCTGAGCTCCAGCAGCTGGTTTTCTGCATACTACTACTGTCACCACATGAGGACACAACAGCCTCTGTGAAAACTAGGATGGGTTTTCTAACCTGAGCCAAGTTCAACCATGGAAACTTGAATTTTTCAAAGTTAGTAGAAATCGACAAAGGTTAATTTTCCCAATTATTCTGTGCTCCTCACCCTAATGGCTTTTAATATGAAGACCGAAGCCGGTCAAACTAGAGGGCTCATTTAACCCAGCTTGAAATCTCTGACAGCAACCAACTCAAGACACTCAGGACATGACTGTAAGATGAGCATTTCCCAAAGTATTGTCCTGATATTCATCAGCCTACGGATTGTGGATTTCAAGTGTTATCCAGACATAGACTGTAAGGCTCCTTCAGTACAAAGTTAGAATAAGAAAGCACAGGCACACATCAAAAGCAATTTTTCCCATTCTTCCTTGTGAGACGTAATCCAGACGGCTTAAGGAGACCAAGCCTGAAATGGCATTGGGAACCTTCGTAAAATATGCCACACAGATAGAAAGCTTGCAGGGTTTTAGCTTGAATTATGCTCAGTTACATCTCAAGTCATAAAGTGCAGAAAGATCTTAAGCCCAACCGTGTTTACTGTATCTGTTTTCCATGGTGAATTTCAAGGCGTATCATGTAAACACCATCTCCAGCAAAACGGTGATGTATGGTGAAGCAGAATGCTTTAGTCCAAGGAATAAAACGTCTAAGCCAAATAATGAACTCCCATGAGCTAAAGCCTTCTGCTGAGCTTTTACTGAGATTTCTACTACAGTCACTTGAACTTTCACCTAAAGTTGGAGCTTAGAAAATCTCATTCACTTTTAGATGAAATTATTGCCGAGAAATAAAAAAAAAGCCTACACCACTAAATGTCTAAGCAACGGATTTCTTCAAGTGAGTTTGAAAAGGGCTAGTGAAGCTGTGTGAAGGATGACCCCTCCCAGTGTTGACTGGCCTGTCCCCGGGCCATCGTCCAAGTAAATACAGAGAACTGGAGGCTCACTGTACATCACACATCACACCCACACTGAGCCTTCTGGTCTTTTAATATAATGGAGAGTCATCTCCTGGGACTCAGCTGTGTGTTAACTCAGCAGCTCTTACACATGTCCTTGAAGGTAAGTGCATGTTGATCTGGTTGACTGGACTGGTCCCCAGTCAATGCAGGACGATACAGCCCTGGAATTTACTAGGCTATTCCTTGTAATAAAAACCTTACAAGAGAACTGTAAATGGGAGGCAATCACTGCCTAAACAATGATCAAGGAAAACACAGTTTTTTGTCTAACAGTTGTACGTATCCTAGCTTATCTTTTTAATGCCAACTAAATATTAGGTTTCTAAGTACTTGGGGGCTTTGAAGCCAGTACTACTTTAAAAGACCCTGATGTTTTTTTCATTATATGCAGATCACCTAGAAAATTCTGACTTTTAGGACTACAGGAGGCTTTTGCTTACATTGCTTTTATTTACAGCATTTGCATATTGTTTGAAAACTTTAACAGCAATGCACACTTCAAACAATAATTCATTGCTGTCATATTGTCATTTGTAGCCAGGAATGAGCTGGAGTCCCAGCCTCTGACTCCTGCCACTCTCCCTCAAACTCTGGCTGTTGATACAGAGTACCATGGGGCATCCTCAGTGCGAGCCAGTGGACCTTTTGATCATTTACATTTACAGCTTAATCCTCAAAGAGTTTATTCTGTCAAAAACAACGAAGTGGGGAAGCAGACACGATGAACATGCTAAAAATACAACGAACTAGGTAATGCTATGTTTGTGCCCATATTCTAGGGCAAGACAATGAGTCTCTTTAATCTCTGGTGCTTTTCTGCCTGACAGGTGACACCAATCAAAATTTGTACCACTGAAATACTTGAAAAGCTCTAGGAATGAAAACTCTGTGATTGTGCATTTGTGTGTCTTTCCTCAGGCATCACAGAGTCGATGACTTGAACTTACCATGTATTTTTGTTGCCTTCCCTGCTCTCTTTCTGTCCAACTCAAGTCTCATACACTAACCTCACTGCTTTCTGATTACTCAAAACTACAGGTTTTCATGGTTGTATTTACTGTAACACAATTTAACAGGCTGGTCTTGCCATTCTTGAAATACTTAACTCAGTTTCTTCTGCTGTGAATGCTTCTTTAAGCTGTTGGGGCAGCCCAAATGTCACCCCATTGCTCCGTGAGTGGCCAGAGGCCATTACCCAAGCAAAGGTTTCCCGTGACCGTATGCCTTTTGGTCACCACACCATTCATATTGCAGTGCTCGCAGTGTGCTTCAAAATACACAAGTGTCCTTGAAGGACATTCACACTGTGGCTGTCCCCAAACCTAATAAGCAAAATCCTTCAGACGGTGGAAAGCAGCAGATTCATCAAAATGTTTGCCCCAGAGAAAATATCAGGATTAACCTCTTAAAAAGATGCCCCCGGCATTTTCTCTCTCTGTATCTTGTCCCCTTCATCTGTCCCTATTCCTCTCTTCCCCAGTAGCAGGTGGCCATTCCCCACTCCTTGTCCCCCACTGCTGCCCGCACAGGGGGCTTCCCAGCACCCGGGTAAAAGCCACTTCCTAGGAATGTATGAAAGCCACATGGGGGAAATTTCAAGCCAGAACCAATGCATTACCCCTCTTAAAATAATTACTACATTTATTATGTTTCTTGACGGGTTCACTTGACCTTTCAAGGTGCAAAAGTAAAGTTTGTTTCAATCTGGTTTGTTTCTGCTGGTAAAAAATGGCACGTTTCTTCTAAAGCAAGTTATCTTACACATTGATACGCAGTGCAAGGCAGACCAGGCTAAACCAAAATCCAGTTTCCTAACACTGCATGGAGCTTGAAGTTTGGTCCAAATTAATGTAAATCTGGGGAGATTGAGGATTTCCTCTTTTTTTTTTCTTTTTTTTTTTTTTTTTTCCAGTTCTGGGCTTTAATTGCCAGTTGACAATCACATCATTTTATAATATAATTCACTTTATTGTGAGCTTGGATTTATTCTTATTCTGCCTCTTTCTTCCTTAGTCTACTTTAAACTCTCCAACAACTGGAGCTTAAAATACCTAATGCAGAAAAGGAGCTTCATCTGAGCAGGAGGATGTGATTCTAGTGACCCGAACAGCACAAGGGCTCCATTTCAGAAGAAAGAAGTCTGCTCTGAAACGGCCCCAGTAATCTGACATGTCCACTTCTAGGGTGAGAGGAGCTAGAAAACATGATTTATGGTGAAGGTATGCTCCTCGCATCTTTCTTGACGTACCTACAGGCTCGATTCCCCACGGTGGTGTGAGAGCTGGTGCAGGCTTGCAAAGACAGCAAAGGCTTGGGCAGAGGGGCACTGAGCAGCACCTTACACCATCGCCCCTCCTGCTGTACAATACAGGGTCCATTAGGCACCAAAAGAGTTCAGCTAAGTTTCAGCATTCCGTGGCATCAGACTGTGCCCCAAATGCAATTTTAAGTACTCTAGACTCTGAGAATCTCCTTAGTGTTAAGTACTATTGCAACTGTCTTTGGTCATTTCCTAAATCCTTTCTTTCCTCTGTTATGGGTGATATGGCTACGTGTAATCTTGTAATGAGCCAGAAGGCTCTTCATTGCAAGCACAAAGGATTCTTAAATGCTACCAGGGACAGAGGATTTTTTACACAAAAGGAAGCATCTGTCCTAGCTGGAAAAGGAAAGCTGACTACAGAGACCCCTTTTGTTTAATTTGTAAATGGCCAGCGCGTCTAATTCAATTACTTGTAGGACACTGATGGAGTAGGAGACTACTACTGAACTGCATTTATCAACAGTAAAAATAAGAACAACTGTTAAATAGCAGAAGCTGAGGTTTGTGTAGAAAGATTTTAAGTGTTGACACTTGTCTTCAACAGTAACCCAGCATATTTCAGAGTTTTCCAAAGGCCAACTCCAATGTGCCCTGTGGCCGGAGCGCTTGTTCCCTAGCTGGATTCCCTAGAGGACTGTTAAGTCTTATCACAAGTTGTTTACACCGCATTTTATGTCACTTGAAGAGGAAAGGCACTAAAAATCAAAGTTCTTCATCTAGACACAAGACAAATGTATAAACAAAAAGCCACTGCAGTTCATCTTAAACAAAGTGCTTCTAATGTTTTCTGGACTCAAACCCTATACTTTAGACTGCATATAGCCAATAGAAAATAGTTCGTGATCACCCGTTCTTCTACCTATCAGCTATCCCACCAACACCTCCTGTTAGCCCTCTCTATGCCTGGGTCGCTGCCCCAAAGTCCAAAAATTATTCTACAGCAGCAGCACGTTGATGGCAATGACTACCTTGTGACATAACCTCACCCTCTCTGTAAAACCAGTCCTCTGCCACCCATTCCAGTAGCTCTGGTAACGTCTACTTGTTTTTTATCTCTTCTGGTTTCCAGTTCCATATTGAAGAGAAGGAAGTGTTCCCCCTGAAGTCAGGGGAAGTCCCTTACTTCATTATTGTGTATGTCAAAGATCACGTTTCAACTCCCCTTGCCCTTACCTTGGAATATAAAAGGCTGACCCTCCACACTTCCCAATTAGAATTTTTCCCGCTTAAAAGAGAGTCTAAGAACAAAATTATTCACAGATTTTCTACAAAGTGTGCCTTCGTAGTGGACTGGCATGTTACAGTCTATACCTACAGTCTACTCCTACTAGAAATAACAGCTCTTCAGACTAATATTCTGTAAAATAATGCGCCAGACTGTTAATAAGCATCACATAAAAGAAAGCTCACCTTCATGCTGAATCCTGAACCTTGTTTTAAACCGAGGTCAGTACATCTCTTTTTTGTCTCTCACTTGCCTGCCCCTTTAATCTCCTTATGTTTCATTTCTTTTCTGAGCTGCCGCCTCTCACACACTTACAGAGACATGCGGTTTATAGGAACTTTTTTTAAAGCCTCAGCCCGCTAATGAATTGTCTTGGTTTTTTATTTTGTTGGCTTTTTTTTTTTTTTCCTGACTTATCTACAGAGGAAGAGGTGATTCCCTTCTCTTGGTTGCGTAGAGCTGTATGGGAAGGACAGACCTGGCTCTGACCAAAATGAGGAGTACATAAAGCTCAACAATAACCTCCTTCCCCAGTGCAAAGGGGAATGTATTAATGAGACTTTACCACGTCTCTCAATTGAGTGCCTACTTATTCCTAATTTGGGGCTTGAGAAAAATCTAGCGAGAGAAAGATCTTAACGGATTCCCAGAGCAAAATGTTTCAGTTCAGGTATGCTAAAACGAAGGTCTCTAGCTACCTTGGGTCCGTGTATTTTCATCTGTGTAAGGGACATTAACATGATTCACTCTTCCCGTCCCCAGACATAACCCGACCTTTAGCCTAGCCTATTAAGGAGAACGGGAAAGCATCTGGGTCCCCAAATTACAACTTCTGTGGCAAGCAATAGCATACCACATCGCAACAGTCTGATAATTCAGCCAAGGTAGTTTTGATCCAGGTTTAGTTTGAAGTGATTAGATTTCCATAGGAGGAAAAGAAAGCATGCCTCAAGATCTCTGTCTACACATTCCTTCCTCATGCAGACTCCCAGGCAATTTTAACATCAGCTATAAAATCAGATTCACAAAATTGCCCTGATTTTCTTAATCCCTGAGCCATATTTCTATCACGAATCCATGAATCTGTGAAACATCCTAGAATTCTGGAAACCCCGTTTTAGTTTAGTTGTGACTTACATTATTGACACAATGTTATGCTCTTCTCTTTGAATCATAGCCACCTCAGTTGTCCAGCACAAATAAAGCAATATATATATGCCTTTGATGCACTCTTTGCATAAAACATTAGTAAGAAAAATCCCGGAGGTCTACTAAATGCAAACATACAAAATCAAAACAAACGTGTCATCACTTCTTGCCAGGAGACATGCTTGTAACACCACTCTTCAGTGGATGTCCTCAGGGAGAAGTTAAATTAGCAGTATATTTACAATTTCTACTCTTCAGATTCCTGACTAGGGGTCACATGAATGATGAAGAAGATCAAAGTGCAGTGGATCTTCATACAGAAGCAAAAAAAAATTACAACTGCTGATTTTGCTCCTTCTTGCTAAAAACCATATAGATGGTTGCACATAAAATCTTAGATTTTTCTTCTCCTAAAGGCAAAATCTAAAAGCAATTAAAAATGAAGTTAGAGTGAAAAAAATGCAGTAGCCTTAAGCATTCCTGTCACTAATGGTCAGGATTAATACTGGCATTCCTAAATCCCAAAGTGGTTATGTGAAAGTGCTGCATCCGTTCTAGGTTATTTAGTAGATTTAACCCATAGACTAGTTATGAACTTAAAAATAAAACAAAATTCCCAACACCAATTAGGCTTTAAAAATGAAATATATGCTAATAAATTTACTCTGCTTTTTCTGATGTAAATCAGCACCTTGAAATTCACACGGAAAATTGTGTTGAATGTAAACAATCAGAATTTCCAAAAACCAGAGCTGGGTGTTTCTAGTCACTGTTCAGTTCTGTCTGTCTCCCTGTGCCCAGCAGCCCAGCCCGCAGGCTGAAGGTCTGGCTCCTTCATGTATGAAATCCTTCTCCTACTTCCCTTCAAGGTGGAAGGGGAAAAACTTCCAGAGAGGAACCTTTACAACAGAAATACTCACAGGAGAGCGCAGCGGCTCGCCAGGGCTTCCCCTCCCCTTGCCATTCACCAAGAGGCAGGCACGACGGGACTTGTGAAATTAACCTTCTTACCAGGGCTTAATCCTGAAGCCACGAGTAACACCTGGTGAGAGCCACGGGCAGCGTTAGTGCCCGGGGGGGGTCAGGGGGGGGCAGGAGGAAGGAGGTGCCCGGCACCCGTACGGCGCTGGGGGAAGATGGAGCCTGGTTTGGTCCTGCTCTGCCTGGAAGCCGTAGAAGAAGGGCTGTCTCACAGTGCACGTGTATCTTCCTGCTCCTCCCTAGAGATTTTCAACCTTAATCAACCTTAATCTCCCTGCAGCTTGACTTAATTTATTTTTTTTTTTTATCTGCAACTGGTCATAAAAAGGAGGGGGGGAGGCGCCAGGGGAGGTTCAGGTTAAATATTAGGTTTGGGTTAGATATTAGGAAATATTTCTTTCCTAAAAGGGTTGTCAGGCATTGGAATGGGCTGCCCAGGGAGGGGGTTGAGGCACCATCCCTGGAGGGGTTCAAGAGACGAGTTGACATGGTGCTTGGGGATATGGATTAGTGTTGGGTTGGGGTTGTTTTGGGTGTGGTGTGGGGTTTGTGTGGGGTTTTTTTCTTCGTTTGTGGCTTTTTGTTTTGTTTTGTTTTGGTGGTTTGTTTGTTTTTTTTTCATTGGTTGGACTAGATGATCTTAAAAGGTCCCTTCCAACCGAGGAGATTCTGTGATTCTGTGATTATTCGTTTTTAACAGCCAAATTTGCTGAACCAACCTGTAACCAAAGAGAAGTATGAAATGTGGGATAAAGATTCAAAATGAGAGATTAATAAAGAAGTAAGAAAGCAAACAGCTTGAATGAATGGCACCTTTGTTCTCTGTAAATGCATGTGGAAGTCTTAATTCTGGTTTCACAATTTGCATTCTGACACAGAATGGGTGTACTCAAGGGAAACAGCGGGAAATTTGAATGGGAGCCATTAACTTCTGAAGGTAAGGACAGGGCCTCTTCGTAAGAAGGACACCTTCTCTTACTCTACTTTAATATACGAGGGAAAAACTCCTCCCCAAAAGCAAACTTTGCCATGAGCACACTCAAACCTCAAATCTTTGAGGGGCACACAGCTTGGGATACTGTGCAATTAGAAGTGCTGGAGCAAACAAAATGTTCTTTCTGATGGAGTAGCTTTGGCCAAGATCCTGTTTCAGTAAAGTTTCGGGAGCTGCCTCTGTGCCCGGCCCCCAGGACAAAGGCCAGCAGAGAGCACACAACCTGCTGCGGCCACTCTCCCTGCTCAGCTGCTGGGTTCTGGGGGATCTCTCTCTCAACTGGTTACAGAGGGACATACAGGTACAACCTAGATTCACGTGGCAAAACAAACAACGGGAAAAACAAACACAGAGGGGGAAAACTACTCCACCTTATTTCTTGCACTCATCTTAAATACCACGTGACAACTGCATTCAGTGTATATCTGTGCCTTAGCACTCCCCCCCACACAACAAAGAATAAGGATGTGGAAAAAAATCCAATTTCTTCATGCCCTTTGTATGTTATTGGCTTCATGACACAAAGGTCTGTCCAAAGGTCTGTTAAAAGCAGCAATGCTATTTCTGTCTGGCGTGGAAGCTATTCCCTGCAATCTCACAGATATTAACCGATTCTGTCCCTCCCTGTGACACCTCTTCCATAGACTCACACTAAACTTAGGACAGTTTTCTCTAGTTCAATTACAAAGCTTTCAAGTAATAATAATAATAATAATAATAATAATAATAATAATAATAATAATAATAATAATAAATAATAAATCTACATTGATGTACCATGCATGGGAGCTTCAAATCTTCTTTTTTTTTTCAGTAATTAGGGTATGCAATGCCATCAAAGAATACTCCCATCTCCCAACTTTTGTTGTGAAACTAGCCTGTCATGCATCTTCCTCGCTTAAGCACAGATATGATACACAGATGCAAACGTGTACCCAAATCCTTTTATGCCATGCACCTTTTGCCTTGAGAGGGAAAATAAAATTTTAAGACCTGCATGGAAAATGCTTTGGCATCGTTATATTTGTGATGTTTCTTAAGAACACTTTTTCCCTACTGCCCTGGATTTGACATTGGCATCACTTCTAGGTAGCATTTACTTTGCCAAGTCAATATTAGGACTCACATTCCTTATATCTCAAAGATCATCAACATGGGAAGATCATGCGTGGTAAGCTCGTGTGTGTCAATGCACGCTTTGCATAATTGCCTGCGTAGATGTAAGCTACTCTTGGTGCTCTCTTCCAAAGCAGATTCCTAGACACAATACTGAGAAATCCATAAAAAACCTTAAAGTACTAGTACCTTTATTTCACAACAACCCATCCCGTGTTTAATGTGTCAGAATGCTAGATCCCAGTCACCACAATAAAAATTGGAAATGATTTGCAGGAACTATGTTACAATGATAATAATACATAGCAATTTTCCACAGAACAGAGACCTAAATCTTACTCGTATAATGACATTTTAAAATACTGTCCTTAGAAACAGTCTATAAATGACCTGACCCTCAGGTTTATTACACCAGTCTTAGAGAAGTCTGATTTTCCTGGGTCTAATTCTCCTTACGCTGGCATCAGATGATTTGTGCTGGAGTCAATGAGAACTGCAGTGAGAACATGGACCGTCAGTTCTTCAGATTCACTCTTGCCATTGTATCACTGCACATGAAATGAAAATTAAGGCAAAGTCCTGCCGCACTCTTGGGCCAGAGTCACCATAGCTTTATTCCTCCTTTTCAATTTTGATACACCACTTGCTTTAAGAGAGTTACAGAAGAAAAGGGGAATTTTATTCTGTGGTTGTACAGTGGGATCTGAGTCCTGGACTGCATCTCTTGTAAGCTTTAATACAACAAATGCTTTTTTCTTTAACATTAATTAACAAATATCAAATACATCAACTCTTCTCATAAAAAGTTAGGTATTTAAGACGTAACACCAAGCGGGGATAAGAAAAGCATTGTGAAATTGTGCTGCTCTATGGGAGAGACACTATTTTCTATCTGTGGGTGGCGCAGACAGAAGGAAAAGAACTTAAAGTTTAGCCAGGAAGCTAAAGTTAGGTGTTATGAAAACTCTTCTACCCTGCAGAAGCAGCCTGCAGAGGCAGGGGATGTCCTTCCCTGACCTTCTAGGTTAAGCAAAAACCTGTCAGAGATGTGACCAGAACGATTAGTCCTGTCTCAGATGAAGGATGGTAAACCTCCTTGTGTCCCCTGCAGCATTATTTCCTGACACTACCATGAGTGGGTTCCCACGTCGTTTTGT
Organism: Gallinago undulata; assembly: GCA_026546715.1. Lineage (NCBI taxonomy): Eukaryota > Metazoa > Chordata > Aves > Charadriiformes > Scolopacidae > Gallinago > Gallinago undulata. The sequence goes on from JAOTQQ010000041.1 coordinate 18,026,302, forward strand.
TTTCCCCCAGTGTGCAATAAGCAGTAATACACCCACACAGCAAAGGGCTTTGGTTGCTTGACTGCCTTTCATCTCTTACTAATGATCGGTCTGCCTCAGACAGCGAACGCACCGCACGGTTTGTGCTGGGCAGAGGAGTCACACCGCTCTCTGCAGAGCAGGTTTGATGGGCTAAATCCCACAGAGTGGTGTCAGGGCTGTTTGGATGCAGAGCACCCTGCCACTTCCCAAACACCAAGGCCTTTTCAGGCCAAAGATTTCAGCGATGTTCATTAGTGCGAAAATTCCCACTGACATTTCTATATGTATGTTTCCTCAATAACCTAAAATGGTTACAAGGCAATTTAACCAATAAAATAATGCAGAATTTCTGTTTCCTTCAAAAATTCAGGGTACCACTACATCCCATCTAGTGCAGAGCTATTAAAATTCATATTTTACAATTCACAAAATGAGATGGGTGTTTATTCATTCCTGTATTGTGCTTCCATGTTGCACAACGCAACTGGTGCTTTAAGCACTGGTGTCTATTTATAGTACTTGTACCTATTCAAGGATAAAAGCATGACAGGTTATTTTTAGTGAACTTTTTTTCCAAAGAGTTTTATTTTAAAGCCTGACTAATCTTTGCTGCATCACAGACTAGGCTTATCTCTTGATAAATCTTAGCTTAGATTGACGGTGAGCTGCAAGAAGACACCAAATGCTTTTTCAATTAATCCTCTTTTATATCTACCCTTAGAAAAGGGTGAGAAAGGCACAGGAAAGAGCCAGAAGGCACACAGTGCTTCCCTGGAATCCTAGTGCAACCTGGAAAAGGTGGGGGAGACGCAGGCATTTAGTTGTCTTCTGTTCCTGACCTTCGTAGCAGCTCTATAACACCTGAATTTGTCTGCTCTGCCTGCAGTTATTTCAGCGCACCTCAAAGAGTCAGGGAAACACGCACCCGATTTGCTTGCTCCTATTTTCTGACTTTTGTTAGCCTCTCTAAGATGCTGGAAAAAGAGAAGGGCTGAGGGAGAAAGCGATTTCAATTCACAGAGTGGTGCATTTTTAGATATGTATTATTGTTAAATTTTAATATGTTATAAAAACAGTGTCAAAGCCATCAACAGTCTTTAGAGCCTTTCTACCAGAGCCTGTGATTAGCAATTCCACAGCCTGAACCTGAGAGTGTGAGAGAGAAAAAGGCAGGCAGGCAGACAGACAGACAGACCGACCTCTCCTCTGTTCACAGACCTCCAGCTGCTAATTCTGAGAGTCCCCTTCCCCTGCACTGGGGGACACCTATTTATTGCAGGTGCCATAAAGGTAAGGGTCCCTTGGCCATCATGCAGTCATTAGGAGGGATTTCCCCAGTGTGAGGGAGGTCCCAGAGGCAGCAATCCACAGCAGGCATATATAGGTGGATATGGGAAATACGGGAAAGGGCATTTCACACGCAAAAAAAAAGAGTTGTGAGGAGGACAAATAGCTGACTCCATCTACCCTGACGTGACAACCGAGACCTTGGGTTGCTCTCAGCTGGGTAGAAACAGAGAACCAAATGTGTTTTCCTAATCTGTGCTGGAGTCACGGCCACATGGAAAACAGGGGAGCTCTGGCAGGCACCTCCCCATTTCACCATGTCTCAGGCACAGACCTGACTCTGATTTTTCTTCAGTAGGAAAAAAAAGTTGGCTTTAGCTTCCTAATGTGCTCTGCAGACAGGAATAATACATCCTTTATTCTTCCCAGTAACCTCACAGGCACTGCTTATGAGAGAGGCATTGCAAAACCAGGCTTGAACGCTGGTTCCGCCCCGTGCTTAAATAATCCTCCTTTCCTTTCCATTTCAGGGAAGGAACTAAGAAGATACAAGTACAAGAAAACACTGCATAATTCACATTTTTGGTGAAATGACACCTGGATGTACTATTCAGCTTGAGATGTTTATTGAATGCTGGGCAATGGAATGACTCCTAAGTGTAAATAAATGTCTCTAAAAATATTTTACTAAATCTTACAAACGAGACTCTACTTGTAGCATTTTGCCCTTTTTGGGGCATGAATTTCAAGACTTAAATCCCCTGGCCAGTCCCCCTAACACCTCTGCAGGGAAATCAGCTTAACAGGCGCCAGCCTGCGGGGAGGCTGGTGGCCATCAGCTGTCCGCAGGGGTGGCCAGGCTGGCTCGCGGGACGGAGGACGAGGCACACGCCAGGGATGGGTGGGGAAGGGCAAAAAGCATTGCTCTCCTGATGATTAGAAGTTCTGGGCTTTCTGGTAGTTCTCTGTTGTTATCTCAGCCGTGAAGCAATGACTGTTTAGACCAGCACGTTAAGCACATCAAGGGCTCGGGCTTCTCCCGCTCACCGGGACGTGCCGCACACCAGCCTTCTTTCAGGAGGTCTGGGACAGCCCTCGGGCTGAATGGTAATTAACACAGAGCAGGCAAAAATATATATTACCCCTAAGCCTTGTGAATTCCATGAGGGTTTACCGATTCTTCTTTTTTGTCTGCTTTACCTTTTTCTTTCCCTTTTTCCTTTTACCAACTTCTTCCTTTCTTTGCTTTTTTGCCATCTGATTTGTAACGTTTCTTTTTTTTTCAGTCATAAGCAAGAGGGAGTTGCCTTGAATATTCCCAAAACTTGATTCTATCTGGGTTTACTGAACAGCTAAAGTATCTGCTAAGGGCAAACCCTCTGCTGATGTTATGGCCCCACACATTCCCCACAGGCCGCCCCTTTTCCCCCCTGCTGTCTAGTTTTCAGTGATCACTGCTTGGCCTTCATAAACAGAACATTTCCTACCACAGACTGCACATGGGGAAGGAGTATTTTCTTTCCTGCTAAAATGCAGCTTTTGTTTAGCGGTAAAGATGCTGCAGTGATGAGGAAACTAGAGATTGACAAGTGCTCTCCTTCCTATTTTGCAGACCATGTATGTCCAGAAAGAATCTGGTGGAAGGTCCCAAAACCCCAGAGGACAACAGGATCCCACTGTAGAAAAAGGAGGCCTGGATTTTAAACTTCCGTTAGTGCCTTTCTCCTCTCAAACGAAGCTCTAAACTGGGTACCTAGTAGGTCACCTGGGCACTTCCTAGGAATTCAAGTGGTGTGCCTTGTGATAGAGTGATTTGTCCAGCCTGCTCATTACAGTTTGAAGGAATTTATCTTCCACTAAGAATCTCCAAAACTGTCTAATGAATCTTGTCACTGATGCTTAAATGCATACATGCATTTGGATTTTTTTCAGTAAATTCCAGCTCATTTTTCTGTTGTTTTTTCTATCTGAATATTCCTAATTATATTCCAAAAGAACCAAGCAAATTAATTTTCTCCCTTTCTTGGTGGTACAAATACATGCCTCAACCTGCAGCACTACATCTCAGCTCAGAGTGCAGGAGAAGAATGTCCTCAGATAAACGCAGTCAACTTAAAAGTTCCACTGACAACACTGTTTCTCCTTCCTACGTCAATAACGGTAAAGGCTAGCTCTGCTTCTCCCTCTCATTTCAGTGGCCTAGTACAGAAAACTTATTTCTAACAAAAACCTGACAAAAAGCAAGAGCTTGTGCTATGAACTTCAAGTTTTTTCCAAGAAGCCTGCTGTGCTGCCACTCTTTCCAGGTCAGCTCTTTGGCCCAATCTGCCCCCAGTTTTGCTGAACAGCTTAGGACTCCCAGTCCCTCTGAAATGGGATCACACATTTGCCTCTGCAAAATTGCAGTGAAGCATGATCTGGCTTGAACAGTTGGCAGAAAAGCTGCCTACTCTTCAGTTTATTGCTTTTCCTAGAAACCATCAATGCCACCTGCCAGGTGTCTCAGCACAGTGAGGCATCCTACAGCTCTGATTTCCTAGTTTTGTCTTTTTTCCACAGGGCTCATTAAGGGCTGCGATGGGACAGCCAGGCAGATACAGTTCTTATCTATTTGGTTGATGAGGTTATAATATCTGTCCTAGACCGTCAGCTTTATATTTCCAACCCTGCATCTAAACCCCATCTTTGGTCTCATTCCTGCATATCAAAGCCTGGCTGGAGTGTGAAGAGAGGAAGAGAAGAGCTGCAGAAAAATCTGCGCTAGTAAAGATTACAACAATAATTACCACCCTACAGTGATGTCCTAGTTGGTCTTGGAAGGAGAAGACATCTGTGGACTTTGATTAAGCTGCACAGCCCTAGAGCAAGCTCAGGATTTGGCCCAGAGATGCAAGTCCCTGCTCGAGGGCAGAGCTACACCAGCACCCTCCCGCAGACACCCCTTTGGGAAAGAAAGGTCTCTCTCCAGCCAGAAGCTGCAGCCTGGTGAAAGACCCACATACAGCCCTTCCAGTTCTAACATCAACATTCACCTCTCTGGGATGGACCATTTTGGGGGCATATTCGTCCTAGGTGGAAAAATGTATGATGTGATTGATATTTACTCAATTATCTAGTTGTTTCTAGCCAAAAAAGTAGGATCGCCAGTATTTTTGAGCACAACTACATCTACTGAATCCTTTGTATATCTGTTAAATACCTGTATCTTCCTAGAAAATATTCACCATGAATAGTGAAGGTTAATACCTATATGTTTCTTAAGTCACATTTTAATGACTTTCTGCCATTTTTGCAACAAATATTCAATACTACCAGAAATGTAATTCTTACCTGGAGTCATCAATCAAATCCATTGAATAAAGACAATGTGAATAAGCAAAGAAACTGATTGAACATGCATAAGAAAAATTGATAAGCAGGATCTCATCTTCAGGTAGTTTTAAAGCAGTGAAGTCCTACCACAGCAGTTATTCAGAGCCTTTTGAAAAAGTAAGCATTGTGTTTGTAAGCTTGAAGGAGTTGTCTGACCCTTTGGAGAAGAGCCGCTGTCTTTGCCAATATCAGAACACAGTGGTATACATTGGTCTTGATATTAAAGGTGGAAAATAGGAATTCTGCTCTCAAATCATGCCACTGGCACGTTTCATTTCCAAGTAATTTACCCTCTTATCCTCATGATGATTTTTTGTACTAAACCCTAAAAAGAATTTCCAGGAAATTTTATAAAAGAAAATGTTTGAAATATGTTGGGGGGCAGGGTGGATATGAGCAAGGAAAATCCATTACGAAAATTCTTAACAAATAGTGCAAAACCAGAACTTCAGAACTCATCAATTCAGCTTCTGTTTTCTTAGAAAATTAGAACACTTCAGTCTTTCTCTACATAGGAAAAAAGTTTGTGGGTTACTGAATGTATTAAAACATCCTTAAAATCTCCTGCAATACAACCATGCTATTTCTGCACACACACACAAAAAAAAAAAAAAAAGAAAGCTGTACCAAAAACCAGTAGGCATCAGACACAATTTTTCTCCCTAAATTTTGATTTTTATAGTTACTATCCAGATTCTAATTTAAAATAGTAATTTATTAAATGTGAAGAGGCTTTTTCTATACAAAATTTAAAACATAACCCATTCTGCCTGTCTGTTAATGGTTAGATAAACTGCCAGAGCTGCTTAAATCTTGACAGTAGATGACAAAGCTCCAGGAAAGAAAAGAAAAAAGACCTTCTAGCTAATGTATAGAACGTACCATGAAATCCCAGTACTGCAAAAGTCTCGCGCTACTTTCTTAATAAACTACATGACACCACATTGCACAGCCATCGAGAACAGGATTTTGCATTTTCTGCTGCTGAAAGCCACTAATCATTTACTCCTGACTAACAGTATTAGGCTGCCACAGTAATGTCTGCGCTCTCTATTCCAAAAGAGGCATTTGGGCAGCTTTGGGCAGGAGCAGTGCGTGCCTCGACAGCGGCTGTGTACGCAGTAAAGTTGAGGCTGCCCCATAAAACACACGGTCTGCGACTGACTGAGTGACAGATGGGCTGCAGAAATTTCAGGGAAGCAGAAGGTCACGTCTCTGCTGATGGAACCTGGCAGAACCGCGCTCAAGTCAGTAGAGCGATGGCCAGCGAAAATGAGCAGAAAATATAACTCCCTGTCCACAAGGTCTCCGGGCTGGGGTAAAGCTTCCGTTTTCCTTCTCACTGCACTTCCTGGGAAATAGCTGCTGGGTTTGATATTCACATTCTAACAGGATCTATTTTGCCTAACGCAGCACCCGTTGTGTGCAGGTATAGGTGCGACCCCCTCCATGGGGATAAATGGGCTCTAGGTTGTGTCCTTCGGCTATGGAAGTGGAGTCACACCTGGGCACTGATCCTTCCGCTCCCTGGAGCACCAAAGTAAGTTGGGGGGGCTGGTGGCAGATGCATGGAATACTTTGTGGTGCTGCCCATGATTTCACAAGGGTCTTGTAGCTTACCAGCTTCAAGTAATTATTATTATTAACAACGTGTAATTCACTAGTGTATGGGTTGCACACGTAGTCGGCCTCGCTTCTCTAATAGGGCCACTCCTCCCTGATGGATGCAGCAGCAGCACAGTGTAATAATATCAGAAGGACTTTTATTTCGGGAGAGGTACACTGAATTCTATGGAGCAGAAGTCGTTGGTGTTGCAAGCGAGAGGAGCTGGATTCCTAAGGGAGAGAAGCCGGGTTTATCCCTGGACCGAGCCCAGCCTGACTCGGCTGTAACCGAAACGTGCAACTGCTAATGGCAGTTTTCTGATATTTGCGAAGCTTTCGTTTCCCAGGGAGCAGTCCCACAAGCCATGAAAACATTACTTGTGGTAGACACAGCAGGGAAAAGCCAAAGGATAAACTGCCTGTTGGGACTGGATTCACTCCCTGCAAGAGACAAGGTGAGATTTTTCAAACATACACAAATCGGATGCTTGAGTATTTGGAGGCCTCTCTAGAAGATCCTACTGAAATAGCACTGAGACCTTCCTACCCATGGACAAATTACAACTGAAATCTGTTCCTCTGAGTTGCTCGTTTAGCATCGTTCATGAGCACTGAATTCACTCTGACCTCGAGCAGACAACAAGCGTGCTAACATGAAGTAGAGCCATCGGGTACCTATGGTTCTAATTAAAAACTGAGGCTAGGAAATATAAAAACCCCAGAGACACTGCATATGACTAAGCTCTGAAAGGCAAGTGAAGAGGAAAAAGAAGCTCAGCATGCATGTGTTTGCTCTGAGCTGTGAATAGTTAGCAGTGAGAAGAGAGCGTCCGGTGAGAGAAAGTCAATTCATATTCTCTTATTTGACACTAGAATATATCTACCCACATTAAAGTATTGTATTAAACACACTAAGCTCTTTCTCTACCTCAAATATCCACCTGCATGTCCTGATCTGAGTTTTACCAGCTTGTCACTCTAAATCCAGATACAGCAGCATTAAGCAAATAGGGAGGAGCAGAGACTGATCCTTCTTCACTTGAAAAAAAAACGTTATTAGCTGGGTTTGATGATGGGAACCACAACTTCCTTTCCTTTCCACTTTGGGGAGCACCCAAAGAAAATCACAGATGTAATTTTCAGAATATATCATATTATGTATTCCAAAGCAGATCTGAGTATTATGAACTCTATTTTTTTAATATGGTGAGTCTTTGCTGTCTATCTGCTGGCAGAATTGAATTCCAGGTTTGTATTCTTCTAAGGCAGGAAAAGCTGCTATTCCACAACTGCAGCTTGGAAGCAGTATTGTCAGTGTACAACTAAACAGAGTTTCATTAGCCTATTTATAGTATTTAATTTTTAAAAAGGTCCACTTACCATCTGTGAGCACTTTTCTCACAACCTCAGGAGGGAAGCATCTACTTGGCTTGCTTTGGCATTCTCAGTTCATCTTTTTTTAGTGCTAATTACATCCTCCCATATAGCCACATAGCCTTGTTGTGTCCTTGTTATATATTACACACAGTAATATATAAACAGTCATAGATTACACACAGTAACATCTAACCGTGTAAGCATTCACTGTTAACAAAATGCTCTGTGAATAGAGAACTGGGAATGTTAACTTTTCAGCCCCTATTTTTGCATATCGCATAAACATTTCTGAGCTCTACTTCTTTTTTCCTCCAAAAGAGCCACAAGCCATTGCACACCCCTTGTTTTCCTGAGTGTCCTGCTCCTTTCACACCCACGGCACAGGGCAGCTGTGCCAGAGGGAGCAAGGGAAAGTTTGCAACAGGGAAATGCCTGTCGTTCCGACACAGCTCCATTACATTTCTAAGATAAATATGAGTAAAATTAATTTTGTCCATAAAATCTAGCGGCTTTATTAGCCACCAGGCTCAAAGTTGCAGAACGTACGTGTAACTGTTAGCTGGTAATCAGAAACGAGCAGAATTAAAATCAGTTCTTTAACCCCCTCTCCTGGCCTCATCAGGGCAGTCCCATTCAGAACCCATCCAAAGAAAAAATGAATGTTGCAACACACAGGGAGTTCCAAGGAGATGTGGGGGTTTTTTTTAAGACAACAAAGCCTTTAGAAGGCTAGGGCCTGCCTGTGGTGCAGGCAAAGGCACTGGCCATCCTACGGCTCCATTAACGGGAGAGCTTGCTCCACAGGAGGCAAGGCCATCCATCTCCCCCCAGAGTGCCAGCCTGTCTGTGAGCAGCTGAGAAGGACTTCTAAAGACAGACTTTCAGATCAACAGGTAATCCAGCAAAGCACAGGAATTCACACGCCACACGTCACATGTTCTGTGGAGGCCTGGACTGGAGCAAAAAGACGGAATCGCAGAATCACAGAATCACCGCAGTTGGAAGGGACCTTTTAAGATCATCTAGTCCAACCAATGGAAAAGAAAAAAACAAACAAACAAAAAAACCCCACAAAAAAAAACCCCACAAACTTACAAACTCCCAGATCTTCCTATAGAATGTACACCTTTGCATTGATTTGAAACTCACTGAAACATATCTGAGTGGGGTCACTGCTACGGAATCCACAAATAAAGATGGAGACCAATGTTGACCAGAAAGACGGGTCTCTCTCCCTGCTGGGGACTGTTATGCTTTGCTGAGTTTTGAGTAAATTTTTTTATGTGAAATCAGATTCAGTATTGTCCACAAAACAGATAAGCTAACTCACCATATTTTCTTTTACAGTGGGTATTTACTGTAATTTTTCCAGCTATACACTGTAGGATCGATGTACCTTTTTGTCTGCCTTATTATTGTTTTCTGACTTTGTTTCTGCTAATCTAACTTATCTTTGTGGGACCTCATGGCACTTGAAAAAACAAACCTGAATCACTACAGCAAGTTATTCCTGATAGTTTGAAAACACTACGAGTGGAACAACTTGTCAGGGATGACTGTTAGCTACGCTAAAGGATTTTAGAAGAGGACTAGATTTAAGGCTAAAATTTGGAGTCTCTTCTGTTCCACATACATCATTTGATGATGGAGGAATTTAGAGTGCCATTCTTGGACAGAGGGATGCTCATCTGAGAAGACACTGAAAAATATAGACATGGCTTAGCCAACTCCCATACCACCTTCTCCACAGACTCTGGACATAGGATTTGTTGAAGAAGAAATATAAGATAAGGATGTCTAGTACACTCACTAGCCACTATAAATGATCCCCAAAAGATGAAAATTAAAGCACCTGCTAGAATTTATACTGGGATGAGACTGTGAAGATTACTTCCACAGAGCCCAAATATTTCTTTTACACTGAACTCAGGACATGGTGAAACAGCGGAGGGATTCTGTTGATGAAACATCAGAGCGAATCTGTCAATAAACCTTTAGGAAATGTGTTTTGAGGCCAGTAATACCCAGACAGACAAACCAAATGATAGTTACGCCATCTCCACTTTAATGTAAATTCTGCAGTGTATCAAATGGGGCAATTTAAAACTATGGCATGTTTGTCAGTTATGTCCTAAGGACACCTGGCAACTTGGTGGCAGATCACTACTTGGACATAATAGTCCATTATGCAAACATGAGCCATGGAAGACATTTTTACATACAAACACATACTAGAACACACAGCAGATGTGTGAGCATCTTCTTTTAAACAAGGAAGACCCTTGACAATAATTGTTTATGGCCAATTTCAAGAAAACACATGGTTCTCTTCTTTTTTTACTCTTTGTCATGTAAAAAAATGCCCTAGTGGGGTGTTACCTTGCTTACCTAATCGCTCATTCAACTGATAGACTAACTTTTTTCTGCTATTCTGTCCTCCCAAGCAGAATCCTAAACTACATCAAGAGCAAAAGCCATGAGAAAGAATCTACCCGTTGAAACATGACACATTATGCCAGAAATTGTTAAAGAAACCATCGGCTTTAGATAGGTATTGACTTTCCTTTCTGAGTACTTCTTTGTAATAGTCCACAAAACAAATACTACTGGGAGGTTTGTGAAATGCAACAAGCTGGTCATCTGCAAACAAGGATCCTTCCATTCTGGATGTACATTTGGCACTAGTGTATTTCCCTGTCACTGGGAAATGTCCTGTCTATCCTTTAGGTATGTATTTTTGATGTCTAAAAGCATAGTTTTACAAATCAGAAAGTGTTAATAAATACACCAGTTTCAGAACAGTGCTTAGAAACAGCAGTTCTGAGAAATGCAATCTGCCTCTAAAAAGAGATAGTTGTTGTCAGGTTTTAGGGTATTTTAAGCTTCAGGGGAAAATAAAAACTGAGAAAATATAAAAGGAAAAGATAAGCATTCCTATACAATTCAACAAATCTAAATAATCCATGTCATCAGAGTGGGATTCCTTTGGTCTGAGTTTAGCTAATTACATTCTTGCTTTAGTTTTCACAAAATCCTCAACTGCTACTGATAGAAACATCTCATTGATAAATATTATTAAGGAAAAAAAAAAAGTTTCTTGGCAAAAATAGTCAGGTATGATAAATACCAACCAACACAATGGTGATGCTCCTTGTTTGTTGTGTGGGTGTCTATTTTTGTCAGTTAGGTTGACGGTTGGACAAGATGATCTTTAAGGTCCCTTCCAACCTAGAAGATTCTGTGATTCTGTGATTCTGTGAACATATTGGGATTTTACTCTTTGCACTATGATTTTGCCTCTACTGCCAGGTTACCTAAAAAAACAGGGCTTACACAAGCAGACCATCCTTGCGGGTTTTATTGGTTTCCCATTGCCCATCAAGTCTTTCTGCCTACTCATTGATTTCAAGCTAGACACAATCAGGGGATCACCATCTGAAAGACACTGAAGCCTCCTTTACCGGGTGAGGATGAAGACCAAAGGAGAGAGGCTGCAGCGGGAGTTCAAGCGTTATTCGGTTTGCAAGGGTGCCACCATGTGACACAAATGTGTTCCCAGAAAAGGGAGACAGGAATGTCCTCCTCAAGGTGCTCTAGCAACTTACTTGAAGAGATGGTGGTTGCTGTGGTGGCCCTTCTGCCCTTTGAGCCCAGTACTATGCTTTCAAGAGAGTCCTCCAGGTTCCCCTCGGGAAGGGCTGTCAGGAACCCCCAGGTTCTGCCAGCAGACCCCCAGGGAGCATATGCCTGCCAACAGGACAGGGGAAAAAGCAAGAATCACAGAATCACAAAATCACAGTATTGCCTAGGTTGGAAGGGACCTTTAGGATCATCTAGTCCAACCATTAAAAAAAAAAACAAAAAAAAAACAAAAAAAACCCAAAAAAACACCAAAAGAAACCCAACCAACACTAAAAAGACAGGCAACAGCTAATCCTGGAAGCAGCAGAAGGCTTCCTTCCGAGGTGTGCTACAGGTTTTTTAACGCTTTTGGCCTACATAGTTGTGAAGGTTCCTCCGGTACTTTTTATATCAATAGGAAGAGTATCTCCCAGCAGTTTCCACCGCGGGGTGTTGCCATCTGCCTGTTCTAGGTCCCCCTAAACTGCTGGGTGAGGGATTCTGATCTTTTTTTCACTTCCTGTCCTAGATTGCTGTGATATAAATAGCAGCCAGGTGTTAATTAATTCCCATATGCGTGCGTGTGTGGGGATGCCATGTGTTTATATATGTGCGTGCTTTTAAGGACACATATTTTCTCAGTGAATATAGGAAGAGCAGTTCTTACACAGATAAGGACCCAGATGCTTAATTAATGAGAAAGTCTTCTGCCTCAAAGGCAGTGTGCTACAAGCACACACACTCAGCCTGCTGCCTCTGCCCTCTGCACATTTGGCATGAATTTACAACACGAATCTCCACGCTCTGCACGACTGTAGACTATGGTTTACCTCCAGCCGTGCTTTGCCCCATCCTGTGCTCCTCATGATGAGTAGCCCAAGTGCCTTTCACTAGCCGCGTACATATGCAAACATCTCAACTGGCCACGGCAGCACCTCGGCTTGTGGCCACAGAAGTGGCCATATTGCCCCCATGCACCCTGGAGAGGACAAGAGCCTGCCAGGAACTTGCCCAGTGGGGGGCACCTACTTGAGGAGTATCAGTGCCAGCTAAGAGTAAACTTGTGTTAGCAATTTAGTCAAACCAGGAGTGACCTTCTGGAGTGACCTTCCTGATGATGCCCCCCTGCCGTGCTCTGGCTTGCATGGCAGAGCTGTGCTGGAGCAGATGTACTGAATTACTTTTGGATTAAGCTACACCAGGAGATGCACTCTAGGAGCACACCTAAGACCCTCCACGTACTAACCAGTGTCACGTGGACTGAGCGGGACCAATTATTCCTGTTGTGCTGGACTATCATTCATGTATACGTGAGCCTGAAGCCAAGCTCATGAAAAATCAGTAACGTGGATAGTCAGTATGGTGTGCCAGCAGCGTATGTCATCACGGCCACATCCAAGAACTGAGATATGAAGATACTACATGGAGGCAGCTGCATACTGTGTATTTGTGGTATACAGAATTTCAGAATGGTTAAGGTTGGAAGGGACCTCTGGAGAGCCTCTAATCCACCCATATGTGTTCGCATTTTTAAATTAAGGGAGTCACAGTCCTAGACAGTTGGTGATTATAAAAATCATAAATGTTGGCCATAATTTTCATATGCTAGAAGAAATAACATTGACCTTTTTTTTCCCTGGGACTTAGAAACCTGTTGAGAAACAGGCTCTGCATGGGCTTGCCCTGGGACATAAAAGGTAGCCCAGGACTAGCACTCTCCATACTAGCACTCTCCTGCGCTCAAGATAATTAGCCTGGCTGAGAGTCAGTCGTTAGCCTGGACACAATGATGGGCTAATGCAATTGCACCACCTTCATGATTTAAACTGGTCCCTGATCACGTTGCTCCTCCAGGTTGGAAAGATGCACCAGTCACCTCTGAGAGGTTGCTGCATCAGACACAATTGCCAAAGGAGCAGGACCAGACAGTACCTGCCCGACAGCCTTTGTGAGCAATGGGCAGTGTGTCACGAGCTGAGCAGGGCTCCTGACTTCTTTAATGGTGATCTCCGTCATTGTCCTTGTGAGAGAGGAAATCTCCAAGATCCAAACTTAACTCAGCTGCTGGGGTTAACACAGCAAGTGACAGGACGAAAGTACGGTTTGAAAGAGAAACGCCAGGGGTTCCTGCCTCAGAGAGATGAAGCCCACCATCTGGAAAGGACACAGTATGGCTTGAGGAGGCCACCAGTACATCAGAGGTGCAGTCACTCTCAGATTTGAAGCACAAATTTGGCAGTGGGGTTAAGTGAGACTAACCTGATTCACGCAGAAATGTGTGCTAGCAGGTCATACAGCTCCCCTGAGAGCTGTTTACCTGCCTTCCCTGGGGGAGATGTACAGTGATAAATGAATGCATTTACACTTTTGGCATGTATCAGTCTGAATGCAGGTTTTGCTGCTACCCTCTCTAAGCGTTATAGGACCAAACTGATCATCTTCTCACTCACACAGATTTTACACTTAGATGGGGTGTGGGGGAGGATTGTTTGTTTTTTGGTTTTGGTTTTGTTTGGGGGATTTTTTTGTGGTTGGACTCAATGATCGCAAAGGTCCCTTCCAACCATGAATATTCTGTGATATTCTGTGATATCGCTGATTATTCTGGATATAGAATCAGAATGATAAATTAAATTTAAACTTGCCCCAAAATATCGACTTCAGCGGTGCTGTCCATTACCTTCTTACTGGGAATGCAGCTGATAAGGAGTTACCACAGAATAAGAAAAAGCTCAGTTCCTGGACAGAGCTCAAGGGCCTTGACTTTGGTAATGGTAGTTGCGTGCCGTCCACCCAACAGAGACTGGAGACAGCCCCCGTGCCTGTATATGGTTACCAGTGTTAATAACCAGCACTGAAACCCGCTGGTGTGAAAATCAACACCACAAAACTCCCGAACAGATTTTGAGATTGACAAATAAAGGCTTAAATCTTCCTGGAAATTTTGGAAGCGACACCAGTGAAGCAGCTGAAGACAGAATTGGATATGCCTTTGTACGCAGCCAGAGAAGAAGAAACATTTTACGGCAAACTAAACAAAATAGTACCGAACCATAGAGACCTGGCAAAGCCTCTTCTCAACTGTCTTCACAGAGACCCTAGGTGAACTGTCAGTGTCTACTTACTAGAAAAGAGAATTATTACTATTATTATTATTATTAAAAAAGACAAAACGGAAGCCACGAAGGACTAGAAATAAAAGAATGACAACATAAATGGCTAAAAGCGTAGGAAGTAGACCTTTCTCTAAAGGTAAAAGAGAAAGTCAGAAGTTACTGTGGAAATACAGGACAGCGGTAGAATTAAAATGCACTAATATGACAAAACCAGCAGTAAAGTCTCCTAATGAAACTCTTGAAGAGACAGTATATGAAAAGGAGCAATGAAGCACACATACATATGTGTGCACACATGCATATAGGTAATGCATATTATAGCTGTAACCGACTCCCTTCTGAAGGGAATAGAGGCCACAATATGCTGGCCAGACCCTTCTCGGACAAAAGTCCACTGCCTCCCTGGACACCATCAGGGAATGGCCCTCGGACTATGACCCACTACTGCTCTTCCACGTGGGTGGCAATGAAGCCACGATGCATTGTCCAAAAGTCACCAAAAGAGACTTCAGGGCCTAGGGATGGTTGGTAAGGGGATCTGGACCACAGGTTATTTTTCCCTCTCTCCTTCCAGCTGCAGGCAGTGACGGAGGAAGAAACGTGGACCCGGTGACTGCTGTCACCGCCACAGTTCTGGGCTTTTTGATAATGGGGTGGCCTGCACAGCACCAGGCCTGCTGGGGTGAGACGGGATTCACATTTCTAAAAGGGGGAAGGGGGTCTTTGCTAGCAGGGCTCACTGACAGAGCTTTAAACTAGGCTGGAAGGGGGAGGGGGACAATATCAGGTTTGCCGGTGACAAGCTGTGGGATGACATGCCAAGGTTAGAGGGACAGGGGACCAGTGAGGGCCCTCAGCCTGTTGCTCTGAGACCTGCTGGCTACACTGGAGCCCACCCGAAGTCTTACAGAGATGGGCCAGGGCCTCCTGAGGCGACAGGAGCCAACTCCAGTAGGAGCCAAGAGGGAAAGGCCAGTGAAATATCTCAAAGGAATTAAGGGGTGTTGCTGTAAGAAGGTGACACGGGCGACAGCCCAGCTGAAGTGTCTCTACAGCAACGCGCACAGCAAACAGGAGGGCTGGAACCTGTTCTAAAGGTGCCTGTAATTAGCAGGAGTGTTCCTTAATTCCTTTATGTCTTGGTTCTTTTTTGTTCTTCCTTGTAAGGATCCCCGATTTGGAATTGCTTACACAGATACGTTCAAGATGAAAGTTAGAATATATGATGATCTTTGAACCTACTCTGTTATCTTTCCCAAGCACTGAGACACGCTCATTAAAGCTTTTAGTGCACTGAGAGGCTTTGAAATGAATATAGAAGCAGGATTATATTATATACTATATATAATTATATATTATATTATATTATATTATATTATATTATATTATATTATATTATAGCACACAGAGGACACATGGGTCTGATTTTGCCATGTTGGGGGGCATTTCCTTTCTCATTGTCAACTGATTGAAGTTTCCTTATGTCCACCATCCTCTTGGAACAGAAAATTTTGGGCAGCAAATTTCCATACATGGATAAGCTTAGCCAAATAAGACATTAAAAGAAAAAAATAATGTCTGTAAAGGCACAGACAAGGAAGTCTTTCCTAGCAAATCCCGGCTCTAAGGGACCGCTAATTCTTAACAATGGAATGCCAGATTTGCCACCTTCTGTGTACACATCAGGGCCTTTCGTTGTATCCTGTCACACCCCTGACATCCCCACTTTTTATATAAGGTCCCCTGTTAGAGGAGAAATAACACACTGCAAAAATGACCGTAGTTGGAGTAGTTCGATCATAACGAAATAAAGCCTTTATATACTTCTAATCTGGACTAACATATCTACCTGAACATCACAAGAGCCACCAGACTTTAACCCGGGGTGCATACAGTTTGTTCCCACCTCAAGCAGGGCTTTCTACATGTACCTGTGTGTGCCTGAGAGACACTACTCTGCCTGCAGCAACGGGCAGTTTCTGCCACCTTCTTCTGACTGTGCCGGTGCCGGTGGAAAGCCTTCCTCGAACAAGGTCTGCTCAGTATTCACTTTGCCTGATGATCCTTATGGTGTCTGAGTTTGCTGACCTTTAGAGCAGAGTGTAAAGTTTATCTCCATCCTCAGCTTTTCACCTGAGGGGAGGGAAAGATGACAATTCAGTTTCGGAAGAGGTTCTTGCCAGTAAAAAGGGACTGACGAGCGAAACGTGTCCCACTCCTTCAGCTACCAAATAAACAGTTTCAGCTTGTCTGAGTCTAGGTAAGTTTCCTAAAAAGTTTGAAAGCAAAGCCTAAACTTTTTGTTTCTTTTCTCACCCTGACCATTTAGTGCTGTCCAGTAAGAAAAGCAAAAGCACACATCTGTTGGAGCCTTCCTGTTTCTGGCACTCTGATCTTTTTCAGCCCACCTGTTCAACCAACATCTTTTAAAAGCACCTCTCTTTCTAGACACATTTAAAACCTCCTTTCATCCAAAGTTGACAGATCCCTCTAACACAGCCACCTCTCATCATGTCTCCTCTTATTAAACCCCCTGCACGACAGATCGCACATTCCCTCACCCCCCCAAACCAAGCACAGACCTCTGCAGCCCCCCGGTGTGGGAATGAAACCAGTGGGTGACCAGCGCGCCCCAGGGGGAGCCAAGTCCCAGGATACAGATGGGACAGAGAAGACAGAGCTGCAACCCTACAGACATAGGCTGGTTCGTCCATCTTCAAGCTTCTTCCTCGCGGCTGCAATTATTTGTTGACAGTATCTAGTTAAATGATTTCATTTTCAGAGGAAATGCTACAGGGCAGATTAAACTGCTAGGCTGCTACCGAAACAGGAGCGTACTAACTGGGCGCAGGAATTCCCTGCGAAGGCAAGGCAGTAGCAAAGGTGAGTTAGTTGCCTCTGTCACAGTCCCGTGAAGGGCCAGAGAAGCCCCACAGATTTGCCCTCGGTCAGACCTGGGGGATTGTCCTTTTCCTAGAGCAACCCGAGCCAGTATTTTCTGACCTTCCACTGCTCCCAAGCTGACTGCCTGGGGGCCACTCCGCGGAGAGCCAGCACCTTCCTCCGGGCAGGTAACAGGACGCCTGTGTGCACACCCTCACAGACCCCTATCGGGTTATTTAAATCAGCTCAGCAAGCCTTTCAGCCCGAGAGACACAAAAGCAATATAAACAGAGCTTCCTTCTGCACTCTGTCCTCAGAGAGTCCTATCCAGAGCAGATCACGCTGATACAACCTGACAACATCCAGGGATAAAGGGGAGGCTCACACCAGATGCAGTCTAATACTAGCTAGCATTATAAGAGGGCAACCAGAGATCAAAGAAATGTTTTCTTTCCTTTCCTACCACCAGTGAAACCCAACAAGCCCCCAGCCCCATCAGAGCACCGGAGTTGCTGATCCTCACAGTCCTCTCATGGGAGAAATGTTTCCTCCCAAGAGATGCTACCAGGGCTGAACCGTGTGCGCTTTTCTTTAAAGCCTCTTGTATAACCCTTCACCCTTCCCAGCCTTTCTCTTGCTAGCATTGTAATGCATTTGGCAAAAAACTGCAAAATTGCAAAACTCCTCAAGAAGTTGGATTTGTTTTGTTGCCTTTTTAAGGGGCAAGTGGGGGGAGAGCTCCTCGATTCTTTTTGAACTACTGATTGCTATTATTATCATATTTAGGAGGCAGCTCCCCCCTCCATCTCCAACTTAACCGTTCACTTGGATTCTTCTTCCAGGCAGGTGATTTAAGCTTGACCCGTCCTCCAAGGGGTTAAATAACGAAGTGACGGGAGGAAGAACAAAACCTTTCCAGCGCCTCATATTTGAAATTCTTTCTTCGCTTTCTCTCCCTCTCCTAAACAGGGCTCCGTCTGCTTCTCGTTTCCTCTCGCTCTCTAATTATTCCATCAGGGAATGGCGAGGGGCGAGGATTAACAATGAAGCAGATGACGGGAAACTGTTACCACAAGCACAATGCCGGACACCCCCCCACACCACCACCCCCGCCCCGATCCCCCCCCTCCCAGGAGCCGGTCCCCCTCACCCTTCCGTCGATGCCATGCTCCCGAGAGCCCCCCTGGCTTCTCAGGACTCCCAGGGATGGTTTTGGGCGGCAGCCCGCGAGGGAGGCTGGCTCCTTGGGGAGACCCCTCGCCGGCGGCTGGGAAGGAGCGGGCAGTTCCGTGTAATCCCGGGGGCTCCGCAAGGGCGAGGCTTCCGCGGCTCGGCTCCGCGGCTCCCCCGCCGCCGCCCTCCGCGCCCGGCCACCGGCGCTGCCGCCCCGCGCCCGCCCCGCACTGCCCGGCGGGGCCGGAGGCGCTGGCACCTGGGCTGCGGTCCCCTCCCCTCGCCGCGGGGTGCGTGTGTGCGCGTGTGTGCGTGCGTGTGCCTGTGTGTGTGCGGGAGGTGGGGGCGGCTTCACATCGGCGCGGCGTTGGCCGAGGCTGGATTGGAAGGTTTTAGCCCTCGAGCCGTGGATTTGCAGTCTATCCCTCTCTATTTTAGGCACGGGCTGACATCACGAGCCGCTGTTACTCCTATAAATCCCCCCAACCGCTCCTTCACAGAGGCCGGGGGGGGTGGGGGGGCAGGGGGCGGCGAGCCCCTCGCAGGGGGAGGGCTGTCGCCACCGTCCCCGCTCGCCGCCGGCCGCCACCGCCTCCCTGGGGCAGGCCCGGCCCTCACGGGCAGCCGGCCGCGAGCGGCGGGAAGGACCGGGTTCGCGCACTCCCACGCTCCGCACACGCCCCCCCGCGGGGGTCCGGCCGCCGCCTCAGCGCCCCTCGTGTCGCCCGGCGAGCGGGCGGGCGCTCCGGAGAAAGGTTCCCGCCGCCGGACCGCGCCCCCACAGCCGCGGCACCTGCCCCGCCACGCCGCGGCGGCAGCCTCCCGAGCCGGCCCGGCCCGGCCCCTGCAGCCGGCCCTTCGCCAGAGGCGTTCCGCCTCGCCGGGGCGGCCCGGCCCGGAGCAGGACCCGGCGGCCGCGGCGGGCGGCAAACGAGGGCGCGGCGCCCGGGCCCGGGCCGGCAGCGGCGCGGTGCTGCCCCCTGCCGGGGAGGCGCGGGCGGCGCCGCGGCGGAGGTCCCACCTGCCGGCGCGGCCGGGGAGCGGCGAGGCCCGGCGGCCGCGTCCCCGCAGGCTCAGCCTGACGGCGGAGCAGAGCCCGGGCCCGGGCAGAGGCTGCCGTCCCGCGGGTGCCCGCGGCTCGCACCGCCCTCGGCCGCGCCCCGCGCCGCGTCCCTACCTGCATCGCCCGCCGCCGCCGCCGCGCCCGTCAGCGCCGCCCCGTCCCGCCCACGCGCGGCCGCGGCTCGCGGGGCCGGGGCGCGGGGCAGGTGGAGGCCGCAGCGGGGCCTCTCGGGGCGGCTGCTGGGGCGCGGGCGGGTCTCGCTGCGGGACCCGGGCCGTGCCGGGAGCGCGGGCGGGAGGGCCCTGGAAGGCCCCTGCGGGAGCAGGGAGGGCCGCACGGGCACCCAGCTCAGCGGGGCCCGCGGGAGCGCACCGGGATGTGCGGGTGCCAGCCCTCCTCCTCCTCCTCCTCACCTCACCGCCCTCGGGAACCGCAGCGTGGCTTCTGCTGGGATTCTCCAGATCCTGCTGCCAGCCCCCCGGCCGGCCTGCCAGCTGCGGCCAGGCCCTGTGCGGAGCGGGGCGGGAAGCCCTGACCCCCGCGGGAGCCGCGCTGTGTCCGGGGGCGGGGGACGCTCACGCTGTGCCAAGGACCCCGGGCACCTCGGCTTCGCTTTTCCCCGGGCGAGGCGCTGCCCCAAGCTTGGGGCTGTCTTTCCATCCAAGTCTGATGTCCCGTTCCACAGGGAACGAGCCTTTCTGCCGTAGCGCCGTTCCCCCTGCGCCGAGGCGGCGTTGCCGCACCGAGAGCCAGGAGCCGTGCGGGGGGTAAGGAGCTGCGGGGCTGCAGGGGACACACGGTGGAGCGAAGGCTGCGGGACCCTGCCACTCTCCTGCTCCTCCAGGACACCTTTCCTGCAGCCGAGCCGATGCCGGTAGCTGACCTTATCAATGGCAGGACGCAGTGTGCGCCCCCAGCCCTAACCAAACACACCTCTCTTCTCATCGCGCCGCCGAGCCTTAGGTTTTGAAGGGAAACGAGTTACCAGTACAATGGCGTTAGGGTTAGGGAGGGTACGCCTGACAAGGACCTGTCCTTCAGTGTGCCCCTTTCCTTACAGCCCTGTCTGTCAGGTAAGCACCCTGGCTTTTGGAAGTAATTTAATACACCCCGAGCCCCAAAACCATACAAAGGGTCAAGGGTAAACCCATTGGAGTGAGTAAGCCATGCAGAGACTGCTCTTTTTTCTTTTTTTGTTTTCCCCACAGCGGTGTCTCTCCAGAAGGCAGACTCTTTTCCCCAGAGGGAGGATGTGTCGGTATCTGTGTTGTGCTATGTCCAACCCTTTCCCCAACAGACGGCAGAGATCCTCACCTGTTGAGAAAGAGATGTTTGAAATTGTTTGGCATCTTAAAAAATAGATCCTAGCTATCAGAGAGATGAGTGATGCCAGCTCACAGGTTGTTTTTTTCAACCATTCATCCCCCGTTTTTCCTCATTATTGGCGTGAGATGTTAACCCTTGTAGTGCTCGGGCTGTAAGTGGGGCACTGCTGTGGGTCAGCCTGTCACACAGGCTGGACAAGCCGATTTGTAATTTCTACAAATACTAGGCAAGGTGCAGCTGCTCGGGTAGGCTGATGTGACTGCCTGTCCCTACAACTGAAAACACATGCCATATAACAATAGAAATAAAACATTATGCTTGCGTTTAGAGATTAGCCAGAATTGAATCTAGAATTCAAAGATCATTGAGGTCCAGAAGCAGAACCAAATGCTGCAGCTAATTCCTCTTTCTGCAAAGAACTATGCTCAAATCCGAATCCTGGGGTCTGAGAGAAGCTCAGAAAGAAGCAGCTTTTTCTGCTTCTGTTTTCTTTGAAGAGTATCATGACTGCACAAAGAAAGGGGGTTGAATTCTGCACACGCACAGCTGGAGCAATCCTCCTGTGATTTTCCATTAATTCCTTCAAGTTTCTCTTCAAGAATATCCTTCTGTGTGACATACAGCCAGTGAACAGCTTTACTCTTGCTGCCCAAGCCCAGAAACTTTCAGTTATTAGTTTCCAGATCTGTGAGGGATTTGAAGCCAAATGGGGACAGGATTCAGCACTGAGGAGGAGTTAGATCAGTAAATGCTGGGCATGGCTGGTCTTTAGTAAAAGGAGAAGACTGAGGGCTAAAGCTGGAACTAATGCAGACTTTTGCAGATCTGTGTGGACTGCCTAGTTCTCTACTGGACAAATCTTGGAAAAAAAGAAACCAGTTAGGGCCCCTTCTTCTCTCTGGGCTGTAGCAGTGCAGAACTATAATGCTACAGAGAGCAACGCAGTCACAACGTCACAGCTGAGAAAAAACAGCTCACAGACCTCTATGATTTCTGTTTTAGAAGATGGTTTCTCTTACCATTGGAGTGTAGAGACTGCCATTTTATGTAATCACAGAAGAGCTCTTCCCGGGCAAACCAGGCTCCAATTAACAATTCTATCCCTTCCTCATTTCATTCTTTGTCTATAGTGTTAGGAAGAAACACGTGTTGGCTTTCATGGAGACATGGAGAAGTTTGCCCTTCTCCAAAACTATCCCCTGATTTCCTCTACCCTTTTCTGCCCGCGGGGGAGTACCACACGTTCACTGGCACGTGTTCCTCCCAGATGAGGAATGAAACACATCTTATTTTTCATATTTAATTCAGAATTGTTGTTGCTGCTGTTGTCACGCGGTTTGTCAGCCATGTATAATATCCTGGCAGGAGGATGCTGACAAACAAGAGAAAGAGAATCGATACACAACTTTGGCTGTAGCCCTTGAACTTTTTGATTCAAGCAGTATCAGCTGGTCCTATGGCCAGTGAAAATAAGAAAAGCACACAAGTATAAAACATAAACTCAGCCCAGGAAAGCAAAAAATAAATTACATGGAATGACATCCAATAGTAATTGCCGTTTTAGCAGCAATTTTCAGATTCAAGAGTAGGTGGAAACTACTGAATGCTAAGAAAATCTTAACAAGATTTCACAGCATCAGAGAATGCAGGATCTGCATTCCTTCACAGCATCACAACTGTGGGATCCGAGTCCTTCTTGGTGAGAGCACTAAGTCATTTCCTCAAATCCCCAGCCTTCACATCCAACTATCGCGGTGACCTGGTTTGGGCACTGCAATAATCTGGAGGTCCTACAAATTCCAGGGTGCCATAGATGCTTTATCCAGGAGTCACCACCAATGAGAGACATTCCCCTCTTCCTCCTCCCCAGCTTTTTCTAGGGCTCATCTCTAGTCTTTAGCCACAACTGAATAGAGAATGATTTAGTGAAAGAGCAGTGATGAAGAACCATGTGAAGACCAAAGTCTCTCCTCCAGACAACATGCCCAATGGGAGAATCTTACACTTTGATGTCAAACAGTCCAGTCAAGAAAAGCCTCTGCTAAGTGCGAGACCTGGACATTATTCTTCACCCTGAAGAGCTGCAGAGGAGTTGTTTCACCACAGAAGTATGCGAACTGATAGAAACCAGGTTTTTCCTGAGGTTTTCCTAGATCTTTGAAATAAGCCACATGGAGAAATGCTTTTGAAAGTATGTTTCAGGTTTTCATCTCATTGGAATATTGGAATAAAAGATGGGAGAGAATTCCCCTGTACATTTCATTGCAATGGTTCATGCACAACAATAGCAGCACTGGATATATTAAGAAAAAGAAATCTTATTTATGTAGTAATTGAATTTTATGCTAATTCTGCCTTTCAGTGTGCCTGAAGAGTCCCAAGTGAGAGTCACATGCAAACAGACAAGGG
This sequence comes from Gallinago undulata, assembly GCA_026546715.1. NCBI lineage: Eukaryota > Metazoa > Chordata > Aves > Charadriiformes > Scolopacidae > Gallinago > Gallinago undulata. The sequence continues at coordinate 18,049,555 of JAOTQQ010000041.1, forward strand.
CAGTAGAGAGTCCCTAGAGTGTGACAGATAAAGCAACAAGGAATCTAGACAATGTCAGACATGGGTATGTAGGTTAAAAAAACAAACCATGGTTTATTTAAATGTGTAAAGTACTTGGAAGGGAAAAAGATTATATTGTACTATGGCAATACAGACAGCACATACCGTAACAAACTCATTCATCGTTATGAACTCAGACTACTCTTTCCAGCCTCCTAATCCACTCGGTCTCACAGATCTTCGGGAGAGGCTCGCTGTCGATTTCTCTAGGGGACTCCACACTACAGATTCATTTCAGTCACAATTTGCTGTCCTGTTTCTGTACGTCAGGCTCAGGAGCAGAGCATCGTCCTCCCACCAGGGGAGATAGGCTAAATATGGTAAAACTTCTCATGCACTAAGACCCTCTGTCACGGGTTAAATAAAAGCAGCCTCATGGAACATCTGATCCCAGGACAAATTACCAGGCTGTCTGCCTTAACCTTATCCCAGAGGTGGCTCATCACTGGGATGAGAAGCCTAAAGAAGCAGAGACCGAGAGAGATATTATCATAGCTATAAAATGCCGTTTCCAGACACAGCTTTTTATTTCAGGTTCTTCTCAATCCAGTCTTTGAAGAGAAGAGCTTTGGTGTAGCCGCTGTAGAGTTCTAGGCTGCAAGTTTTATCATAACCCCAGCTCACTAATCCCATCAGGTGCCACCTTAGCTCAGGAGAGGCTTTTCCTGGCAAAGTTATGGCTGCAATCCCACCGGTCTCAGCAGGGCAGATATTAGAAAAGGCTGTGTGGTCTTGTTTGGCGCAGAACATGCTGTCAGTGATGCTGACTTGTATCCCGTTATCCTCATACTGTTGCTCACACAAGAGTGAATCCACCATCCGAACAGCTCCCATGCGGATTGTGTCATTCTTGTACCTGGGATCTTTAATGTCGGCCAATACTTTCCAGCCAGTAACCACTATTTTTAAATCCTCTGCATTTGAAGTCAAGTCTTGAGAGGACGACAAGCAAATGGGTTGAACACGACTGCTGATTCTGGCTTTGTCCAAGAGTTTTATGATAGCTATGTCAGAATCAAGTAATATAGGGTCGTAATTGGGATGCACTATGATGGCAGAAATCTGGAGAGGAAACAGAGTAGAAGAATTGCAGAGTTAATAGCAATGGCTAACCAGCAGCACTCTTTCCATACTACTATATTGCATGTTAGTTTATTTTGCATACTTCTCCTCTACCCTCCGCTCCCAAACTGGTCTTTCACCACAGTGCTCACTCAAATGAGGAACACGCAAAGAGACTGAGCATCTTCTGACTTTTTATGGCTTTGGTTTCAGGACAGTTTTTACCCCATGAAGCATTGCAGTCAAGGACATTTTCAGCAAACTGGGGAGTTAATGTGCAGTTCCAGTTTTCCCACTGTCTACTGAAAAGATTTTACCTGCCATGTCATCTTCAGCCTGTGGAACTTGAAGAGGGGCTTTGAATTAAAATGTTATTGTCTTATTGAAATTCATCCACCTTCCCACCAAAAAAGAATACTAGCAATACATGACATAATGTAATGGGCCAAACCTTTAATGCTAGTTACCTCAATCAGACACTACAAGAACACATTAGCTGAAGTAGCAGCACTATGTCTTTGATAAAACATACTGTATAACAAAAATGCTCCACAGAGATAAGAAAACAAAAACCAACAAATCTGTGAAGTCAGAAGAAAGAACAAAGAGAGAAAAAGAAAAAAAAAAAGCAGTGCAGGCAAAAGTTTTCAAATGAAGTTTAACAATACAGAACTAATAAACTGGCAAAAAATAGGAAGTGAGTTCCAGAATGCTGCAGAAATATTGTAAAAATTAATATATTTCCTTACAGGAAAAGTCTGAACAAGCTGGAACTAGAGAAAGAAACTGGAAAAAAAAAAAGGAGAGTCAAATTAAATATGATTACTTAGGTAAAATCCATTAATTAACTTGCATACCACCACCACCCTGAAAAAGAGACACGGCCAAAATTGCTGTATTTCTCCTCATTTTGGCTTCAGCCTTTCTTTTTTTACTTGAAAAAAATAAACCACTTTGGTGAGTTTGAGGTGCTATTTTTGAAGTTGCAGCCAGACAGAGTTGAGCTGCAGACTCAACTACTTTTGAGTTTAGAGCCATACAGCCTTGGGGCTGAGATGTGAAATGCTCTCGTGGTGTCAAATCAGGATCTATAGCGCAAGTGCTTCCCTCATAAATTATGCTAATCACTGTTGACAGTAGCTGGCATCTATTCCACTTCTTTTCTGGCAATATCACTCATGATATTGTGGCCCACGGAACCCGAGGTATTCTCTTAGTGATCTGTGTCAGGGGGTGAACACGTGACTTGGACAGCACCAGGGGAATTTTATGCACTACAGCATGTGCCCTCCTAGTGCCACAACAGCTCTGTCAGCTGAGTCCCTAGAGATGCATTTCAAAGAAGAGTATACAAAGCAATATATTGCTCAAAGGATAACCTTTTTCTACTCATACAAGACAGAAGTCTGTCTGCTCATCATTTTCCACTCACCCGCAGGTTCTGGATGGTCTTTTCATCCCTGTCATCATCTCTGTAGAATTTCCCCAGAACTACCTTGAGCTCTGCTGTCTTGAGCACGATGGTCTTGCCCAGGTCGGTGACGCAATGAGCTGCCACCACCACGGTGCGCTCATTCACCAGGGCCCCGCTGCAGATGAGGATCCAGCCACCTTTCCGGAGACCGTTCTCCTTCACTCCGCTGGCCGTCCGATAGATTGCCGCTTGCCAGGGCCACCTGGTAGAGGTCACTGTCTTGTGAAGGGTGATGTTTTCTGCTTTTCCACAGACTGGGGAAATGTGAACCAAGAATGAGGTAATGCTTTTTCCCCACCCAAAAATCTGAGTACCACTCTTGATTCCTGCTTATGAATGTGCCAAAAGAAAACAAACTGCAGTGGTTAGCATGAGGGACAGCTTTCTAATTAACCTCTGTCTCCAACCTGCAAAATTATAATATAGAAGTATTTTATATAGCTTTTTTTTTAAAAAAAAAAAAAAAAAGAAACTTCCAAGTTTTCTATTATTATCTGAGTGCCTGGCCAAAGGAGGAATGTGGATTCAGCACTTGAGCAGGTGAATTTTCACGACAACCTTACCAAGCTGCACTATGATGAGATGACTGCATAAAGAAATTAAAAGACCATCCCTCATTGTTGCTTATAATTAAACACCGTAAAGGCAGAGGCACACTAAAACTCACCCTTGACTGTCACAGAGTAATTGTGAGGTCCTCTCCCAGAACTGACCCTAGCACATGAGTTCATGCCTACCAGAACAGACTTGTCTTGCAGCAAGAACCTTGAAGCAAATGTGTCTAAATTAACAGCCATCCTGGGGAAAAGAAAACGCTCTGCCCTGTTCTAGGAATATAATACCCAGGCTCAGACCTGGGGTAAAATCTGTATTCAGAAAGGTTCACTTCAGTTGAAAGAGCTATATCATGTGCTCACATTTTTAGTCTCCCTTAGGACATTATTTTTCCCTGGGATGCATGTGTGCATGCCTGCAGTGAAAAGGACTGAACGAAGTATTTTTCAATACACGAGATTATCTCAAAGAAAAACCAAAACCAAGAACTCTGAGAACTTGCATGATGATAGGGTCTACTTCTCACAGTTCCCTGACCTAATGGGTTGTACCAAATCGTGTGATGTTTCTACCCTTACTCTGCACTAGCTCTGGGTAAGGTTTTACCTGGACTTAGAGTCTGCACTAGGGCCCCTGCCTTGGCAGGGTGTATTAAAGGAAGAGCCTCCTTATAATACAAACTCTCCATTCTATCGCTTAAACTTTGATGGTTTTGCCAGCTGTCTACCAAAGTATAGAGATGAAAGAAAAATCACAGGAAAACACGAAATGATAGTAGGAAAACACTTTCAGATCAGGAGAGAAAGTCACTACATCTTTTGCTCAGTGAAAGAGTAGAAAAAAATGATGGTAAATCTGGTAAAGCTGAAAGCTTGATTCCTTTACCATCAACTGTACAAGTTCTACTGGTGGATTAAAAGAGCCATATATCCTCCAAGCTTTCTTGCTCCTATCTCCCAGCTGGAAGCACGAGCAGCCTACGCCGCTGGGACTCTCCCATACCATCTAAAGGTGAACACCCATCCTGTTCCCACACCCACCCAAATATGTGTGCTTTTCTTTTTCTCTTGGAGACTCACTGGGAATACACACAGGGGGTCTCCCGCTCCATTTTCCAGTCTTCAGACACGTCCTCCTGCTGCTGCCCAGGCGGCGGTAGAAAGGGGAAATGCACTCATACTGAAGCTGGGTGTGCAGGTGCTGGTACCCTGGGGGCAGGTCTCCAAATGGAAGTGCCGGCTTCTTGGTTGGATAGATTTCAAGCTTTTGCTTGCTGAATGCAGATGAGTAAAGTTGATGCAAAGGTGTTTCCCTGTTTCGAGGCACAAAACCCACAAGGTAACAGTAATAATATTATAAAAGTGATAATTACCATAGCTTTATCACCAGCCGTGTTACGTATCGTTTAAAAGTGTATGAAGATTTCTTGTGAAAGAGTAAGGCAAACTCTCATTTGCATCCCACCCATTTTATTTACATATACATATATGTGCAAATATACAAATACACATATGTTTATAAATTTTGTGCCTCTTTTTTTTCATTTTACAGTTTCTGGATTGCAACCAGTTGCCTCTGAATGTGGAACAGTGTTTGCCATTCACAAAAGGACTGAGATACCATGTTTTTAAACAAAGAAACTACAGTGGAAGTTCGCATTGCCATAATTAATTCCCACTAGAGAGGAGTTAGGCACATCTTTTGTCTAGTGAACATTTGAATAGGCAGTATTAGGAATCGATTCAGATTGAATCATGTTGATAAAGTTGCTTGATTTAGCAATTAACAGAGATAATTGCCTCACCACAGAGATTTTATAATTGTAGTAATAGCTTAGCTTCCATTTAGAAATTGTACTGATTAGCTGAAACATGGCACATAATGAAAAAAATAAATATACGCGCCGGCCTAGCTATGGACCATGAGTTTGATTACAGTCATTCTTAAATCTTCATCACTTAGGAAGTGTCCCTTGCTGTAACGCTTAAGAGCACGTATCTCCAAAAAAAGCAATTTACGTCTGAAAAATTCAGCAGGAAATTAATTTCCCTTGAGATTTCTGGCACTGCCTGCATCCACAAAAGCCACAAGAATGTTTTTTCATGTGGTATTTCCATTTTTGACCACAGAGCTATATGACCACCTCTGTCATATAGAATCTGTGAGGCACTAACAGCACTCCAGGAAAGCCGTTATTAAGAACAAGAGCAATGGCAAGTTTTGTGTATTTTGGCAGAAGGATGAGAGCTGCTGTGGTCATGTTTTGACTGCCAGGGCCCCGTTCCCTACTCATACGTGACCTTGCAATATTGCACAGTCCACGCTTTGCCTCACTATTAATCTATGAAATGGAGATTCTACTCCAAGGGATAAAAACAGTCCACAAACATGAGATGCCATCATGATGCCATGGAGATGAGGGCATGTATGTGCTGTCATACAGCTGGTATTACTCTCTGAAACATTTAGCCAAAAAAGACCTGTGCTCAGAATTGAGAAATTTAAGCAAGAAAAATCCCCTGGTGGCTACTAAAGCCTCCCGATGCCTTCTCAGGGCCGTCTCTACAATCATACATCACAGAGCTGGAGAGTGGGAGAGTATTTGGGAAGTATGTTCTTGCCTTGTTCCCAAAGTCTTCTCTAGGCATCTGCTTCTGGCCATTGCCAGAGACAGGATATGGCTTGAGCTGGGCCTTTATTCTGACCTGGTATGGCTGTTCTTAAGACCAAAGATGAGGACAGTTCTTGCACTGCATCTAAAAATAAACGAATCATGTACTGAAAAAAAAATCCCCTGAAATGAGAAATTACTACTTGGAGAAAAATGAACCTGAACATTTGCAGCATAGCTAATTTAGATTGGGCTTATTTCAAGTAATCAGCAGGAGGGTAAGCCCAGACAGGGTCCGATCTGTCATTCCTTCCTCCCCCCCTACTTACTTCCTCCTCTCCCCCATGCCCACCTCATACCCAACTTTATGTGCTATATGGCTTTCGATGGTGAAACTTGACGGGAGCAGATGACGTCTCTATACCCCCTTCCCTCCTTGTGCTCTCTCCGCTCATTTCTTCACTAAGATGGCACATGTTCATATTTTTAGACACACCATTAGCCCCAAAGAAACTGTTCTCAGAGTGTTCTCGTGGCCTGTCCCAAGCTTGCAGGCTTAATTCTGGCATCGCCCAGTGGTTTGCCCATCTCTAGCCGAACATCTCTTCCTGACTGCCCCCAGCAGCTCGTCCCGTGAGAGGTCCCCTCCCGGCAGCTCTCGTTGCTTGGTTATCGGTGGAGTGGTGGGAATGGCTGCTCTGGCAGGGTGGACACACAGGGTGGAAAGGAGAGGAGGGGAAAAGCAATCATATTTTTTCTTTAAACTGTAGTTGAGATATTGCATTCTCACCTTGACTGAACCTGCATTGGAAGCACTTTCTGTCTCACCAGGTCAGAGATCTTTGGCTCTCTGCAGGCTAGAAAAAATATAATGTTGCACAGTACTTTTCCACATTCACAGCTCAAGTGTTATGATTCATACATATTTCCACTCTTTCCTCTCACTAGCTATAGTGACTGGATTAAGAAAAGAGGCAGTAATTTACATGCATTAATATAAAGATAGGCCCTAAAACCTAAAGCCATGGAAAAATCCTTCCCCACAGATCGCCAGATCTATCCCATCTATAACAGTGGAAGAGACTCAGCGTCTTCTGCACTGGCACTTTCAGCCATTGAGGAAGATTTGTCCATCAGTTTGTCTGAATGCCAGATTTACACCACTACAGCTGATGATTTGGAATCTGAGCAAACTTTTGCAATAATTGATTTATATAAAAAAAGATTTCCATCTGTGTAGGCGCACACAGCTAATCTCAGTGACCTGGCATACAGAGAAAGGCTGCAGGATGTTACAGATTTCTAGGAATCTGTTTGCTCCTCCACCCAGTGGAAGGAGCTGGAGACTCTGATTCAAAGGAACACCTCAGAGTTACCTCAATACGCACAAAATAACAGAAGGGAGATTCAGGATTTCTAGTTTTGCATATTCAGTTTATTTCCTTAAGAGCAGAATAAAATACTCAGGTTTATCAGTTCGAATACCTCTGCCAGGATCTCCTTCCTGCTGTGCACAGTGGAAGAAAGGGAATCTTGCAGGATGGATTTTATCTGTATGCCTGAGTACTTGCCTTGTGTGGGATTTAACAATATCTAGCTCTTTGTGGTTACTGTATATGTTAACCTTTATGTCATTATCAAAGTTAACATCAATAAAGCTGCTTTCCACAGATGATTATGCGCTTCATGGAGAGAATATTTCCATCTAAAATAACAAAATAAAGCAAATTCCCCAGGACAGATTTATTTCCTTATAAGATCATTACTTCAGTTTTTAAAAAAAATGAATTAAAATGTGTCAAAAAATTGCTTTGGGAAAATGAATTTGGCAGTTCCCCAGCCCAAATTCATTCATCCGTTCAGGGTTTCAGACATGCTTAGAGTACCTCCAGGTCAACAGCATAATTTCCTTTCTAGCAAAGTATTTAAAGATGTGTTTCAGCATTTTGATGAATACAGATAGTTTAAGCATGTCTTCAAGTAGTTTTCTGAACCAAACCTTTCACACTCATGGCTGATCCCATTGATTTAAAAGGATTGTGAGAAGAGAGCTGGGCCCTATGACAGCAACTCTGATGAGACAATTATTTCCTTCTGTTTCAATTCCCTCCTGATCTTTTCTGATTTTTGCCTTACGCAGGTTTGATCATACAATGAGGGTAATAAGGGTCGTAGGGAACATTCCTTTCCATGTTTAAAGACAGTGTCTTCTCTGGCTGAGTTTAGCAGCCAGGAGAGTCAGTAAACCACCCATCTCAGCACCAGGTGTCAGTCAGACAGTTTGTTCTTAGCAAAAATGATTGTTTGGCAAGTGTAAATTATATAATTTACCAGGAAAATCACCGGTAAAACCACAGCAACTTTTGTGAGTTGTAGTAAAAAAGATTGTAAACTACCTTTTATGCAGATTGGCTGCTTCCCTGACCATTCTCCATCATCTTGGCAGGTCCTCTGTTCATTCCCACTGAGTACATACGAGTTGTTACAAAAGAAAGCAATGACTGTGCCAATTGTTGCATAGCGTCCATTCAAGAACCCAGTATCTTCTACTACTCTTCTGTAGCCATTGAGTGGGCCACCAGGATCTGAGCATTTTTTTTCATCCAGAACTAATGACAGGGGAAAAAATATAGTAACCATTTTATCAAGTTCACGGCATTATTTTCACTCATCAGATTGCTTAGCATTTCATTCAGATGTTACTAGATAATCTACGCTTTATTAAAGATGCCTTTTCAAGACCCATCTGGGATCTCTGTCTTCGAAAAGATTAAATATTAAAGGAGTAATGATAATATACAGATGTTTGTTTACAATACACACTTTATTCTTCACTGAAAGCATAAGATTCTCAAACTGTTGAAAAGACCTTAAAACATACATTGACAATCCTGAAAACAAGCCTTGGCTTTACATGATGTTATGTCCCATTGCAATTAACAGGCCTAATTCAAAGGCATAAAAGGATGCACTTAAACTATTTGCAGGAAACAGGCCCTTGGCATTCTTTTTCTCTTTTCTGTACTTCCAATACTTCGCTGGACTTGGATAATAAAACTAGACTACTTAATTTTACTTTACTGTTTGGTTGCATTTTGGTTTCTTAGCACTAAGAGAGAGAGATCAATAATCCAGAGAAATAAGGCAATTGAAATAGAGCATACATATATATATTTACTGATATTAAAAATTTAATATGGAAAGCTTACTCATGCTAGGTTCTGCCTATAAAACCTCTTTTATTTCCTCCTTCCCAATATTTCCCTCTTCTTTTTATTTATTGTTGTATTTTTTTCTCTCAATAAATGCAAAATTTTGGCCTAAATCTGGATGACAGTATTCCCTATGTGATGTTAATAAATGTTCTTTTCCTATGTATTTCACTCTTCTGCTCTTTCTATTTAGCAGCTGAAAAGGTATTTCTGGGGTTTTTTCCCCCCTTTGGATTTTATCTCAGTTTTCTTGTCAGGCTGACAGTAACATGCAATTCTGTTGAATTTCTCTGTCTGATGTCTCATTGCATGATAACCAGTGCACATCTAGTTCAGACAGCGAATGCGGGTGCTGCTCTGTTTAAGGAGGGCTGGGAAGACAGAGACATGTCAATTGACCAGAAATGACCTCCTTGTGTCATTGCTTCAGACTCAGCTGCCTGCTGAGCCTCACTTCACAAAAGCACCGACATATAACAACTTAAACATTTCTTTCAATCCCCGTGAGACCAGCACAGTAGGAGTGCACAGGTTTGGCCCTGTCCTGTGCCCGTGTCCTCGTGCCAGCTCAGCAAAGCATGGAGTGCATAGCTAACTGTAACAGGACGAGGTCAATGAAGAGCACGTGTTCTCATCACTGAGCATATAATACAAGCTAAGCATGTATTTCTGTGCTTTCTTCAACAATATTGGATTTTAGCATATGCTGAAGGTTATATATGTACTTAAGTACTTTTCCACATGAGTGATATTCAGTAAACAAAGAGGATGTCTGAACTTCCTCTCAACCAGTAGAAAGGGAGAAGCAGAGCTCTGTATCTTTTTAATTTGGCTCCATTTTTCTTCTCTGTACCTCACAGGGTCTCTCACGTGTGAACCACAAGTGACTGATAACTCGACAGCAGCGAAAGACTACAGGGAATCACCCGCAGTGTGCTGCTTTCTGCCCTGATATCTACCCTACGGGCATCGTCTGATGAGACGAGTGCACCTTTCCAACCTTGACCGAGAAAGTCAACGGAAGTCTTCTCTTACTTCATCCTATGCCAGTCAGTAACTTTAACAGTACTCCTCTTCTTCCCTAAGCTCTGGGTTATGACTTTTTCGATGGGTAAAAATAAAGAGAAAACATCTGGGAAGAAGGGACTCAAATTACCCCACCTAGCACTTCAGTAGCAGCCCAGTCTAGAGACAGATGTCCCTTAGCCAGGGACATCATGCAGCAGGGACTTTAGCAAGGTCCTGATATTACATTTACTGTAACCGGAGACATTCTCTCTAGATAGAAGAATGCCTATTGCTTGTTTTTTCAGATGAACTTTTATATACTTATATATACAGCTACTTCACCCCCACCCCCACCCCCAAATTACATTGTTTGCCACAATACACTTGTAAAAGCACTTTTCCAATTGTTACTAATTATTCTGGAATATGGAAATAAAATTGTGCAATACAAAAAAAAGTAAGGAAAATTAAAAGTCTCTTTAGATGAGAAAAAAAAGGGCTTGGAATTTCACAGCTCAATCAATGTGAATGATAGGCATGCCAACTTGCACAGCCAGAATGAATGGAACATTCTCTTTTATCAGTTTTTCTCTGGGATGGGAGAAGCTCTCTTTTTCTAGGATGGGAATTCTGTTGAAATAAGAGTGTAGTCTTCATGGAGTAAGCCCCTAATCACCTCCACAGAGTGCACCAGACTTCTGCAGAGAAGGTATCAGAGGTACAGGTACATAGTAATGGACGTCGCTATTCATTGTTGCACAATGTCCCTCACTTGGTTTTGGCCCTAGACATTTTCAGTCTGTGTATAAGAAGGATGTATTTGAGGAAATTATTTTTCAGTCATTTGATGTTTCAGTCAGACATTTATATAAGCAAGTCTTGCAGGCTTGGGGTCCAGCAGAATAAAATCAAAATCCCTACTGCTTCTTAAAGACAGGAAGACAAAAGCACATCATGTTAAGCCACAGATCTACCAAATTTCAAGTGAGATTTGGACATTTTAGTTTAATGTGAATACATCGGCCGAAACATTTGATAAGAATCAAAACTTAAAGTGACCTTACCACATTCGGGATGATGTGTTGACCAAATTCCATCAAGCTGACAGTAGGCAACACGGCTGCCTTTTAAGCTGTAACCTGCGTTGCACTTGAAGTAAACCTGGGCCCCGTATTTAAAGTCATCTCCTTCCACAATACCATGAGCGGGAGCACCTGGAGTCCTACACATCACCACTGACAGTTCAGATATTTCAAAAAAATCCACTTTATTACAAAAACAGGACTGTGTTAGGACGCTTCTTTATTTAGAACATTGAAAAACCAATTAAAATGGGCACAGGAATCAAAATTACAAGACAGGTATATGCTGATCTTTAGAAAGTTCTTTAGATATCAGTTTTACACACACTTCCATATACACCACTTTTTAAAACACATCTAGATCCATTCAGTTCAATGGGACTACTCAGCAGTGTGAAGGGATCGTGTGCATAAGTGTTTGTATCATTAGGGCTCGTTTGCTCAAAATATTAGCACTGGAAGCACTTTCCATCTTAACAAGGGTTTTGAATGAACTACTGTGCTTGGTCAAGAAAAATTTAGATCCTTAAAAGCCTTATATTGAAATACTTTCAAAATCTTCTTTCAATCTCTATATAGCTTTTCAGACAACCTCACTGAAATATTAAAGCATCATTATTTGTGTAGATCAAACATTATCGTAACGACATTAAAAAGGAACCTTGATATTTACCAAACTGTGATATTTACCCTTTCCACAGGGTTTGCTCTAGTGGGAAAATACCTACAGTCAATGGTCTATTTACTTACTCCAAGTAGTAAATATCAGATTAAACACTGTAAACTAGATTTCTCTGAGAGCATCAAACCAGACATACTAAATTAGAACAAAAGTCCATCCAGCACAGAAACCTGTGGTAAACAGTAGATTTGATGCAAAGAATATTTTAATGTGAATACATCGGCCAAAACATTTGATAAGAATCAAAACAGGGAACGTCCATGCCCTATTCACCTTCCTAGTCACCCATTTGCCATATGTAGAAATTATATGTATGTATTTCTCTATGTAGAAATTACAACAATGTAGGAAAAAAAGGTTTCCATCTCTCTGTGTGTCTTGGGCTTTGCCATTGTGACAAACTGTATAGGAAAGCACTCAGTGCCAGATTTAAATACGCATGTGTTTTTTTTACCTGGGAGCTGCGGTACTCCGCTGAAGATGGAGAGATGAATGCTAAAGAGATGATCACTAATTTATGCTTTTGGAATTTGACTTTCTCTGTTCTGCCTTGTAGCTGGTTGCTTACTCACCTACAGTCAAATTTTGATCTTTACACTTTTAACACTTTACACTTAAGCTTTCCTAAGGCCTCAGCCCTGTAACCCTTACACAGAACACACATGAATTTGTATGGATTGTGGGCCATCCAATTATTCATATAAGGAAGAAATTTGTGAGTAATAGTCCTAAACCAGCAGCATTTGCAAGAACAAGGCTCCACAGAAATTCCCCTCATTTTACAGATTACTACAACCATCAAACAATGACAGCAGAATCATTTGTGCGCTAGTAAATACACGTCTTGGAGACAAAAACTGTCCAACATTTAAGCATTAGAGAAGGGCCTAGATTCACTGCTCCAAGTCAAAACACATCCAGTTAGCGGAACTCAACATTTTCTCTTGGCTGCAAGTGTTCTGCATCAGTATAATCTCTAGTGAAAGAATAATCATAAAAAATCAACAAAATTCATTCCTAGCCCTTGACATTTCTCATGTGAAATATAAGCACACAGTGAGGTGGACGGAGAACTGGCTGTGTGACAGGACCCAAAGGGTAATAATTAATGGAGCAGGTTCAAGCTGGAGGCCTGTAACCAGTGGTGTCCCCCAGGGGTCAATACTTGGTCCAGTCTTGTTCAACATATTCATCGGTGACTGGACAAGGGGACAGAGTGTATCCTCAGCAAGTTTGCTGATGATACCAAACTGGGAGGGGTGACTGACACCCTGGAGGGCCGTGCTGCCATTCAGCGTGACCTGGACAGGCTGGAGACCTGGGCAGGGAAGAACCTCATGAGGTTCAACAGGGAAAAGTGTAGGGTCCCACACCTGGGGAAGAAGAATGTCAGGCACCAATACAGGTTAGGCGTGGACCTGCTGGAGACAAGTTCTGAAGAGAAAGATCTGGGGGTCCTGGTAGACAGCAAAATGACAATGAGCAAGCAGTGTGCTCTTGTGGCCAGGAAGGCCAGCGGAATCCTGGGCTGCATAGGGAAGAGTGTAGCCAGTAGGTCGAAGGAAGTCATTCTCCTCCTCTACTCTGCACTGGTGAGGCCACAACTGGAATACTGCATCCAGTTCTGGGGTCCCCAGTTCAAGAGGGACAAGGAATTACTGGAGAGAGTCCAGCGTAGGGCAATGAAGAAGATTCAAGAATTGGAGCATCTCCCTTATGAAGAAAGACTGAGAGAGTTGGGACTCTTTAGTCCGGAGAAGAGAAGGCTGAGGGGAGACCTTATCAATGCCTATAAGTATCTAAACGGTGGGTTGAAGGAGCAGGGAGCCAGACTCTTTTCAGTGGTTGCCAGTGAGAGGACGAGGGGCAACAGGCACAAACTGGACCATGGGAAGTTCCACTCAAATCTGAGAAAGAACTTCTTTTGGGTGAGGGTGCCAGAGCCCTAGCAGAGGCTGCCCAGGGAGGGTGTGGAGTCCCCTTCTTTGGAGATCTTCAAGCCCCACCTGGATGCCGTCCTGAGTAACATGCTCTAACATGCTCTGGGCAATCCTGCTTCAGCAGGGGAGTTGGACTAGATGATCTCTATGGTCCCTTCCAACTCTAAAAAATTCAGTGAAATTCAGTATCTATGCATGAATATGTAGGTACATAGGTGTATACAAAAGCACACACGTAAGAGAAAGGGAAATAAAGGGAGCATAGATATTCTAGGTGTTTCAAATTCTCAGAGCAGTTGTCTTCCCAGTCATCATCTTTGTATTCCCAGTCACTCCCTCCACAGCTTTCCGTGAATAGCAATTTATTTCACTACATTTATATTTCTCTTTTTCAACGTAAAGTCATGCTCAGATTGTCAAACGAGAGAAGATGATTAGAAACATCTGTGCACCACTCAGAGTTCTCCTTTTTATCATAAATACAGGTTTTCTGTTTTGCTTGTTGTCCCATTCAGCTCTGCAGAACAAATGGTTTGGTGCTTCTGTGTTCTAGGTCCATCCTGGAAAAAATGTCACCAAGCTACACTTACTTTTTTTTTCCCACAAACTTTGTTTGTCTTTTCACTCTCCTAAGTGATTAAGTTAACTTAGTTTCTAGTCTTTTTGATTTGCTCTGGTTTCCAGACTTTATGTTCTCTGTGCCCCAGCTGGAACAACTCTGGTTTTATTTATGATTGCAAATTCGGTGTTTCAGGCACAGATTCATTTAGTACTGGAACTGTGGCCCGGAGTTGAAGATATGGAGGCAGAAGGTCATGAGATCTAATCATAGCTATTAAACTGTGGCCATGGGTAAGTTGCTTCATCTGCTGTATCTAAGAAATGAGAGCACCCCTTTCCTCACAGGGATGTTATAAGCATTAGCTCATACCCGCTTGTGTCTCAGAGTCATCTGGGTCTCTCCAATGGCAAAACAGCTAAGTAGTATTATTATTAGACGTGTCCCTTTTGCTACCCCTGCCTCTGTATAATGGTTGTCTGTTCTCTTGTAACACGGGACCTGCCCTCATGGTCCATCCTATTCTTTAAACTTTGCCACTAGAGGCACAGCCACTCATTTTATTTTTATTTTGGATCATTTTGTAAGTTCATTCTTTCTCTCTACAAATTAATTGTGCCTTTGAATCTTGAGATGTTCCCTGCATGTCAGTACAAAGCTCTCCGGATTTAGCTATATTATCTGGCCTGAAAGTTACATATAGCTACTCTACGTACCTGCCTCTGCTGCTTTAGTTTGAGCTCTATAGCTTTTTTACCTCTTCAGCTTGACTTGCCTTTTATCCCTTTCACCTCATATGTTTCAGGAAGCTCTTCTGCACCTTTTCTCTTTACCTGTGAACACTTCAGGCAATGGAGCTTTGAACAGTTACTGTGAAGGGAATCCTAGCCCCTGTGTGCTTCATCCAATTCTCTCTTATCTTTTTGTCGATAGCTTCCCATCAAGAGTGTGAATTTGACTGGTTCTTGCATCTTTCAGAATGTACAGTATATTCCATTGAATTTTAGGACAGCCTCCTTTGTTTAAGATATTTTATTGAAGTCTTTCAACACTCTCTCCTGGTGTAAGACCATATTCAACTCTCCAACAGATGTTTCTCAGAAATCAGAAAGAAATGGAAAGAAGATTTTGTATACGTCATTCATACCTAGCTCTGCCCTCCCGCTCTGGATACACACAGTAGCCATAAAGTCCAACCACCTGAGCTGACCCAGTTCTCTTCAGTTTCTAAGCTCTCTAACGTATTTGATATCTGCCATCTACTGCGTATTTCTGAACACGAGTCCTTCTTCTCCACGTGGTCCAGCTTTCACAGTTGTGCAAGCTGGGTCCCCCTCACAGACATCACCCACCCACGGCCATCCCCATCCCACCTCTTCTCCACTCCCAGCTCTCTCTGTGCTTGGTCTGGCCTGATAGCTGCAGCAGAGATGGTGCTGTGAGCCCTTTGGACACCACATCCTCGGGAAGCAGGTCGTGGGCTGGCCAGGAGCGCTCCATGAGCTTGAATTGTTCCTAGGCCACCAGCTAGACTGTTCTGCTCCACATGAAATAAATGATTCCTACTGCCCTGTGACTCTGGCGTGGGCAGACACCACCACCACCTTTAAGGAGTCTTAGACGTGGTGTTTGGGCTGTGTTTGGCTATAGCGAAACTTGTCCATAGTGAAATCAGAGAGTAGGAAAGTCTGTCTTGATAACCCACAGGAAGACTTTCTCACCAACAAAGCAGTGGTTAAAGAAGGAACTGGCATCCACAGATCTCATCCTACTTAAGGCATTATCAACATTTCCCTAGTGAATGCCCTTTGAATAGTGGTCACTGCCTAGGTTTCCACATGATTAGTACCTTACCTTTTGTCTCAGTGCACTTTGCAGAGTAGACAGAGGAAGAAGCAAAAGACAAGGCAGAGAGCTTCAGACAGAATTATCTATTAAATGTACCATGAAGTCAGCAATGCTCACCCCAAACTCTAAGGTTTGAGACAACTCGGCCAAAATGGAACTAAGAGTGTCAGGATTTCAGGTTGCAGGGCTCTGTCTCTGCACCTTTCTCTCCACAAACAGAAGACCAAAGCCACCAGAAAATGGATTAGGTGGCTTCAAAATTCTACTTTGAGATGGTAATGGAAAGCCGAATACAAAAGTCATTCATTCAAGGTCTGCTAAAAAACGTCTGAGCAACCCAGAGACTCCGTGAAGGCCAGGCTGACTCCATTCTTCATGCCATGGCATCATCACATCTATAAAGATCCTGGTCTGGTGAATTTATATTTAGAAAACAATAGGAAAACTGGATTTTGGGGAAAGGTGAAACCAATGTTAGGGAAATATAATCTTGAGAGTGACTAAGATCTAAGAATGACCACTCTGGTCATACCAAAGCTAAAAACTACAATAATCTAAAACCTAAACCCAGAAAGGATAAGTAAAATTTTTAAAGGAAGACAAAGAGGTATATTCAGGCAGGATAAAATTAAGAAAAGGATAATTGTTCCTCAAGATAAACTCTTAAAAGTCTCCTTGACTTGTCTGAAAGGTATAGTAGGATGTAAACGGAAATTATATGAGCTAAAAAAAATAATGGAAGGGGCTTTGAAGAGAACAGGACGGCACTAGCAAGCATATTATAAGCTCAGGCTTTTTTTTTTTTTTAATTTTTCCATATTTTGCTACACAATGTTGTTCCTGGGAAGTTCTACAAATAATCTAGACAGGCACATAAGTAAACCTTCTCACTTCAGGGTCTAAGGAGAGTTTTTGCCTGATACAGCTCTGATGAGAGAATAAAGTAGGAAGGTGTAAGAAAAGGTGGTTACAGGCACCTCTGGCAGAAATACTCCGTTGTGACAGCCCAATTGTTAGAAAGAGAATAAAAAAAGGTCTCAAGGGTCTAAATAATAAACTCAGAGATTCCTGATAAAACTTATTAGCCTTCTTGCCGCTTACTTTGCTGTCTTTGAAAAAAGAAAACAATATTTCTGTCCCATGGGAAACATTAAAATGGCTCCAAATTTCACTAACATCTTTCCACCATCTGAGAAAAACTAGACTAGAGGAACAGTAAGTTCCTGAATTTTTAAGTAAAATGTTCCATTATTAATAGTAACAGTGCAAATTCCTCTCCCTTTTAAATTATATGTAAGAGACATTCCTCAGATCTGAATTACCTGCCATTTAGAAATAGTTTCCATGCTCATATTATCACCAGTGAGATAAATTAGATGATCTTTTGAGCTAAACTTTTCTCTCTTCAGTGTCCTTCAAATCCTGCCTGATGGAATTATCATTTGCTTTTGTCCCAGGGTCCCTTCATTAAATGAACACCATTTTTTTCTGCTGCCTTCTTCTCACCCACTTCCTTGTTAAATAATATATAACCCCTCACACATATCATATATTATATCTAAATTCTGCATAACCTTTCAATAATATATTGCATGCCTAAAATAAATCCCATTTCTCACTTCTGGTACTCATGAAAGGTTTACATGTCCATTTTCGTTCCCCCTGAAACATTAGGTGCAAGAGTTTATCATTGTGTGGACTTTTGTTCTTCATTTGCTTACAGCAGTTTTATTAATCCTGCTACTGCTAAAGAGATTCATCTTGTTGCATAATCCCAAGTCAGAGTTTGGCTTTCAGACTGACCCATGCTAACACATATAGCACATTTTGACTATCTAGCAGTGGCTCTAGGGAACATTTTTCTACGTACTTGTAATATTGTTTTTGCGTAAGTGGTGCTGGCATGCTCTGTGGAGGCCAAACACTGAAAATGGCCACAGAACCTGCACTTGGCAACAAGCAGGGCAGTAGAGCAGCTTCTGGAGTTATGAATCCTAGCATATGTCTTCTGCAGCGAAAAAAGAGAGCTATGGACTTGCTTTGAGGCCCCAGGTGCCACCATCCCAGCCAAACCAGTCTAATGACTGTCAGAGAAAGCCTGATAGAGACCGAAACTGAAGACATTTAAATAACTATCCCCAGAAAGAGGACATTTTCTCAGGAGAGAGCCTAAACGACATTCTTTTCTCCAGTGAATGCTCTTGTGATCCAGCATGCTGCTAAAAGCCACAGCAGCCCCTGAGCCAGAGAAATGCTGCACAGGGAACATCAGCATCAGGATTTTGGTTCCTGAGCTTTGGGGATTCCTGGCTCCACGGCAGTGGATGGCACGTGCCATGCAGAGTATGTAGAAGTGACTTTTTTTTTTCCTCTCTGTTTAAGAAAATAATAATTTTTAAAAATTCCTGCAGAAAATATAAATTTCTTTGAAAATTTACTGCTATGAAGCCATCTAACAGAAAACTCCCAGCTAGCTGTATCTACATGCAGTTCTTGTAGCTCACTGACATTTGCAGTTCTGCCTGTGGCCAACTAAAGCCAGTACTGGTAAATCCCATCAGCTTTGATTTTTGGCCTGCAAATCTCTGATTTCACGAAAATTCTTTTCCTCGGTTTAACTTTTGTTTTGAGGGCAAGACTGATTACATGATTACCTGAGTATCATTATATAACAGTTCTTAAAGTTTATAATCTCTGGATTTCCAAAGTTTTTTATAAAATCAGTGTCTGCATTTTACTGCTGGGGAAGTTATAGGACACATAGTGATTTACCTGTAGGCAAACAGTGAGCGAGTGGCCGAGCTAAGAACAACCCTGTCACCTCCTGATATTCTTACTACCTTTACATTTAAACTGACCCAGCTTTGTGCAGAAATCCGCATTAAATAATTAGGTCATTACGTAACCCACACCTTCTTCTCAGCACAGCTGTGTATGAAGGCGATGGAGCCGTTTGGGAGCAGAGAGCTCAGAGTGCCTGAGCACAAAGCGCAGGAGTTACGGAGGGAACCAGCCACGAACAGCTTAGCAGTTACTGCTGGGTATTGCGATGCTCTTTGCAAAACTCCATGAGAAAAGAGCTTTTCTGAATTCAGGCTTATGGAATATGTTGTCTTCACTCATAACGGAGTTTATTTCCTCATCTTGGTGCCCGAGCTCTGTCAGTCCATGTAATCTCTGATGCCGTTTATTGCTACACTTATCCATTCTCTCCTCAGTGTGTGTCCACAAGCTGGGGACACCCCAGCTTCTCACAGGGTTTGCTCACAGAAAAGAACTGATGTGGGGGAGGACTCAGATGGCTCTTCTAGACGTCGTTCTTCTGCAGCTTGGTATAGCAGCCCTGAGACAGTTAATGCCTAACACATAAGCCCACGGAGACTAACTTTAGCCAAAACCATAAGTACACCAGCTGTTGAAATGTTTTTGGAATGCCTGTGTCCTCAAGGAGGGAGTGAGGTGAGGGATTACTGAAGGCTGGGGCTCAGAGAGCTCAGGAGAACTGCTATTTTAATTCATCTCATATGCAGTGAGCAGGGCTTTCAAGTAAGCATATGAGTTTGGCAACGGATTTGATGAAATAACCCACCAGCGTCAGGAGGCATCAGGCCATCCTGCCATCCTGAGGCACTCTCCTCTGCACAGGGCTGCCAGACCTTCATCTGTCAGGTCACATGCACCATGAGGCAGGAGCCCTGATTTATGCTTTAGGAGCCCCACCATCCTTGTCTGGCTCCTGTCCGCCTTCAAGGTTCTCTGCATCCTGGGATAACGGTCATGTCATAAGTCTGCTACACAACACTGGACTAATGAGGTCCTGCTGCACCTCGGATGTCCTTCTCTCTGTGACACTGCTGACATTCTCCCTGAGCCTGCAATCACTTCAGCATAGGCTTTGTTCCTACAAGTAGCTCAATTCATAGTGATGGTACTCACACTCGGAAAACAGGCTGGCATCTTCTGATGCTGACCTCAAGATCAAATCTCAGCTCAAGCCCCCCTAAATAAATGGTATTAAGCACTGCAGGATCCACCACATTAACCTTCTTGCCACCACCTCCTCGAACCTCCCACCTCTCCTACACTGGAGAGGGCTGCTGCCTAGGAAGTCACACGCTGACAAGCAGCTCAGCTGTTCTCCTCCGGATGCTGGCAAGAGCTGGTCATGAGTGAGAGCAGGAGAGGCTTGATGACATTAGCTTTGCTATGTGATGGTCATTCTTCTCCACAGCAGGAACACGCTGCTGGGAGCTGAACCACTTAGGAGGACAGGTGGTCCTCTGAAGGAAATGCTTTCCAGGGGTGGTGTGTGTTTACACAGCCCATGACTGAGGGGGCTAATGATGTTTAGCATGATTGCTCGTCTTCTTTGCTGCCCATCAGAATTTTTACTTTTTGGAGCTGGCAGTCTCTGCATTGTAGGTGAAAAAAGAGCGTGGTTTCAACTTTTACAGCCAGAAATTAAAAGGGCGTGAACAACTGTTCCAGTTTGAAGTAGAACAGAACCAACTTTCTGTTCAGTGATTTTACATTTTAGCCAGGCGTCTTCTAACTCACTGAAATTAACAGCATGTTGTGGAGAAAAGTGCTCGTTCTCAGAATGGTAAGACCTGTGTTTATGGTCAATGCCAAG
>JAOTQQ010000041.1:18070617-18136026 GCA_026546715.1 Gallinago undulata
AGGACCCTGTCTGTTCATCTGCCTTTGATCCCGATCCGTGTGTTCCTGACTCCAGAGCTGGAACCCAGTTCCCATCCTTCTCCGAGTCCAGTCTGGGACTTCCCCAGTGCCTGCTGGTGACGGGACTGTCATCCTGGGAGCTTGATACGGCTCTATATATACTGTATCTATTTCATTATTTCCTTTTTATTTTAATATTAATATTTCATTAAAGTAGTTTAGTGCCTTCTAAACTAATAAATCTCTTTATCTCTCCTCCTTTTCTCCTGGAATGAGAAAAGCCTTCACATCAATCCTGGAAATGTCAAAGAAAATCATAACAAGAGCAGTTGATCAGCCAACGCCAAGTACCAGCGATAGAAGATTTACAGTCCTGCTCTCTGGGCCTTTTCACTTTTGCAGTGGTTCCACAAGCTAGGAATAATTACACAAAACTATGATGTAATCCCTACTGAAACTCAAATCTTTTCATTCCCTTCCAGCCAATTGGAACTCACCTCTGATGTTTTCAAGCTCCCTGCTTCTCTGAATGAGACCGTATCCATGTGAAAATATGCTTGGATCACCCACTGTGATTTATTCATCCGGAGGCAATTTTGAGGTTGTTGCTTACAATTAGCCACTTGATCTTTATCATCATTGTTCTTAGCCCTTAGAAAGCTGTGTCTCTGGATACAATCTTTCCGGCACTTGGATGGCCTATTTAATTATACAACTGGACCTATTTGTGCATGGGATACTGCAGTGAGTGAAATCCTAACGATTCTCAACATTAACTTTCTTAATCAGTGACAAGAATTAATATTTAGAATAAGTTCCCCAATATGTCCCTTGGAAAATAGCACAGTATCACACTGCAGAGGAGAGCACTGTCTGCTCAGGAGGAAGATTGCAGGGCAACAGAGAAGCTGATATGCTCATTATACACCAAATTACAAACGAGAGTAAATCTTCTTGAAAGTGTTTAATTTTGGAGATGTCAGCTTTCCAGATAAACACGGACAAGCCTAGGCAATGCCCTATGAGAAAGACACTCTAAAGAAATGCATATTGCTTTGAAACAGCGTTTGTGAACATGCATTAACTGTCACAGGAAAACACCACGTAATGATATAGATCCACCCTAGCATAGCTGACAGAGTGGTCTATTTAGCCTTTTGCAGGGATCCGAGCTGGATTTCAGACAGAAAGGAAGATCTGGCATTGCCTGTTTAAGAGAAAGAGATGGCAATTACCAGTGCTGAGATGAGAGCTTAGGGAAAAAGAAAACGAAGGGAGCTAAAATAGCAGGAGAGCACTAAGGATGTAGCAGGGCAATTTGGTTGGCTGTGAAATGCAGTTCCCGAGGTCTTGAAGAAAGCAAAGAGGAGTATGGGAGCCATAAGAGAGAGCAAGCGGGAAAATGCCTGGTGGTTTGTGTCATCATTCCTACCGCCTGGGGCCATTCTGCCCTGGCAGAGCTCTGTATCGCTGCAAACAGCACGCGAGACGGTGAAATCATGCCCACGAGCGCAACAAAGGGAAGCGTGTAAGTTGGCTTGCCTCAGAGATGTTTGGGTGTAAAATCCCCAAGGAGGAACAAAGCCTTTGAATGAACTTGGGGGGCCAAAGAATGAAACTGTCAGCGTTTGAGCATGCTGGTTACCCCAGCAAACTTTCAAAGTCGTTTTAGGGTTACCCCCAAGCACTGCAAGGATGTGCAGCCCCTACGCTTACACCCCAGAAGCTATGAACCAGTAGTCTTCAGAGAGCAATAAGGAGTCCTTAGAGGCAGACACCCCAAATCTGTAATCTACTCTCTCATTTCTTCTAGCTCCAAAGAACCCAAAAGGTACCTCTTCTCCCCCTCCATCAGCAACTTACAACTTTATACCAACCCCTCTGTCACCTGTGACCTTTGCAAAAGAGCCTCAAGTGAGCCTGTGACGCAGACTGGTTTTTGGCCCATACACGGTTACTCTGTGCTGAAGAGGTGATTAATGCCATACATTAGAGCAGACTCCTCAGGAATACCTAATCTCCAACGTGATTCAGTGAAGAAGTGACAGAGAAAAGTATCTTTGTCTCATCCAGTGGGGCAAGAACACCTAGAATGTGGCTTGGTCTAATCTGTCCTCCCACAACTCTGATTCATCCTCCCTGCAGGGAGAGTCCTGGGGATGGTTTTATCCCTCAGGCATGTTAACAGATTGAGGAAAAAACTCAGCATTGTTTTGGGGTGGTGCAACTGAAGATTCACTATGAAACCATTTAATCTGGTTTACAAATACACCTCTTTTCCTATGGCAGGCCTATCTCTGAATGAATTATATTAACAAAGAGACAATTTCTGATTTCTTTAGATGATAGCAATGCCTGGGGCTGTGCTCTAGGCAAAAGACCATGTTTTTTTACCAGACATGTTTCACTTTCTGAAAAACTAAAGAGATTGGTATTTAAAAGACACTGAGAAAATAAGAAAGGGACAAGAGCAGCTGTCAATAAAGCAGACGTCCTGTCTCTTTCAGCCTTGCTGTCAGCTACACTTACTCACTGGAGTTTCAAAACACTACAAAAATGTAATGAGATCAAACACTACTAAATGATATAAGCAACTTCCCCCCAGAGACTGCATGGCTTGCCCAGTCTGACAATTGTATTGGCAGAGCTGAAGTAAAGAACAGTCCTAGGGACCAGTTTCGTACAGGCTGATTCACAAGCAGCAGTTGTTTAATGATTGCTTCAGATGTTCGTGGCAATTTCCACCCTCAGTCATCAACCCTGTTTTTTTCTTAGGTCTTCCTACAGGGCATCTTGGCTGTTTGTGTAACGGGAGCCAAACAGCTTTAGTTTATCACTCAGTGAATTAAGACAAACCCAAATTGACATTAGGTTACCTTAAAGCACCAGACATAATACTGCAGTGAAAACTGGGAGGAGAAATGTCTACCTCCATCTTCAAGCCAAGTCCTTCAAATTCACACAACTAGGCACTAAACAATCAGATCTTGCCTTGTGGATAATATCTTAGCAAACAACTAGCCAGCATCACAATGTTCTTCTGATCAGCTCAGGAGAACAAAGGAGGCCATTATTCCACCAGAACAGAACTCGGAAGGTGACTTATTTAACACCTCTCTGAGGACTGCAGTACAATTATCTTACCTGTCTCTGCAGAGACATGTGGGTCAACGAAGCTTCCTGTATGACTGCACTGGCCACGTCTTCACTGCAGGATTATCTCACCTTGTCTGAACTAACTGTTCTTCTGAACAGCCTTGCCCATAATACACAGTTTAACCAAGTAATAGTGCTCAAGGCACAAGTAGCAATACTACATCACTTCTCAGGGGGAGTCTCAGGAAAGTTCTGGAGAACAAGCCACCTCTGAGAGCATCCTGCCTGGGTTCACACAATAGGGTTGCTGTATGACAGGCTAAAGGGTGGTGTTGGCTTTAGCCTGTAACCAGCAATAGGTCTGCAAAACCCAAGAACTTTAACATTCCAGTTAAAGTTTTTTGCTAGTACGTGGGTCTCAAGGAAGGTGAACCACTGGATTGTGGTAGTGAATAAAGGCCACTAGCCTTTACTCCTCAGCAGGTCCAGGTATATATGTACTTTGGCAGCAGTAGGAGTTGGGTTCTTATTTCTCACTCTGTATGTGCAAGCCTATAGGGAGGACAGTGGAAATGTGATGGAGAAATAGTGGCATTAACCTCATCTCTTTGACATCACCACCAAAAAAGCCACCATGATACAAGTGGAGAAGAACTCTGTGGCAGGGCTAGAAGTAGGGAAATTAAGAGTCATATTTCTTTTCAGAACATCTTCCCTAACTGGAATAGGACTGATTTCCAGGGCAGAGAAAGGGCTCAGGGGCATTTGGTTATACCTGAAGTTCTTCACTGTAATCATGCAATGCACACATGGTCTAACATATGTGGGCTGCAAATGGTAAAATATATACCAGTGACTACAGACAGTGATTATGGCACTCCTTGAAACCTATTGCTGAGAATATTTCTGACAAAATTTAATAAAGTTCCAAGCCTCCCCTTAGAAGACTCTGCATTACATGTCCATGATTAGGTAAGAAAACTACGTTTAATGTCCAGAACCTTTCCCCAGTGCCTCATTCTGGGGGATTAAGACTCTGTCTAGCCTATGCCAAGCCCTGACAACTGGGCTCGCGTGTCCCACAGCAGAGCAAGGCAGGGGGTGGGGGAGTGTTAATGCTTTCTACCTATCTTAAATATCAGTCAGTCTGTCCGGTAAGGGTGAGGACATCCCCGAGAACCAGCCCAAGTCACAGTTGTACGGTGCCAAGAAGGATGGAAGGGGATTATATCAGCAGTGGGGAAGGGCCTGAAAGCTACATTCAGAGGCCTGTTGGAACACAGTAAGGCCAGCCATAGCAACATCAAAGGCTACAGCAAGGAGTTAGTTTACACAGCTTAGTCAATTGGATTAGAGCCTTCATTAGGATGCAGAACAACCCCCTTCTTCTTGGCAGACAGCAGCAAGAAACACAATAAAAATGGAAATCAAATGTAAGCCCTGAATTCCCTATTCAGCACAAGTTCCTCTTATTTGCATAGGAACTCTAGTTCGCCTGGTTTTGTTTGAAATAAAGGTAACAGGAAATTTCAGGGCAGGATGAGGTCAAGGTCTCTTGCTTTGGGGCCAGAAGCCCTAGGAGTACTCTTGAGTGAGAACACCCCGTTCTAGGAGGAGGACAAGCAGAGGGGGAGAGCATTTGCCATGGGGTACCAGCAATACTGACTCCCCACAGCTGCAGCTTTAGGAGGGAAACTCAACTCTGAGACTTTGGAAAAGTTTTTTTCTTAGTTTGAGTTGAACAAGTAGTTGCTATGCTGTACAGACACTGACGGCCATACTTGAGTGGATGCTTTTTAGCATGCAGAGAACCAGGATAAGGCCACTAGTCAGCTCGTTACTTTTTCCCTAGTGTGCATCTTTTGAAGAAGTTGCTGCTGTGTTTCAACACATTGCAGGCTAAGACAACAAGATGATTTGGTTTGGGGTTGGTTTTGTGTTTTTTTTTAATGGCCTCTGATTGCAGGATTATTTGCACTAAAATCCACAGAGGTCAGACAGAAAAGGCTGAGTTTGACCTCAATCATGTCAGCATGGCTGAGGGTCACTGGCAGGGTATGGAGGTATACTGCAAATTCAGTTTAAGATCAGAAAGAAGCCCAAGTATTTAAAATAGGAATTAGTTTTCTCTACTTACTGAATCATCATAACAAAGCGTGCTTATATATAAGAATGCATTTGTTCCTGGTCTCCAGGACTTGTCTTTATTGTCTTTTAGGGCAAACAAAAGAAGGAAAGATCTCACTATTAGTTAGAATTTGTTTTGCAATTTCATACAGGTTGTGTGTTTTTTAAACAGTCTCTGGAGTGAAATCAGAAATTTTATCAAATATTTAGATAAAATATTTCTTGTCCTGAAACAGGACTGGCTGAAATATTAACAGCTGTTAGAAAGATACATGCCTGCATTTCACTTCATGCTGTTGAAGTCTTTAAATCACTATATTAGTCCCTCATATTGTAAACAAAAAGACAATTTACTGGCTTCCATAGTAGAAGAGAAAAGTGACAGCTAGTTATAAGCAATCTGTGCCTTTAATTATTTTATTAATATTGAAAATTGCAACTGACAGCAATTAGGGTTGAATATTACCCCAGGAAAGCAGCTTGACCAATATTTATGATCCTATTAAATAGATGGAATTTAGTTTAACAGAGGAAAAAATAAGTTCCTTGTGATTTTTCTCATTAAGGTGATTTCCATAATTCTAATGGTGATTCCCACATCTTTAAAACAACTTGGTAACAGATAAAAAGACACAGCTGCATTGGGATGGTGAAGGACTTTGAAAAATGCTGATATGAAATGTCCATGCTGAATTTGTTTAATTTGCTCTTAACTTATTCCTCAATGGCATAATCCCACAGTCTCTCTTCCTCTGAAGTATGTCCCTTGGATTTCTTTAAAACCCTTGTATCTATCTGGGTACCTTCTGTTGCACTACTTCAAATCTTCTACATGCACTTAACATTAAGGGGCTCTAATTTTCTTCTCTCTTACACCTATTTTTCAGCAACATAAATCCAGTGACTTTAATGGGATTACATCTGACTTGCTCCAAGAAAACCAGACTGAAAGAATCAGCCTCATAGTGTCCAAAGTCTTATCAGTACTCCAAAAGTGACAATTTGCTAATTATTTTCTGTAGAAGTAGATTTATTTCCCTTTTCTCAAGGGGCACAAGACAGCACTATTGCTGCAAGACCTTACAGACACAAAGATTCTGAGCATGACACAATCTCCCTTTAACATTTAAATTGCAATGCTGTTCAGGAAACTACATGACTAATTTTTCAAGAATTAGAACTGCAGTTATTTTTTCCAGTTCTTCCTTTTCTATTAAAAAAGAAATCAACCTTTCTGCCTTTTCCCCTGTATACACTGGAAAATACTTAGGATACGTTTTGGCAAACCTGAAGGAATATCTTAAGAAAAAACTTCTTTAAAGCCAGAGAGAACAGAGATTTTCCATGATGTTTTCCACTGGGGGGGTTGCTATTCACATACAAGGAAAAAAAAAAAGTCAACCTTTATCTATGTTATGGAAGGCAACAATATAGGTGCTGGAAAAAATATTTCCTAGCATAAGCAAAAGGCAAGCGTACTGACACAAACATTAACAGTATTTTATGCACCTAAACTGTTCTTTCACAAACCAAACTACAGGATTCCTGTCAAGTTTAAAATCTTACTGTATGTATTTTTTAAGTGTTTCTACCCTTTTATTCTGTTACTAACTATACCCTTTATTGTTTACAATCAGACAAAACTCTCATCCTATTGTTTTTTTGGCTACCTCATCTGTTGTTCACTCTGTGTTGCATGGGTGAAGTTTCTACACTGGAATTACAAAAGAAAACTAATAAAAGAATGTGAGCTTAATTTCTTGCTTTGACTGTAGTGTAGAACCTGCCAAAACAAGGGTTGAGGTTTGCTGGTTGGTTCTGAAGCAGCCATGATTCTTTTCTTCTTTTTCAGCTCTCTCCTACAGACAGAAAAGTACGCTCACTGAGCAGCTGCAAAGAGCTCTGGAGTTTCCAGTCCCTAAATGACCTGCTAAACAACTACTCACCGCAAAGAACCTGTTAGCAGAAGAGTCAAACACATTAGCCCTGAGGTCAGGAACCCTCAATTTTCAGCAACAACTTCCCCACAGAAAACATACCAGGAATCTGTGCCATCTGGCAGTATGTGGCATGCTCATCAGAACCAAAAATTTTCAGGCTCAGAGAAAATGTAAAACTCTCTCCTCTAGTCTGATGGGAGAAAAGTCAAGTTTTATGAGCTAGTTCTGCATCTGTAGAAATCAAAAGTCTTTTATCTCAAAATGATCCATGTAAGGAGGTACCATGTCACTACAATTTAACTCCTCTGATGAAGTAAAAGCAATTCCAGGAGAGAAATCCAATCCTGACAATGGCATGTTGGGAAAAGATTTTGAAGGAGTGAGGTTTGGTGTATTCTGGCTGCTCTGATACAGAACTGAAAACTTCGGAAGAGGGCAAGGTATTGTGTGCCTTACAGCCAGAGTAATGCCACAGCAGGGCACAGTAAGTAATGTTTTCTCTCTTGTGCCAGTTATGATCCCAAGTGGAGTCCACCAGTATTGCTGAAATCCTCCAGGGTCAGCTGGAGCTCTACCTCAGTGACTTTAAATACTGCACAATGCTCCTTTCAGCTAGTAGCGACGGTTCAGCCTTTACAATAGCATATATTGCACAAGTCTTACTCCTTGCTCTTTCGAGCCCTGTTAGATGAAGACATTTGCTCAAGCATGAAGAATCACTAGAACAGACAATTGAACTCATTTGAACCCAGTTATTTTACAATTCACTTGGCAGGACAAAAGCAGGTGTATGACTATACATGCAGTGAGGACCACCAACACAGATATGGACAGATCCCAAGTCTCTGTTATTCATGGTACAAGAACTCTACCTTTCAGATGACTGTAAGGGAAGAAAAACTTCCTAGGACTGACTCTGGCTACAGCATCAAGCATGGAGCTCGGCTGGGGTATGTGCTTTTAGAAGAGAACAGCTGATCCACGCAATGAAAAACTGCAAGCAGGAATATCTCTGTCTGATAAGGCTAGTCCATGACAAGATTTCTTGTGTGTTGTTTCTCAGCTCCAATTCTGGTTTACCTTTTTACAAATAGATATAAAGCTCCAGAACTATTCAGTGGAAATCTTCATAAACTGCAAGCAACATGTCTCTAAAAATGCCACACGAAGCTCAGTACATTCTCTGGCACTGTGACTGACCTCACCTACATATCAACGACACTCCTAACAGTAAACAACCCCGGAGGCTGATCATTAGAGACAGGGCCTGTACTCACAGTTTTCACAGCGATTCCCTGTATAGCCAGCCAGACAGGCACATTTGTAGGTACCGCTTTTGTCTAGAACGCATGTTCCATCATGAAGACATGGAGATGAAGAACAAGCTATAAAAGAAAAGCAAGAACATTCATGGTGTCTCATATGATTCTTTTCCTCTTGATAGTTGTGTCTTGGGGTAAATTACATATTCTGGTTAAAAGTTAGGAAGACACAGGAAAGAGCCTAATGCATGTCTGGAGGTTTCATGTGGTGATGTAACAGCAATTCATACATGGCTGGGCAATGAGTATCTTCTAAGTCCCATTGAAAACTGAGAACTGACTAAGGATAGTAATTCATTTGTTAAAAGGAATACCTAAGTGGCAATTGTTCTGTATCCAACTAACATTGAGAAAGGCAGAGAGAAGCAGAAGAGTCTGTACAGACTGGTATTTTGTAGTCACTGGTTTGAAGACACTGTCCTTGCCCCAGGTTTGTCTCATGATTCTGTAAAAGTAAGCCCGTCAAGTGAAAGAGGGTAAGTTCCAGGTACTGTCCTTGAAAATGCCTCATACTTAAAAACACAAAATATTTTTCTTTTTGAAGGCATCTTGATTTCCTGGCTTCAGTCAAACAGCATGGGACAGTACTACAAAAGGTTAAATCCCCGATGTTGTGTCAAAGATGACTAGCTTGGGGGCACAGAAAATAAAGCATTATTGAATTCAAGGACAGCCTTTCACCTAACAAGGTCCAGCATATGTCTAATCCCTAAGAGACCCTGAGGCCCCCCCCGTGCTTCTCATCTGAAGTCTGTCGAGAGAATTCTAGTCACTCAACTCTAGCCAAACGCTGGCTCCCATTTGACAGTTGGCACAGGATGGGACCTAACACCTGTTTCCAGTCCAGGCAGCGCAGCAGGTTGTGTGGTTTTGTCCTACAATAACTACACACGCAGTGACCTTTCCTAGTGGGGATATAGGCTTTGCAGCTTATTTTCTATCAATCAAAACTTTTCTAGCAGTCGAACCAGTGACCTCTGTGCAGTCAGTCCCACTGCTTCAGCAAGCACAGAGCTCAGAGGAAGGGAAGATGGGAAGGGAAGCAATTCAGTTCTGACAGCACAAGATGCTTCTTCGGTCCTCTCCGTTACACCACTAAGGTGCTGGGGATGTCAGATCACCTCCGTGGCCTGGTTCACATCCTGTAAGCACAAGTGCTGCTGCTGCTGCTCTCACCTGCAGCACAGGGAATTGCTCTAGCAATCTTCATGCAATCCGTTCCGGGGACCTCAGCTTTTCCACAGTGCTGTGCACTTCAGGGGAAATGCTTCACTTTTCAACGTGCTGCCAGAGCTTTGATCCTGTGCTGCCCCTGCTTTCAATTCTACGCTGCCCCATGCACGCTGTATTCTTCCCCTAAACTGGCCAGGTTAATGCTTCACATAAAAAGACCCTGGGAGTGTTTTAAAAGCCTTTCACTGCAGCTACACATTAGGCCAGAACAGCCTCATAATAAAGTACACAATAAGACCTCCTCACAAACTCTAAGAAGCCCTCTGCAATGTGCTCTGTGTGCATTACCACACTTGCAGCCACCCAGCCTCAAAATAAATACCACTAAAAATGGGGTGGAAATAAAGTGCTCAACAGTATTGGAATACCAAGTATTCCCTGCTGGTCAGAGAAAACAGAATTCATTCAGTTTGCACATATGGAAAATGTTAGTTCCCTGAGTGTAGGCAGCCCTTGTGCAACACAGCCCACACCACATTCATTTGTTCTCTATCACCTCTCCTGCTCCGAGCCCAGCAGAACTACCAATAGCTCATTGCTCCCGCTGCATTACCAACAGGTATGAAAAGGTAACACTGGAAGAACAGCGCAGGCACCGCATCCAGTGGTATGAACATTTCAGATTGCCAGTTACACCCCTGATCGCTGTTAACAGCTGATCCACTGTAGGTTTCCGTATTTATATAAGGATTATATGAACTAACTAAAATTCCTGAGCCAGATATACCCTGGATGACCTCATGAAATTTGGGTCACCAGGGTGTGCGGAAGGCAAGTTATGGCGAGTCATAAATCCTGTAGGGTTTATCTGTGGCAAAGCAGCACGCTCTGATCAGCCTTCTATGTCAGGAATACCGGGGAGAGATTTGACCAAAATTCCCTACATAGATAAACAAAGAAGATCCAGGAAAAGCATAGCGGCTGCTTCAAATGCAATGGCAAAATGGGGAGCCAGCTACATTTTCAGTGTTATTCTGCAGCCAGAATGAAATGATGGAAAGCAGTATGGGGGTCTCCAGCATTGAGTACTAATGAAAACACAGGAATTCTGGAGCCCTTCTTCTGTCATTCATAACACTGAGTTCATGACAGAATGGAAATGCCTCTTTCTTCTTTTTTATTTTTTCTTAAAGAAATAATCTGTCCTTTGTTCACACTTTTTTTTTAAAAGCCCTAATGGTATGACACATGAGCCAACACAAGAGTCATGTCAGGGAATTTTCACTGAGCTAATTATGCGAGTTTGCATCAGGTTTTTGCTAATTGAGACAATGGCTCTGCTCCTGCATGCAACAATGAGTAACTGCAACTGCAGATACACATGCTCCTTCTTCTATTTCCTTCTGTGCTGTTAGTTCTCAGATTCAAACAGAAAAGTGTCACAGAATGGCTGCTTTTAGTACTGGCTGATGTGCTTGCTCTTTACACAGGTAGAAGGAATCCAGCCTTTGTTAGAAAAGCCTCACTTTCACATGCCATCTGATGGCTTTTGAATTTTCCCTGCACTAACTTTGTGTAAGTTGCTGTTGGCAACACAGCATGAAAGTTTTTAATGAAGCAAAACAGGGAAAGAGATTAGTGAAATTGAATTAGTGAGAATGAATGGCATGTTATACTTTTGGATTATTTTACCTGTAATTTCTTCAAAGACAGCATGAAATCCATCAAAGTTTTTGGATCCATCAGACTGGAACAGAATATGGAGTGAAGACCCAGTGCTTCGGATGGGAGGTGGCCTCTCATTTCCACAGAATTTCTTAATTATCCGGCTGTCCAAACTGTCCCCATCACGGACCTCCACATAGTCATATTGGCACGTATAGTCAAACTCCAGGCTCAGCATGGAAAATCTTGGGGAACAAGGACACACAGTCAGACAGCATACTCCCACCTGTGCACCCTGACTTATTTAATTGGATGTTTAGTTATGTTACTGTCTCCCACCCTCAATGAATCGAGAAGTCTCTAACCCCATGAAGTCCCACATAATTCATCTCTATTTTTGCATCGTGATCTTGGGAAGCCATCTCAACTCTACACAGTTCCTCCAAGAGAATATCTAAGTGGTGTAACAGTGAAGTCTAAATTGAAGTCATACAGTCTGCTCGTATGCATCGGCTCCATAACCACACTACAATGTTAGAACTTTCATCAAGGTCAGACATGTTAGGAGGCTGTCTGCTAAAAATTGTTCTGTTTCCCCTAAATAAAGTTATAAGTACTGAAAGTAACCGTATCAAAGACCAAGACTCAAAAAGCTATTTGCATTGTGATGTTCTCAAGTCAGCAATTAGGGGTACAAGGAAAGCTCAGGGTTGTAACAGAAGCAGAAATAGGCAGAGAAAGGGAATCCAAAACATTACAGCATGTTTTGCATTAGAAAGCAAAATGGTAGTAAATCCCCAATGTCTGGCACTTGCCCTTCTTTTTAGAGTAGAAATAAGGGAAATAAGTTAATGCAGAAGGGAAATATTTAAAGCCTTTTCCCACAATGTCTGTCTTTCCTAACTTTGATCCAGCCACTGCACGAGGCTCTTGTTTGTTAACAGCAATGTTATATGCTGCTGTTTGAATTCAGTAGGGCACAGAGCCAAAGCACCCCACCAGAATATGAATGAGAAACAAAGTGAGAAACACCAAATGCCTCTGGAAAATGAGGAATAGCCAGGGGTGCTGGGCCCAGCCTTGGTGCAGCAGATAAGAATGAAAAGATGTGGGCCTGGGAGAGGCCACACTACTAAGTGTTCAGCAGAATATTTTATAAATTAAACTTGTATGCTCAATCTTCATGAGAACTCCTAACATTCCAGGCGTGTATTTAGGATTTGGCTAAATCTCCCACATTGCCTATTCCAGTGTGGGCCTAGTGATTTGCAAAGCCTGCATTTTCACACCAAAGAAGTGAAGCAAATTGTCGATCTGCTGCTGGATCGCACCATCTGGAGAGACAAGAAAGTACTGGAGCCTCCTTCCTGCACTTCTGTTCATGGGACTCGGGCCCCCATGCTAAGGAGGCCCTCATGTTATGTGAAGTGGCCTTTCTTTGATGATTTATGAGGTGACTTAAGAGGCCTCTTCACTCAGTCACCTCTGTTCAGGTCATATGGTTGGTTTCAGAACATCAGGAGAACACTAGGTACAGAGAAATTAATGAGCAGTTGTAGGACGCTACACCAATGGAACAGAGCTCCTCATTTTTTAAATCATCTAGTAGAATGTGGAATAAGAAAAAAATTACATCTACTTTTCATATGCATTACGGAGAGATTAATTCAATTTAGCTTTGCATAAAATACATGAGTTGCATTCTAATTCTGTCAGGTTTGCCAGAGATCCTCACAGGCATCACGTTATACGCTACGTCTTCAAAACATTCTTTCACTGGCAGATCTCCAGGGATCTACCCTTATGGAAGATATAGAGCAATACAAATTAATCCATTTATCTTTGTCACATCTATCAGGCTACAGTTTATCCTGACTCTGTCCTAAAATTATTTACTGGTTCTCTGAACTGGTACATTTCTGATTAAAATTAAGTATGTGTGTAAGTACAGAAAGAAAGTTTCTGGGATGCTCACCATTTAATGGGAGCAGGACTATTTATAGATGTAAAGCTAAATTGTCTAGTAGTGTGTTCCTTAACAAAGGATATCAAGAGATACTCACAGAGACTGAAGGCACCGAATGAAAGAACCATACACAGAATACTGTTTTTAATTGTAGAAAAAAGCAGAGAAAGCAATTCTCTGCTTTAAAAAAATGATTAAAACAGTGGAAGATATGAAAGGCATATGGGGCTCTGATTTGCATTTTATTTAGCTTAGCATAGAAGCAGATACACTGTACTGATGACATGGGATCTCATGATTAGACTCAGAAATGGCAGGTTGGGAAACCTGCCAAAACTTTTCAAAACTTCTTGGCTCTGGCCCAGTTGATGGGACCCTTTACAGACCACGAGGTTTGTTGCTTTTAAATAACAGGTACAGGCAATGTAATGAATCCCAGTTCCCTCACCTGTGAAACTGTAACTGTATTGTAATTCTTTTGAATATCATAAAACCAAACATGCTAATTCAGCACTACAAGTCATCAAATACAAAATGGAATGATAGCTCAGGCTTCCCTCTTAGAGACTTCCTCAGTTGGAATGTAATGTTATGTCACAACAAGGAGATGCCCAGTATTTTGTTTGTTTGCCTGTAGGAACAATGGACATGGGGAGAAAGAAAAAGGTACTCTCTGCAGGATGCCCCTTGTTAAATTTTACATCTTCCAGTAATAGCCAAGGTAAATGGAGTGAACTGTACAGATCTCACATGACACTAACATCTTCCCAGCGTGCATGTGGGTGGCCCTCATGGTCTAGAAATGGAGGTCTGATTTCTCCAAAGAGTTAGTACATCTATTAGCTTACTTTACAACACTCCCCATTCATAGAATCATAGAATTGTCTAGGTTGGAATGGACCTTAAAGATCATCTAGTCCAACCATCAACCTAAAAATCCATCACTAAACCATGTCTCTAAGCACTATGTCAACCCATCTTTTAAATCATTCCAGGGATGGGGCCTCAACCACTTCCCTGGGCAGCCCAGTCCAAGGCTTCATAACCCTTTCTGTGGAAACATTTTTCCTAATATCCAGCCTCCCCTGGCACAACTTGAGGCCATTTCCTCTTGTCCCATGGCCTGTTCCTTGGGAGAAGAGACCAACCCCCCCCCGGCTACACCCTCCTTCCAGGGAGTTGGAGAGAGCGAGAAGGTCTCCCCTCAGCCTCCTTTTCTCCAGGCTGAACACCCCCAGCTCCCTCAGCCTCTCCTCACAAGACTTGTGCTCCAGACCCCTCACCAGCTTCATTGCCCTTCTCTGGACTTGCTCTAGCCCCTCAATGTATTTTTTGTGATAAGGGGCCCAAAACTGGACACTGCCCTCAAGGTGGGGCCTCACCAGTTCCCAGTTCAGGGGGACAACCACTGTCCTACTCCTGCTGGCCACACTGTTCCTGATACAGGCCAGGATGCTGTCGGCCTTCTTGGCCACCTGGGCACACTGCTGGCTCATGTTCAGCCAACAGGTCCTTTTCTGCTGGGCAGCTCCAGCCACTCTGCCCCCAGCCTGTAGCGCTGCAGGGGGTTGGTGTGACCTGGCACTTGGTCTTGTTGAAACTCATCCCGTCGATCTCCACCCACCAATCCAGCCTGTCCAGATCCCTCTGCAAAGCCTTCCTCCTTCCAGCAGGTCGACACTCCCACCCAACGTGGTGTTGTCTACAAATTTACTTAGGGTACACTTGATCCCCTTGTCCAGATCATTGATAAAGATGTTAAAGAGAACCAGCCGCAGTACCGAGCCCTGGGGGACACCACTCATGACCAGCCACCAGCTGCATTTAACTCCTCTGCCTTGAAAACAGATGAGAGTCTCCTTAGCACAGCCGCAGCAAGTACTGCTGTTCAATCTAGCGTCCTTTATTTTTAATATATAGTCTTCCCTCCCTTGTCCCTGGTGCCACTTGGCTGTCAACTCTTTACCCAGAGATGGGTGCATTCACTAGTGTTGTGTGTGTACAGGATCCATTTCGCTTACCCACCACCATAGAAGTGAAGACAGGGTGACCTCTGTAGCTCCTGATGCACTTTTTAAGCCTTAAAATTGACAAAGCCTTATTCAGAAATGCAAAAAGAAATCCAAACCAGATTACCACCTCTCTGAGTTCGTGCTTAGAGATCATACACCTAGGCAACAACATCTTCTAAAAGCAAGGCACGCATAGCTCATACATGCTAAACCTGATACAAAATTCTATCTTGAGAAAAAATTCCTCCTCACAGCATTGCTTTCCTGTGTCTCCTACATATTTATCCAGAGCCAAGATTCTCCAATGCTATCTGGGCAATAAATGCAGCTGCTCATAACTACACAATAGATTTGCATTTCCAAGTCTGAAAAAAAGAAATTAGTGTGGAAATGCCACAACCTCTTCCTTTCTATTCAATTGACCTCTTTCTTTTATTAAATATTAGTTCTCTCTTTAAACATACAGGAAATAATCTGTTTGTGTTATCTAGAATAGGGTTTTTGCTTGAGTTCCAAAGCTGGTAAAATACCAATGTGAAGGCGCTACTCTTTTTATTAGCTAGTGGGTTTTGAATACAATCCCCTGGCAAGCTTTCTGATCCCCGTGTAAGCTCCTTGCTACACACATGTGAAAACAGTACTAATTACCCTAATTAGGGGCTCTCCTGAACTATGCAGGATACCCGACCAAGAACTGTGAGCTTGAGTCACCAGGGGCAGGTTAACAGGTCTAAGCATACACAGGACAGAGGAGCAATGACTTGCAGAACCAATTACATCCTCCAGACATAGGAATGGTAAGAGGAATAACCGAGGTGAAGGACAGGGCTGGTAAAATGAGTGAAAGAAAAAGAAGAGAGGGAAAACGTAGGCTAAATGCAATGTAGGTCCCACAGGCAACTCTCTCCTGGCATGAGACATCATATCATGTTCCTACAGCTTTTCTTCAAAGAATGTCTTAGTTAAGCCTGGTACACTCTTCAGAAAATACTTGGTGCTATGGTGTCAAGGTCTTGAAGAGACCTCTACAGAGATGCATTTTGCCCAGTATCTGAGAAACTCTCCTTATCATCCAGCTGTCTAACTGGGAAGTGAAGGCACAGCATTGATGATTTGTGCAGTGGCTGTGTATCACAAGCGAGACCAGGGGAAAGAGCTGAGGTACCAAACGCAAAGTGGTGGCAGTACCTTCACTGAGCCAGGGCTCCCAGCTGTTGAGCCTCATTGACTCTTGGTTATCCACATGCCCCAATATCCACCTGAAAACAGTGCTGGCTAAAAGTCAGTATAACCTACCTTAATTCAATGTTAAATCCAGCTTTAACATGAATAGTCCATTCGCAATGTGCATTCAGTGGGTAACCCTCCAGCAAAATCTGACCTCTAGAAGCCCGAAGAACCTGCCCACACCCTGAGGAGCAAAAGAAGGAAAAAAAAAAAAATCTGTGTGAGGGACCTTCAAGAGGCATTTGAAGAAAATACATGCAGAAAAAACACTGGAATGAGAAGACAGGGTGGCTTAGGAAGATACACACTTTCTTACAAGGCAGTACATAAAATAATGGGACAGCCACACTATAGCTATAAAGAGTTATGACTCTATTAGAGTATTGTCTAAGCAAAGAGCACCCCCACGAAAGCTTTAGTTGATTGCTTCTACCCAGTTTGCAATGCAGGGTCATGAAACTACCCCTTACAGGTTTTGCCCCACTCTTCATTAGCCCACCCACCCACCTGGCTGACACTCCAGCTCAGAATAGTTTTGATGGATCTCATGCTGACCTGTGTAATCACTGAGGCTGAGGAAGCTGGTGGGAAAGCGCCAAAGGTACAATAAACACTTGGATTAGCTCAAGTGAGCAAAACAATGAGAGGAGGAGCAGTTGCACCCAACATCATAATTTCACGTCCTTCACAAGGAGATTCTTGGAGGAAAAACAGTTGCTGTAGTCCTAGAGAAGCCACGTTTGTCCTCAGAATTCACCACCATCACCCTTAGACATAAATGTCACCATGCCAATGGAGAGATATAACCATCACAGCTCCTCCACCATTAACTCAATGTAACACGTTTATTATACACAGCCCTCATCCCTTCTTTCAGGTTCATTCCTATCCTTCCTCTACTTCTTTATCACTCTGCCTGTGTCACTCTCAGCTTTTCATCATATTATGAAATGTACTTCAGTGCCCAGTAGCAACAGAAAAAGACAAAGTACTCTAGTCATTTCTGCCCAGTCCGAGAAAACCATCTGAGGACAATGACCTGAACAAACAGCAGACTGATGAAGCAGTATCTTTTCATGACTATCCTGCAGCTGTCCCTAAGCAGCTGTCAAGGGACAGTTGTCCTAATTCCTCACCTTGGATGCTCATTTTTAGCTCAGAGAGTTCTCTCACCTTTGGTAACCTCTCCCTTTTCTCCAGCTATAAAATATGGCTAATGGTACTTTCCTCTGTGCAAGAAAGTTGTTTTGTGATTTCTGTAGACCATTCTGTGATCTGTAAATGCACATGCTAGCAAAATGCACAGAGATAATTATGCACCAGATGCACCAGAGATAACTTCTCAGTTTCTACTTTCCTGACTACACCGTTATGAATGGCTACATTCCCTGGTAAGCCTGGTTGCCCTGGGGGGATGAGGCTGTATCCAGAAGCCAGAAATTGCAAGTAAGTGTAACAGCATCACCAAACCAGGGGACTCTGACAGGCTGCACACCACAGGTAATGAGGATAAGTAAAAAAGGAAATGAACCAAAAGACCTCCACAGCGACTCTCTTGCTTCTTTTTGCCTCTTTAGTCCAAAAGAAAGCCCTTCTGCTTCCATCTCTTTCCAAAGAGAAACCTTAAACTTCTAACCAGTAACACAGGATGAATGCTTCCTACTGAAATGGTGAGTTTTAACACGTGCCTCAGGGCCATTCCTTCCTCTGGGAAAAGAGGGTGACAGTGACCTGATTTGGTGAAGTACCAATTTGCAGTTCCCATTGACTTTAGTGTCTGGAAATCATTCCTGCTGCATCTGGTCTATGGGGAAATGTGAAAACTGCAGCTCAATTACTCCTCTTTCTTCTTAAGAAAGTGTTGCTCAAATGAAATACCCTTTGTTCATTTACCCTTGGTTACCCTTAATTAGGCAGGACCCAAGGAAACAGAAATCCTGCTCAGAAGAGTTCCTCAAAAGTGTTTCATCTTCTGTGGCTTGCTTAGTTCCCTCTGTAAAAGCCAAGGATTAATGATTGTGCCCAGCAACCATATTAGGATTCAGTGAGTACAGCAGGATCTGCTGTGGTGCACATGATAATGCTCCTTCCCACAGCAAGAAACAGGACCTTGTGCTGCTGCTGGCTCCTGCCTCAAAAACAACCTGAGACAAAGCTGCTAGAAATCTTCAGATGGTTTGACAGGGGGCTTGGACCACCTCAAAGAAAGTTTCCCTTTCGTCCTGAAGGGCTTTTTAGTTTCTGATGGATATAACAAAGGAAAGCCAAAGAACTGGTGCAAAGAGACACTTGTGTGCACGGCATATTAAACACACTTTTCTGTTTGTGGTGGTACAGCCTGAATTCTCTGAACATTGGTGCCAAGGAAGAAGGTTTGGCCAGCAAAACACGTGGTCCAGAGGCTAAAAAGAAGCCATTCAATGGCCGCCTCCAAAAGAACGTTCTCAGATCTGCTACTGCCCTTCTCCACACGGAGCGCCTTTGCAATCACATCAGATCTGTGCTCTTGTATCTCTAGCCCTTCTAGTATAAGTTAGGCTGACTCCCCAGACCATTTTTTGTTGATCAAAAGGCATCTTTTCCCAATCCTTGGGAGACCTGGAAAACTATCAAAAATAATTTACATCCTAAACACAAATGCTGGAAAATTCTGCCTCATTTACAAAAAAATAATCCACTTTGGCGGAGTGTCAACATCCTTGTTCCGTTCCTGTTCATGAAAAAAGGCAGCTTTCAGGACCACAGTAAGGTTTCCTCTAAGGCCTGTTAGTAGCAGAAAAGAATTCAGGAGACCTCAGAGTTGTAGCCCACAGAGACCCGTAGGTCGATGGAGAGAGAGAGAGAGGTCCTGAGTATCTGCTATTCAAGTGCTACAGCATTAGTGTGGGGCTCCTTCAAAGGTCAAGAGAGAAGGAGAGCAAAAACATTACTGGTGTTCAGAAACAGGCTGGTAAGGGAAGGCAGCTGTCACTTGTCACGCCTTGTTGCTACCTGTTACTTGTTGGCCACCAGCATTGCCTGCAACACTCACGTTTGCAAAGTCTGCAAAACAACAGGTACTGGGATTGCATGAAGTGTGCGTTCTCAAGCAATGTGACAATCGGAGGTTGACAAAGGCTGTTGGAATGCAGGGTATAGAGGAACTGCTCCTGCAGGGTTGTTTTTTCTTCTGGTTTTGGATTCTGATGTGCCTTTTAGGGCATGATAGTCCACTCCAATCAACAGTCCCATTGGGAAATGTCCCAGTACTCAATTAACTATTCAGTGTGTTTGTTGTTTTTTTTTTTTTCTAATACCATTCCTTTGGACTACCCTATACCATTTCTTTGTACAGTACATACCACATCCTTCGGTTGTTTTTCAGCCACGTCCATGTGTCCGACTATGCCAGCAGACAGTACACACTGGCCCATGCTACTTCTTCCTTGACACAGCCCCCCTGGCACATTGCCGCTTTTGCAGTACCCAGAAATGGCTCCCGGGGCTCACCCTGCCCTCGCAATTGCAGGCTCCCCTAGGGCTAACCAGGCCCTGCCCCTTGGCTTCCCCCGAACAGCAGTGAAGTATTAAGTAGGCATTTACCTTGCCCATAGGCTAAACTGCAGCTGCATGCTCCTCTGCGTCCCTGGT
Source organism: Gallinago undulata (assembly GCA_026546715.1). Classification (NCBI taxonomy): domain Eukaryota; kingdom Metazoa; phylum Chordata; class Aves; order Charadriiformes; family Scolopacidae; genus Gallinago; species Gallinago undulata. The sequence continues at coordinate 18,090,776 of JAOTQQ010000041.1, forward strand.
GCTCATCCCCTTGTGCCCACCCGCACGGCCATTACCCCATTTGTCTGACAGGAGCGGGCCTGGGGCTTAGGGCTGGGGCTGGGGCCTTCTCCGGAGCCCCCGGGCGCCACCTACCACCCTCCTGGCAGCGGTGCCGCAGGGTGCCCGCGGTCGCCTGAGGGAAATGGCGCTGGCTGCGCCGCGGGGCGGGGCGGGGCGGGAGTAGGGGCCGGGCCGTACCGTACCGTACCGTTCCGTGCCTAGGGCGGTTTGTTCGGGCGGTCCAGTAGAGACGGGATGGAGCCGGAGGGGTGCTCGTTCTAGGGCTCCGTCTCGGGCGGTCCCGCCGCACGCGGCTCCGGGAGCAGGAGGTCGGGGCGGGCGCTCCGCGGCAAGGCCTGCGGCGCCCCGCCAGAGGGAGACAAAGCCCGGCGCTCCCCGGGCGGCGGCGGCGGCGGCGGCCGGTCCGCCTGCAGCCCTGCCAGCTGTCCGGGGGCTCGCCTGCCCCGCACCCCCGGCTCTCTCCTTCGCACCGGTCCGTGCTCCGAGCAGTCGCCCAAAGCGTGAAGGCGTAAGGAAGTCTGCGGGCAGGTTGCCCCCGGCCCGAGGGGAAGGTAGACGCGGCCCTCGCTGGGCAAGAGAAGGTAAAATCTGGGGAAGACGCTTCAGGCTAGGAGAGCTCTGCGTGGAGGAGTGGCGGCTGCGGCCACACTGCGCCTCACGGCCGCCACTCTGCTGTGGGGTGAAGGCTGCGCGCCGCTTCTGCGAACGAGAGCTTGGTCGGGGCAGGTGCTGCAGGCCGGCCCTGCACTCGCTAGCAGAGGGCACTGGTATTTGCGATATATAGGATGGAGAGACGACATCCTCCAGTTACTGTGGTTGCGCTCCCTTGTGTTTCTGGGATTTACTGGCACTGCGCCCGGGGCAGGCTGCAGATGTTCCAGGTGTAATCCTGCCTGCCAGGTACCAGGGAGAGAGGCCTCCTCTTCCGCTCTTCGAAATGTGTTGTGTTGGCACACGCACTGCTCCAGCAGCCAACGCACGCTGCGGCTGGCCGCCCTCCAGACCCAAAGCCGCAGAGCTGTGAGCCTGCGGGCCGGCACTCTGCATGGCTGTAGGCTGCTCTCTGGACGTGCAAATCTCTGCATGCCAGAGCCTACCGTCAAGGCCAAAAGTGAGATCGCTCTGAAAGCCAGGGCAGGGGAGCTCAGGAGTGTGCTGGGACCGCAGCTCTTCCCCGTGCTCCTCTTTAAGAGTGGAAGAGACAATAGCGCATCTGCCCATCCTGCCCTGTCTCTGAAGAACCACACAAGGAGACTATGTTCTCAGTGTCACAAGTAGTAGGAAAAACACAGCTCTGGAAAATTTCAGTTGCAAAAATGTCTGAATAGACTACAGTGTTTCTATTTGCTTTAAAACAAAGCAGGCAGAGCAGGCTGAAATAAACTAGGTAACATCTACTCGGGTAGAGGGAGGAAGGATTAGATGAGGTAATGATTCTTTCTTGGCTCTGCTCTTATAAAAAGTGCCAGGGGAGCTCTAGCATTGACCCAGAGCAAACAAGACTTTAAAGTGCTGTCAGAAATCACACTGTAAACTGCAAGGGACTCAACTTCCAAATGCTTTTCAACTTCTGGAGTACCAAGGTTGAATTGGCCCTGTTGCTGAAACATGTTGATTCCTCATATTTTGCTGTTTGAAGCAATGATTTTATTTTGTTTGCTTTCACCTCCTGAATGGTCATGGGCTGTGTTGGGAAAGCAGGTTCAATTGTTGCTTTAAAATCAATGACTAAGAGGAGACAAGACTAAGGTGTATAGAATAATGGACAGAAGAGAGTATGAAAAGCAGACTTTGCTTTCATCCCTTTCAGTGAAATGTGACAGTCAACAAAAATTGAAAGAGGGTTGATGAAAGGCTATACCTTTACTGGTGTGAAACTGACAAAGTAAATACTAGTATTAAACTGTATCAAATTAGTGTATGGAATTCATTATTGACAAACAGCATTGGGACCAACAGCCTAGTGAAATCCAAGAAGCAGGAGCTTTTGTATGCTGTTGGGAACAAAACCTTCCGATATCACTACCAGAGACTGAAACGCTCCTGGTCCATCACAGCACTGTTAGCAGTTGCAAGACATGGTTTTCCAGAGCTGCCTCGGAGTGCCGCGGAGCTGTGCAAAGGAGGGAGGGAGCACTGGGACTTCATAGGGGCTAGTTCTGCAGCCCAGGGACTGAAGGACAGAGCAGAAGCTCTTTGATGCAGCAGTTGTCCTTGTAAATGTTTATGCTTTGGTGAAGGCCTCTGGGGAATCAGTTTTGCTGAAGTATGTCCAAGATATGCAGAGAACAGAAGATTTCCAGAGGCATGGTAATTAAAGTTTTAAAATAAACCAAAACAAACCAGAAATTCAGTACGGTTTTAACCTCCTGTGACTTGGGGCCAGGGTCAATCCCTAGCACATGAGCGCTGGGAGAGTTTTCCCCCGTGCAGATCTGCTCACTGCCTGGTCATGTTTGCCCTCTCCTGCCTGTGCCCCTGAGAAGACTCACCGTACAGGAATAGCTGGAAAGGCACAGCATGGCTTTGGCTCTATCCCACCACTCCCTGTCCCCGACGTGCCTCCCTGCCCGTGTAGGACACTTACTCATGCAGTCCCCTCCGTACCAGCCAGCTCTGCACTCTGCGCAGTAGATCCCCTTGATGTAGAAGTCATCGAGTGTCCCTCCCCAGGAGCCGTTGCGGCAGGACTTGCAGTTCTCAAAAATGGTGCAGCCTGAAAGGAGAGCCGCTGCATTAGAGGAAAGTCAAGGTAGATTGTCCTGTGAGATGATCAGCCTGTCTCTCTTTTCCACCAAAAATGCCAATGACTTTAGTGACTGCTGCCGTGCTGACAGCTTCCCTGCTGTGAACTGTACCCAGCCTCCACCCCCAAAACCTAGGCAGCTCAGACTCTGAAATTTGGAGTCAAACTCCCAATCTGACTTCCACAAAGCTCTAAATCTCATTGCTCTCACTGTTAATGCCTCTCTCAGGAGTGTGAATGTGGATGCTGGTACCACTCAGGCCCATTCCAAGTGATTCTGGTGTCTTCTAACCTGGTCTTGTCTCCTCTCTCACCTTTCTCTTTGCCCTTCCCTCCTTGCTTGTTGGACTTCCAAGTCATCCCTCCCTTCTTGCTTTGGGGATGCAAATCTTCCCAGAGCACCTACGAAACACTCATTGGGTGAAAACAGCTGCAACATCACCCTTTGGCAGCTCCCAAACCTGTCCAAGACACCCTGCGGACAACACTGCTGGTCGAAAGTCAGGGTTTTATTCTGGCAACGATGCCAGGTGCTGTGCGGGCACCTTGCCAGGTGTCTGGATACTGCCAGCAGAATGGCAGAGGGAGTTCCTGAGGAGATGCGGGGTAATTCCACGGCCCAGCGCGATGTGCCTGCCCTGCCCCGCCGCTACCATTACTGATGGTGGTTGGGTGCATCATTGGCTGATGCCTTGGCCAAAGAACCGGGGTGAACGGTGTGGGCCTAAGCATACCTGGGTGGATTAAGCAGGAGTCACACTCATTCTCCTCATTCCTGCAGCAGGGGATGGTGTAGCCCACTCTTTCTTTCTGTCCTGGGCAGATGCACTCAATTTGGTCATATTCACAGCACTCCCGACACATGATATTCCACTCGGCGCCCGGGCAGTTTTCGTTGATCACTGTGTACTCTGCAAGTGGGGAACAGAGAGGGGGACACTCAGAAGTAATCCGTTATCTGCTGAGGGTGGACAGGATCTATTATTCAGCGGTTTGTCAGATCACGTGTGGCGTGAGGCTGGCCCAGGAAATCCCAAACGACATGGTAACTCGCGGCCGAAACGTTCGCTGGGTTTGGGTGTCCAAAGGCCACACAGGCAGTTTTGCAGTGCCAGCCAGAGGAGGCAAACTGACCAAAAGGGAAGGAATATGGTCGCTTCAGTTCTGCTCTCTGCAAGGCCACCCCACTTCTGTGGTGAGAAAAATATTTCAAAAAAACCCCAGAGAATAACATCACATGAGAATCTCTTATGCAGATCGCAGTACTGAGTTACATCCTTATATGCAGTATGGATTATTTAAACTATAATAGCATGTTTTGGTCGTATTTCTGTTTGTGAATTTGCTACTCCTGAAGACTAGGGTGTCCATCAGGAAAAGCCACGTTTTAGGCTGGGTTTTAGCTGGTTTCACTCCATATTTTCACTCAGAAGCACACAGTGTTATACTTGGCTTCACTGCCAAAGGAAAAAAGATTTTTCATTATTTTTAAAGGTTCATTTTGTCTGGCATTTCTCTGGTGGTAACATTATTAATATCTTTTGATTATTTAGCATAACCTCATATGATCATATTTAGGCTATGCTGGAAGTGCCCTTTTAGGAAATGACCTCAAACTGTGACTCTGGATTGCCACACTAAGTGCAGATCCCATCTTTATCCACCAGCATCCTATCTAAATTCTGCAAAGTGAAATCTGATGAGTGCACAATGCTGTCAGCGTGTCTTCTAACCAGCTGACAGACCTGATGACTGCTTTTGTGGAGTTTGATGGTAAAAAGAGAGAGCAGACTAGAAAGATGAGACATGAAGGAAACATAATAAGATGTCTCTTTTTTCTTCCTTCTCTCCTCCCCTTTTTACTTTCTTTCGTTGTGGTTAGGTAACATCCTTTTGCCTTTTGTTTTAAACTCTGAGTGACAGGGCTGCCTTGTCATTGCAACAAGCCATACATCTCTAAGGCACAGCACTCCTTTACTATTCCCCTATTCCCCCTCCCTGCCTCCATAATCATTCCAAAACGAAAAAGAAAGCCACTTCTGCCATGCAATAAGATTCTGTAATTTTTTATTCCAATAATAGATTCTTACATCAAAATAGCCTTAGTGCTTAGCAGTTACATAGCCTTTTGCCTGTAGATCTACAAAGTCCTTTTGCCAGCTGGGAAACTGAAGCACAAGGGAGGTGAAGTGACTTTGCTCAAGGTCCCAGAGAAAAACAATAGCAGAGCCAGGAATTAAACTCATGCCTTCTAATTCCCAGAACAGCAGTCAATCAACTTGGCCAAGTTGGGACTTCTTAAACCTATGGCTATTATTCTCCTTTAATGTAGCCATTTATCTGTGAACTGTATCTGATTCAAATTCCAGAGCAAATTGATTTCACATGTCTAATTATCTTATTAGAACTGACACTCAGTTTGATACATCTCACCATACGTGACTGAAAATAGCTCTTTCTGTTGGGGGTGGGGGTCTCACTTCTTGTTGAAGGAAGGCTCCCCAGACTCTGAGTAATGAATAACTACTCAACACTCGGGAGCTTTAGCAAAGCTTCCTTCAAATTCCTGTGTTTCCCAACTCAAGCTAGAGATATAATTTCTTTCAAGACTGATAAAGCTTATTAATAAAATGACAATATGCATTTGGGTTATAGCTGTAAATTCCCCAAGAAAAAATCCTATCTGTAGAACGATCCAAATGTTCACAGGCAAAGTTGCACTGGGGTGGCTAAGGCATGGCTCCATCTTTGCAGGAATACAAAACCTGGCAAGGGAAGGCTGCCAGCAACACAACTCTGAGAAAGGGGCCAGACCAGATGACCTCCAGAGGTTCCTTTCAACCTAAATTACTCTATGCTTCCATAAAATATTACACATGTATTTGTCTATGTGTAGAGAGTGTGTGCATATGAATACTTATTTTTATATGTAGAACTTGTGTACACATCGGGGCCAAAAAGCCGCACTTGGTGAATCAAGTGGGTGTATTTGTAGCACAAGTTGAGTTCAAGGTAATATTTAGTGTTATGATGGCAGCAGCAGATCTTGGCCCTCAAAGAACTGTAAAAATACATTTGCCGCTACCTAGAAAGCTGTTTGCTCACTTCTTGTCCTCGTCTCAACCAAGGCAATGAAAATAAACTGCCTTTTGGTTTTCTGACAATTTAATTCCCTTTCAGGTTCTCAGGTGCTGCAGTTTGGGCAACGCATACAGCCTTGACAAGGAAATTTGTGGATTTGAGATTTTTTTGTAAGTGTCCCTCTCTGGGATTTTCTTCAGGGAAATTGTGAAATCTATTCTGACGTTTTGTAGAACCTATTCTTTAAAAAAAAAAATGTGTGAAGACTTTATGCACCTCTAATAATTGTAGGATCCCTTTTGTTCTGCATAAGTATCTTCCCCTCAGAAGTCTGGGAGGGTGACGCACAGAGCCGCTAGCGTGTGTAATGAATGTTTGTTTGTGTTACTGAGCTTAGCCTGGACTCCAGGAAGGAAGAGGCATAACCCTGCTCCCCCTTGTGTGTCTGGGGAGTGGTAACCACTGGTGGCGTCCCACACTTGGCAGTTATTACCCCAAAACAGAAGAGATTGAAGCAGAGAAGAGTGGGGAAGGATTTATTGACTGAGTAAAATACTGGAAGCCAGGCTTTGGCCAGCTGCGGCAGAGATAATTGTGGGGTGCAACCCTCCAGAGCAGGCAGTCTGGCTTGCAGGGCTGCATCTCCCAGCATCAAACACAGTCCAGAAAGCAGCTTGACCTGATTTGGGGAGAAGCAGGAAGAAGCTACTTGACAACCTATGCAAAATATTTAGCTGAAAAGAACAAACAAGTCTCTGGACAGACAAAAAAACAGTGGATTAATTTATGGGATTCTAATAATGGAAGAAAAGCCCATTAAATCTAGGGATAAAAAGCACACATGTAAGCAGCTCAGGACCACGGAAACCAAGCAAGAAATGGCTGCATTGGGGGTGCACGCGAACCTCTGGGGAAGCTGCTAGAGGGAACACCAGCTTGGCTTTGGAGCCTGGCAGAGCACAACGCGACGTTTCACCCAGTGCATCCAGTCCACCCCGAGGGACCAGTGAAGTGGGAGATGAACACTGAGGCATGCGCAGGGGGGCCGGTAACTCTCATGCATTTCCAGGTTCGGATGGCAACCCTTTCACACTTTTCGCTGATGTCTGCACAAAGTGAGACTGCCTAGTCCCTATAGCACCTTTCAGATCCTAATCAGCACATATCATAGCACGTTTCAAATCCATCAGCGATGGATTTTGTAAGACAGCAGTAGGAGGGGATGTTTCCAGTCGATGTCCTCCCTGTTTGCAGTGTCAGTCCGAGGGCTGAGTAACAGTGATGACAATTCATCAGTGATGCTGCCACCTCCCCTCCTCCCGAGCAGAGAGCCAGGGCTTTGGAGGAGCCAAAGGCTCCTCGCTTTGGTGAGCCCTCCCAGCTAACAAATGGGCCCTGAGCTTCCTCTGTGAAAACCCGTGTGTGAATGATGAGCCGCAGCAAGGAGGAGATGCAGCAGGACTGTGTGGCACCCCTCCACACAGATGGCTGATCCTGCTCTGGCTTCCACTGAGCTGGCACTGGCAGCTGAGCTGCTGAAAAGCAGATGAAGAACATCTACAGAGAAGCTGGCACGGAATGAAATGCGCAGCTAATCTGCTGAGTAGTTTAATGCTTACTGACTTCCCCTGTCAGTAACAGGACTTCAGTTTCTCCACAGATCCTCAAAACTGCAAAGGCAAAGCCTTTGCTCTCGGTTTTGACTCGGATCAGTGTTTTTAAAAGCTGTGCTTGTCTGCCTGCCCCTGTACCACAAACCCACAGGAGCCAGTGAAGGGAAGGAGTGGAAGTAAGCAAGCTGCAATAGCTTGAAGGGCAAATAATTTTAATCTGCTGGACTCATGCTTCTACTGTCACTCCCTTCGTGAAGTTGTGGCAGATCCAGCTCTGATTTGACTTGCCAGGTTTATCCACATTTCTCACTTCCTCTGGCCCAGAATTCCCTTTTTAACTTCTTATCTTTGCTTCACCTTTTCAAAACGTGCTGACTTCCTTGGGCCACCTGGTGTGCAGCAGAGGAGCTTGACCAGTTAGTGATGTAGTCACCATCTCCCTGACACAGATGTATCTGTTTTTCCTGTCACCCTTCTGGTCTGGGCACACATACGGGTCAGCCATCTCTGTCCCTGCTAAACTCAGATACTTTCCTGTTCCAAACTGTAGGACTTCAGAAAACGGGGTGATAAAAACCACACAAGAAATTCTTCTGTTAGCACTTGGGAAGGGTCATGATGGAGGTTTGCTTGAAATTGAAATGCTGCTTGAAATTGAGTGGAAATGCAACCTTCCAAAAGGGTAGGTTTTACTGCACCACTGAAAAGCCAGAAGTCTCCTTGGAAGATAAGTGAAGGTTCCATTAGCACTCACCCTGAAGACTGGAAATGTGTTACTTACTCTTTTGCCAATGAGTTCAAAGAGGATGCCCAAGTAATAAAAAATAGCTGCAAGGATAAACCATGTTAAAGCACTAGTTCTATTCTATACAAGGTTTGCTGGAAAGGATAGTGATGAATCCTGTGGGATATACAATGAGCCAAATCAAATCTCTCATTCAAGGGAAAAGCAGAGACATATCAGGGCTGGAAAACCAGACCAGATCATCAAAGGAAGCTGTGCCTTAGAGCTCAGGGACAAAGGAAGAACTGCCAAAAGCCAAGCTGAATTTGACCTTTAAAAGAAATTAAAATAATGGCAAAAGGTTCTTCAGCCATATAAAGAAAAAAAGAAATACGGAAAGAGAGAGAGATTCTTCATGTAGATGAAATGTAAGGCTGAGGTGGAGAATATAGTGAGTTATTAGCTTTCATCTTCAGGGTGGTTGCTTGTGGGGAACCTGTAAACAGGGGTTTGAGAGTGTGGAAACAAATAAAGTGTCATCCACATATTAGTGAGTTTCTAACCCACTGCAGTTTGCACCTTGGGATATTCGAGTAAACCAGCTTCAATTTTGGTTTATCTTACTAGGTCAGGCTTAAAGCTTTGGTGATTCAGGAACAGAATCACAAGCACATTGCTGCCTCAGTGGTGGGTCAGGCAGCTCATCATGGTAAAGCTTCAGCTTCGGCACACTTGTCTTTTGCCATGGTGAGTTTGTCAGTCATAGATACCTTGCTGGACAGAAAGGGGATTTCTGTTCCAAAGATCTGAGAGCTGGGAAAATTATACGGCTAATAACTAAGGTAAATTGAAGCAAGCCTAATTACACTAATTAACACTTCTTTGGAAGAATTACTTTTTCAGGCTGCAAGTCACTTTAAGCTGATAGAAGCCCATTCTGCTGCTGAGATGGGACACCTTCCTCCCTTCTCTCCCTGACTTCCCGTACCCACTCTTTGTGCTGGCTTTACCTGCTATGTCGAGGGATCAGAGCACTGATCCAGCAGAAAACCAGTTTGCCATCTCCATCCATCTTTGGGGAAAAAAAAAATTACAACCTAAATGTGGTCTAGAGTCCTCCAAAAATGAGAGCACCTTAGGTCCCTCCTAGATGTATGTATTTATCAGAACTCCTGAAAGATGGAAGAAAGTGCTTTATAAGAACATCCAGAACTGAATGGATGGAACATAAGAACTGATGGAGCTTCCCATCCTACAAGCCCATTCTGTTATCCTGCAAAGATGAGTTCTCCTTCCCTGCTTCAATTTATCCATCAGCACTTTGGAGAAACATTACGTAGGCTCAAGGAAGTATTATTTCAAATTGCTTTGAAAAGTGCTGTATGAATTAACAGCGCATTGTAAATAAAAGCAGAGATGAACAGATATGTCTCTAAAATTAGAGTCAATAGAGTATGGCTTTTTCAAAGTGTTTATTCAACCAGTTCATGGTCATCAGATGAGAACATGCCCCTTTTTATTTGATTGCATTTTAATTTTTTCAGCATGATGCTCAAGAACAATTGCTGCCTTCTGCAGCATTTGGTTTCCCATTTGATTTTGAAGGCTCAAATATCTTAAGGCTCTTACTAGGAAATGTTTGGCCATGTAATAATTTTGAAATGAAGGTTTCTCATTTAAGGAAAAACTAGTTCTAACAGAGGTGGAACTCAGTAACAGCTAACATTTCCTTTAGGTCTGTCTCATTTTTATTACTCTTTTATCCTGCTCCTCTCTTACTCAGCTGTTGTTGCATGGATGTGCAAGCTGGGCCTCACCCCATAGGTACCATGTGTGTGGAAGTTAACATCAACAGCTCTGAGCTCTGAGCACACAGGAGGTCTAGAATTTGTCAGCTGGAAATGAGAAACATGTTGGGCGCAGCCGTGGCCCCACTGTGATGAGCAGTAAGACTCCCTGTTTGATTTCACTGGGGCCCAGAGGACTAGACCTCGGAAGGGAAGAGAGGTGTTCCCTTTAAGATGCTTTTACTCGGGCTCTTGGAAAACAGTGTACCCCAAACCATTAATAATGAAGGAAACTGCAGGTCTTTATTCTTAACCTCTTTTTGCCTCAGATAACCCGTTGTGCAAAATGGCCTGTTTTCCTAATAGATGCCTTAATAGGATGAAAGGGATAGAATCATAGAATCATAGAATCATCTGGGCTGGAAGGGACCTCCAAAGGCCATCTAGTCCGGCCCCCCTGCAGTCACAGGGACACCTCCAACTAGACCAGGTTGCCCAGAGCCTCGTCGATAATGCTGTCTCTGAACACTTGCTTCTTTTTAGAGATTATGTAGCCATTATTCTGTGTAGCAGCTGGGCTAATTACAGGAGGAGCTAAAATACATCCCTGTTTTAGTTTTACTTGGTGTGCTTACTTTATGGGTTGCAGACCTTTGCTGAATAATTAGACTGCTTCTCCTACAGTTATTTAGCATCATTTCCTGGCCATTAGTGTATGCTTTCACACAATGGTAAGAAGGGCCAAGGGGCAGGGAAGAAAAGTATTTCTGTTTAAAAAAATCAAAACTAGTGGATGAACACAGGGGAAAATCTACTATACTAGGTGAATCTGTCCACTTAATGAAAGTGCATTAACTCAAGTGTCTTTTTTAAGTCCAAAATGCAGGATTATGTTGAAAGCAGACTACAGACTACTACAGAAAATTCATTTTGTTTAAAAATTGCATTGAAAACCTGGCTAGGGTAAATACAACTGTGTTCTGCTGGATAAGGCCACTGTTGTCTTAAACTCTACCTTTTTAACATAGAAAAAGTGTTAATGTACATGCTCCTTTGATTCAGGAATTCTGGTCTGCCTAATGTTTTCAAATAGGAGGGTCTTTATTCCAGGTTTCCTGTTGTCATATAATGTTTAGTAGCTATAAATTCATGAATAAATAGTCCTGGTGTTGTTCCTGATAGGCCGTAGGTTTGCTTTATTGTGCTCCTACAGTAGTGCCTTTTTTACATTTGTACGTTTCTGTTCTTAACTATGCTATGACAAACAAATCATAAACTCCCAACATTTCTGCTCCAAGGAGGAAAAAATTATTAGTTCCATTAAAAATTTGTTTTTGAGGTTTCCATCAGGTCTTTAACAGGATTTCCCATGTGATTTCCAAGGCTTGTATCTCTCTCCACACTGCCTTGTTTTTCTTTGTCCCTGATAAAAATTAAGTATCTTGATGTAACTAAAAGGAAAGCTAAATAAAAATCATGCTTCTTGTTTGTGAGTTATAGACTTTGCCCACATAAGCTATATAGCGGTGGGTTAGTGCAAAACCAGCATTAACACAAATAGCTCCAGGATTTTCTGTTTCCAGGCTTAACTGAAAACAGGACTGTCAATTTGGTCTTCCTAAGACTGTTAAAGCCTCGGTAATCCCACTGCCCCTCACTCAACCTTGCCTCAGCTGTGATGCCCAACCGGTGGCGTCATTCCTGCCGTTCTCCTCTTTCTACAGACCCTTGTGCCCTGCAGCCCCTCCTCCTGCCTGCCCTCCCACTGCTGGGACAGCTACCTCTAGGGTACAATCCTTGTTTCATAGAATCATATGGGGTTGGAAGGGACCTCTGGAGATCATCTAGTCATTAGGCTTCTCTCTGCCCAACTCTCCAGCCTGTCCAGGTCTCTCTGGATGGCAGCACAGCCCTCTGGTGTGTCAGTCACCTCTCCTAGTTTTGTGTCATCAGCAAACTTGCTGAGGGTATATTCCATCCCTTCATCCAGGTCATTGATGAATATATTGAAGAGGACTGGACCCAGTATTGACCCCTGGGGACTCCACTGGTTACAGACTTCCAGCTGGATTCTGTGCCCCTAATCAGAACCCTCTGGGTCCTATCTTTTAGCCGGTTGAAAAATGGGGAAATGTTCTGTTGGAAACTTCCCGTTTTCCCTTTCTTTGTACATTTCAGCAGCCCTTGTTCCCTGGTGGTAAGCTGTAACATGCAAAATAGAGTCATACTGCAGACCTCCAGAACCAAAACTCTGCTCCTTCCCCCATTTTCTTGGACTGAGATGCCCTTATATCCCCTCCTTTCCCTTTGGGGACAGGAGATTGGTTGGGCCACTGGCCCAGAGAGCTGCATCAAGTGTTCCTGCTTTCACCACATTTCAGATCCAGTTCCAGTTCAAACCTCCTTCTCCTCTGCATGCATCATCCCCTTGCCCTCAAAACACCACACAGCTTCCTTTTACTCTCTCTTTTTGTCATAGTTGGTTTTAAATTACAGGCCATCTGTGCCACTAGCCAGGACGTTTTTAGCATCTCAAGCAACCTGAAGAAGTCTGCCCTAAACCTCCCCCTCCTTTGGTTTCTTCTCTGTAGTTATGATCCGGCATTTGTGATCTTATTATCACTACTGTGGCTTTATCCAAGAAGGGCTGTGACAGGATGAAAAAGGCTAAAATCCGGAGGTTGCCACGTTCCCCTTCAGGCCTTCATTTCTTTCTGGGATAGAGGAGCTTTTTCTGGCCGGAGAGTGTGATGAGGAGGGGGTTTTGTTTTCTCTGTGCTGCCAGGCAAGAGCAGGTAACGAACGTAGCACTTCTGGGTTGGTGACAGCATGGGGGATGTTGGAGAGCCCAGCCTTTGCTGAGCTTTGCCGTGCTTCCGGAATAGGGGAGCATATTTGGGAATCTTCTGAGAAGGAGCAGCTCCAGTATTGAAATTCATGACCCCATGCCACGAGAACATGCTGGTGGCATGAACCCAGGGGAGCGGTGCTGGGCTGGCTGTGGTGGGGCAGGACCCAGGACGTGTTGGCCCTTGGATTGCGGTTGTTGTTACCCAGACAGAACCCGTGCACCCAGAGAGCAGAACCCTCCACCTCACACCGTGCTCCTCACAGCTCCCCGGGGCATGTCCTCCAGCCCTGACCAAGGGCTGCAGGTGCCCTCCGGCCCCCAGCCCCCTGTCCCTGCTGGTAACCTGCCGCCCTGCCCTGTGGCCTCCCGCCCCGTTTTCCCCCCGGCCCCACTCCTGCAGGAAGGAGAGGGGCACCCACGGCCCCAGGGGGGCACCCTCCGAGCCCAGAGGGAGCCAAATGCCGGGCAGCGGCAGCCTTGAGGGGACTCCTGGGAGCACCATGGAGGTGGCCTCCAGGTAGAGAGGGAGGAACCCCAGCTTTCCTCCAAAAGAAAAAGCAAGTCTCCTTCCCGTTGCCTGTGCTGGGAACCCAGACACGTGAACTGAAGTAACCCATTTGCCGAGATGGAACGCATCTGGATGCCTCTGAATGCATCTGGCCTTCGCTTCTCTAGACGGGGGCTGGAGGGGGAGGGGAAGAGAGGTTGGGAAGGGTTTGGATAGGCAAAAACACACACAAACACACATATATTTTTAAGGAAATATGAGTCACTTGCACTTCAAGTTTATTCCAAAATCAATTCCCAGACCTCCTCGACTCCTGCCCCCAAATCTTGAGGCAGGACCTGTGCAACTGAGTGTGATAAACACGGGTAAAAATTGGATACATCTGTGGGGAGGAGGCAAAATGCTGTTTTCCAACCTGCCTGGACATGCGAAGGCCACAGCACTGCCGAGTCGCTCCCCTGGCTCCCGGTGCCCCTCCCGCCCCTGTGGAGGGGACCAGGGGCTCCTCACACTGCCATTGCCCCACCGCCAGCGAGGCAGGGGCGGCATGGGGAGGCAGGAGAGGGGACGAGGGCGACAGGTCTCTGCCATGTGTCCCCCCAGGCCCTTCTTGCTTGTTCCTGGCGCCTGAGGAGCTGGTGTCAGAGGGGACCGGCATCCTCCTTCCCAACCTGGCAGCCCCACGGCCCCTATGTCCCATTGCCCATCGTTGTCCCCCCTCCTGCCTCCCCTTGGGGCTTCCAGCCCAGTGCCTGCCTGCTCCGCGGGCCGGCTTCTTGCCGTGAAAGAGACATGCTGCCCCCACGGCAGAAGAGATGCGTTTCCCACCTAGGCCCTTGGCAGCCACAGCCCACGCCTCGGGCTGCGTTGCCGCTGGCAGGGCTATTTCTGTGCCACCAAGGCCGGTGCCATGGAGCCACCTCGCCTGGACGGTGTCCAAGGTGGCACGTGGCCGAGGGAAAGGCCACCCTGGGGGCAAGTCAGTGCATGTGGGACAAAAGCGTGGAGAGGCGCTCTGTGCTGGTGCCCCAGGGGGGAAACTGTGGCAGGAGGTTGGTCTCCCAGGGCAGCTGGAGGTGCTAGTGGCACCCTGGGCCTCCGGGGGCTGGCAGGGAAGGTGGCCCCTTGGTGAGGCAGACTCTGAAGCGCCATCCTTGACCCCGATTGTTTCCAGCCGTGGCACTCAGCAGGGCTGCGTACCCGCCAGCCGCCCTGCCGAGAGGCACCTGCCGCAGTGGGGGGCAGCCGGCCGTGTGAGCGGTGTGGGGGCACCGCACCCCCCGTCCCTGCGGGGCAGCTCCCTGGGGGCAGCCTGCCGTGCAGACTGCTCCAGCCACCTCCAGGTGGAAACAGCCCACCTTCGTGGGCCGTAACGACAGCAAATTTGCACTCAACAGTAAATGCTTTTTGCTTAACCTTATCAAGAAGAAACCGTACATGCTGGTTCAGCAGAAACTGGAGCAAGGCTCGAGTATAAAAAGAGATCATTCTGCTTTAACAAGGCTTCCCCATTGAAAGAATAATATTGGCAGAACTAAAGCCCAGATTGGAAACAATGTGTGGCTTTTGTTTGCTTTTTTTTTTTCCCCTCACTTCTTTTCCTCCCTTGCCTTCATTCTTGGTGTTGGGGCTGGAGAGGAAAGTCTCTGTCTTGCCAAGCTAAACAAATTGCACTTTACAATTCAGAGACTTAAATGCCTCTTTTTATCATCATTTCCTCAGCACTGAGTGTTGAGAAAATTAAGCAGTAGTAAGTGAAGTGATTGCATACCCTTTTCTTGATAGCCATTGGCAAGCAAATCCAGCCAGTTGTTTCTCTTTAAGGCTATTAAGTTTGCCTGGAATTTTTCCCTGGGCAAACCTCCCCACCCCCACCCCCGCCACACTCCATGCCTGCAAGAAAAAAAGTCCATAAAGGCGAGCCCCGACTTTCTGTGATTGCCATCCCTGCAGATCCCCTGCTTCCCACAGCAGCGCATGAGCTCCAGCCCCTCTGACCACAGTGACGAAGGAGACTCCTTCGGCCGTGCCCGCGACGCACACACTCACGTACGGTACCTCTTGGCAAGCAGGAGATGAGCAGGAACTGGAGGAGAGCGAGTCCCACAAGTGTCCAGGGGCCTCGCTCCATGCTGCCCAGGCCGGCACAGCAGCCTGGCTGCCTGGGGAGGGAGAGCAGGCAAACGGCTTTTACTGGGACCTCACCAGCTCCGGGCTGTGAGGGATCTCGGGTTTCAGACCTCAGCTCGCTCCCATCCTCACCAGAGGGGAACTACCTTCAAGAGACTTCTCAAGCGTCCAGAAGCACGACGTCACCCCAAACCTCTCCAACTGCTGCCTTAACCCTTTCTGGACTCTGGCAGCCGAGCCTGTTTGTGATGGGTTTATTGGCTCGGTGCTCAGCTCTGAGATCGCGATTTTTCATCTCGGGAAGAAGGACATCGTAAAGGAGGAAGAAACAGAAATGTGAATATCTGTTTGTCTGAGTCATCCCGGTTGCTGTGGGTGAGCTGAAGTTATGGATGTCTCCAGAAGGAGGCACTTTGTACGTGCCATCTTTGGGCTGGCCGGGGTTCGTGCCTCCTCAAGGAGCTGGCCCTGCTGGCGGGGCTGGGCATGGGGTGGGTGCAGAGAGGGGTTCCTGGCCCACAGTCCCCTGGCCGGGCAGGCAGCCTGCCCAAGTGATGTGTTCCACTTCACCATGTGCCTAAAACAGCCCTGAGTTTCTATGGTGGGGCAGATGAATGAATGAGGCTTACTAGGAGCACGCTCCACAATGGATGAAAACCACAAAACACAAAAGGAATCACTTGGCATACACACACTGGAGCTAGTCAAAGTGTTTTTATGGAGTCCATTTCTGCCAGGAAATGCAATTTTGGCAAAATTGAAATGTTTTGTCAGAACACATTGATATTGATGAAGTGTTCAATCCAGACAAAGGAGACCATTTAATTAAGATTTTATCTCTGTGTCGTATTTTGTTTTCCCTTTTCTATCAGCACATGCTACTGATTTCACGTGGTCTTCATCCCACATTTCATAGCAGTATACTTTATTTTTTCTAATATTTTCTTGCACAATCTTTCAATACTATCCAAAATAAATATTTCATTCTTCTAAATCAGACTTTCTCAATTTCATTTCTGTAACATGTTTTCAAAATTTGCATATATTGTGTGGGGGCAAAATTGACATTTGGCGTTTGCTTTGGAGTAGAAACTCGAGTATCTCAGAAAGCTTTAACAAATACCTACAGCCTAGGTAAAGCTCTTAGGCATGTTGAGCAACCTCAAAAATTTGAGAGCAGCAGCCAGTGGAAACCATGAGTAGTTTACTGCAGTGGAAAATCCATTACACCTTCAGGTGTTCTTTCCCAGGGTGAATTCCTTTATCCAGACATCTCTTTAGGTTATGCCTGTCTGTCTAGAAAACCTATTGACTTTTAACGGGGAACAGTCTTTGCAGTGTTTGTGCACTTTCCACATAAAACAATACCACAGTATTCACGATTGTCTTTTTTCTCTGTCTCTTAACACTGATGCAAACCCACCATTGAGAATACTAATATAAGAAGACCCGAGATGGATGCCAAGATTTTAACCGTTGTGGCACACAGTGCTATGCAGAACACCTCAACATAACAAATATGTCAACACAACATGTCAACGTAGCGTAACTCGAAGGACATTTTGCACTTGCCTGCTGTTTGACTTTCTGCATGGCTCCGAGCAGTGGAAACAGTGCTAACTGCAAATACTGTAATGACCAGCCAATAAACATATAGTTTCCACTTCTCAAACACTATCTGTTTAATTATTTCAGTGTGATCTATAGATATTAATTGCGGTGGGCTAGCCCACCCCGGCACTCCCTCAGCCCCTCCTTCTCAGTGGGACAGAAGGTGAAGGTAACGACAGGGAAGTAGGGTACTGTTTACTGTCGCAGGCAAAGCAGATTCAACTGAATTTATTGCCAATTAAAATATATTTGGGTAGTGAGAACCAAAAATGAAAAGCAGACCAGCGTGTTGTCTCCCCTGCCTGTCCCAGGTGCAGCTCCACGCTTTCACCCTGACTCCTCCAAGGTCCCTCGGCGCAGTGCAGGGGGACAGGGACCTGGGGCTGGGGCCAGGCCATGGCAGCTCCTCTCTGCTGCTCCTCCCATCTCACACCTTCCGTCTGTGGCAGCCTGGGCTGCCCACCGGCTGCAGTCCTTCAGGAGATGTCCGCCTGCTCCTGTGTGAGGTCCTCCAGGGGCTGTGGTGGGTATATCTGCCCCGGCCTGGGCTTTCTGTGGGCTCTGCCTTGAGCACCTCTTCCTCTCCTCCCCCATTTTGCAGGCCTATTTCTCACTTCTTTTCTCTCCTCCTCTGCCCGTCCGGTGGTTTATGCCCTCTCTTAAACAGGCATTCCCCAAGGTGCCACCAGCCTGGTGGAGGGGCTCAGCTCTGCCCTGTACCTGCCTTGGAGCTGACTGGGACGGGCTGGGACCAGCCGTGTTGGGCACAGGGCAGCCCTGGCCTCTCCTCACGGCCCAGACCTCCTGCACCTCACCAGTAACGCCTGTGCAGTAATTTAGTAATTCCGTACACCCCTATATGTGATAGTGGATCCTGTTCTCCACCGCTGCCACCACAGGCAGAATGTTCCCAGCTTTTGTAAAAGGTGAAGAAAGCGGGGCTGTCAAGTGGGAATCCCTCTCTGGGCACAGGAGCCATTGCAATGACAGTCGGTAGCGATCTGAAACCAGAAGTCCTAACAAAAAGGCTAAAGCTTTTCTGCCGATCCTAGTGTGCGAGCCGGTGGCCCGGCTGCTTGCCAGCAGGAGGCTACCAAAGCTCTCCAATTCCCACTGGGCACTATTACGGTTAAGAACCACGTTCCCCTGAGCCCTTGATGGGTGTCTCGTGCCCCAGAGCCCCGAAACCCTACCTTGGTGACCCCCTGCTCCTTCCTGATAACTTGCACATATGCTAAAAACTCTTTCATAATTCCAGACTTGGGCTCCTCTGACAAGCTATTGCTGGCCCGTGGCAGGAGGAAAAAAAATTTAAGGAAAAAAATCCAAAGCCCCCCCCCAAACTAGGTGAAAACAGGGAACCCTTGCCTCTTCACAAGGAAATGCAAAATTATTTTAATGTCTGTGGCATCGTGATTACTTTATTTCCTAGCCCTTATTACTAGTAAACAAATTGTTTAATCTAGTAAATCCTCTTAGGATTGACAGTAGGCTTACATGTATCTCAGGCTTAGATATGTCTGCAGGAGGGTCTCATGAGGACGAAAGATAAAATATGGTTTTGGTGTGTGAAATGAAGGGAAATCCCAGAGCTCCAAATGATGCTGGACGCAGAGAAACAGAGTGTTAAGGCCAGACATAGAGGACCTAGTACTTTGGTTTCTCATAAAGGCCAGAACCATTGGGGAAAACATTTTCACAAGGGCCAAAACGATTTGTTTATTTGAGCCAGTTCCCATGGCATGATGTTCAACATGGTAGAAAAAGAGGAGCTGAGGTTGTGTCTTTGTCCTGTGCAAGGAGCAGCTCTGCAGAGACACCTTCTGTTTTGGGGTGGAAAAGTGGTCTTTCCATTTTGTGGAGGAGTGGGCTAAAGAAGGGGAAAACTGGTAAATCCATGGCATCTTTTTGTTCTTCTTGTCTCTGAGGGGAGGTAATTATGCCACTAGGAAATATAATTGCACTCAGTGCACTGTACAGCGCTTAAGTTAGCTTGGCACTTTTGCTAAATCAGTTTAGTTGGTGGATCCACTGCCTCCTTAGAGAACGGCTCAGCATCCCGCAGGGGTTGACTGGTGGGATGGAGCTTTAAACCCAGGAATGACTTACACAGAGCTCCTGAATGTGCTTCTTGCATTCCTAACAAGAGGCAGGGAGCAAACCAGGCAGATCTCACTGGCCAAATATTTCAGGCTGTATGTAATACTCCATGAAAGCAAGCTCTTAACCATGTGTCTGTGCTGCTGAGGAATCTCACTGTGGCATTCGGATCCAATGACTGCCCTGTTGCTGAACATACTGAAGTACAGGTTTAAAAATTACATTCCGCTGAAGCTGAATTGTAAAATAGAGTGCGGCAAATATTGATGGAGTCACATTTTAATAGTAATTTTAAAGTACCTAGAAATCCATTTAAACCCAGAGTAAAACAAGCCCTTTGATAATTAGTAATTAACCACTGAGTGAAAAATTAATGTGTAATCAATACCACTAACTTTCACTTCTAACAATCCACCATCAAATCTGAGACGTGAAAACACTGTGTGGTCCTGTCTGCAATAACAGAAAGAATGCCACCATTTTGTAGTGGGCAAAAGCTAAGTTGCAGGGAGATGAGCTGAATTTCATATCCTGAAGCAGTGGAGGGTCAAGAAGGGAACACAGTAGCTTCAGTGCTTGAAGCTCTGAACCGTCCTGCTTGAGAGGACTCAGTGAAGAATAATTAGGGATGAATGCATAGTTCTGAATAAAATCAATTTGAACTGAAAATAAAATCACTGTCTCAGAGACAAAAGGGCTTTTTTTTTCAGTCTTTGAAATTTTAGTGAATATTTTATTTCCCCCCCTCTTCACAGGCTGCTGAAATCTCTTGTTTCGGTTACTGGAACATTATCAGAAAACTTTCTTCTTTTGTGATTTCTGCTCCGATGATTCCATCCAAAATGGCCCTGATGATCTTCCAAAGTTCCAGAGATTCTGCTGGAAGGAAATCTGTGATGTTCAAAGTTACTCATTTACGCTACTACAGATTGGATGCCTTCACAGAATATCCTTGCAAGAACATTTGGAGCCCATTTGTTTCTCTTCTACCAGGCAAGATTCCCACTGAAACTAGTGGAGTCTTCTGCCAAAGGAAGTTTGAATCATCTAAGCTCAAACATGCTTTCAGCATGGTTGGTGTACTTAGGTCTTGAACTTTAGTGTCTGCCCAATAATACCCATCCCACTCAAACAAAATCTGAAGAAACCATTTGAAAGTCATTGTAAAAGAAAATGGACTCATTGAGAGGTTGAAAATGACTTGTATCTCAGAGGGAAAATAAAGTTCACGTGAAACTCAGACCTAGAGAATTAAGAGTAGCATCAAGAGCGGTTAATGAAAGATTAGCACTAATGTTTTATTCCTCCACTCAAAGCATTACTGTCAAATAAGTGAGTCCTTTTAGAGGAGTTATTACAAAGCGTTTGCCTTTAAAACACAGCTTTTAAAAGAAATCCCAGACCTTAACGGCAACACCTGAGGAACATTTTATAAGGTTCTAGGAGCATTAAGAGTATACTTTGCCCTTTGGGCTTCGAGTTCTGCCAAATGTGTGCAATGCAATACCCAGCAGCAGAATTGCAGCAGCCTACCTCCACAGGCACCTACTGGCAAGGGAACTTTGTGCAGCTTTTCCTGCCTGAGCTCTGCAGACTATTCCCTTCTCTGTGTGGGATGTTAATCCTCAGTGACTGAGGCATCGCAGTCCAGGAAAGCTAAATGAATGAGAATGGAAGAAGCCAAAAAGAGCTAGGAACTGTAGTGCCAATTCTCATTATGGCCCCTGAGCTAGTGGGACTTGAATGACAACGGTAATGCATATATTTGTTAAAAAGATTTTGTCAGAAAAATGAAAGTAGTTTAAAATTTATTATTCCAATTACATTTCTGGACAAAATATGGCCAGAAAAATATGACTGCTTAATGGCACCATCAAGCAATACACTTTTTTCAGTCGTTATTTCATGTCTTAATCTGTCTTGATGTTTTTTTCAGTGATCCTTTTGTGTTTCGCTTTTGTGTACAGGCTATGATGATCTTCACCATAGCAACATGTAAGAAAATAAACAGGTGGAAGATTTGGTTCGGAATTAAGATGAACCAGTAGTGAAGGCTTCTTAACTATCAGTCAGACACTGATGTTGAAGTCTAAGTGGCTAACAAAAAAGGTCTTCAATTACGTATTTCCCTATGTGAATATGAACAACCTGTAGATAGAGTCATTCTTGTGATACACATTTTTGCTTCATACGTTAATAAATAAGGCTTTCTAGATTAAAGAATAAAACTTCTAGTCTCTACAGCACATTCAAACTGATCACCAAAACAAAAGAAACACAGAAAATCAGCAACTGTTTTGGTTTTATTTAAGTTGGGATTATGGTTTATGGTCTTTGGTACGTGTAAGCCATCATGGAAGCCAAGAAGAGAATATGATTTTGAGACAGGAACCTAACCATGCTCTACCTAGAAGGCCAGCCTAGCACAGCATCATGAAGTCCAGCCAGATGAATGTGTGCATGAAATGAAGGTCAGAAAAATGTATGTTGGTAGTAGTTGGTGGAGGATCAGCTTTTCAGAGGTGCTGAATGTCTGATTTTCCAAACTAGAAATGTAAAAGTATAGCATTTCTGGCAATATGATTCACACAAGCTGTAACTGTATTGCAGTTAGATAATGGAGTGATGTCAGACTTGAGCAGTGCCGTCTAACAAATTAAGAGCTTGGTTTGAAGTGCAGCTTTTTTTCCTTTTCTCCTTTTCTCCTTTAATTGATCCCCATAAAAACTGAAATTAAGGCTCACTTTCTCTGTCCCTGTATGTCAAATTTGCCAATATGTCCTTATGAATGGTCTGTGAAAAAGTCTGGTTAGGAACAACCGTGAAATTCTAATTACAAGGAGTAATGAAATCATTCACCTTTTATACAGTTGTCTTACATGTCATACAAGTAAATAATCAGGAAATGTACGGTAACGTGCCATGTATCTCCCTGATGCATCTTTTGGGAGTTCTGCCAACCATCATTTAACACGGTCTTATACTAATTTCCCAATTTTTCTGTCCTTCTCCCTTGATTGACTTGACTGACCTTGACAAAAAGGAGAGGACCTGAATAAGTTGACAAAGACAAGACAAATATAATTATCCAGAAAGAGAGAACAAGATTGCTCAAACTAATAGATGAAGTGGCTGAAATCTTTCAGAGTACTATCCGTTCAAGAACAATTGCACAAGGTCACCAGGGCATTGCAAAAGTTTGATCTTGTGATATAAAAACATACACTGATTAAAATCTCAGGCCAATATGCAGCCATGTCCTCGATATATTTTTTTTAAAAAGTCATCTGCATCTTCAACTAGTGCACAACTATGTGCTGAAAAGCAAGTTTCTGAAAAGTGGCATCTTGTCCACCTCTTCTGTCCCTATCAGACATTGATGGGGCACTCAACAATCCCAATGATGCTGCTTCCACATATTTATTCTCCACATCATCCTTGTCATCTTCAAACTCTGGCATGCCAGACCACTATTGATGGTTCACTTAAAAACTTGGAAAACAAGGAAAAAGGTTTCCTAATAATTTTTCTTTTATTATTTTTTAGGCAGTGATATCAAGATATGAATCAGAAAGACAGATCCCACTTACCACCCTCACATTAATTCCTGTGGGAAAATCCATTTTGCTGTCGAATCACTGACTATTACACTTTCCAGGAATGCATGCTCAGTGAGCAGTAGGATCTGTTTGTATCAGGAAATCCCCCTCCATGTGTCTAATGCCACAAAGAAAATGCATCTTAGTATAATTCTGTTACTTGTAGCTATATAAACTGGGAAGATTTAGAAGATTTACAAACTCTTAATCGATGGAAAAGATTCTATGTACCCCCAAAAAATAATAATCTAAAACATGCATTCACATTAATGGAAGACTTTGTATAGCTCATAAGACCCCTCTTTAAAATATCCATGAAGATATCACAGTACTGATCACAATGGTAATTTAAGATCTGACCTAGCAAAAACTTAAGCATGTACTTAATTTTGATTAAATCAGTAATCCCACTGATTCAGTGGGGTTAAATGACACTTTTACATTTTTGAAGCCTAAAAGTCTTAGTGAATAACCATAACTGAAACTGGGAGGAGTGACAACATCAGGGGTCACGCAGAAAGCTCTCTGCCCGAGTCCTGGGCTGGCTGGAGTTCCTGCACCTTCAGTGGAGCGGAGCATTGCTATCGTTACAGCCACCCCAGCAGCAAACAAGAGTGAGGCTCTCATTTTGCAGGGATCTACCTGCTTTCTGCAAGAAATAAAACGTAGCAGGTTCCATCCAACCCGATTTCCCTCTGGGATTACCAACAGACTAGCACCAGACCACTACTTCAGAAATACTGAAGAGTGACAGGAGTATCTAAATAAGATGGCCTTCAACATTCATCGTTAATAGGTGTATCAGATTTTTTTAGTAAATATTTATGTAGCATCCTCAAGGATTACAAATCAATACTGCTGCTTGCCTTTAAACATTGAAAGAGCTCAGTTGAAGCAAAGCACTGCTGTCGCTCCCCTTGACTGTTAGCATTCAGTGGCAAGCAAGCTGACACAGAGGACATTGATTTTTATTACTTTGAACAATTTTTTTTTAGAAGAGAAGCAACAAAAAGAAGTAGAAAAGAAATAATAGCAATTCTTGTTTTCTTCAGCAGGACTTAAATCTTACAAATTAAAGCAGTAAAAAAAAGGACTAGTCTATTCCATTGCACTCTGTCCTGCCAGAGAAAAACACCTTTCTCCTTTCTTGTTATTATTTCTCTATCTTGAAACCACAATGAGACCATGTGTCTCATGACACCATAGCCTTAAACTTCTGAGATCTAGTCATGGCTCCTTGAGACCTTCCCAAACTCTTGTTGTAGTAGAATACACAAAATCATGCAAGGGAAGAGAATTCTACACGTAAAAGTGTGCTTCAAGTAGTCTAAACTGCTTCAGGAAGGACCTCAGAAGAGCCAGTCTTGGATCCAGTAGAGAATTTTTAGTTTGTGCTAAATGAGTATTGACTAATGGGGGGGGGTTTCCTATATATTTGGGTTTGTCCATAATTCCATTGTTTGTATTCAGTCATTGTCTTGTATGTGAAGAATCTCTTGAACATTGGCATTTGTTTTAGATTTCTCTTAATGTGTTTTTAATCCAAAACTGCTTGATCCAAAGCCACTGAAGTGAATGGAAAGACCTCCCATGGTGGCCTTCAGAGCAGGTCCATAAGGATCCTGATGATTAGCTGATACAAATGTGGCTGAAATTTAAAATTTCTATGCTACGTGGACACAGGATCCAGATTTGTAGCAGCTAACCATCAATGAGTGTTTCTGAGCCTGCTTTGTTTCATTTTCTCCCTGTACTGACTTACCTTTTGGCTGTCCTGGGCATACATGATGATGGAAATGGGGCTCCATTTTTATGCAATGTCTGGAAGCTATGGCTGATAGGCAATGCATTTCCTGGGGCAGTCATCAGACCGTCCTTTGGAGGCAACATAGGCATAGTTAATATGAGTGCACCACTTCAAATAACTTTATCATCTAGATCCGTAACATTACAGGCAAAATTGTAAATTAAATATAATACTTCTTCCTATATTAAATGTGCTCATGAACAAGGAATTTCCCTATCACTACCAAAACAAATATTAAGAAGAAATTTGCTGTATGAACTGTTTATATTGTGACTATCCAAAGCTGGCTTTCTATGCCTTTAGAAATAATCACTGCCAAAGACAGAGCACAACTGAGTACATCCAGCTATTTGATCTGTGAGGGAAATTCTTCTGTTGTTGATGTTCTCAGCTGTATTTCCCAAATGTTTTGGCATGTTAAAATTTATAAACTGTGCATCTTTCCCAAGCCACCCAGTAAACATTGGCTTTTAGGCAATTTGTTCAGCAGTATCTCAAGGCTGCAGCCAGTACCAGCACCTTGAAATGTGTAATTAGTTTTCACATGCAGCTTTTATCTCTCTTCTCTAAAAATACGACTGTCACACACGTCATTATGAGTAAGAGATCTTAGGTGGAAGCCTACAACAGCAACTCAGTGCCCCACTCAACAGCATTGTTGCATATGGTGGAATATTACAATGGCTAACTAAGGGAGACAGCAATCACTTCCCTTTTCATAACACGCAGCACTCCTGAGAGTGCTTTCAATGAGAGTCAATCAGTGAAAACCGGTTCTCCTGCCTCATCTTCTGTTCCTCATCCCACATGTCTCAGGCCTGGCCTCTAGCATTCTGTACTCTTTCGTGGGTCTTCCATTCCAGGCATAAGGATAGCATCCATCTCACCAGACGTTAGATGGCTGTACATAGACATGGGAGTTGGTGCTTTAGGTGCTCTTCATTATAAATGGAGAGAACTAGAAAATTCTAGTATGTGATTTATCAGCACCCTTTTAAAAATCAGCATTTGGAGGTTTTCTGTTGTTCTCCATGCTCTAGAAAGAGTTTTTAGATGACTACCTTTGATGTCCCAAGGGTCTTTTCCAACCAAAATGATTCTATGATTTAGGATGTCTGATGTTAGATAAGGTGAACCCAAACCCGAACTGGTGAATTTATGTGAGGACATAAAAAAGTAAAATGCAATATTATCTTTGTGGGAAAGTACTGGAAGATTGGCGGGGAGGACTGTAACTACGCACAAGTGACTCGCATGCGGGGTGCTGGAAAACACATCCAGCGCACTAATTGTTGCTTAGTTTTGTGTGCTCAACGAGTAGAACATCTGCACGTAGATAACATAGGCCTGGGATGGACCCAGGGGCACCTTATCCAACTCACCTGAGATTCCTGCCCTGCTATTGAAGAGATCAAAGCACAGCAGAAAACTCTGCTGGCCAGAATCCTGGAAACACAGCCCCAAACAGCGCGTGGGAGCTCTCTCGCTCCCTCGCTAACAAGGACTCTCTTGCTAATGAGGACTCCCACTCAGCAGTGCCTGCATCCCCTGCCTCTGCCCGGAACCTCTTCAGAGGTTCCCCTATCCATGAGGTATTGAGATGAAATTTGTTCTTTGCCCTTAATCCATGGTTTTATGGTTGTTCCTGCGTCCTGCCTGCATCAGCTCACACAATCGTGATCTGCAGTGCTGTATTTAATGATACAGATTGCACTGATTCAGGTTACCATTCCTCGTTAAGCAAAATATTTTCTGCTTCTGCACTGTATGGATGCCAGAAGGATGGCAGATAAGTACCATGTGAGGATCTAGCCTTCAGTGTTAGCACTTCTCTGCTCCTTTTCTAGAGTAAAGCCTTACTGGCCGGCGCTGCTTTAAATGTTTTACAATTTTCTCAAACAAAAGAAGCCACATGGGCCACAGTGTAAACAAATAAATAAGAACAATAAGATGCAGACAACATAGATCTGCATATTCCCAGGTATCTTGAGTGTATTTAGTATTGTATCATTCCCTTCCTCCATGTGATCACAGCCAAGGTGGAGCCACTGCTTTCAAAAGTCTTTCCCTTTGAAGTGTGCCTTATCAACTGCAAAAAGAAGAGAAAACCATAAATCATAATGCCTTAATAAACAGCACTCCAAAATAAGTACAGAGACACAGAGTAAGCACGTTAATAAGTTTCAGATTCTTTTATAAGGTCGTAGTGCTCAGTATGATGAACTGGAGATTAATTTTGGTAGGCAATAAGCTCATAGTATGATCCAGTCATGTTTGGTAATGTGGGGAGGAAAATAAAGAAATTGGCTGAGAGAGAATTGCTTGCAAATACTGTAACTTCTCTATGGAAATTTCATCAGAATGATGAGCCAACCAACTTTTCTGAGCCTGAACAGAATTTTTCCTTTCAAAATATTTGTGCCTGGGTGATGATGGATGACCTCTATTACTGGATGACTCTTGCGGTGCACTTCACGACTGACCTGAAGTATCCTCTGCTATTTCGTTACTGGACTACATCCTGCTCTGCCAAAAAGCCTCATTCCTCACTCCCTCCTTTTCTTTCAGACCTAGGGTTCATGGGTCGTTTGGAGTACTGCCACAGTTGGGCCAGACAAGACTGCGTATCCTCTTTGTATAGTGTTCTGCCTCCAGAAATGACCAGGACCATATATTTCAATAGATGTAGAATCATAGCATTGTCTAGGTTGGAAGGAACCTTTAAGATCATTGAGACCAACTGTAAACATTACACTGACTAAAACACCACCAAACCATGTCTCTAAGCACCAGAGCACTCTAAGACCCAGAGCAGGAGAAACCAGCGAATTCTTAGAATCATAGAAACATTTAAGTTGAAAAGACCCTTAAGATCATTGAGTCCAACCATGAACCTTACACTGACAAAAGCATCACTAAACCATGTCTCTAAGCACTAGGTCAACCCATCTTTTAAATCCTTCCAGGGATGGGGCCTCAACCACTTCCCTGGGCAGCCCATTCCAAGGCTTCATAACCCTTTTGGTGCAGAAATTGTTCCTAATCTCCAATCTGAACCCCGCCTGGTGAAACCTGAGGCCGTTTCCTCCTGTCCCATGGCCTGTTCCTTGGGAGAAGAGACCAATTCCCCCTGGCTACACCCTCCTTTCAGGCAGTTGGAGGGATCCAGAAGGTCTTGCCTCAGCCTCCTTTTCTCCAGGCTGAACACCCTCAGCTCCCTCAGCCTCTCCTCACAAGACTTGTGCTCCAGACCCCTCAGCAGCTCCATTGCCCTTCTCTGGACCCGCTCCAGCCCCTCAATGGCTTTTTTGTGGTGAGGGACCCAAAACTGGACACTGCCCTCGAGGTGGGGCCTCACCAGTGCCCAGTCCAGGGGGACGATCACCTCCCGAGTCTTACTCACCACCCTGTTCCTGATACAGGCCAGGATGCTGTTGGCCTTCTTGGCCACTTGGGCACACTGTCTGTCCACCAACACCCCCAGATCCTTTTCTGCTGGGCAGCTCCAGCCACTCTGCCCCCAGCCTGTAGCGCTGCAGGGGGTTGGTGTGACCCGGCACTTGGCCTTGTTGAACCTCATCCCGTTGATCTCCACCTATCAATCCAGCCTGTCCAGATCCCTCTGCAAAGCCTTCCTCCTTCCAGCAGGTCGACACTCCCACCCAACGTGGTGTTGTCTACAAATTTACTGAGGGTACACTTGATCCCCTGGTCCAGATAATTGATAAAGATGTTAAAGAGAACAAGCCCCAATACCGAGCCTTGGGTGACACCACTCATGACCAGCCACCAACTGGATTTAATTCCATTTCCCACCACTCTCTGGGCTTGGCCTCCAGCCAGTTTTTTACCCAGTGAAGAGTAGGTCCATCCAAGCCATGGGCAGACAGTTTCTTCAGGAAAATGCTGTGGGAAACGGTGTTAAAGGCTTCACTAAATCTGGGTAAACAAGACCCATAGCCTTTCCATCTACCACCAAGCAGGTCACCTTGTAACAGAAAGAGATCAGGTTTGTCAAGCAGGACCTGCCTTTCATGAACCCATGCTGACTGTAGAGAGTACAGACAGTAAACGTATTGGAATAACCTGTTCCAACTCACATTTCCATCCTGTGCTCCAGTAATAGAGACTAACTCAACTCCTAAAGTGCTTATGGTTTCGAAATTATACTCTTGACCTCTTGCTATCTACACATAGGTCTAACACCCCTTTTAAACTTGCTAAGATTTTGCACCCAGAGGTATGCAGTGCAAATGATCAATTATCTAACTACATGTTGCACCAAGAATCATTTCTCTGTTCAGATTTGAAGTGGCCACTTTCTATTTCATTAAATAACCATTTGGTTCCTAAAAGCAAAGGAAAACACTTAGACCATACCTCTCTGACATTTTCTTGTTTCAGCAGGTTACTGGTTTTTTTGGTAAGACAATCCTCGTGGTTTTCTTAATTGCTACCAACAGCAATTGTTTCTTCTCCGCCTCTCCCCTTTTCTTCTCCATCCTCTAGTCCCACCACATCCATTGAAAATGTAGCGATTGGGATGAGGTAAGCATCAAAGAATCACATCATTCTCTTTATCGTGCTCTCTCTGTCCATACTTGCTGGCTTGCCATGTCTTTGGCCTGCCCAGAGCCGGACCCAGCTCACTTGCCTGGGCTGATATAACTAACCTATAACTGAGGAATGCAGCGGTAACTTACTCCTCTGATGCTTGTATTCAACTCTGCTTGTTGTGTTGTCTACTTCCCTAGGCCCTCGCTTAGACTTTGCAAGTTCCTCATAGACATTCCTATCAGCTTAACCTTATGCTGTCTGCCACAGTTGCTAGGTCTCAGCTGGCGCCTCTTCAATATGTGTATTAAACCACATGTGATTTCACATCCATGTCAGACACCTCGCTACACCTATGTTGTCAGGTATGAGACAAAAACATTTGTTCCTACTCTTTCTCCCTGTCTCTCAGACCCATATACTGTTGGGTATATGTTGACTTTATTTCTCAGCCATGGTAGTTTAAATTTATTTCTGTCCTTCTCTAAGGCACCTCAGGAGGGGCTGCAGGGAAGTCTACCGGAGCTATAGCAACCAACTACCCTCTACCTGCTGCTTTAGTCTCATGTAAATTGGCTGGACTTGTCTCACAATGCCCATGGCTATTCCAAGCCCAGGGCTCCTCACAGTGCTGGCACAGCTCCCTCTGTCCCTGTCTGCTGCAGCCTCAGAGGGTTCCTCCTCAACTGCGCTTCACCTATGCAATGCCCCATGATTTACCGTGTGGATCTCACTACCCAGTATACATGTACCCTATTGATACACGTGGTCGGTGTCGGCATTGCTTATCTTTGCCACAGGAACCGTGATTAGTTTGTGTGGCTTTGTGCACTTTTTCCCCATGTGCTCAAATATGCAGGCATTAGGTCCCCGTTGCAACATCACAAAGAGGTGTCTGAAACTTCTGCACCAAAAAAAATTGCTCATGTTACAAATGAGAAATAATAACACTCCATCATTAAAGAATGATTCATCATTCTCTAAAGCTTTGGCAACGTGACAAAGGGCAAACGTTCAAGAAAAGAGAATATTTTCCCAGTGTTAGTAATATGTTCAACAAAATAAATATGAACTCCCTGGAGATCACAGGCAATGAACATCTGATTTCAGTCTCCCCAGAAATGCATCATTGTTTCTGATATTCTTTGCAGTTCCCCAGAAAAAGGAATGCATTTATGGAAGATTAGTCTCTAGGCAGTGGATTTCCCATGAAAGGCACTTACCTTTTGTGTACTCTCTTCTGACTCTTCAGAAACTAACACACGGGAGTTCTGACTATCAGTTGCCTGACAGTGATTTGGTGGGGGTGCAGCCTTGGGCACACACTATTGTAGAGATCTCTTTAGCATTGCAAATTGCCTTCAATTTACCCATCTTAGCTGCTGTGTAAAATAACTTTGAATTTGTGAAACACAGCACTGAGTAGGTGCCGGGCCAGTGTAAGAGCACCCTCCATATAGCACGTTCTGCGAGCACCTTGACTCCAGGCAGAAACCTTGCTTTGGAGCCCATGCTTCAGTCCCAAGCATCAACCCTGGTTTCCAGAACTACTCTGCCATGGAAAGTGTGCCTGGCTGCATCTCAACAAGTGCCTGCCAGAAAGGGGAGGTGTCAGTCATTAAACCTTACTGATAGCCTGCCTGAGGGAAACACTTTGGGAAGTTGGGCTGGTTTCAAGTGTTCATTGGCTCCTCCAACTTCTCCGCAAGAGAGAAAGGGCAAGTAGAAAGGGAAAGATGCTTTAAAATCAAAGCAAAAGGACCAGATGTTGGTGATGGGCTGTATAAAGCTGAGGAATTCACAAAGGACAGGAAATCTTAGCAGGTGAAAGGATCAAAGAAATGTTTGTCTTCTCTTAGTGTGTGTTTGTCTTCTCTTAGTGTGTGTTTGTCTTCTCTTAGTGTGTGTAAATAGGCGCTCAAGCAAGCTCTTCTGTAGCAAGGGAAAAAAGACTGAGAGAGAAGCACCATCACTGAGGAACAAATTACTTTGAATTTGTTTGTCAAGTCAAATGCCTTCAGGGAAAACTAAGATGCAGGCATTTTTCACTACTTTGTCCACTAATTTTTTGTACTTTTTGCTTTTATTTAAGTAAATTATTATATTCTGCAAGCTTTTACATCCAGAGTGTTTACTTTCCCTGCCATGGGAATTATAATATTATCCCAAAAACCCTTGAGGCAGAAATGCCAGGATGAGATGCTCCGATTCCTGCACCCCACAGGATGGCAGGGGCAAAGATCCACAGGGACACGGGCGTAACGACGCTCTGGGCAGCCTGATGAAGAGGGTAATCCAGCATCTCTACAGACAGTGCCCTCGGACAACTAGGAAGAGAGGGGACCTTGTAGGGAGGTCCAGTCATGACCTGGTGGCTGACTGGTACAAGAGACTGAACCAAGCAGGCAACCCCATCTTACGGTGGAGCATACACAGTCGAAAAAGCTCTCAAATAGATGTTTATCTTCATAAGGATAATGTTTACAATTTAATGGATCCTTAAATCCTTTCTTGAACGAGGATGGACTGAAACACATTCACTAGCCACAGTTGTTGCACTATCCTGAGGAGTAGAACTGTCATACCAAGATCATAATCTGGTTTAAATCGACCTATCAAATGTGAGGCTTACACAGTTTTCAGGTGTCTCCAGAAGTGTAATTCCCTTATATTCCTGGCATAAAGGATTAGCCACTGTTTTTACTTACCCTGAGCTTTTTCTGTCTTAGCTCAGTCTCTTTAAAAATATTATCCTTGTGTAATAGAGAGAAAAGACATGATTAAAATCACATGACTAATAATGTGGCACAATAAGCATTATTGTATATCACTATATTAGTCGAGTGATACAGCTGGAAAAAACAAGCTTTCAAATGCACAAGCATGAGTGAGTCCAGACAGATGTCAGTTTTTCCCAGCCATATCATTTGGTATAACAAGAGCTATATCCTCTCTCTGCCAACTGGCTTGTATGGATCCTGTAGGGGCACAGCATGGAGCAGCACTGGGAGTGAGAGAGCTCATTGCAGTGTCCCTAGTGTCCCACCTCATCAGTTGTCATAGCCTAGGGTGAAAAGTGCCTTGTCTTTATCCAGTTGCCTTGAAATTGCTCATAATTCAAGCCAGGATAAGATCAGTTACAAAAAAAAAAGGATTTATTCATGAGATCCAAAGTAGATATTGCCACAAAACAAGGTAAAGGTGAAACAACAGAAGGAAAAAGACATTTGAGATTCAATAGGGAGGGACTCCCCCTGGTGCTCTCCCTCCCTTTCTCTCTGCCTTTCTCCCAGCAGTTCATTGCAGCCTTTCCCTACGCTCACCTGGCAGGGTGGTCTCTGTCTGTGTGTCTTTCCCTTCAGCCTTAACCAGCAGGAGGACTCAACTGGGCAGATCATGGCAGCTCTCAAGCCTTCTTTCCTCTTGAAGCCTTCTAAAGAATGCAGGCAAGTGTGATCCCTCTCTCTGAAACCAGTTTATTTCATTTCTATCCAGGCAGGAGCCTGATGATTCTTCATTAAAATACGGGCTGCTTGACTTTCTTGGGGACTAAAATATCTCTGCAATGGACCAGGTGTTATTTTCCACTTTTTTCTGACTACTTGCCCATGCACTATGCTTGCTTCCACGTCCTCCCACTGCCATACACATGATCCTGCATTCGTGACCTTACACTGAACCCCATACATCACAGCAATCTGTGCCTTAACAAGTGTGCTTGGTATGAACATCTCTCTGGGATACCTGTGTAAATCTTCTGACTAGACTTTGACTGAAAGCAGATGCAAAGGTGATTAACCTCTCCATGGCAATAGTGGATTTAGGGTTGTTGACTGTGAAAATCTTTCTTCTAAACGTACTCGAATAAGTATCCTACTCTCATGCTGCATAACAACTAATGAATGCTTTCTCACGGCTCTGAGCAAGAATGTTATGACTGTATCTCATATCTTACATGAGGGGCTGAGACAGATGGGCTGACAGATTAAGTTCAGGAGTGAATTTGTTTCTGTGGTCCAAAATGAGATGCTTAGACAGGAGGGTTTTTTGTGTCTTTGGTGTTTGTTTTTAAATTCTGTTGTTTCTTTTACCAGTACCAGAGCAGACCCCCGCAGGCTTCTGTAACTGCTGTCAGTGCCCACTCTCCTCATGGTCACAGATCTCGGGGTGGCAAGTGAGGAATCTGGAAAGATCAAATGCAAATAGTTGAAAAGCTTGGCTTAAGGAACCGGGATGAGGTGTTTGGGTCTTCTGTACCACTCTACCGCAGAACTGTGGATAAAGTCTGCAGGATCCTGCTTCTTTGAGCAGAAGGCACCCTCCTTTTCTTGTATTCCCTGATTTAATTCTCCACAATACTGCTCATTTCTGCAGGAGGTAAGGCAGAGGTCTGAGTACTTGCCAGCCTTGGTAAAACACCAGAAGGTAACATCTGGCAAAGCTTTCCCTTTATGATGTTGTACAAGATCTGCACAGCAATTGGTAGAAATGGTTGTTTGGATGATAAACCTCTGCTCAGGACTTTCAGTGCTCCCAGAATACCCTGCTGTTTGAGCAATCACTGTTTTGTGGGTTTTTTTTCATTACTTTAAATATTCTGGGATGTTTCAAGCCCAGAATCAGTCACAAGGTCAGCTTCTCAAGGCTGAGGGGGAGACACAGAGCTGGGCTGCTTCCTGCTTGGTGACTCTCCAGCCAGAAACTTCTGCCTTGACTGTGGCTGCTCTCTAACATTTCCTGAGCTATAAGGAGAAAGCAGAAAGTTGAAATGGCAAAAGGAAGTGCAAGATGAGACTGTGCTCTTGTTCTTTTTTGAGATGATAGAAAAAAAAAGGCCTGAAAACTGGGACTTTTTCTTCCTCTTGAAAAGCCTCCGTTCTTTTCTTGCTTTTAACCTTCGAAGATCAGAAAGATCAAGGCTCATCTTCATTGCTTTTTCTAGTGAAACTGCATGGATATCTGTGATATTGGCTGTATAGAGCAGACTGAGCTGAATCTTTAGCAAATTGATAATTTTTTTCAGCTGTCTATAGGGGGGTTGTATTAAACATTTAGTACTAAAAGCCAGCATTTTAAGCAACCCAGATAAAGTTTAGTTCCTCTCTCAGCTACTCATGCTATACCTTTATCATAGATACCATAATCCTATTAGTTCTCAAGGAAAAACAATAGAGACAAGATCTGAATTTTTCATGTACAAAGTATCTGCTGAAAAGTTCTCTCAAAATACCTGTAAAATAAAAAATCTTTTAGACTTTCTTTATAGCTAGAAAATGAAAGAAAAGACATGAACCGTTTGTTTCTCTCTTGAGATCATCTCCAAAAACTGGGAAAAGAGATGGATTTAACTAAAACCAGCTCAACTCAACTTAATCAGGGTGCCATGGCCCAGACTGGCTTTACAGCCCATGACCACCAGTCATGACACAGATGACAGCCCCACTCACTGCAGCACATGGGACCACAAGGCCAAGTGCCGGGTCCTGCACTTGGGTCACAACAACCCCATGGATGCTACAGGCTGGAGCTGCCTGGCAGAAATACAAACAGAAACTGGTCACCAGCTGGCTGAATGTGAGCCAGCAGTGTGCCCAAGTGGCCAAGAAGGCCAACAGCATCCTGGCCTGTATCAGGAACAGGGTGGTGAGTAGGAGGCGATTGTCCCCCTGGACTGGGCACTGGTGAGGCCCCACCTCGAGGGCAGTGTCCAGTTTTGGGTCCCTCACCACAAAAAAAGCCATTGAGGGGCTGGAGTGGGTCCAGAGAAGGGCAACAGAGCTGCTGAGGGGTCTGGAGCACAAGTCTTGTGAGGAGAGGCTGAGGGAGCTGGGGGTGTTCAGCCTGGAGATAAGGAGGCTGAGGGGAGACCTTCTGGCTCTCTCCAACTCCCTGGAAGGAGGGTGTAGCCAGGGGGAATCGGTCTCTTCTCCCAAGGAACAGGCCATGGGACAGGAGGGAATGGCCTCAGGTTTCACCAGGCGGGGTTCAGATTGGAGATTAGGAACAATTTCTGCACCAAAAGGGTTATGAAGCCTTGGAATGGGCTGCCCAGGGAAGTGGTTGAGGCCCCATCCCTGGAAGGATTTAAAAGATGGGTTTGACCTAGTGCTTAGAGACATGGTTTAGTGATGCTTTTGTCAGTGTAAGGTTCATGGTTGGACTCAATGATCTCAAGGGTCTTTTCAACTTAAATGTTTCTATGATTCTAAGAATTCGCTGGTTTCTCCTGCTCTGGGTCTGTAGGTGGGTTTCCAGATACAAGAGACACACAGCTTTCAGTCTTCAATGGACTTTCATCTGAACAATAAATGCTCCAATCCCAGTGACTATTATTTCAAAACTGTTGAGTTCTATCTCCATGCAAAATGTACCAGGGTTGCATCAGGAAATAGCGTCACAGAGATTTCCACTGTGCCTTGAGCAGTCTTCTACCAGTGCTTAGCCCAGACAGAAGCTGTTCCCGTGTGGAAGAAATAAGGAGGCAAGTGAGGCTGAAAGCACTGGCACAACGTTGTCCTCTCCATAAGGCAGGAGCCCCAGTCCTGAAAAGGGCTGTGTGAAATGTGCTCAACTGAAACACAAAATCTCATTAAATGAATGTTACACACTTGAAACAGAGCGATTTTGGTCAAAAAGGATCCCTTCTTCTGGAATATCCCTGGCCCCAGTTCCAAGGAAACTTGGAAGAAATCATAAAAACCATAAACTGGGGTGGATTTTTTTTGCTTGGAAATGGCTGGAAATTGCTTGGAAATTTGCAAGGAACACAAATCCACGGAGACAGAAGCCAAAGGAAAAGGTTGTCATTATTCTCATTTAGTCTTTTACCTCCTTGGCCTTGCCTTGCCAGGACACACACTGAGAAGTTTAACAAGTCCTTGAATGAAGGAACACAACTGTCTTTCTTCCTGTACAATGAAAGCAGATCTATTTCGGTGTGACACCAGAGAGAGTTACTCAACAATGATGTTCTTTGTACAGATGAGAGACTTTGTCCAAGAGGAAGATGGCTCTAGTGCTGATAAGGCCAATAATCTGCAACTTCTACACGATGTTTTTCCTCCTGGGATATAAAAGGACTTCACAAAGGAGGGTATTCTTGTCCTGTCATTATAGAAAAAGGGAACTTACACAAGAAATGAAGGAGCTAGTCCAAAATCAAATGGTAGATCGGGGCGGGGGGGAGAAATAACCGCTGTCCTGTTCCCGTCCCCCATAATTAGCCACGCTGTGACACGCACTGAAAGTGAGAGTTGCTTCCTCAGTCTGCTCTTCAGAGGGAGGGATTCACACTGAGGAAACCTACCCCCTCCACTGCTGCTGCTCTTCCTCCCTTCTTGCCACCCTGGCAGATGTTTTCTCCAAACCCTGAGCAGCCTGGGCACAGAGACTAGGTCACGAAGGGAAGGCAGGTGTGCTGTGACTTCCCTTGCTGTGACGAGTGGAGTGCCAGAGGGACGCCCGGCACCCCGCACACGCAGGAGGACGGGCCACATCCCACACACTGGGACCCGCCGAGCTCTCGCCATGCTGCTGGAGACTGTCCTGTCCCCCGAGCAGCAAACCTTTAGGCCATGTGTCTCCTCCAGAGGACTGCCCGCAGCCTGGGATGGGCTCACAGCAAGGACCTTGCCGTAAGGACAAGGAAGGTGGGGAGATGCACTGTCGCCTTACAGGAGGAGAAAGGGGAAGAGGGGCTCAGAGCAGCTGAATAAGAAGAAGAGATGGAAACCCTTGCATGAGATTCAGAGTTCATTTCCACTGGATCCTGAGAAGCGGAGCCTTGTGATGTCATTTCACGGAATCAGGGAATTGTCAGAGTTGGAAGGGACCTCTAGAGACCATCCAGTCCAACTCCCTGCCAAAGCAGGGCTGTGCAGAGCACATCGCTCAGGGCTTGAAGATCTCCAGAGAAGGGGACTCCACACCCTCCCTGGGCAGCCTCTGCCAGGGCTCTGCCACCCTCACCATAAAGTTTTTCCTCGTATTTCAATGGAACTTTCCGGGTTTCAGCTTGAGCCCGTTGCCCCTTGTCCTGTGGCTGGAATTTTTTTTTAAATTAAAAAAACAGTTAAACACACAGTAGAGAATTGCTCCGTTTTTTTACAAGGAACAATGTCTGCTTCACAAAAGTGACTCCCAAATTATTATGCACACATAGGCACTGGAGGCAGCAGCTCCAGCAGCCTGTAAGTCCAGCTTTGCGAGGCGATGAGCTGCAGGGGAGCAGCCCGTCAGCGTCTTGCACAGCAAGTTCCGCAGGTGGTTGTATGGAAGTGGCTCCACCAGGTCTCAGCCCGGGTTAAAGCCTCATTCCGGCAGATGTTGTACAGACACGCAGGAGAGATGTCTTCCCTGGGTGGGTTATGGTCTCTCTGGCACAGACACTTCAGAGCTTGAAGGCATAGTGAAAGGGGATGCCTGGATCTCAAAGGAAGTTTGTGGCAGAAGTGCAAACACATTAAATTCGGATCTGCTGAGCCGAAGCTAAGCACTTTCAGATTACTTTTTACCTGTCTCTCCTCTCCGAGTGTTTACTGGAAACTACTGTGCCGTGATGGTTTGAGATTCAGATCCACAAAGGGAATAAAAGAAACATGGAAGCCTCCTTTGGGCTGCTCTGGACAGAAGTCAGAAGGTTTACATATGGAAATTATCCATTTGCCAGGGATTATGGGGTTGAAGGGAGACTTGTGAAGTGTCGTTGCTAGAGCCGGGATAAACTGGGACAAAACCCAGCATATGAGCACATACAGCATTTTCAACAGGGAGCTGTCAATTAGCACAGAGTCAGATGTCACTGGAGAAAAATCTCTGTTCTTCGGGGAAGGGAGGAATCTCTCCGTGATTCGAGAACGGATGGTTTGGCAGCAGCAGCTCAGCCAACTCCTATCACTGGATTAACAAATTGCACAGATATGTTCCCTCCTTTGTATTTACAGCACATGACTGGAAAGAAGGATCAGCAAAAAGGGATAATGTGAGAAGAGTTCAGTTTCCACATGTAATGTCAGCTGAGTGGCCAGAAGGGGTTCTGATGGAAGTCAGGAGCCTGCAGCAGGACACTGCCTGTCTGTCTGCCCCTAGCGTGTATACATTGCTGTTTAAGGACATAGGATCCCATCTCCTCATCCCAGATAAAGCACAGCATTATAAACTAGTGATATTTCCCTCTCTCTAATTCCCAGTGCTTCAATTCATGTTGAGCCTGTGTCTTTAAGCTTTGTTTGTTGTTTCTCTTGTTGCCATAGCATTTAGTGTTTCTATGTTGGAGATTTCCCTTTTTTTTTTCTTTTTTTTTTTTTTCCAGACATTACCCCATCAGCACAGTTCCAGTCCTGGGATTCCAGCCACTTTTGGCTAAAGGGAAACTCATTTTTGTTGCTATAAAAATATTAAGCCATGTAAATGCCTGTGGCTCAGATTTGGGTCCCTCTGTCTAGGAATAGCAGCACAGCTGAGAGTGAATGAGAAAGGAGAGGAAGGAGCAGAGAAGCAGAGAGACCTTTCTGCAACTCATCTCATTCCTTTGAGTCAACCTGTCCTCTCCGGGACTGGGAGAGAAGCAGGCCTTTGCCATCTTCTGAGAGAGTAGTAATCTCTAGGCTTTTTTTTTTCTTTTTTTTAAAATTTTTTTCCTTTTTTTTTCTCTTTTTTTTTTTTGGTGCAAAGGATGCTTTCCTCCACGTTGCACCTGCAAGAGAGATGGCCAAGGCCAGTGTGCCCCACCTGAAGTGCCTGGTCTGAGACACAGCTGAGAGAAGTTGTCGCCCACTCAAGAATGAATTGACTCAAAGACAAAAGAAATTCCTCAGTTTAGGCCTGATCCAAAGTCCAAGGCAGAAGAATCTCAGCCAGCCCTTCAAGAGATATTGGCCCATGTTTAGACCCAGCTTGCCCCTGAGGTCTTTGCTGGCATGCCTTGGATGTGGGAGGAAGCAGGATCCCAGAGGCCCCTCCTTTGCTACATCCCACCTTTGCAACCTGCATTAAACTGGAGACAAGTCCGCTCTCTACACTCAGGGGTGAGCGAGATTAAGCCTCCCTGGAAGAGGAGAGATAAACCGAGCCTTCTGAAGTGACCTGTCTGCTCCTGAACGTGTTCAGAGAGACACTGTGGCTGGGTAGAGTGTAAGTGCTGTGTTGCTTCGTGTGCTGGGCTCCTGCAGCACCAGGGAACCCCTGTAAACCGGGGGGGGGGGAGGGGGGGAGAGGTACGGCAGTGCCCATGGAACGCAGAGCCCAGATACTAAGGCTGCCCTGAAATCACTGCACTGCTCTGAGCCTCTGGGGGCCTGGCTGGAAAACAGAAGTAATGAACGGATATTTAATTGTCTTAGTAAAATGTCTGCTGATACAGGGACTGAAAATGTGAAAAAGAATGAAGTACCGCTAATATTAAGCTATTTCTTCCAGCATTGTTAACACTGCTTTCTGCAAATCATTGCTGTTGACTCACCCTGGCACTCAAATTATTTACGCTATACAAAGTGTCAGTATATTGCAGTGCATTGCAGAAGGGATTGAAAGAATAAGATAAAATACTCTAGGGGGTCCGGCGGGAAGTTTTAACTAGCTCTAAGTAACAGCTACTGCTAATTATTAACGTGACACATTTCACTAAGTTACATTAAAACAATAAAGCGTTTCAGCTACTGCTATTTCATATTGTAATTTATCAGAAGCAGCAGTGCATGCTAGTAATATATCAGGAAATTAAATTAAAAATGCAAATAACTTTTAAAGTGGGAAAAATTAAATGAAACTAAACTTTAAGTAAAACCATCATGGAAATCCAAACATTTTCTACAGAGCTTTTCTATTCACGAGCATTGTGGATTTTGAGGAGAAGCAAATCCAAGATCATTCCTGGAACTTTTCATGAGACTAAAATGGAAAGTGATGTCAAATTCAAACAATTTTCCTGGTTTCTACCCACTTGTGTTTTCTTGTGGTTTTGGATTAATTCTTCCTGTCTAATACTCATGGTTTATGGTGCTGTACGGGGAAAACCCCTGAAAGAAAGGCAGTTCGATACAGAGCTTGTTGGCCATACTTCCATGATTTATTTTTGTAACCACTAGAAGTTGTAATTTATTGTTTTTACTTTACACATGAATGAAAAAAAAATATGTTTCTGGTGAAGGGGAAACTGGTAAAACCCTCAGAGTGAAAGTTTCTCCTTTGGACTTTCTTGAAAGCCCAGGAGAAAAGAGTGCTAATGACAGCAGCAAGGCCGAGGGGGCTGGATTAATGGTGGTTAGGGAGGTACAAGGTGTCGCCCAGCTGTGCCACGCCGCAGCTCGGTGCCAGGGCTCTGTGTGACTACAGGAACCTGCTGCGGCAGCAGGAAGAGCCCCTGCTCTGAAAAAGCCCAGGCAAGCGCTCGGCTTCCCCGTGGAGGCTCTTCAGCAGAGGCTGAGAAGCTCTGGCACAAGGTCGAGCGGGTCTGCGGCAGCGCGAGGGTTACAGACACAGCTGCTGGGCTGCCCAGACAAATGACTGGTGGACAACACCTTCCCCACAGGTCCCCAGCTGGGATTTCCCTTACTTGAACAGTTAATACCATTGTATCTCTCTAGCTTTGCCAGGATGAAGTCTATTCAACTGGCCAGCAAGGAGTATGACGAGTAACTAACTAGTAAAGCCTGAGAGCTAAGCAAGGTGACCTGGACCTTCTCCTTTTCCAGGCTCCCTGGCTATTTGTGAACCTGCCCATTTCTGGCCAGCAGTAAATCACAGAATGCTATGGGGTTGGAAGGGACCTCTGGAGATCATCCAGTCCAGCCCCCTGCCAGAGCAGATCCCACAGGAACGTGTCCAGGTGGGGTTTGAATGTCTCCTGAGAAGGAGACTCCGCCACCTCTCTGGGCAGCCTCTTCCAGGGCTCTGCCACCCTCACAGGAAAGAAGTTCTTCCTCATGTTTAGGTGGAAATTCTTATATTCAAGTTTGTGCCCATTTCCTCTTGTCCTGTCACTGGGAACCACTGAAAAAGGACCAGCCCTGTCCTCTTGACACCACCCATCCTCATAAGAGAGATGCTCCAGGCCCCTCATCATCTTTGTGGTTCTCTGCTGTCCCCTCTCCAGCAGTTCCCTATCCTTCTAGAACTGGGGAGCCCAGAACTGGAGCGAGTGCTCCAGATGGGGCCTCCCCAGGGCAGAGCAGAGGGGGAGGATAATACCAAGGGGGCTATAAAAATATTTGTAAAATCACAATGCGCCTGCAAGCAATGCTGTCTGATGCTGCCCAGCAGAACTGCCATTGTGAAAATTAAATGATGGCTTGAGAGGGGAAACATTTAAATTGCATCTAAAATCCTAGAGAGGATTTTAAAGGACCCTACAGAGGATCCTAAAGAGGATGGTAAATAAAGATCCATGACAGATGGAGTTTCACAAAGATGAGAGACGTACAGCCATGCATTGCCGCTTCCCACAGGAAATCCTCAGCTCCAGTTTCTTGCCGGCTCCTGACCCACGCTCGGGCAGATCAGAGGGGGCAGCCCTGGAGACACTGTCTCTTCTCTGAGCCCCCCCCTCTGTACGTGCCAGGCTACAGATGATGTCTGTTCCTACCAGCCAACCTAATTGCCCCCTCACCAGCCAAGTTAAATTCAGTGTTTGGATCTTCACCAATAGAAACATCTTGGAAATTCAGTAGGGCAACTCGTTTCCTACCAAGGCTGCCTGAACGGAACTCCCACATCTTTGCTGGAGCCAAGATTGAGTCCATCTTCTGTTGTTTTATTTTAAAGATGCAGATCCCAGATGATGTCACCTTTTTCCCAATCACACCCCCGTCAGCACAGTCAATGGCATGAAGAATACAGGGTGTCAAAGGCTCCAAGCAGTGTCTCAGCTCGCCTTGGCTCCCCTTGGCTTCTGGACACTGTGTCCAAGTGCACAGAAGGCAGTCCCTATCTCATGTCAAAGCTGATCTGTAGAGCTCTCCTCACCAGGCTTGACTCTGATCGCGTGCTTTTGCTTTCCTCCCCCCCCGTGTGCTGCCAGCACAAATCCTGTGGGGGCTGTACACGGCAGAGATATGACCCAAATTCTTGGTCTGCATGGTCACAAAAGAACCTGACCTCCCTTGCTTCTATGTCTCCTTTTAGCTCAACACCTTATTCATTAAATACTTCATTTTCATGTGCCTTTTGCATCCTCAACCTCATTTCATCCAGGGTGGGGAAGAAGCCTCATACAGAAAAGCCTTGGAAGAGCTGAGCTGTTTACTTCTATGTTGGTATTCTGACTGCGGAGCCCTACTAAAAACAATAAATCATGGAATAAAGAAATTGTATTTCGGTAGAGACTCTTAGTGGTACGTTGCCAGCATTCTAGCTACTTTGGACATCGAAGAGCATTTGACCATAAGCACATTCAACCTTGACATTTTAAGATAATAAAGCAATTAAGACGGGTGTTGCACATTAAGTGTGATTTTGTTTCCTGAGCAGAATTTGTAATATGAGCCCTTGCGATCACGTCACAGCTGTAGTCTCAAGGACAGCCCGAGCATCACCCTCACGCCACATATTTAACCCGGCGAATTTAAGAGCTTCCCGTCTCCTGCTGCCAGGACCAGGTCCTGGCAGCAGGAGACGGGAAGCTCTTAAAGTCTCCTGAGTGCTCCTGAGTGCTGCTGCAGCTCCTGGCCAGAAGGTGCACAGAAGGAAGGTCCAAGGCCTTCACGTAGTCTTTGTCCTTGCTGTCCTTCACCCTAGCAGGCAGAGGGGAGAGCGCCTGCAGCCGTTGCACACAGCTGCTCCGGTTTGCCCAGCCGTACAGCGGCACGGCACGGCAGCGCAGGGCGCCGAGAGGGTAGCTGGTGGTGCCAACCCTGCAGAGCTGAGTCGCTCCATGTTGGGGCTTCATTCGAGGAACTGTGTAGAAGGGAAATCACAGAAATGCAATGTATTTCTTACACTTAGCTCTGTCCCAGAATAAGGACCACCTGATAGAGAGCTTGCGACCACCTGTACTGCCTGTATCTGCCTCGGTGACTCCAAAATCACATAGACCCTAAAGGCAGTCTTTAATGTAAGGACAAGGAGGCGGAGGGAGGCGCAGGAGGGTCCTGCTGGTCTGATCGGGGGGGCAGATGCGGCACAGATGCCCGGGTGGTTGTCTTTCCAGCCCGCAGACACCCAGGACCAACTCAGCTTCTCCACCCCACTCTTGTGGGGTGGATTAAGACATGTTTCTACTGCCACTCTGCATCTAAGTTCAGATATTTGTTCAAATCTATCTCAAAGCTTAAAAAAAAAAAAAAAAGGTATATTTTTCTCCATTATGCCTCTGTTAGTTTGTGCTGTCCCTGTTATCTCCCTGGCCTGTTTTTTTTTGTGACTCAGTGGACAATCAGCTCCCGTGACGGTTGACAAAGAGCAGGAGGAAGGAGAGCTCGCTTCAGTAAGTCGTGACTGTTTATTTTGCTCTTCTTTGAGGGATTTGCTTTATGACTCTCACTAAACTGTTTACAGAAAGTTTGACAGCTATGCAGAAAGTCATTTGCAAGGAAACTGGGCCAAATTAAAACAAAATTGTTGGTCAGTTTCCCAGAAACTGAGCTCAAAAAAAG
The DNA here is from genome assembly GCA_026546715.1 of Gallinago undulata. Lineage (NCBI taxonomy): Eukaryota > Metazoa > Chordata > Aves > Charadriiformes > Scolopacidae > Gallinago > Gallinago undulata. The sequence goes on from JAOTQQ010000041.1 coordinate 18,134,517, forward strand.
AGGTCTTTTCTGTAACGTCTGTGCTGCTCCTCTTCTCCACCCACACATTGGGGAAGTTCAGATGAGATAACGGGGACCTGAGCAAGCTATAGCTGGTCTGGAAGATGGGGGAAGCTCATTTATCCCCAAAACTTCTTGCTTTTTTCTGCTGTTTAGTTCAAGGTGAATGAGAAGGAAACAGTCCTACGCAATCCAGGAGATACGTGAAATGCCAGTGCGTAGCAACACCAAAAATTATAAAATAATACTGCCTTGATTTTCCTGAGTGTCAACCAGCCCTTCCCAGCTCTCAGTGAGAGCTCAAAGACCTCTTTAGGCGCCGTCAAACAACTTTACAGGATCTCGTTTTGCACCGCGGCGCGGGCAGGGTGTCTCACCCGGCGCTGCAGAGGGGCAGTGGCATTTTTAATAAAGCATATTGAATATAAAAATGTTTATGGCACTTAAATATTGGGCAGATTCAGCTCCTGTCTGCCTGAGCTTCTGAAGGGTGCTCTCCCACTTCCTTTTAAATCACGTGCAGTAACCATCGCTTGCTTCCGACTCTTTATTCATTCCTAAAGAGAATGCTAGTTAAACACCAGATAAGTAAATATGTAATCAATGAGACATTTATTGAATGTTAATGCTGTGTTTAATAAGGCTTAGAAATATAAATGGGTCCCATTAAGATGTAGAGTGCACAGCGGGGAAACTTCTCAATGTCACCAACCCCAACCACAGAAAAATCATGAGCGGGGACCTTCAAAACTGGGACCCCAGATGAGGCCGGGGGGTGGTTCTTTTGTTTCCTGCTTCTCACCCCGTCAGCAGAAGGGGTCCTGACAGGGGACATCCCCACTGCAGAATGGACACGGTTCGGGGTTCACTGTGGTTGCTGACACTCAAACTAAAAGTCTGCTTGAGTCTTAATTCAGGCTAATCATGCCAGTGTGGCAGTATTCCTGTGCCAACCACCTGAACTCGGGCTTCTGAGCTCAGATCACCTCCAGGCTCAGCTGGCGTATCTTCAGACATTTGGCTGCCCTGACATATAGCAAGGTAGACGCTGTTTATTTTCTTCAGTGAAGACAGTGCATCAGTCAATAACTTCATCCCATCCCAGCAGCTGGAATGTGCGGAAACACTATTACAATGGGAATTGCAGCCACAGTCAATGCTCCTGGCAGAGATGTCTGATGGACAGAGTTATGAGGCGTGGAAATCTCATCATTTGAGTCACTTAAAATTGGACAAAACAAAACCCCAGAGAATGTGGAGAAGGAAGAGTCCCCAGAAGAGAGGAGGGAGCCCTGGTGTGGCATCATGCACAAGACTGTTCTGTCACCCGAGATGGGACCATACGGGCCCCTCACTACAGGAAAGACATTGAAGTGCTGGAGCGTGTCCAGAGGAGAGCCACCAAGCTGCTGAGGGGTCTGGAGAACAAGTCCTACGAAGAGAGGCTGAGGGAACTGGGCATGTTTAGTTTGGAGAAGAGGAGGCTGAGGGGAGACCTCCTTGCCCTCTA
>JAOTQQ010000041.1:18136126-18146409 GCA_026546715.1 Gallinago undulata
GGAGGTGGTGGAGTCACCATCCCTGGAGGTATTTAAGAAACGTGTAGATGTGGCTCTTCAGGGCATGCTCTAGTGCCCAAGATTATTGGTTTGTGGTGGAGTGGTGGGTGTGGGGTTGTGGGTGTGGGGTTTAGTTGGTGGGTGCTTTTTGTGTGTTTTTTCTGGTTTTTGAGGGTTTGTTTTATGTTTTGTTTTGGGTTGTGGGCGTGTTTTTGTGTTTGTTTGGGTGGTTTTTTGTTTGTGTTTTTTTTTTGTTTGTTTGTTTTTGTGGGGTTTTTTGTTTGGGTTGGGTTGGGTTGGGTTTTTTTTTGTTGTTGTTTTTTGGTTTTTTTTTTTTTTTTTAATGTGGTTGGACTCAATGATCTCAAAGGTCCCTTCCAACCACTAAGATTCCGTGATTCTGTGTGAAAAGCACAGTAAACTTGCTCCCTGTACGTGGCTGGAGGTGACACCCCGGGGCCCAGGAGGTGCTGCCTATGCTGATGGGCTCGGCATGCTCTTGTACAGCCCTAAGGGACGGAGTGCCAGGCCAGGGGTGCCCCTATGGGCAAACCTCCCTGGGGTGCTCGGCGTGGGCACGAGACAAGCAGAGCTGAGAAGCCCTTCACCATGCGGAGAGGACCTCCTCTGGCAGGACCCATGGGCCAAAGGAGAGGGGCTTGAGACGCCGTTCCCCATTTCTCACCACCTCACGTCACAGCTTCGTGCAGGGGCAGATGACACCTTCAGGGAAGGGAGAGGCTTGGGGGAAGAAAAGCAAAAATTTACACGTTTCTTTCTTCTGCGTATTCCCCCTCCAGCACTCTTGGCAGCTGGAGGGGCTCCTCTCTCCTTGGAAAGAATCCAGCTGCCTCTCCAGACAACACAACAGAGAGAAGATATCAGAGGCCTGGAAACTCGGTTTGCTATTTAAGCTCTTCCTTTTCTCTGCTTCACTAAGAGAAACTGAGCAGTTGGGCTTTCCAGAGGCACAAAGGCTTTCCACACACCACCTTTCCCTGGTGTAAGGGCTTTTACCTTAACACTAATTAGACCAGTTTCACTGGCAGTGCAAAAGCTCCACATTCTTAGGACTTGCTGAAATTTTTAAGGTGTGTCCTGGGTGTATTTTTGCAGTAGAAGCTAAATTTTACAACATTTTTTCCCCTTCCTGTAACAATAGTAACTCTGCCTTCAGCCTGGCCTCGTTTTTCTGGTCAAGTCTGGTCCACCTCAGTTTTTAACTGGGCCCAACACAGGGCTGTCTAAGTGCCTAGGGAGAACACATCAAAGGGGGGATATTTTTAATGGTAAGGGTCTGTTCAGACCCTGTTTCTTCTACTTTAGATGGGAGGAATCTCTGCCACCTGCAAGGACAGCTACCCCCCCCCTCCCCAGGAAGCTGGGTACTGGAGGCCAGGAGGGGAACGAGGAGAAAAAACCCTTCATTAGGCTAAACTCAGTGTGGAACACTAGCAGCTAGGTGTTCTAGGAGCCTAGCTTTGTCAGGCAGCTAAAATCAAGTTAATACCAAAAACAACATAGGGGAGCCAGAAATTATTTTGTTTTCTCTTTACTGACTAGGATTCTGGGTCTGGAGAGTGGCCAGCTCTCCCTTCCCCTCAACAGGGCTGAAAAGCCTGGAGACTCTTCTCCTTTATCTCCAAGCTGCTCATTGCAATGTCTGCGAAGCAGTAACATGACATCTGATTGACCCAAATACATCAGCCATCACAGCTTCAGGAACGCTCAACACGCTGTAAACTGAACAGCACGTCAGCTGGGCTGGTGGTGGGCCCCCTACCAATTCTCTGCTTTTAAAAAATATTCCAGCTCGTGAGGGGGTCTGTTGGCCAGCGGGATGGCTCAGCAAAACCACGGCTTGTTCTCCCTCCAAACGGTGTCGTTAGGAGGCTGACTATTTGGGGGAGATGCTGCTTTCCCGGGTGGTGATTTAAGGGTGTAGTCACAGTACAGTCTGCGGATTAACCACTTAGCTTACGAGAGACAAGCTGTAATTGAAAGGAATGTCGTGCATAACTCGGAGCTTATATTCACCTTAGGAACAGGAAATGCAGTGTCCTTACCCATGGCCACAGTCATTTCCCAGGGGGACTTCCCAGTGCACACACAGACAGCTGGATGCTCACCCTGAAAGAAATGCAAACAGCTCACTTAAATCAAAATACATGGCCAACCTATGTATGGAATAGAATTCATTTTCCACTTTTCCGACAAGCTCTGAGCTTTCTTAAAGCTATTTCTAGCTGGGAAGTGGCAGAGAACAGAGTCAGCATTTTTGTTTGGTAAAAACATTCAGCCTACCGTTGGCTAAAAGCCTCCTGCCCGGTGTCAGGGGGCTGTTCTCGCTGGGGCTCACTCCTGCAGCTCTTCTGGCTTCAGGGGTGAAGCACCCTCTGGCAACACGGCTTCGGGGTGGGAGCGGCACAAGGTCTGGGGTGTTTCCAGGAGGAAGGATTACCGCCTGGAATTTCGGGGGAGCCGGGATGGGGACCGTTTCTCGTTATTCCAGCGAGTCCCTAAGCGCGGGAGGGACCTGGCGGCACTGACGCTCCCCAGTTACACCAGTCAGCACTGGAGCCGAGGTTCTCTCGCTAGAAAAGGCATCAGCCACGTTTTCGGCCGCAGTCTGGCGATCCCTGCCCGGCGCTGCCGCTCCGCCCCGGGGGAGGACACCCCCCCACCCGGGGGGCAGCCCTGCCCCACCGAAAGGCTTCCTAAGGTCGGTCTCCTCGGGCCGGCCCCTGGCTGGGGCTGGCGGGGGGGGGGACACGGGGATTCCGGGGCCCGGTTCTCGCCCCGGTGGCGGCGGGGGCTGCAGCGCGGCGCCGTGACCGGCGGGAGGAGCTGGAGGCACACGGCGGCGGGGCGCCCCGACGGAGCAGGGGGAGAGCGCTGGCCGGGGCCCCCGCCGCCCTGCCCGGGGCCCGCGGGGGACACGCCGCCGCCCCCGAACCGCGGGGCGCTGGAGGCGAAGGGGGACGGGGCCCGGGCGTCCCGCAGCCGGAGGTGGCCGGGCTGGCCCCGGGCTGGCCACGGGGTCCCGGTTCGAGGGGGAGGCTGAGGCAAAGGCCGCAATTCGGCTTCTGGGGGGCGGGAGAGGGTCGGTTTCTTGTTTTTTTGTTATTAGTTTTTGTGGTCTGGGCTGGAGGTGTTTTGTTGTTGTTTTCTTTTTTCTAATTGTTAAAGTGGATTAAGAGAGTTTGAATGTTTTTTAACGAAATCCTAGAAAAGAGAGGATTCCCTTTTCCTTAGATTAAATCGATTGGATCCTACGCAACCTGGAAGAATGTGGGGTGGTTGGAAAACTGGGAGAGCCGCTGTGATGTCTCGAAGGAGCAGGAAGAGCTGGGAAGGTGAGAAAGTGATGTTTTCATTTGCCACGGGTGAGATTCTCTCTGTGGTGGTTTTGCCCCCCTGGTCCAACTCCAGTAACGCCTCCGGAGGGTCCCGAGGGCCGGGGTGGTCAGTGTAACGCGTCTCACAGAGATGCTCCTCCCAGGAGAGGTCCCCAGTAAGGTGCTCAAAAACCAGAGCTACACTTACTCGCCTTGGGAAGGCGGGAAACTGGAAATGGGGGACAGAGGAACAGCTGCTGTTCTAATCTTCCAGTTGCACCCAGAAGACTGCTGGGGGACACAGCCTGGAGAGAAGGGGTGGCTGTCGTTCCCCCGGGCAGGAGATCCCGCGGGGGGGGGGGGGGAGGGAGGGAGGGACGGACGGACACCGTGCCCCGCCGCCGGCTCCAGACTTCCTTTCGGGAAGGTTAAAACGCCAGGACAGCGGGTCCGCAGGGCACACGCCGAACACGCCGGTACCTACGGCCGTGAGGGGCTCTCCCCCCCCCCACCCCCCCCGTGCAGAGAGGCCTGACACCGGGCGGCCCCGCCGCCGCAGCGGGCGGAGGGGGCGATGCTCCGGGGGGCCCCTCGCCCGCCGTCATCCCTTTGTGCCCCCACCGGCCGGCTCCCGGCCCCGCTCCCGGAGCCCGCAGGGAGCTGCCGATCCGCCGGTGACCGCGGCGCGACCCCGTCGAGCCGGCGTAGGCGGGAGGCGGCGCGGCCGAGCCCGGGGGCTCCGCGGGAGCCCGCACACCGGCGCGGGAGGGGGGGGGCGTGCGCACGGCCTGCTCCTCCCGCCTCCCCGCTCGGCGTGCCGCGTCCTTTGTGCTGCCGGCAGCGCGGAGGAGGGAGCGGGAGCCCGGCGCCCCCGCCGCAAGTGCTTCGCCGTCCCTGCCCGCTGGCGGCGCGGCCCCGCGACACCCCCAGCCTCCCCGACGGGGCGCCCCGCCGCGGGTGGCCCCGCTCCGCCGCCGCACGGGGTATCGCCGCTTTAAGCGGAGGGCCACGCCGGGAGACGGGGCGGGACGTGCGGCCTCCCCGCCCCCCCCCCCCCCCCCCCCCCCCCCCTCCGCCCCGCCTCCCCCCCCTGGTGCGGTGCCGGGGCCTCCCGCCCGTCGGCGGCGCGGGGCTCACACCGAGCGGGGCCGCTGCCGGGGCTCGCACGCTCCCGCTGCCGCTTCCCCGGGCGGCTGGTCCGGGCCGGCCCGCGGCCATGCGCCAGCGCCGTGCCGAGCGGCCGAGCGGCGGGGCCGCACCGCCCCCGCGTCCCGCGGCGTGAGAAGAGTGGGAGGATGAGGCGGGCGAGGCGGGCCGCGCCGGGCCCCCTGCCCCTGCTGGGGCTGCTGCTGCTGCTGCTGCTGGGCGCCCTGCCGGGGCTCTGGACGCTGCTGCTGTCGCCGCGGCGGGAGCCGGAGCCGGAGCCGGAGCCGCGGCCGCCCCCCGGGCGGTGGGGCTGGGGGCGCTCCCCGGCGGCGCGGCGCCAGCGTGGAGGCGGCGGCGGGCAGAAAACTTTCCGGGCGCTGCTGGCGGTGCGGGGCCAGGAGGAGCGGGGCGGGCGAGGGCGGTTCGCCGCCGCCGGCTCCGCGCCGCCGCCGCCGCCGGCCGCCGCCGCCTCCTCCCCGGTGGAGCGGGGCATCTTCTGGAGCCGGGAGCTGGAGGCGCAGGTGCCGCCGGGCTTCGCGGCGGGGGAGGCGGCGGCCTGGCTCTCGGCCGCCCGCGCCGCCCGGGTGTCCTCGCTGGAGCGGGGCGGCTGCGGGCGCAGCTCCAACCGGCTGGCGCGGCTGTCGGACGGGACGCACGCCTGCGTCCGCTACGGCATCAACCCGGAGCAGATCCAGGGCGAGGCGCTCTCCTACCACCTGGCCGGCGTGCTGGGCATGCAGGAGCGGCTGCCGCCCATGGCCCTGGCCCTGGTGGAGGCCCGCGGGAGGCGGTGGGAGGCGGTGCGGGAGGAGCTGCGCGGCTCGCACTGGGCCGAGGGCGCCGTGGTCAGCCTGACCCGCTGGGTGGCCAACCTCACCGCCGTGGTGGCCCCCGCGCCCTGGGGCGCCGAGGCCGGGGGCGGCCGGCGGCTGCAGCCGCTGTCGGCGGGGGGGCTGGGCGGCCTGCCGCCGTCGCAGCTGGTGGAGCTGGTGCAGTGGAGCGACCTGATCCTCTTCGACTACCTGACGGCCAACTTCGACCGCCTGGTCAGCAACCTCTTCAGCCTGCAGTGGGACCCGCGGGTGATGCGCCGCGCCACCAGCAACCTGCTCCGCGCCCCCGACGGCGGGCTCGTCTTCCTGGACAACGAGGCGGGGCTGGTGCACGGCTACCGCCTCCTCGCCATGTGGGACCCCTACAACGAGCCGCTGCTCCGCTCCGTCTGCGTCTTCCGCGAGGGCACGGCCCGGCGCGTCGCCGAGCTCCACCGCCGCCGCAGCGCCGCCGCCGAGCTGCGCCGCCGGTACCGGGCGCGGGAGCCGCTCTGGGCCCGGCTGGGCTTCCTCTCGGAGCGGCAGGCCGAGCTGCTGCAGGCCCGCGTCGACTTCGTGCACCGCCACATCGCCCGCTGCCGCGCCCAGGCCGCCGCGCTCTGAGCAGCTCCGCCCGGGGCTCCGGGCTTCCTCCCTCCGGGGCGGCGGGACCGGCTCCGAAGGCCGGGGCGGACCCTGCCCGCAGCCCCCCGAGCCCCCGGTCGCCACCCCCGACGGGGCTGGGGAAAAGGGGGGGGGGGGGGGCGGCCGCCCGGCGGGAGCGGTGCGGGGCTGCCCGCCCGCGCGAGGAGCCGTCAATCGGCGCGGGTCGCGATCTGCCCGGGCGCGGAGCGCGGTCGGTGCGAGCCCCGAGTCGGCGCGACCGCGGCCGAGTCCCGCGCAAGGGCTCCGCTCCCGCAGCTTGGAAACGCGGGAGGATCCGGCATCTCGGGTGCTGCCCTGGACGCTGCGGGTGCGTGGCCCGCACAAGAGACCCCGCGGGAGCTGCCGTCTTTGTCTGCACCGGGACCGAGTACCTTTCCCCGCCTAAGGAGGCGGGCGGAAACAGTTTTTTTTATATATTCTTCCTTTTGCAATAGCGTATTTAAGTACGAATGTTGATTTTCATAGACCGAGAACTGATCGCACAATAGGGCATCCCCTAACTGGCAAAACTACCCTATTTATGAAGCTCGTTTCTCACCTGTTTTCTTTAATGAGGGCGAACCTTTCTGCTGATGATTAAGTCTTGTGGAGGAGACGTGCGTAAGAAGCCCATGTTCCATTAGCTCTTAGTCTTCGTCGTGGATGCATCTGGTTAAAATACTCCGATTCTTAAGTGTTTGTTTTTAATCAACCACCACCGTCATCGTCTCATCAGAGGAGTAAAGTAACTGACTAATAAGTGACAGAAGAGGATCTCCCAGGTTTTAAAAACATTGCTGTGTGCTGAGACTGACACAGTAGGTAAAGTGGAGGAAAAACTGTCATGCACTTTACTTTGACTTTTTAATTTTTTTATAAAAGAAGACCTTTTTATTTTACAAAGTCTGCCTTTTACGTACATGATACATGTTCGTAAGCTTTTCTGTAACATACTAAAGAAACTGATATTTCAGTAAAGCGTGTTCATGTTTTGCCTTCTTTGTCCTGAATGTTTGCCTGAGGTTCGGCAGGGGAGCACACACCCCCTTGGTCCCCCCCCCGATGGGTGTCAGGGACCGCTTCTTTCCAGCTTCTCACTCCACTGAACTGAACAAAGTTTTTCTTGTGCCCGTCGAGGCAAGGAGGGGTAGAGTTAAGCTTTCAGTGCTGCGCTTCCCCCTCTCTCTCTTTCCTAGCTGTTGTGTCACTGGAAGGGCAGAAGCCCTTTGAGTGGCTAAAATAATGTGACCGTTGCATACTTTAGCTGAATAGACTTTTGTCTGTTTTTTTTAAAGCCTGAAATGAACTGCCGTGACTGGGACTGAGATAGCTGGAGCAGTTGGTTTCGGCAAACTGATGGGGATGGTGTGGGCTGAGCGGCTGCAGCCTCTCTGGGTGCTGGGACTGGGCGACAGAGCTTTCAGTAAAGGTCCCGGCAAGCCTTACCGCACCAGGAACATCCCCAGAGGTTGCTTTCAGTGGGTTTTTGTCCTGGTTCTCGGTGCTCTTTTCCCATTTTGGTTGTCTTTGCAAGGGGGGGTTGAGGCAGAATTGAAGAACAGGAGAACATTTCAATCTTGCTAAAATAGTTGGTGGGGTTTTTTTCCTACACAAGTCGTGTTCTAGGTAGGGCGAAGCAGTAGCAGTGGGTGCACAAAATACCTACATCTCTTGTTTGGTTGTTCACACGTACCGATATTCATAGGAGAGGCCCTTGTGTGCTTCAAAATGCAGCCAGAATAAGAACAAAGGACAAACTAATCCTCTTTAAACCCCAAGTGCGGGTATATATCCTGCTGTAATCAAACAGCACGTAATCTCTTCCACATCTGGACAGGCACCTCTTGCTGAAGGCAGCAGCGTGCTTGGGGGCTGCTGAGCAAGTGGGGGCTGTCTGCAGTAACCTTTCCCTGAACTCGGAGAAGACAGTGAGTTCATACCTGCTGGCAGAAGGTTTTACTCTGTTAATATTCATTTATCTAGGTTAAACTTCACATAAAGACAATTTTCTTTGGCCATTACAGTGTTTTCCCTTTTTTTTTTTTTTTTATAGGACAAGGCAACAGTTTTACAAACAATTTTAAATCAATGGTCGATTAGTTAGCTTTGTTAGATATTGCAACTGTCTGTATGAGTATTTATTTCAAAATGTATCAGCAGCCTCCAAACCTAGCTTTCATTCAACCGCTTCACTGACAGGCTCTCCATTGAACTTGTATTTATAGTTCACTGCATTTATCTCTCTGAACAATGCACAGAATGCCATGTGACATCCCTTGCCATTTACATGACAATGCACAATTTAAGTGTGTAATTCTTAATTCTTCTTTAGCATGTCTTTGTAACTCAAATGCAGCAGCTCTGTTGCATTCACCTAATGAAAATACATTTAAATAATGAACTACTGGCATAAATTTTAAACCACTGCGAAGAGCAAACTGCTGTGCCACAAACATCTAAGGTTTCATTTCTGTTTAAGTGGCACAACTGTGGTTTGGATGCCTAAGGGGAAATAAATCTCCTTTGCAATGTCGTTAGAGCCAGAGCCCAGATAATTACACCTTTCGAGAAGAAACATGGTTTTCTCTTTGGTGACTGCAAACTATCTCAAGTTATATAGAGGTAGGCTACGGGTTCAAAAATGGGGTGGTTGTGGATCAGTGTGAAACTAAAGATGCTGTGCCCTGCTGGGAAATATGTTTATCCAAGGAGGATGGAGATAACGAGTTTGCATGGGTGATAGTAATTTACTTCATTGCTGCATTTTATTTTTTTGGTGCAGATCATCTGCTTCTGTGCCAGAGAAAGACATGAATTAACCCTCACATTAAGGAAAGCTTACTTCTTTCTGTGTGATTTCGTTAGGGCGAACAGTGCTTTGTGAATTCGTGGTCTGCTACACTTTTTGCATGCCATTTTAGCTGTGTATGCTATCTGATGTTTTACGATCTTCCCGCGGAATCAAGGGGTGAAACTCTAAACCTTTTTCTAGTATAATTTCAACGGCACTTGTCTAACTGACTTCCTCCAGTGGAGCTTCCTTTGGGCTGCAGTAATTGGACAGGCAAGGAGGACCATTGCTTATTTGAGAAGAGGATGACTTCAGGACCTGGAAGTCATCAGTAGAAGGTTGTTCTCCATAGCAGGGATTGCTTATTTGAGAAGAGGATGACTTCAGGACCTGGAAGTCATCAGTAGAAGGTTGTCCTCCATAGCAGGGATTGCTTATTTGAGAAGAGGATGACTTCAGGACCTGGAAGTCATCAGTAGAAGGTTGTTCTCCATAGCAGGGTCAGCGGGTTCTGGCTGTGCGTTGCCGCTTCACCTGAGGCTGAAGGCACGGGCTGTGGGGCTGCTGTCTGAGCGGGGCTGTGGGGCTGGAGATCTCACTCTGCAGAACTCGTCAGGCTTGGCCTTTTCAGAGGCTTTTGGTGAAGTGTGTGCTTACGCGGGGGGGGCTGCACTGGTGCCTCGGTCGGATGTGAGCTGCTGCACAGGTCTGAGAAGACCCTTGAAGAGGTTGGGTGCGGTTGGCTGTCCTAGATGAGAGGCAGGAGGTCTGGTCTTCATCTGTGTGGAGACTCAGGCTTAACTGGTAACTCTAGCTTCAGAAAAAGAAAAAAAAAAAAAAGGAAAAAAATACCGAGAGCATGTTGTAATTTGAATGCGCATCATTCAGTCCAATATTTCTGTGTGTTTCCCTGATTAAATTCAGAATGCCTCCCCCAGATTTTTTCTTTCGTTGGAATCTAAGGAGGCGTGTAGGGTCGGGGGGTGTTGCTGCTCCCAGCTCGATTTCATAGTCACTGGGGTGTTGTGTCCAAACACTGCTAGTGTGAAGGGAGGACAGAGTTCTGAGTTTCTGAAAACGGCCTAAGGGGGATCAGAATTGTGCTTGCAGTGTCCTCTGCACCCCCAGGGAGCACTGGGCAGCAGAGCCTGGGTAGATTCAGTGGGGTTCCCACCTTCAGTGGGGTTCCCACCTAGTGAGAAAGGCAAGGCATCCGTAGCACAGATCTCCTTCGCTTTTGTTTGCTTGCTCTGAAGTAATTTGCAATCTGCATTTATTTTCATTATCAGTTTCCCTTTGAGAATTTCCCTTGCTGCTTGGGAAGCTCTTCCCAGGTGCAGAGACACCCCCCCAACACACACACACACACGCTCACACTCACACACACACACAAACACACACACAGAAACATACACACAAACTCACAAACACACACACACACAAACACACACGCACACAAGCAGAATGAAGCTGCAGCAAGGGAGATTTAGATTAGATATTAGGAAGAATGACTTTACTGAAAGAGTGGTCAGGCCCTGGAACAGCCTGCCC
>JAOTQQ010000041.1:18151237-18170181 GCA_026546715.1 Gallinago undulata
CAGAGCCCTGGAACAGGCTGCCCAGGGAGGTCGTGGAGTCCCCTTCTTTGGAGATTTTCAAGACCCGCCTGGATGCTCCTGAGTGATGTGCTCCAGCTCTAGGCAATCCTGCTTCAGCAGGGGAGTTGGACTAGATCTCTATGGTCCCTTCCAACTCTAAAAATAATTCAGTGAAATTCAATTCAGTGAAAAGTAGCAGCAAAGACAAAAAAGGAAAAAAAAAAGTTCAAACTAGGAATGTCACACTGAGTCCATCTAGATTGCTTTCAAGGCTCATTAAAGTGGTTTTGAGTCATTTCCTTCAAAAAAACCAAAAAGTAGCACAGTGCAGTGGGGGATGGAAGTAGCCTGGGGACCAGCACAACGCCTTAGGAGGGATGCTGGCCAGGGAGAGGGTCTGCAGGCATTTACGCTTCCTGGGAGCTCCTGCAGAGGATCTGCCACCCAGGCTCCTGTCAGCTGTAGGACAAAGGATGGCTGGTGACGACTGACAGTTCGCTCACCGCTTTGTCTTTTATTATGGAGATGGTGACTTTCTGCAGGTGAGTGGTTGGAGCCCATACTGATCAGTTAAAGAGATGGTCCTGGGTTAAGTGTTCTGTTTCTATTTAAGAAGAAAACCAAATAGTTTCCCTTCCTTATGTTTCTATTAGTGCTTCAGATGACTAAAATTAAATTAGAAATGTAATTTACTCATCAGAGAACAGTCTAGGTAGTTATTTTACTAGTATTTTTCTCCCTCGTGATCAAGGCACATAACTGAGACACTTTTTGTCGCTAGTGAGTCTTCAGGCAGTCTCATTTTCAGGCAGTTTCCTACACAATCAGGACACTGCAGTAACTGACCCTTAGACTCTACAATTGGTATTCCTTTAAATTAAGTTATTCCCATAAAAAATAATTAAAATTATTTCTTCACATATTTAGTAAAAGAGAATGTTTGGGATTTTTTTTCTTGTGTATCTTAATTAACCAGGCTACATTTTTTTTTTCTCTCTCAAACTGTCAGGTTTAGCACCTTTATGCCAAAAGGAAAGCAGACGACTGTTTTGTGTGGAAACAGCTGTTTCCTATAAAGCATCACAGCAATCCCACCTGCCTTAACAGCACACAAGTGGGAAAGGCAACACATGATTTCTAGCTGGTACCGAGTGGCAAAGGCCAAGGATGTTTCTGGCAAAAACCAAGGATGTTTCTGTGTATTTGCTAACAAAAGGTGTTGCCGTACCCCAGACTTGGTGCTTCTCCCTGCCAGGATCACTCTCAGCGTTTCGGCTGCTCTTGAGACACAGAGTTTGACCTTGGAGCTGGGGAGCAAAAGCCGAAGGATCCATGAGGAAGCAGGCAGAGGCGTCCTGCTTTGTGTGCCGCTCAGCTGAGGGTCGCCAGCCCTGCCGGCGGAGAGGCTGGGGCAGGGGCACCGCCGAGGTGGGGGGGTGGGATGGCCGCTTTCACAAGAGACTCAGCAGAGTCTGGCCAGCAGGAAGGAACATGCTCCAGTGAACTCGTCGCTTCTGACGGCGCTTACATCCTTATTTATGACATCCCGGCGCGTTGGAGCGCCTCGCCACGGGCTACATGGCAATGAGCAGCCGCCACATCTCCGGAGGGAACTCGAGAGCACTGGCCCCTCGCACCATTCAAACGCCTCAACTCCTCTTCTTTACCACCTAGATCATTTTGGCTCCTGTCCACGCTTTGCTGCAAAGTTCTCAGCCGCCACGGGTGCTGGCGCATGTTATACCCCATACGGACAAGTGTGGGCACTCTGCAGGGCACGCTGCCTCCTTGCTGCAACTCTGGGCTGGGAGGACCTACCCACACAGAAACACCAGCGAGGATGGTAAGGAACACATGACGTGCTTTGTTATGATGAAATGCAAATAAGTGTTTTCTTCCTTGTAAATTTTTCAATCTGCTGTCAATTTAATGATCCCCATTAGCTTCCTTCAATTGCAGCAACTATAGATATGTTCACAGCCGCCAAGAGAATTTCTTCCCAGAAAGAAAAGTGTACTTGCTGAACAACTTTTAAAAATATCCTGCCTCATATGAATTACTCACAAAATTCATTAAAATTTCAATTCTCACTTTGCATAATAGCTGAAAAAATATAGGTGTGCCAGATGGAGCCTTTTGTGCATTAGAAAGGGCAGAATTTTGACTGCTAACATTTCAGATGTGTGCATGTCTTCCTGAAATTGTTGGGAAAGGGCAAATACAAGAAAAGCATTTCCAGCATCTCTGTACAACTGCCCAGGAGCTGAGATATAGCATGGGTAGATAATAAATAATGGTATTAATGTTTAAAGATAATGACATGAACCATTCAGAGATAGAAGTACAATAAATACTGGGGTAATATCGATGTTGTTACACTAGTGCTTTGGACTTTTAGAGAGCATTTCGTGATGGGTTCGAAGCACTTCACCAAGATGAGTTAGGCATCACAGTGCTCTTGTAGGGAGTCTCTTATTGCCCTTGTGCTACAGAGAGGAAAACAGGAATGGAGAAGCCAAGGGCCTGTTGCATGGTGCTGGCAGAGCCAGAGCACCCAGCTTCCCAGGAAAGCAAGGCCAGTGATGGGTGAACTCTAGCAAATACTGCATTAAAGGTGGAGGTAAGCTAAGGTGAACCTCACACCAAAGCCACCAGGAGATGGGTTTTCTTCTGCTAGCCATGCTGCATGGGAGCACCCTACTCTCTTTTCAGAGGTGCTCTTGATGCTGTGGGCTCGCAGGAGCCTTCACTAACTGCCGTGGGCAGGAGGGGACCTTGTTCGTGGCCCCTAAGGGGACCCTCTTCCCCCAGCCAGCAGCTGGGGGCTCAGGCTGCCACCGGAGCCAGCAGAAAGCTTGTTCCTGCTGCTTGGTTCCCCCCGCACCTCTGCCCGGTGCCATGTTACTGCCCTTGCAACAGCAACGTACATAGTTGTTTCCCAACAACGCCAGGCAGGCTTCAGGGTAAAGGCAAGGTAATGCAGTCCTGCGATTATAGTTACAAGCCTCAGGGTCATAACTGCAAGTAAAAGAAAGCTGTGATATGGTTATAGCCTGTATTTAATGTGACATCTTTGTCAGTCTCACATTTCTCCCAGAGTCTTTGTGTGACATGTGCCTTAAAGGGCAGAGATGTGGATTTAATAGAATAATGCGACTGTAGGCACTCCTCAGCGTCCAGATTAATTATTTCTCTTTTCCCCCATGTTTTCACTAGATCTTTCTGCTCCTAACGAGCACAAACGTGACATCAACAAGCTCACATGCCCACATCTTTTGTCTTCTGGGGTCCCCGTCCTGGGGAGATGGTTTAATACACCACCTTAAACTACGCTGGAAAGGTACCTGTAAGGTTTTACCCAGCAGTGCTGCATTACCTGTACACGTTTTCTGTTGGGTCCATGGTCTTTGTGCCTTCCTGCCGTTGCTAGCGATCAGCTGGAGCATCTTTGGATACGTTATTAACAAGGGAGGAGGAAGAAGCTTTGTGCTGGTGAAGCCTTTTGGGGCAAGCTCCTGCTCGTAGGTATTGCTGGCTCGGGAGTGCCAGGTTCAAAGCCCTTCCTGGGGGAGCAGAGCTTTGGAATTGGAAGCTGCTGGGCTGGAGGATCGGAGCAGCGCAGTGTCCCAGCGCAGGCATGTGTGCTGAGGAGGGCACGGGAATGACTTGGAAAGATTTGGGATTTCAGGGCTGTTTTTTCATGCGGGCAGACACACAACTAGGAAATGATTTTTCCACTGCCCTGCTGTTGGGGTAGGAGTCTGCTCTTTTAAAAGTGTGGATCGCAATTCTTTTCAGATTAAGCCATACAAGAAATGCATAGTTTTATGCAATTTACTCACTCTGTGGTTGTGCAAATAAAACCCTAGGGACACAGCAGAAGAAAATTGGGCCATTTTATGCTGTTGACTACCTAATTTAATTATTGTTCAACCCAACTTCAGAATAACTGGGTTTGAAAAAAAGAAAATAAATATACTTTTATTAAGACAGGAAAGTAATGAACTCAAATCATTAGATGTAGGTGAGGCTTCTGTAGATCATCAGTATCAAACCCAATAGAGTCACAAAAGCCCCCTAGTATTAGCAGCACTTCCAGGGTTCAGGAACACAGGAAGGATTTTATTTTGATAAAATAAAACTAATTTTCTAGCTTTCTGCCAGCAGAAGTAAAATCAGAATCAGGTTTAGAATGTGATTTCAAAAATGTAAACGTTTGATCTTTCTTGGTGGTTTTGATTTTTGGGTTTTTTTTTTTTGGGGGGTGTGTGTGTCTTTTTTCTATTATTACTTTTTGACAATTACTTGCTTGAATGTTTTGTCTGTTGACGGTTGGGGATGGTTCTGTTTGTTTGAAGTAAACTACGAGTAGTATCAGCTGAAATCGGTCTGGCATTCATCACCTCTTCACAGAGCCTCAAGTTTTGCTCTCTCAACACTTTTCTTAAACACATTGCACTCAGGATTCCGTACCACAGGTTTGCACCTGGAGGCGAAGTCAGTTCCCACCCCCCCTCTCCCCTTCCCCCTTCCCTGAAATGCCATGACTTTTCACACCAAGTATTTAATTTTCCTTTGTTCAGGATAAAATGGTATGTAAAGTATGTGTTGCCATGGATGCAAAACTGAGACCCTATTGATCCTCCCCTTCTCCAGGTAGATTTCCAGCAGGATATTTAACATCAGAGGGCACTATGGCACGGATGGCAAGACAGAGACAGATTAGGGCAGGGAGAAGCAACTGTAGTTTGAAAGCGTCTCGTTGAAATAAAGTAAATCCTGTGCTCCCTGGGGGATTGCTGGGCTTGTTCTCCATGTGCTCAGCAGCATTCCTTTCGCAGCACTCGGTTTTCTCCCTTCCCTCCTCCATGTGCCTCCCACCATGCGAATGGCATGGACCATTTCTATTTCCCACCCAGACCCACTCAGATTTGAGCTGTGGCCTGGGTAAATAATTTCTTGTGTATCCTGCAGATTAAGGAGCAGTGGCATTTTAAATACCGTGGGAGAGCGGTGTGAAGATGAATGGCTGGGAGTGGTGCAAGAGGATCCCCAACTGGTGAATGACCCCCCCGGGGGATACTACTCATCCATGGAGGGCAAGCAGGCAGGGAGAGGAGAACGTGCAGCCGCTCACGGCTTGGGGACGTCTGGAGATGGCACCTCTGCCACCATGTGTTCCTCTCACGGCCGATGAGACCATGCACCCGAGTTTCATGGAGAGCACACAGAGTAGCACTGAGCCATGGGCCAGAGAAATCTTCTCACAGGAGTGCTATAGTGCCAGAGAGGGACACAGAGGGCATGTAGTATAGATTAATGCATTTCAACAGTGGTTACAGTGTTCCCCTAACTTATAGTCAACCTTACTTTTTATACCTATTACATCTGCCGTGGCTTAATATCCTTTCCTTTCAGCAACAGCATACTTACAGCAGAACATCAGTTTGCCATGGTAATTACTTTGGACTGTGCCCTGCACAGAACTCCACTAACATAGTTTCATTTAATTTTCTCTAAAGAGGACATTGCTTCCATAGACTTGCACCATAATTGGCTCATTTTGCTTCAGATTATCTTTTCCCAAAGGATTGCATTATTACAGCCTGTACTTGATCCCCACTGCCGAAAGCACCCACCTTGATCCAGCTTGGGACATGAGTTAAATGCCTTTTTAGGGTTTTTTATATTTTTTCTGTGTACATGTGGGCAGGGGACCGCCAGAGAGCTGCTCAGTGGTGGCTGTAGCGGAGGGGGCCAGAGGAGCCTGCCTGGGTAGGCACGAAGCCAAAATTAGCTTCTTTTTCAGGCAGCTGGCTATGGCTGGTAGTGGGGCAGGGCAGAGGTGAGGGCATCTCCAGAAGCATCGGGACCCATCTCTGCCCTTCGTTCCAACAGTCACCCTGTTGAAGGGCCCTCACTCCTTTGTCATTCATAAACGCTACCGCATCAGAAAGGCACTTTCTTTTGTCTAACTGAAATAGGCTTTAATAAAGCTATTGTATTTGATCACTGGCTAAGGAAACAATAATTTAGCGTAATAAGAAAAGATCATTAATGTTCAATGAACCTAACACTCTGCTCCAGTTTTTGCTGCCCTAGAGAGATGGAGTAAACTCTTTTTCCTTAATTGAAGACTAAATAGAGTACATTTCATTTTTCATTTCCAGCACTTTTTCCAATAGGCTTGTGATGTTTGCTAATGTGTACTGAAAGGGGTGGACTGACTGGCAGCAGGGGAAAAAATGGGTGGGAGGGTTTAGAGCACATAAAAACTTGCTTGTTCTTCATCAGATGGCTGTCTAGGGCCTTCAACTTGTCTTGACAAGCTTCGTTTCAAAAGTCTCCAAGGAGCACGACGGGGAGATGTGGTGGTCTGGTATATTGCGAAGTAGAGAGGAGCAGAGAACAACGTTCTCTATGCCCTCTCCCATGGCCATCCCTCCACAAAGCACCTGTGGCACGGAGCTGAGTTCTCTGCCAAGGGATTCCCTGGGGCACAGGGGGCGTTCCGAGCTGCCAGGTGAGTGGATTTCCTCCTACCTCAGATGGAAGGAGCCTGAACTTGGGGCACAGCAACCCCATGCAGCAGTACAGGCCTGGGGCAGTGTGGCTGGAGCTGCCTGGCAGAAAAGGACCTGGGGGTTCTAATTAACAAGAGGCTGAATATGAGCCAGCAGTGTGCCCAAGCGGTTGGACTCAATAATCCCAAGGGTTTTTTCCAATCTGAATGATTTGATGATTCTATGATTCCATGAATGCTGCCAGAGCTCTCTCCCACACCAGCCCTGGCAGCCAGTCCAACCGTCAACCCTACTCTACAAAGTTGTCCCCTACACCATATCCCCCAGCACCACATTTAAACCACTCTTAAACACATTCAGGGATGGTGACTCAACCCCCTCCCTGGGCAGCCTGTTCCAGTCTCTGACCACTCTTGCTTGGAAGAATCGTTTCCTGTTGGCCATTCTAAACCTACCCTGTTGCAGCTTGAAGCCATTCCCTCTTGTTCTATCGCTCATTACCTGTGAGAAGAGACCAGCACCAACCTCTCTACAGCGTCCTCTCAAGTAGTTGTAGAGAGTGATGAACTCTGACCCTCAGCCTCCTCTTCCTCAAACTAAACAGTCCCAGCTCCTTCAATGGCTCTTCGTCAGATTTATTCTCCAGGCCCTTCACCAGCTTTGTTGCCCTCTCCTAAACCCACTCCAGCACCTCCATATCTCTCTTGTGTTGAGGTGCCCCAAACTGGACACAATACTCGAGGTGTGGCCTCCTCAGTGCTGAGTACAGGTGCATTCACCTCCCTACTTCTGCTGGTCACACTATTTCTAATACAAGCCAGGATGCCATTGGCTTTCTTGGCCACCTGGGCACCCTGCTGGCTCATATTCAGCCGCTTGTCAATTAGGACCCCTAGGTTCTAACCAGGCAGCTCCAGCCACACATCCCCAAGCCTGTAGTGATTCACGGGGTTGCTGTGGCCCAAGTGCAGGACCTGGCTCTTGGCCTTGTTGAAGCTCATACCATTGAAGACGGCCCATTGATCCAGTCTAGCCAAGTCTCTCTGTAGAGCCTCCCTATCTTCATGCAGACCAACAACTCCGCTTAACTTGGTGTCATCTGCGCACCTACTGATGACACACTCTGTGTCCTTATCAAGATCATCGATAAATATTTTAAACAGAAATGGCTCCAACACTGAACCCCAAGGACCACCACTTGTGACCAGCCGCCAACTGGATTAGACTCCATTGACCACTGCTTTTTTGGACCGTTCATCCAGCCAGGGCTTGCTCCAGCAGGTCGTGAGCCCATCCTGGCTATGGCAGCCAGTTGGATGGTCAGGGACAAGGAGCTGGAAGCCGACGGGTAGCTGTGCTGCAGCAGGAGCTCACCCCAAGAAAATAATAAAAGATTTACAGCACATATGGCTTCACTGCCTCGAGTTCCAGTCAGGCATCACAGATAACAGCCGTGCCAATTGCAGTGATAATCAGCAATAAGATTAAGGATAATAGCTTGTTCCGCAGCAATGGCGAGTCCCTGGCGATGCAGAGCAGATTGGCTGCCCCTGAGGAGAGTCTGCGTGTGCGTGTCACCTCTTGGGGCCACCAAATGGCGGGGCTTCGGGGGCGCTGGGCTCTGCCGGGCTGGGCTGGGCCCCCACACCCTCGGACCTGCCCTCAGGCGCCGCCAGGCCATGAGTTCTGTCTGTCATGGCTGAGCGGCGCGAGTTCTGGTGAACGTGGCGTGGGGGTGCCGCGGGGAGAGGGAGGGTTGCGGGCAACATGAAGAGGAGGTGACGCGTGGTCAAATGCGGAGCGTCGGCGTGTGAGAGGGGGTGCCACCAGCAGGCCTGGGACACGGTGGCGTTCCGTGAGGGAAACTACTGGGGGCTTCAGGCGTAAGTGATAAGTGTGCCCGTGGCTCTCGGTAATGGTGGCAGCGCTGGATTTGCTGGATGTCTCTGTCACCCAGTCTGCAGGGTGACATAGCTGGGTAGCTGTGGGTGTTCTTGTTTGTCCACATGTGTCTTTAGATGCTGAGCAAACCAAGAAATCCAGAAAATCAGAAGGAAACATGGATATTTGAGTTTAGTTTGGTCTCAACCATCCCTGCTTCTGAGGGAGGCAAGAATCCTTTTCTTTTGTGCTTTGGTTCAAGGTGCTACTAGAAAAAATACATAAGCTCGAGCCCTTGAGACAACCTCACCTTAAGGTCTTTCCTGGAGTCTGTTTTGGGGCAAAGAAATCTCCAGCTGGTTGTACTGAGATTTCTGACACACCTTTCTGTCACTGTGTGCCCCCCCTTGCTCCCCACAAGTTCTGCAGAATCTGACCTTGGTCCATGCTGACTCTTAATTTCTATCATAATGTACACAAATTAATTGAACGTTACTGATTTATATTTACCTGTACCTAACCATGATGGTCCCATCTCCATTACTGACAACATGAATACTTGCTAGCTAAAGCTTTCATTTCCTTGGAATCCTATTTTTCCTGAAGTGACCCAGCAAGTTTGTGTTCGTCATGTATCCTGCTGACACCCTCCCAGGCGCTTGGTACCTGGCTGCACCATCTATGTGATGTGGGCTGAGGGCACTTGCACAGGTAAAATCGTTACGCGTTAGAAGTGCTTTGCAGGAGAGCATCCATATCTGTGTCAGCAGGATTCCTGATGTGTGGAGGGAGCTTTTCTCAGGTGGAGGCAGGAAGAGATGGATTAGTATTTGTGTATACTTTAAATCGTTGGCTTTGTCCAGACTGGAAAGGCTTTAATGGTTGGTGTTTTTTAGCAGTTGGATAGATCGTGCTGACCGTAATGTCTGTATATAAGCCTAAAGGACTTGCCTCCCACCCCTGCAAAGAAGCCCCCCTGTGTGTTGCCATTGTGCCCACTCATTAGTTTATTAATGCTTCCTTAAAAGAGAACAGTAATGCAAATGACTTGGGACAGTATCTCATCCTGCAGAGGAGCCAAGTAGTGAGTGAAACCAAAAGTACAGAAAACGCCCCACACGGCTCAGTGGTGAGAGCAGCCGCAGTGGAGCCTGGTGGTGGCTGAAGCTGGAGTCAGGTGGCACTTGTACCTAAGGTTCTCTGATTTCATGTTCAGTGTCTTCAGTGTCTCTTGAGAGATGAAAAAATGGTCTTGTTTTCTGCCTCTATCAGTCACTTCAGGAGGATGTTAATGGACTACTGGGATGCTTCTTGATGCATTTAAGTCATTCTGCCTTCTGTCTTGGGTATTACTAGTCCCTCAGGACACTTGACACCAATGCTGCTTGGGGAAAAAAGGTATCTCTTCGGAAGCAGCCCTGCCAGCACACCATATGTTACTAGTTTATGGTTTCCTTGTTTGGTGACTTGGGGCACCTGTGTGAAAACATTGCTGGTTTTGCTTTTTATCTCTTGCTGCTGTTTATGCTTGTTAAGTCACAAGCTGATTGCTCAAGAGATAATTGTGCTGTCCAAAGTGGAGTTCCTCAGAAGTCTAGTGATTGGCACTCCATAAGCACCATGAGACTTAGAGCAAGAAGGGAGGGTGAGGAGAAGGGAAATGAATTCATTTCCATGCACCAGAAACCAAATACATATGAAATAGGATTTGGGTTTGTTTTGTGATGGTCTGGTAAATGGAGTTTAGGGGGGCTTTTCAGCATTGGGATGAAAAATCTGTGTGTGAAGTGAAAAATATTGAAGTAGTGGTAGCTGATGGTATGGCACAGGAGCATTTCACCTGCATCAGAAGGGATGCTGTTAGGGTTAGTCAAGGTGCATCCAAAAAACCCCCATTGTCGGTACTGTTGTTGGAAGCCATCGGTGTC
The DNA here is from genome assembly GCA_026546715.1 of Gallinago undulata. Lineage (NCBI taxonomy): Eukaryota > Metazoa > Chordata > Aves > Charadriiformes > Scolopacidae > Gallinago > Gallinago undulata. The sequence goes on from JAOTQQ010000041.1 coordinate 18,161,571, forward strand.
CTTGGGAGATGATCTCCTTTCCCACCTCCCCTTGTCTCCAGTGGTACAGTTATTTTAGCTTGGTCTTTGCCCCACGCTCGCTTTGGAAGGCTTCTGTACTGACCCATGACAGTGTCATGTCCCTAGACATGAAGGTTGGCACCATATCTACACTGTTCTGTGTTTCCAGTTGGGAGTGGAGGACAGAGCCAAAGTGTCCGATACCAGGTGGTGCTGGTTTGGTCCAGCTGTCTCTTGTCCCTGGTGGGCTGTGGTGGAGACATGGTATCAGGATAAAAGCAAAAATAGCAGCAACTTGATGTCAAAAATCCAGTAATTTCACTAGTATGTGGGGTAGATGGCTAGGCAGAAACACAGAGAGGACCTCCTGTATTCTTCCCACTCTTCAGTACGTGAACAAGAGGGAGTTTTTCAAGAGTGGTGTCTGTGAAAGGCTAGATCCGGGAAAGAGCCTTAGACTAAGCATCATATCTTCCAGCTTTGGAGTCATCAGACAACTGCTGTAATACCAAATACTCCTCTGATTTAAGGAATAGACTTCCACTGTTATGTGTGAGAACAGTTACTGCCTGAGAAGGTACTTTAGGACAGCCAGAATGCAGATCCATGCTGTCAACAGATAGAAACATCTTCCTTGCCAAGGAGAACACCTGTTTCAGCTTGGGATATACAGCAATGAATCTTCTCCTTTTTCGGTATTTTGGCTGTTACCTAATTATTTATGCAGAGAGGAGGAGATACTGAGATATTGAATCCTTCCCTGGGACGGCCAGCAGACCAAGAGTTGGAGATCTCTTGAGATCTGGCTTCAGGTCTATCAAGCAGAAGCATCATTGAGCCTGATCTTTGTTAGAAGGGTGCTGGCTATGCAAGACAAGGGGGCCATGAGAGGACTGCTTCATTTTGTTTTACACATGGCCTGCCTGTGGCAAAGGCAGAAAAATGATGGCAGTTGGTGAATTAGATGGGAAACAACAGGAGGCCTACTGCCAGGCTGGCCTTTGAGACTTAGGTGGTCTCCACACACTCCACACTAGAGCAGGTGGAAATAATATCTACAGTATTTTGTTGGCAGACATTCAAGTGTCTTTAGGATTACGTAGGAGGTTGAGGATTGACATTTGGGGTGTCGGGCATTTGAATCGGGGGTTAGTTATCTAAGCCTCCCTCTAGCAAAGTGTCAGCACATTTTTTGGATTCTCTTCTGTTAAATGCTGTAGATAAAAATCAGAAAATGTTCTGGAAAAAAGTCTCCATTAGACTCTGCCTCAACTCTTTCCTTTGACAAAAAGCTGCTGCCTCTCAAATAAGAGCAACAGTACTTTTGCAGGGAGTAACTGAAGCAAATTAAAGAAATATTTCAGGTGTTTCTTAAGTGCCTCACGCTTCACTTTTTCTCTCCTAAAGCATGCATCCTTGATTGCTTCCTTAATTAGTACTTTAAAAATCTTTCTCTATTGCCATTTATAAATAAATCAAAATGGAATCAGAGTATTAATTCATCAGGCACTCTATGTGCATTCTAGAGAGCAAATTTAACACCTGTACATGTAAGGACTGAGTGCTCCCCACAAGCTCCTGAGCTGCTGACTTTGGCGATGACTGTGGAGCATCCAGGAACATCTCTCATAGCCCAACTTCGTTAACAAGGACGCAAAGAAGTAATGAGAAAAATGAATTTCCTGTGCAATTGCATTTAATTTGCATTCGAGCAGGTCTCGCAGTTCACCTGGCAGCTATTCTTTCTTCCCCCCACCTCCCCCACCCTCCCATTCATGCTTCCTTTATTTTTTTTTTCTCATTTTTTCTTGGTCCTATTAGCTGAACAAAAGCAGTCTCACAAGGGCAGGCTAATGTATTCATAGTTTTGCTGCGACTTGGCTGATAGAATAAGCTGAAAAATTGCTGCCTCCCATTGTTTACTGAGAATCTTTGTCGTGCTTTGTCGAGTTGAAATAAGTGCTGGTTAGTGCCCTCTGCTCCCCGTCCTTCAGAGCATGGTGTGCTGAACCTGCTCAGGCTGGAGATAGCGGGAAGGCTCAAGTTCACAGACCCAAATGTAAGTTACAGAGGTGGTCGCTTGTTTGAGCGTTTGCTTGCTTGCTCTTGCCTCTCATTCTCCTTGATCTGAGTGCAGTGTGTTGTTAATGCCTATCTGACCATTGCATTAAGCTCTAATTAAGCCTGCCAATCAAAAAAGCCCAAGAAAGCAGGCTTCTGATATGCCTGCTACTAAGTCATATTTTTCCCCTCAATTTTCTGACTACAAACATATAACTGTACGTGTGATTTTGTTGTTTTCTTTAGTTTTTATTTTCCTCTGAACTTAAGACAAGTGCTTAATGAACTTGTACCACAGCATTTACCTTAAGGGCTATCTTTCATTTTAAAATGTCTTTGGAAAAGAACATGAAAGGTCTGGACTTTACCAGGCTATAGCTAAGGTCGTGATGGAGCATCATAGAGAAGTCAAAGTTGTTGCCAGCTTTTCATGCCATGTCAGAAAACACGCTAGAAGTTAACACGATGAAGAGGAGTGACTATGCCAAAGCTGCCAGGAAGGTCTTCCTGGAAATAGGAGATAAGGTGCAACATCCAGAGTTCCTCTCCAGGTCCTCTACCTGACATTGGAGTAAGGGTTACTGAGGGTTACAGCTAGTGCAAATCCTAATTTGCTAACCAAAATCCTAAAATTGAAGTATCAAGTGATGTGGCTTTGGAACTTCCGCTGAGGCAGTGGGAGTGAAGCAGCTGGAGGGCAAAGCCACAGTATAGTATTACCATTTTATAAACAATCATAAAAGAAAGGAGGTGACTTCTAATCCACAGCATATTAGTAAAATAAAGCTTATTAGTAGGGTTGAGATTACAGTATTTTGTACAATAAGCTTTTCACAACTGTAAGGAAAAACAAATTGGAATCGCATATTACAAAAAAGTCCCAAATCCCAAAATCAGTAATTTTAGAAAGGCACCAGAAGTTTAACTGCCTTGTTTTGATATAAATCGAGCAGGATACAATAATATTTTGATATAAGTTGAAGAGGATAAAATGAAAGCATAAACCAGAGACTAGAGCAACTAGGCTTTCCTATCTCTAACCCTCAGCATTTATTATCCTGTGGAGCGCGATGATAGTTTCTGCCCTTCTCAGCTGCTCCAGCACTTGGGAAGTTTACATCAAGTGTGGAAGTTGTGTAGCGGAGCCAAGCCAGCGCTAGGCATCTGAAAGGCTGTGGAAGAGAGCTGTGACTGAAGACATGCAGCTCTTAGTATATCCTGGCTCACGGGCCTTAATAAGAGATCTCAGACTAATTAAGCTTTAATACTGTGGGCAGGGAAGGCTGACAGCTCTGCTCCAGCCTGACCCATTTCTCAATGTGCTTTTTGTGCCTGATCAACTTTTTTCCCCTTCCTTCCCCTGCTGTAATCCTTATGGAACATCTGCCCCAGCCAGGAACAAACGGCAGCTTGTTCTCTGGACGCCGCGTCCTTGTCGGTAAGCTCAGGTCCTGAAATCCTTTTGTCCTTTGTTCCTCTGCTGCTTTTTTTTCCTCCTCTAATACTGTGAGACTTGATTAATCCAAATGCTGAAATCCCGCAGGCCCTCTAGTTATTTTTAGCATTAACGTTAGAGCTCTGCAAAGGGTGGATGAAGATTTATGTTTTTGTCTCCTACAAATCTTGCAGCCTTTCCTTTCTCTGCTACAACTTGGATGGATTCCAACATTTCCCCCAATGCCCAAAATTGCCTTTTATTTTTTTAATTAGAGTGCTGTGAGGGCCATCAGTCTTGCCTTGTGATCGTGAGGCAGATGGGGTCCCACGTCCTTTCTGGAGTTCAGCACACCTAGAATTTCTGCTCTTGTTTGTCATTGTTAAAACTTTGTAAATCTTCATCCTGGAGAGAGCCTTTTTAGCACTTTCTGTTGCAAGCTGGGAGAAGAAAGGTTGCTTAAGCATGTGAACACCCAAACAGAATTTTCATGGTGGAAACTTGCTTTATTTTCTACTTTCATGTTGTCATTCACTCTTCCATTTCTTCTCATAGTTAACATGTCTTGACTTCAGCTTGCACCAAGTGTGCCCTTGTGAGTGCATGGGGAAAGATGGTTTCTTTCAGTAAAAAATGTCAAGAATGAATTTGGGTGTCTGCACTTCTGTCTTGTGTGTTACTCTCTTTCTTGGGCTCTGCATGTCCAAGCACAGCTGTGGTGGTTACAGTCTAACTGGGATACAGATTATTTTTTTTTCTCCAAGTCAGGCATGCCATACACCACAGGTGTTTCCTGGCACACCTAAGTCTAGTTTGCAGTTTGCACCCCAGAACTCCACTTAAAATTAATCTAATGCATCAGGAAGCATGTGCTCAGGCATGCCAGCGAGCCCGTTTGTGCCGGTTGGGAGCTACTCTTTTCTCCCTCTGTCCTCCTCCTGCTTGCAGTGTAGCTCCCCGTACACTGGGAGGGCTGCTCTCTGGGTCTGTCGGGGCACAGAATGCTTCTTCTCGACAGAATCAAGGGCTTAGAAAAAAAATATTACTATCGTCTAAATTATTCTGCTTTTCTGAAATTAAAATTTCTCCCTTTGGTGCAACATTTTCTAAAATCCAGGTAATTATCAGCAATTTTTAGCCACGTGCCTTTGCAGCAATGCTGTAGACTTTGGGAAACGTTGGGGTTTTTTCATGGCCCTGGAGTCAGCAGCAGTTGCTGAGTGAGAGGATCCCACTTTCTTCCTCCACCAAGCAGGGTTTCTTGCGGTGCAGGGAGAAGCATGGCTGTGCCGCTGGAGGGCTAACCGCCTGGGGGTGTCTCCAGCTATACGTTTCCCCATACAAACACAAAATCAATACACTGAAGCAATTACTTAGACTTCATAAACTTCAGCTGTCGAGCTTTCTGGAATCTATCCAAAAGTCAGCAACAGTTCCTGGGTTGCCTGAGAGGGAAATACACTGAGAGCATTTCTTTGGTTTAACTGATGTGAACGACACAGGCAAGCTGAAAGAGGAGAAGATTTAATGACCTTGTTTCAACTACAAATTAAAGAAAATAAAATAAAATTGAGACATCTCTAGATCTTCTTCTGCTCCAGTGTTGCAAATGGAGAAATCAATCTTTTCAACATCTGAATAGGACTTTAAAATTGCCTTTACTCCCTACCATCACTATCACTTCTTTTCAGTAGGCATCAGTGAGTAGATTCTGGTAACTTTTTTTGGCAAATAGTGATTCATTTTCCTGAAGAGCTGAATGAGGCAAGTGTAGTTTTGACAAGCAGAGCAAAGCTGTGAGGGTTCTTTTCCCTATAGGCAATGTGTAGTATACTTCATGTTCCTGGTGCCAGATAATATTTGACATTTAATTTAAGACCCCCAGTGCCTGCATATAAACTTTACTATGATAATAGTGATGAAGCGGCCAAGTGTTGTATTTGAGAGTCTTCTCTTCCTTTCTCCTAGTTCGTCTCCATGCACAGTTTGGGCTGAAGGATCTGACTTGAATTAAGGAGAGGAGGAGACTTAACCCTGAATTTTTATGAGTTGAGGAGGCCTGACTTGCAGATAAAGATCTAATCAAGAATCTCTTTGGGCTGTCAGATCTTTCATTGGCTCACTCCTAAGATGCCGGGCAGAAGTTATGCAGAGGAGAAGGAATGGGTGAGGGATAGTGTCAGCAGAAGAGAGGGACCTTCTGTTCGTAATTCATCCATTTACTCATCTTCTCACAGAGTAGCACATACTGTATTGATCAGTAATGCATTTCCCACAGAAAAAAAACCCAGCGCTGATAGTATCGACAATACTGAGCGGGAGATAATGAGATCTTTCTGAAATCCCATGGAGCTGCTCTAGTCTGAAAGTAGGTCAGGCTGGTGGCCCCTGGGAGGTCAGTGATGCCATGGCAGCTTGTCCCCCTTGGGGGGCATGGGCTGCACCCTCCTGCAGGGAGCGATGGAGGAGCAAATGACGGGGACGGTATGTCAGCCTCCTGTAAGCGGTCAGACATTGCAGATCGGAGGTGATGACGCTGGGGCAGTGACTGTGTCCAGCCCGTGGTGCTTTTGTCTCCCTGGTGCACTTCCACAGACTGTCGTATCCCACTGTGCCTCTCTGTGGCAGCGCCTCAGGTTCTTAAATGCATGGATTACTCTTCATGCCTGATGCACACATGGAAGCTGTGCTGCCCTCTGACTGTACCCTGAGCCCTGCAGAAGTCGAGCTGACTCACTCCACAGACTTTTGATCCTAGACAAGGTGGCGCAGAGACAGGCCCCGTCTCAGCGGGTGTACGGACACAGTAGAAATTGAGCTAATGTTTTTTTTTTTCTCCTTTTGCCTTCCCCCATTTAAAAAGTACCCTGTTACTGGGATCAACATCAATGCTTTGTCACGTGTTAGCTGAGTGGGGAGAAAAAGCCATGAGGAGTCATGGTTTTAATGTGGAGATTAAAATATTAGTCCTATGTGTTGGAGACAGCACTTGTGCTTAGGAAGCAACTGGGAGGGAAATTCTTACGGGGAGAAAAAAATGTTTTACAGAGTCTCTGGGATCTAACATGCTTCCCATGAAGATGTTACATACCCAGTCCTAACCAGAGACTAGAAAGAGTAGACGGATGTTGTTTGAAGTCTTTCAATTTAAAGTGAGTGGGCACGGCACAGTATAGGGGAATAGATTTTCTCTGAGCAGAACAAACATTCCACATCAGGGTTTAAAAATAGCGCCTGTGCCTGCAGAAGGCTCCCAACTCCTGGTGTCACTTCCAGCCACCCACTTCCTCTGTAATTGTCTGGAGTGCACTTGTTCTTCTCCGGCTTTCAGCAGTTGATAAGATAGCTGTTTTAAAAAGACAAACCCAACCACTTAAAACCCAAAGCAAAAAAAACCCAAACAATTAAGCCCAAAATTACCCCGTTAGTCTTGGAGAGTACTGGGGCTAGTTTAGGATATATGTGCTAAAGAGGCTGTGTAGGTGTTTGTGATGCAGCTAAAAGAGACAGCTCACACAGAGGGGATAAAAGTCCGCTGGTGAAACATAGTTCCAGTGCTTACCTAGATCTTTGCAATCAAGAAAAGCCGGCGGAGATGGCTGCGACCCTCACTGCCAGTCCACACGTGAAAAGTCTGTGTCCATGCTGAGGCGCCTTTTTTGTACCTTTTCTGTGTTCAGATTGCTCAGCCTGGATTCCACAGCTTTTCGTGTCCCAGCAAATGGAGCTGCCCGAGGGATGGCTGGCAGGGCTTTCTCTGCCTTGCTCAAACCTCACTCAGGAGTCGGTTTTGACCCACCACCAGTTTTTTGCTGAAGCTGTCATATGGCATGCTTTGCAGTGCTGTGGAAGAGCAGCTCCAGGCCATGGCTTAGGCTTTTACACCTGAGAAATTGGCTCTGGTGAGAGCTGAGAGGATGGGATTCGGAGGGGGCTGTCTACAGCAGGTTACAGCCTCTGCCACAGCCATCCTGTTGATGCTGCTTAAGTACAACATAGAAACTCACAAAAAATGCAGATGGAAAGAGGCTCCAGGGAGCAATGAAGTCTGCCCTTCCCTTCGTGCAGGATCATTTCTGTCTGCCGTTTCCAACAGGCATTTGTCTGACCTTGTAACCCAAACCTTCCATGGTAGTATCCCACAACCTTCTTGGGAAGTCAGTGCAAGTCTGTTACTACTCTGAGCATTAGAAAGCTTTTCCGAATGTCTGCCTTAAATATTCCTTGCTGTAATTTAAACCCACTATTATTAGCTCTTGAGTACTCCTCCTGCTACCACCTTCCATTTTTCATTAAGAATAACTATTGCAAGTACTTATTCCTTATTAGTAAGTGGCTTTTCCAGTGTTCCTACTTACAAAAATGCTTCATACTAGATGCTCTGACATGAATTTCAGATTAACTCATTAAGTAAAATGGGGGAAGGTTAGCAGGAAAGGGTTAGTTCGGACCACAAAGATGATGAGGAGCCTGGAGCATCCTCTTACGAGAAGAGGCTGAGAGACTTGGGTCTTTTTCAGTCTGGAGAAGAGAAGACTGAGGGGGGATCTGATCAACACCTATAAATACTTAAAGGAAGGGTGTCAGGAGGATGGGGCCAGTCTTTTCTCAGTGGTGCCCAGGGACAGGACAAGAGGCAACGGGCACAAACTTGACTATAAGAAGTTCCACCTAAAGATGAGGAGGAACTTCTTTCCTGTGAGGGTGACAGAGCCCTGGAAGAGGCTGCCCAGGGAAGTGGTGGAGTCTCCTTCTCTGGAGACATTCCAACACCACCTGGACACGTTCCTGTGGGACCTGCTCTGGGTGGCCCTGCTCTGGTAGGGGGTTGGACTGGATGTCAGCTGGGGGGGCGGTGCTGCTGAGCCAGCCTGGGAGGAGCCACCCCCACCTCCGGTTTATCCCCCCAGGAATAAAAGGCCTCAAGGAGGGCAGGGACCAGTCCTGTGTCCCACAGAGCACAGAGGGAGCAACCGGAGCTGGTGTGTGCACCGGCCGAGCCCTGTGACTCTACGAGCGTACCAGGGAAGGTCAGTCGCTCCCGGGGACTCAGCTATGGATGCTACCAGATCGAAGGCTACTTTTAGGAAAGCTGTGGGCACCCAGGCAGGGGCC
>JAOTQQ010000041.1:18170281-18193451 GCA_026546715.1 Gallinago undulata
CTGGAGGTATTTAAGAAACGTGTAGATGTGGCTCTTCAGGGCATGCTCTAGTGCCCAAGATTATTGGTTTGTGGTGGGGTGTTGCGTGGGGTGTTGCGGCTGTGGGGGTTAGTTGGTGGGTGCTTTTTTTGTGTGTTTTTTCTGGTTTTTGTGGGTTTGTTTTTTTGTTTTGTTTTGGGTTGTGGGTGTGTTTTTGTTTGTTTTGGTTTTGATTTTGGGTTTTTTTTTGTGGTTTTTTGTTTGGGTTTTTTTTTATTTGGTTGGACTCAATGATCTCAGAGGTCCCTTCCAACCACTAAGATTCTGTGATTCTGTGGTTATGATCTCCAGACGTCCCTTCCAACCCCACATCATTCTGTGATTCTGTGACCTGGCTGAAGCCATCTAGAATAATCAGCTTTCTTATTAGTTAGAAAACATCAGGCCACAGAAGCACTGGATCATAGCACCATTTATGAAACAGCAAAGCAGAACGAAGACATTTCCCAGTTTTTGATGTAGTTGGGCAGACCACTGTAAGATTTTTTCACTGCCTGAGTGGGGCAGCAAAAAGAAGGTGAAGGGGCTGATGATTTGCAGGAAGAGGCAGTTTTGGGAGGGTTACCTTACTTCGGGTGCCAGCTGGTCACTCTGAGTTTCTGCTGCTAGAATAGTCCTCCAGCACCACCCATGAGCTGCAGGAATGCAAAGATGATGCTCTGCTGGAAGGCAGGGACTGCCAAGAGCAGATGATTCACATGCATCTTGCTTATTTCTGTCTCTGCAGCCAAAAATGAGTGAAACCAAAGATGAAGTGAAGAGGTCTACAAGAGGCTTTACTGCTTGATACAGCCATTGGGAGCTATGACTCATGCATTCAGAGATGATGCTTTAACATTTGCTCTGGATCTATATAATTTTGCTGGTATGACTGAATTACTTGCAGCAGCATTTGCAGAGAGTTGCATCCAGCTGTCTAAGTTAAGACACCCACTCCCCTTTTCTTGACCGATATTTGCAACGATGATAATAAAATACATAGTTCTTAAATTTTATTTATTTATATTATTCATTTTGGAACGATCTTGAACCCCCATATAGTGATGAGAGTAAGCAAGGATGAAGGGGATGCATGGTGTAGTTTATGTGCTCTCTTGGAGGTTAGGTTCTGGTTAGGAGGATGTAAGGTACTCTGTGGCAATCACTGAATGGATTATAATATACAAATCCCCTTTCTTTGCTACTGCTTCTGCTGCACTGATTATGCTACTGATTCTTGCCTACTCCCAGGCAAGATGGTTAAAATGACACCCAAAACACTCACTAGTTGGTTCGGCTGTACTGTTAGAGGCTGGGTTTACAGCTTTGTGAACTATGGCTCTGTCTTGTTATGCTGTAATCTCTTCTAAAGGCATCTCTGGATTTTTCACCTTGTCCTGTAATCTGAAACAGCAAAGTGTCCGTCTTCAGGATCTGCTTATTCTGAAAATAAATCTCAAGGTTGTAAAAGGACCTTATCTCAACCATCAAAGGTAAGGGAAGTCAGCAGGGTGCTGGCTCTTTGAGAAGTTTGAAGTGGGGGTGGATTGTCTTGTTTTTCTAACTGATCTTTTCTATGTTAACCCAAAAAATAGAGTAGGAATCCATATGGGGTTGTAGCTCTCAAAGGGTAGGCTGGGGAGAAAGCAGCTAGGTTTTTAGTCAAGATAAACGTAAATGGTACAAGAAAATAAATTGGAATTTGGGGAACGAGGTGTCACAGAATGATAAATACACTGTAAAAAGATCCAAGGAAGCAGGAGAGAAGAAAGCCATTGTGGGGAGATGCCAGGAGCACGGAAGGATAGGGACTGTAGGAAATATTCTGTAGAGTTTCTCACTGGCAGCCCAGGAGCCCAGGCTTTTGCTGCAGCTGCCGTACAGCAGAGCAGGAAGGATTAGGTACAGCTAATCCAACGTTGAACTCCAGGCTGTGAAACTGCACGGGTTTGACGTGCATTTCAATGTTTTGGGTGTTAATTATAAGATGGCTGGGTAAAATCACGCTGTAGGACTGCTGGGCAGAGTTGCTCTTAGACTATGTGTTTCTTTATCATTTCCTAAAAGGGGTTTGTTATTTCACAGAGAAGAAACTAGAACCTGCTCTGGGATTCTAAATAAATAGGTATGCTCTAGCAAGACACAAAGCGTTAGCTGAATACGTATAGAAAATTAAGTGTTCTTCAGCTGTGTTGAAAATGGACTGCTGTTCATTAACCCCTCTTCATCCCAGCACACGTACCTGGCACTCCAGGCAAGGAGCCATTGAAAGGTGAAGTGCACGTTGTGCTAATGAAACGCTAAAGCCTTTGTTAGAGACAGCGTTTCTGAGGGAACTAAACTGCATGTTAAACAGACGAACTCGGGTATTTGTGAAGGACCCTTCCTGAAATTGCTGAGAGGGGAAAATGTGGTTTTAATCGCCTGCTTTTTACACTGGTGAGTGTCTGGACCACGAAGAGAGAAGTGTGTTTGTCCTTCCCCGTCAGCTGCCGGAGGGAGCAGGTGGGCTGGCTCTGTCCTCTGCCAGGGACTCCCCTCTGCCAGGGACTTTGCACCATGAGGTGCAAAGCGATGGAACGGACTGCAAGTGTCAGGAGACATGAACTCAGTGGCTTATCAGCTCTAAACTTGATCCGACCTTGTGCGAGTCACTCATCCTGAGTGCCCGTGTCCTCTTTGGCTGCTGGGTGCTGGCTGTTCCACAGCACCATTGCTGGAGAGAAGGATGAGTCCTCCCTACCCTTGCAGTTGCTCATGCAGCTGCTCTGAGCATCATTCCTGCATTACATGATTTGTTGTTTTCAAGTGAAAGCTTTCCTTTCTGTAAGTATAGTGGTCGGAATCTTGCAGAGTTTCATCTGACAGAGATGCATGAAGTTGAGCATAAACGTCCCTTTACACAGCCAGAATGTTTTTTAGAACCCAAAGGAGCCACTAAAGCTATGTTTAAAAAAATAAAACAAAACACCAAAACAAGCTAAGTCAAGTATCAATCTGCACTTTTCCTCTTTGAGCACCCAACAACTGTTCTGCAAAAGTCAGGCACAGTTTGAAGCAAAGTAGAATTTGATGTCATTTGCTGATATGTTTTCAGTAAGGCTTTACTGTATTTTCCAGGGGCTTTTAGCAAAGGCCAAGATCGTTCTTCCCTCCTTAATTCCTGGGCACACTGAGGGGTAAGACCTTTTACCTGGTGCGTGGAGACGGTTGATCAATGTGGCTGTGGCATGTGGATTAAAGTATCTCCTGCTGCCAGTGGGTACGGCTGTTACCCAGAGGGCAGGAAGGGCACAAAACACTGTAAGAGGGCTGCAGTGTGCTCTTTGTGGGGTGACCCGTGAAAGCAAGTTAAACTTCATTGAGGGAGAATGGTGGTGTTGCTTCCTTAGTAGTATTTCATGTGGAATATATTGTATATTCCTTAGTAGTATTCATGTGACAGTTGAGTGTCTTTTGGCTAGGAGGGTAGTGTTGGCTTGACAGAGACAGCCTCCTGGGTCTGGATTCCTGGGTTCTGAGGTAACTTTTCTTCTTCTGATGGAGAAAAACAAGATGTCCATTTTGGTACTGTTGCACTGGAAGTTGCCCAGTTTTGACCGGTGAGATAGAGAAGATACTTTGTCCCACCACCTGTCTGCAGATAATGTGGATATCAGCCTCTTCCAGTTCTGGTTCACTGTCAAGGACATATGATGTGAGAATCTTTTGACACAGAAGGTTATGTTCAGAGTCCCGAAGAAGTGCTGTTGCTGGAGTCATTACAGGAACTTCTTGGTTAGAAACAGTTTTACAAATAAGTGCTAAGTCACTTACTCAAAGCCATCCTTGAACTGTTCTTCAAATCCTCCTTTTGCCACCATGTCCAACAATGTTTGATTTAACTTTGTAAGGCACTTGGCACTTGTGAAATGTTGGCATTTAATTAATGGTGTTAATTGTTAATAGAATCTTGTCCCATTTAGTCACAACAAAACTGAAAACAGTGAACTTAGATGTCAGAGGGAAAACAAAGCTTTCTTTGGGCGTCAGAATTGGCTAGCTCCACAGAGGTCAGCCTGCTTTGCAGGACAACTCTGTCTTTCAGATGACTTCTTGGTGGAAAGGTTGCTTTTTTGTGTGTTGTGGCAGAGTCCTAGATTGTCTGTGGCAATTACTATTCTGCAACTGTCCCTGGTGATCCTATTTTCAGTTCCCACATTCAGTTATTGCTATTTGATCTTCTTCCTCTGACAAATTCTCCTTTCCACAGACAAGAAGAGTTTTGTAGTTTAGCCCTAGGATCTTCTGGATCATGAGGATGTCTGTCACTTCAGGTAACAGTGAAGACCCACAGGATTTTTGCTTTATTTTTGGGGCTACCTCAGGGTGTGAGGACTGCATTGCCCCTAAACCTTAAGGGGCACTGGCTACCCCTGGCTCGTGGCTGCCCCATCCCTGGAGGTGTTCAAGGCCAGGCTGGATGGGGCTTTGAGCCACCTGGTGTAGTGGGAGATGTCCCTGCCCATGGCAGGGGGCTTGGAACTCGATGATCCTTAAGGTCCCTTTTCCAACCCAAATGATTCTATGATTCTATGATTCTACCCATTTAAAAAATGCTAATTATTTGCTTGTATTTCCTGTAGAATGTTTGTTTTGCCCTCAAATGCAACTAATTAGAATATCTCGAGGAAGAGTTTTATTGCATCAACAATATATGTTAAGGGAACGAAAATGCTTGTTGTTCGTGTGCCTGTGGTATTTGTATGGCCTTAGTACTGAAGCCTGAACTTGGAGAACACGGTGGTTTTCTTTGCTATGTACATATAGTCATATGTGGGTAATATTTAATTAATTTAAATACAAAGGACAACCCAAAGTGAAAGAATGGATAGAGAATGTTGTGTTTTGATGGCTTCCAAAAGATGTCCTATTTGAGAGGTGTGAATTTATGCATTTCAGATTCCTGCTCAGAGGCGAGTGAATATTTGTTGGGATTAGCAGCATCTTTTGCATGAGAAGTGTCAAAATGGGCTGTCAGCATAATGAGGGTGCTCCTCGTGGCCTCTGGTTGGAGACTCATTCTGTCAACTCAATGCACCTTTAAAACTCTTCTTATTTATTTATCTGGTGCCAGTTGTCTGCTGAGGTCTCTATGCACAGGCAAGATCCAAGAGGATGGGCAGTCATTTCACTGTATTCAGGGGCAGTTTGATACCAGAAACAGCATTACTCAAAATTTGCCTCAGGCAAGGACAAATACCCCTCTGTCAAGCTAGGGCAAAAGAAGTTTAGTTTGGCATTGCCCCCACACTTTCATTTCCACAAATATCAGGACTCAGACCTGCGTCTCAAAGACTTTTGTTTAGAGATAAAAAGGCAATAAATAAAAAATACATATACTAGTCTTTCATACTCTGTCTTTTGTTTATTCATATCAACACTGGGGTGAAATCAGAGTACCACTCATGAAACTAAACTTCATGTCTCTGAGACTTTGTGACCCAGTATAGAATATATTCTGTCAAGGAAGAAAATCAGTTTAATAGGCTTTCAATGTAGGAGCACGCTGAACTGTTACTGCTCTTCAGTTTTGAACATGATTTGCTTTGTTCATTAATGTGTTGTCAAAGTTGTGACAATCTAAGGACATAGGTAATCTAAGGTTTGTAGAGACAATGCATTGTATTAAACCAGCAAATACAGCTGGAAAAGTGAAAGATGCTTTCAAGCACACAGGCAGCACCTAATTACAGTTTGTGCCCCCAGAAGCCTCTCTGCTTCTCCCAAGCTCCACTGTTTGGTCTTATCTGAGATAGTCTGTCTGACTAAAAACCCCATCCTGCCCGGACCTTTGCTGGTACCTACAGGCCAGAGGGACGTTGCTGAGTTCTGCTGGGTGAGGTACACAGCCTGCCTCTGCTCGCTCACATATATTTTCTCTAGGAACAAATGAACAAAATGAATTTTTCACCCAACAGTTTCTTTGAAGGCAAGGTAGGAAGCCTCAAAGCAATAAGGAACAATACAGTTCTGTTGGGATGATAGTCTTCAGCCCTGATGCTGTAGCTGTTTATAGCTACTTTTTATTATGAGTCCATTTTTAATATTAGTTTTTGAAACCTTCCTGGTTAAAATCAAATTACTTTAATGAGGTTTCTTTTTACTGCTTGTAGCCTAATTGTTGGTAATTGAGATTAGACATTTGGGAGTGGCAATTATCTGGTAATTGACCATGTCACTTTTGTTAAGCCTCCATAGCTTTAGCTTATCTCACCTCGATATCCACCAGTCTCAAGTCATACATTCATTCTTACAGGGGATTTTGTTTTCCAGAATCTCTTCTTCAGCAGCACAATGCTTATTGGACTCTATGTGTGGTGGTGTTCTTCTGAGATGGAAAAGAGTTTCAGGAGTACCCTGGAATATTATGGGTTCTACACAGATAACGGGGGTTTGCCACTTTCTGTGTCTGGCAGCAGAAGTGCTGCATCCCAGAACCTGGAGGTGCTATATTTCTGCAGGATAATCAAGATTCACTCAGAGAAGGGGGGAATGAGTTTCAGGGTGAAACTCGCCCCTTCAGGACACAGTCTGGTATGGACTCTGTTCTGATGCCATGTCCAGGGGTAGAGCCAAGGCTCAGTTATCTTGTTTCAGTTACGCTTTGTCTGCATCCAGGCAGCCTTTTGAGGATGAACAGTGTAGAATTTATAAAAAGGGATTTTTTATTTTTTTTTTCTCTCCTAAGGTCTGCAGGTAACCTGGACAGGCAAAAAAGTATATTCGGCAGGAGTTTGATAAAGCAGCTGTCTGTCAGGAGGAGCAGAGCGCTGTCTGCCTCCAGGATCTGCAGGGAGCAGTGGCTGCTGCTCGTCTGAGCAGGCTCATGTCCATGTGGCAAATCCCAGCAGCAGAAACCTAAAGGCAACTGAACACTTCCCTTCAATGAGCTGGCCTTGCTCAAATCTGAAGTAAAATGTAAGACCAGGTAAAGTGGGCTACTCTTTGGCTTACTCTTCTGTTGCTTCTGTCAGCATTGAATATGTTTGTAAATACGACTAAGTGCTTTATAATTTTTATAACTCAGCTGACAAATAGGGACACCCTGCTATTCAAAGCTCCTTTTGTAGTCTGATCGCTTCTCTCCAATACCGTTTTCTGAAAGAGAGAACTGTTGTAGATGCAATATTGCATGTGTGTCTCTAGAAAAGAAACTTGTTACTATTACAGGCACCATTCTTAAATCAACCAGATCCCCAAGAAACTTGTTTCCTGGCATAGGTGCACACACAGAGAAATTCCAACAAACCCATGGAAGACAAGGAGAAGAAAAAAACAATAGAAAAGAGTTAAACACATGGGAGGGCAGAGTAAGACTGATAATTCTTATTGCATGGAGATATGAGCTGCTCTTGATTTTGGAGAGCTCTCTTTCAAAACCCTACCTTTCTGGATTTGCTACACTGAATGATACTGGGATGTTCTAGAGAGATGTGGGTGAAGAATAGTTGAATTTTCTCTTCAACTCTGTAGCACATAGGAGGGCAGACAGAGACGTACTGAATTTTCACTCAAAGGAAAGAATTTGGCAGGGACCAGCAACACTGACGTCTGAACCAATTGGTTTTCTTATTATTCTGCAAATAGGCGTATCTGCTGATCAGCTTCCATCACTAAACTTGTCCTTCGAGCTAGCATCCTATTCAAACAAAAACCTCACATATCCCAATGCTATCCTTAATTACATTAAGGTTTCCGCATGTGTCCATGAATTTGTTGTTCTATTTCCTGAATGGGAAATGTTATGCTTTCATTCCTTTTTAGATCCTGCTGACTTCGGTGCTAAGTATAGGGTAACTAAGGTTGGGGTTGGATAAAGTGTCATCCAAAAATCCATGGGTTTGTTAGAATTTCTCTGTGTGTGCACCTGTGCCAGGAAACAAGTTTCTAGACATGCAACTACTCAAAATAACTTACATCCTCTGTGTGAAGAGCTATAATACTAAGGGAGTTCCAACATCGAGGTTGCTTTGTCCAAGAAAGACCATGGACTGCACAAACCTTCTTTGCAGTCCTTCATTTCTACAATGTGCCTAAGCAGAATTTTTAATATGAAGCCTCCAAACTATAATTGAGCAAATCCATACCCAAAATCTGACTTGTATCCAGGGTCACTGGATTGGTTACAACCAAATTCCACATTTTATGCACCTGAAATAAGTCTTATATGAGACCTCTGGTTCAATAGTCCTGGTCTGAATCAGAAACATAAAGATGTTTAGCAGAAACTGTGGTTGTGGGAAGGAGAAGAGAAGCCTATCCAAACATTTAGAAAATGTACAGATTGTATTTTTCTTGTAAACTTTAAAAGCTTGTGATGTGATTTCTGTTTTTTTCCCCAGACAGCTTTGACTTTTCCACATTTATCATTTTACTTATCAATTTGCTTTCTTTTGTCCTTCACTCAGCAAATCTTCATAAAAACCTTGCTGTTTATAGTTTTGCTATTTGTTTCAAAGTGAGGAAAATTGCTCTTCTTAGATCATAAAACACAAGTGCTGAACAGACACGTAGCAGTTGGGGCTTCAGGTTTCCAAGCCAGAGCTGTGGAGCCTATTCTTCACATGGGGCTTCTAAATAGATGTTTAAATTAGTGCCATCATCTCAATATATACACTTTTAATTCTCATAATTCTTTTAACTCAGTCCTGGCAAACTCAGTTCTGCTGCAGTTCAGTTCATTGAGCTGAAGTTCATTTGTTTTCCAGCAGGGAGTAATTTTAAGAAACTCAGATTTGAAAGAATCTATAAAGTCTGCACTGAAACTTCTACTTTTTTCCTCTCTCATGGGAGAGATTAATTCTGCCCAATCCCTTTTGATTCACCGCAGAAACTTTAATAGCTGAGTTGAAGAGTTGTTGAGTCACCATTATATCGCTGTAATCTTTGTTTGCTTGCTATTTTGCAGCTGCTTTTACTGTTGTTCGTTGAGTTGCCACAGAAATCTCTGACAGTGGCACTAGGAGATTTTTATTTCCCCAGCCGTGGGAAAATCGCAGTGCTAATCCAAATCATTACTGCTAGCACCAGGGGGCTTCCATTTAAAGTACAGGTTGCACAGTAGAATTTGTAGCAGCAAGTGGCTGTCTCCAGGTGTTAGGGAAGGGTATCTTGGGTTTTGAGTGTGAAGGTCCCTACACTTTTGAATCAGGTGTTAGAGGGCTTACGTGAACTGTGCCTTGTCATGGATTCGGGACCTTGGGTACTACCATAGTATAAATCATTAATAACTGGGCCAGTACGTTCTTGTATCTCTGCATTTCAGCTATATGAACTGAACTGGATTCTCTCTTATGTTCAGGCTGTAATTCATGAGTAGCACCAGCATTGTCCTTTCTGTTTTTCAAAGGCTATCGTGGGAGAAGACTTCATGGTTCCTGAAGAACTTTCTACACTTTGGAATGGTACAGAGCCTGAAGTGCTGAGAAAAAGCAGAACTGGTGTCTGCTTCCTTCACCTCAGCTCACCTGGGTATAAACTGTGGGGGCATAGGTTTTGGGTTGTGAATGGCTTTACCCTGTGGACCACAAGGTGTCTAGTACAGACGCATGGGCTCAGCTGTTCCATTATAATCAGGTACAGTGCACCACGGCCCTTTAACTTGCCATTCAGTCAAGAAATTACTAAAATAAAATATTCCGAGTGGAGTTTCCTGATCTGACTGAAACAATGAGGAAAACCTAATCCTTAATTCTGCTTTTCTTCCCCGTGTGTATGAAGAGAGGAGCAAATCAGAGCAACGGTGTGCTACACAAGCTCTCCCAATGACCTGTATGGCTGCAAGGAACCATAGAAGTGGTAAGTTCAAAAGACATTTTAAGCAATTTTTTTCTGTTCAGATGAGTAAAATTGGATATAACAGCCACCATTCTGATCTAGGAGTTTGATAACTAGTGTATTTCATCATCACATTTCATTTAATAAACAGCTTTTGCAACTGTGAGAGCTTAAAGCATGCTGCATCAAGTCGGACCTAGTGAGACTAGGTTCCTAGTTGCATTGTGAGGAACCTAGTACAGGTTCCTGACAGAGCAGGGTGGTACGCTTATACAGGAGCTGTCCTGATCTTTCCAAAACCAAATAAGTGAATCAGTATATGCTTTAAACCTATACACTTCAGAGTAAACCACTGTCCCACTAACTGGACCCAGATGTGTTAGGAGTTTGGAGTCCCTTATGCCCATATGTCCCATAGCCTTTGATCAAGTATTAAACAATTTTTTATCTGATGCCTCTTTTCTTGAGTGTGCAATTGATGATACACAGGATTACTCTTTTTATTGCTTGAGGGGAAAGGAAAATTATTTTTAGAATGATGTGTGTGTTTGGAGGGGAGATAGAAGAAGCAATTTTTTTGTATTTTTTCCTCTTTGTTCAAATAAGTCCATCCAGGTGGTGTTTGCAATGATGCTTGTGACTCAGGCTTGAGTACCTGTGTGTTAGTGCAGGCACAACAATGAAATGGATTGCAATCCCGGATCTTACTTGTGCTCTCCTCTGAGTTCAGAATTAAAATTAACTGTAAACAACAATAACAGTGTTTCCCTTACCCATTTCTCCTGGGAGAAAGAGAAATAAGAAAGAGACAGCATAATAATGACAAGAAAACTGTGTTTTTAGAATTCTGTCTAATAGTCAGCAGTTTAGTGAATAGTCTTGCAGAAGGGATTTGCTTTCTAAGAGCCTAACTGGTTCTTTGCTTTGTGTTTTACTCTTTATGTCAGGTCTTTTGCCAGCTTACCTCTTGTAGTTAACTGCAAGGGTGATAGACAAGGGTGAAAAATAGTAGAGCAGGTGAATATATCCAGCCAGATTTCTGTACTTGCCCTGATGTACAAGAAGAGGAGAAAGCCATCTACGTTGCCATAGTTCATGTAAATGCCTAAATAACAGTAAGAAAATTATCTGTGAGTGAAGGTGTCTTAATGTAATGTCTTTCAAAATGCTGTCCACAAGGTCTCAGTTGACCTGCAAGACAAATGAAAGTGTTCTGAGACGTGCTGAGATACGCTGTAGATGTTTAGTCACTTAGTTATGCAAAGCATGTTAAATTGCCTGAGTGCTTTGGTTTATGTAACATAATTCCCTTCCAGATTGTCCAAGCAATTACAAATCAAGGCTTGCCCAGTACTGGTCTGTCCCTCTGCTTTTTTTTCTGGGTGAAAGTAGTGGGGAGGAGAGGAGAAGATGTTTTTTGGGTGGGCCGATTGCAAAAACTTCAATCTGCACAGATTTTGTGGGATTAATGCAGTTCTGATCACCTGATATAAGTAATCTTGATGCCTTCTGTAACATGTATGACTTTGAAGAACAGTGATTCTCTTCTGATACTTGTTTTACACTTCTATTTTTGTTAGCTTGCCTGGAGTTTGTTCTTATTGCAATGATCTGTGAGAAGAAAGAATCTGTCCTTATGTGTTTTGCAATTTAATTTAAACTCTGCTATGAAAAAGCAACTCTGAAATGCTGGATATCGTTAGGCTTGTGGTATTTACACACCATCTGCTTTGGTACACAATGGACAGCTGATCAGCTGCTTTCTGTAGCAGGAGGTACCTTGGTGTTACCATGGTGGGTAATATTGGTCCCAGTTCTCTACTACTACTAGTGTAAAGGAAAAGAAAACAGGGCTTAAACAGGTTGTACATGTATTTTAGTCCTTCATAAACTGCTGTGATCGTATATTGTTGTACTATCTAAATGCAGTAATAAAAGCATTTAGCCTTTTATTTCCTTCTTGACCATGTGTGAGGATGATGCCCTCAGCCATCAGACTGAAAGTTCTTGTCTCCCCTAATGACAGCAGGTGATAGAATCTCCTGTTGCTAAGTGTTTGGTTCAGAAATCACAGTTTTCTAAAGTGCCAAACCTAACACCCTTGTCTGTCTCTGTTTTTGTTTGGGGGGGGGGCTGTTTTTTTTTTCCTGACTGCAGAGCTAAGATGAGGAATGCAGGCAAGAGCATCTTTTCGCCCACCCTGCTTTTCTAATCCTGCCTTCTTTGGCATATGAAATTCAGTTTTGAGAGCAGATGCTTTTAGAAATTTGCATGGGCCAGTAGGGACTGGTCACAGCATTGCTGTTGAAAAGCCTCATTAGCAATTTGTGCCAAAAGGTTGTTGTTAAATTGCTCAAACACATGTATCTAAAAGCATGCTGAAATGGTTGACACCTCCACAGCTCCATTAGCTTCGGCTGGACCCGTACTTCGACTTTAATTTATTTAGTAACCAGTTTTGCGGGTCTTTTATGCCTATCAAGCACATTTGGACTGGAGTGGAGAAGAAAGCTTGTAACCTTCAGATGAGGTAAGTTCTTGACCGACCAAAAGAAGTAACAGGCCAAGATACCAAAGAGTCCTAGCATTCCTGTGTTTATTAAAGCAATTACGTGCTTGAAACAAGAAGGAGCTTGGGCTGCTGGCAGAGGGAAATCTGAACTGGTGGACAAGTAGTGTGTTAAATAGCCATGGTACAAAGGGAAAATTCAGCAAATAAAGTTATTGAAGTCTCAGGTGTTTGTGGGTATGGGTTCTTCAGCTTACAGAATTACTTTCAATTTTATAGTTGTAAGCCAGAAGCTGGGGAAACCATGAATGCTGACCCATTGGTTAGTAGTATTATGTATAATCTGTGTTCAGTCTGAAATCTTTTCCCTTAAAAATGAGGAAGTTATTGAGCACAGTAATGTGAGAAACAAGCATTGAACACGATGCTTTGTAGTACTTTTCATTTTTATCTTATTTTTTTAGCATATCCAGCCTCTTATTTTTCTGGTTACAGAATTACTTGTGCACGACTCCATCTGCTAGGTTGCAGCTGGGAAAAAATGGGGATTCGTCCAGACAACATCTGTTGCAACACTTAGAAAACATTTTTTTAATTGACCGATGTCAGCTAGTCAGCGATATTTAAGCTGTGAGCTCGTAAGCTGACGTGCTGAATGGCTCTTTCTAGTCCTTCTCTTCCCATATTCCTGCTGGACTTTTAGAACCTCTTGGTGTTCTGCACTGAAGCTGTCTAGCTTAGTTCTGCGTTGACACCTAATGTTCTTAGGTTCCCCAAGGAAACTGGTAGCGTTTATGGACTGTCAGTCCAGGCAACACTCAGGAGGGATGTATAACTTTCTGAGGACCCACCCTTTCCTACCTGGGTGAAATCTTGAAAATCTTTGACTTTGTGGATAGACTGAATTGAATGCTGAGGTGAGAATGAGTTGATGAAGGTAACTGGGGGATGGAGAAAAAGCAGATCTTCCCTTTGTGTGGCTGTGGGACACTTGGTCTATTGGCATATGTTTTAATGTCATTTTGAGACAAAAGCCAGGAAATAGGACAGAATGCTAACTTCTTAGAAGCCGATGATGGAGTCGTGCCTCTGCAGAGCTGCCCTGGTGCACTTGTTGGTGCTAATTAGTTTGTGTCTGTTGAGCTTCCTTGTGATTCAGTCTCTTCTAATTAACACTTCCCAGTAGATTGCTGCTAAACTCTGGAAATCTCATTTGTGACACATATTTCACCATCCTGGAGAGACAAATATATTTTGTTGACAGAGGTGCTGATAACACCATCACACTGCGGTTTAATGTGTGTGTCTCGGAGATGGAGAGAGGTGACAAGACAGCCTGAGTGGGAGAACTGACTTAAAAATAACACTAAGAATTGCAGCTGCAGTTTGTCTACCAGCTGGGGTAGTTTGAGCTCCAGACTGTGTGATACTCTGCTACAGACAATTATAGGCAGTGTTTATTCCTTCTATCTCTGCCTCTTCATCCTGTGTAGTAACATGAAAAGATAAAACTGTTAGAATGAGAAGCTTGGAAATGATATATGCTCTAGTCTCTGTCTCTGTATGTAAACAATATATAGTTTACTTTAAAAAATATTATAATATACTGATAGAGTAGCTCCTGATTTTTTGTTTTTTAAAGTACATACAGTCTGATATTTACATGTAGTAACATGAAGAATATTTCTATTTGCAAATAGAATATACCTGAAACTACTGCAAAATTTGCATCAGGCTGCAGAACTCAGGGACCTTGCAAGAGCTTTTAGAAATAATTTGCAAGTGAGTATATGAGACCTTTTTTACTTGAGCTGTGGCGACTCTCAGTGAGGCTATCTGCTGCAGCAGAGGAAGGAGTAATTGCAAAGGCAGTCTGATTCCACAGGGAGTGATCAAACAGCACTAGGTGTGGGGACCTGTGCTGAGCCCGAGATGGGCTTTTCCTTGATGTTCTTTGTCTTTCCCCTTCTCTGCATCTTATATTGTTGCCTTCTGTGTAGGCTTTGTGTTTTACTGCTCTTTTGTAGCATGACGAAAGCTCCTCTGGAAATGCAGAAGACAATTTCTCTGCCTTAATGGCTAACTCAGAATGACTTTGCTTTTGCCATTTATCCTCAATCCTCTCTGCAAGAAAAGAAATGGCTTATCTCATAGCATTGTTTCCTTCAGCCATTTCTATGTTGGCAATGCTAATATACTGCAGTATGCCAGAAAGTATACTTTCTTTCCATATTGCTCATTTTCCCAGGTCCAGTTAGTAGTTATTCTCAACATCACTTACATCCCTAAGAAAGCTGAAGAGACCAGCCTAAAATTCACAAGGACAAAATGAGGCTCTGGTAGAGCATGTAGTGTATGGAGCCTTCACGGAGTACTCTGAATTTTGGTGATATTGGACTCTAATTCTATTTTTTATAGCCATGGGTTGCTTTTTCAGCCTCACTTACAAAAAGCCTTCAATTTTATGTATCAAGGACAGTCTCTGTTGTTGGAATAACTTCCAAAAGAGACTTTGGGCACTCCTTCAACCCCAGACTGCCTTTGGGGAATCCAAGCCAAGCTAAAGCTGTCTCCATCACAGTAAAGAGATGCTAACAGGATCCCAGCAGAAGAATAAATTACAAACCAGAACACTCTTCTCACCTTGCGCAGACCAATACTGAGCTAATAGCTTAGCTTTCCCACCAGGGAGTAGTTGTCCATTGTCTTTCCATCTGCCCTTCTTCTGTCTCAGCTTGATTAGAAATGGCTTGAGTGGGGGCATATTAATGTGGCTAGAAATGGAAATTCAACTAATGCTTAGTCACTTAAAAAGGGTTTTTCCAAAGAACAGGCTTTGAAGAGTAGATGTTTAAACAGGAGGAAACATTTTTCTATTCTCTTTCTGCTCTTCTCAATTTTTCTTTCTGTTCAGCTTCTCTTTACCCTTCCCCGGCTTAATCCGAAGGGAAAATGTTAAACTCTGGCAAATGTCGTGGAAAAGCCTAGCAGCCCAAGCGCAAAATACTCCTGGGATATGATGATGATGAAAAAGCAAGTGGTTTGCTTGATTTGACAGGCAAGTATTTACCCTATCGTTTATGTATCAAAAAGCAATATTACAGCTTAGAGGATCCATATAATGGTTGTGTCACTTTTGCTGTCCTCACGATAAGCCATACTTTGCGTTAGTAGTAAGTGGTATACAAGAAAAGGCATGAAATAATCGGAAGCTCAAGTGATAACATCTTTGCAGTTTGCAGCTGCTAGAACACAGACTTTCAGTGTTTCCCATGCCAGGACATCTCCTGGAGGGATAGCCTAGCTTTAGAAATACCGCTTTGCTTTTGTAGAGCTGCTCAGCTTTCCCACACTGGGAACAGAGGCCTGCTTCCTCTCATCCTAAGGTGAGAACAGTGTAATTCAAAAATTAATCAAAACAGTTCCCAATTTCCCTACGTGTACATAACAGGAGATTCTGGCTTCTGTTCTGCAGTATTAGCATTTTTATTCAAGATAGCTGATGACCTGAGCAACATCTGCGTGGAAGCATCTGTTTCATTAATCCTTCATCCACTGCTGCATGTCGGATGCACAAAGTGCTTTTCCAGACCTTCGTGGTGCAAAGAGCAGGAGCATTATTTCAGTCACTTTTTGAGTTAAGTTCATGTAGGAGTCATGCGTGAAGTCATCTCACAGAGCAGATAATCTTAGTCCTGTCCCTCTTCTCCTCTCATGTAAAATGAAAGCATTTTGTATCAATTTAGGCAGTTTTTCTTTTGTAATCATTTCTAATAAAACAAAATACTAATTCATTTTACAGCTAAGTAATCATGACCCTCATTCTGTAGGCTTCAGCATGCTCCTGACAGCCTCTCCTCCAAAACAGAACATGTGAATGATCTGCTAATAATTACTTACTGCATTGATTTAATGAAGCCATCTTAATTTATGATCGTTTGTATCTAACAACAATATTCTCTATAAATCCTCATGCTTTCATTTTCTACTAGTATCTTCCTAGCATCTTCAGTAGACCAGCCTGCAGATCACTTACTTTTTAAGCATGCTTTTTGCACATTAATTAGAAAAAGGGAAAGAAGATCAGCTTTCAGAACAGGCAGCAATAAAAACCCAAGTAACCAATGCTTTGCTTTATCTTGTGCATGTGACTTGGGGCACTTCCCAGAAGATAAATCTCATCCATTTTACATATAGAGAAATACAAACTAGGAAGTGTTGCTAAATTTCTGGAGATGACAGTGGTAGAAATCAAAGTAGGATTTGAGAGTTTCTTGGCCGATTTCTCAGGCCCGTAGCCATTTTCTTACTCCTGTTTGTTCTTGGTATGTTGTTCAGTACTGTCTTGGAGGAGGAGAGATTTTGCAGAAGCTACCACAGCTGGTCAGGCATCCTTCTCCAAAGTGAAGGACCCTACCCTGGTTGTGGTGGAGTTTTTGTAGTGAGGAGGTAAGTGGGCTGTTCAGAGCAGCTGAGTGCATTTCGGACCTTTTTGGAGAACAGCAGAGCATGCAGGGAATACAGCTGCGTCAGAGTTTCAGTAAATATCTTGGTGCAAGTCCCTCTGGCATGTGTGGGCTATCTTCCTTTTTGATGTTAATTGTTTGTAAAAAGCATCTCAGGTGTTGGGAAACTAACAGATTCTCCTAGTCTGTTCTGTAATAGCTTTGGTGTGTGTCTTCAGGTCATGCCTACATCATGTTGCTTTGGAGCAACTTCTTCAACATCCTGAGAGCACCCTAGTTAGTATGCCATGGGAAAACCTCAGGAGCGTTCAGTCCATCCCCATGTAGTGTTCTCTGATGTGGTCTGGATGACCCCAGTCCAGGAATATACGTGGTCTGCAGATGTACTCCACACATTGCTGGTGCAACTGTGCCAGGCCTTCTGTGGCTGCCCGTAGAAACACAAAATATTACAGAATCACAAAATGGTAGGGGTTGGAAGCAACCTCTAGAGAACATCTAGTCCGACCTCCCTGCTAAAGCAGATTCACCTAGAACAGGTTGCACAGGATCATGTCAGGTGAGCTTTGAGTATCTTGAGTTGGAAGGGACCCAGAAGGATCGATCGTTAAGTCCAACTCCCTGTTCCTCACAGGGGAGCCATGGTGTGTTTGAGGTGGTGTGATATCATACAATCAATCCATTAGGCTTCCCTTTATTGATATTTCAGCCACCATCCTCTATACCAGAGAGGCTCTACCCACTTGGCTCTTTGATTATGGTGCACATTTTGCATTTGTGGATAACCTGTGCAGTAGTGAGACCTTCACCAAGGTCTCTTTGCTATTGCTAAACAAATACTGACTGCTTTGCCTGGAGCCCTGGCCAGCCTGGTGCTGAGCTCCCACACAGCTCTGAGTGGCAAGAAACAGGCTCATGAACATGTTCAAAACACTGAGAAGATGGTGGGTTGTCCCAGAGTGGCACATAGCCCAGGAAGGGACACAACCCCGTGCTTACAGGCATTAGAGGCGTTACCAGCACACGTCAAAGGGACACGGTGGGGGTAGGCTTCTCAAGGTATCCTTCTCAAGCACTGGAGAGCCAAAGTCATCAGTAGAGGGATGTTGCATCTTGAGGGATTTTCCAGCAGCATTAGGTGCTGTTATCAATCTTAGTAGTGGCACAATTGCCTGCTTGAGCGTCACCTTTCAGAGTAAGCCAGGCTGAACAAGAAGACTCTCTCTAGTCCCTCTATGTTAATCTGTTAAGGGACGTGCTTTTCTTTGAGCAGCAGTGACAATGACTGTTTCTTTGCCCACTGTTCATGCAAGTGGGGATAGACAATGTGTCTTTTTCCCAGGCAGCCATAGCATTAGTTCTGTGATCTTTGTAGAAACAACGCGTGAGACTTCAGGGTATCTCGGCCCTTAGTCAGACAGCACTGAGGTGATGGGAGGGGTCTGAAAGGCATGGAAATTGGGATGTTTTGATCCTAAAGTCTTTGGAAACAGCTACCTGTGCTCTGCGGTGGTGTTCAGGTGGACCAAGCTTAAATATGGAGCTACTAGTTTCTCTGGCCCATGTGAGCTCCTAGAGGTAGGTGCTCACAGACCTTGGGAGAGCAGTAGAGAGCTGGTATAAGTGCATCTCCTGGGCTTGTTCTCTCCTGCCCGTGGAAAGCACTGCTCAGGCAGTAAGCCTTACTCAAGGCTGTGAGGCGAGTTACTGGGACAAGATGGAGCAGGTAAATGCAGGGTAGGGTGGTTATTTGGAGGCCTCTCCTCAGCTGTGCTGCAAACATTTATGTGTTCATGGTGGAGGTTTGGGGGGGGCCTAAGCACTGCTCTGGGCCGTTTGGAAGACCCTGCTGCGTGGAAGCTCTGGAGGGGCTGCTGGAGCATCCCTCCCTTGTAGGGGGTTTCAAGCACTTGCTGGGGGTGAATTTGAGGAGTCACCAGTAGTGGCTGGAGGGAGAAGAGAGGGGCACGGGGAGAAAAATTTCATTGTAAACTTCTGTCTCTGAGTACGTGCAGTTATTTCTCCAGGGGCTTGACTTATGGCAGAAAACGTCTGCTAGTTTATTTATGAAATCTGGGAATTACTTATTAGTAAGAATGGCTCAGTACTCCAACACAATATCCCTCTGGAGTCACTGAACTCAATGCCAGCGTCAACCGTCCTACCACCCCTGGCAGAGCCGCTGGTCGCGCCTTGCGGTACCGTTCGCGTTAGCGTCGGCTGTTTCACCGCCGGGAAGCAGCAGGAACCAGTGAGGTACTTTCTCAGCCTGATTTAAAGCTACGATTTTACTGAGGAGTTATAATGTGGTGCTCCTTTCTCTCCTAACAGCTCGTTAGCTGACTGAAGTGCTTTGCTGTGACCTAACTGTCTCTTTGTTGTATTTTCATTAATAGTTGAGTACAGTTTTAGCAACGAGTGATTGGGCATTTAATCCAAAAATGGTCAATACATCAGCTGGGAGCTGAAAGCCCGCAAGTTCATGCGGATAAATGAAAAGTCTTTGGAGAAGGTTATGTCATTATTGCTAATTTTAGTTTTGCCAGGGATGTGATTGACTTCTGAAATGCTCAAACAAATTTTTCATGACCATATTGTTTTCAGTCTTCCGATGTTGCTTGACCCATTTTGCACATAATTAACAAAGAGCATTATCCAAGGGCTCTTCCAGTGGGTGACCTGTCAGTGTGGGTGGGGCAGACATGTGCAATGAGGGTCTGACCCATTGCAGTTATTGGCCTCTTTTGATTTGTGTGGGTTTGGTGGTGAGGCTGTTCATATTAATGGGGCATCACTGAAGTGATTGTCAGGCTGGGTAGGCTGAGATCTCAGCTTTAGAAAAGCCCAAGAAAATAAATAGAAGGGGAAAGCGTTTTTCTTTAGTGATCAATCTTAAACATTCACGCAACTTTCTCTGCTCCTGCTCCTATCATAAGGTTTTTTTATATTTTATTTTAGATTCATTTCTATATTCAATTTTATATTCATTTTATGGTCCAGCCCAGATGGTGGACTTTGTGCTGAGCACAAAACCAGAAAAATCAGATAAAATCACTTAAATTTGTCTGGAAACTTACACTGTGGCATCTTTGTCAAAGTCCTGTCATTGCATGTTGCAATAGGTGCAGGCCTGAGTGCGGTCTTAAAGGCAGTCATTTTTCCTCACTAACTTAAAGTAATCTGATCCTTCTGAAACATCAAGTTTTCCCATTGGATATAATAAGGTATTTAAAAGCCAAAAAAACACCTGGACCCACAGATTTATCTCTTAAGTAAGCAGTTAAGGAGTCAGAGGCACAGAAAAAAAAAAAAAGGCACATTCAAAATACTTTTATGCAGCCATGGTGATTCAAAGTTTCTGTGAGTGCCCCCCTGCCCTGCACCACGTCCCCCTCAAGTGGGGGAATTGGATGCCCCAAACAAAGAGCTTGTGCTCAGGGGTGCAAAGAGTTGCAGGGCTCTTAGAGGAAGGCTGTGATTTCTTCTATCTAATCAAAATGCTGCTGAAAAAAGAAAAAGTTAAAAAAAAAAAAATTATTACCTGCATCCAGCTTTGCTCCTGTTTTTAAATCCTGCTCCAGAGCTTGTATTGGCTGAACTGGGGGCTCTGACCATGTCAGAATTACTTCAACAGTGTCTTTTTTTCTTTAAAAAAATATGATTCAGCTATTTAAAAAATAAATAATATTTAGATATTATTTAGATATTTGTGAAAAAGTAGAAGTCAATGTGGCTGACCCATTTTTTTGAGAGCTTGGTACCATTTCCTCTCCTACTGAGTCTCTCTGGGCTTGGGAAAGTGTCTTAAAATCTCAGCCCTGAATCATGCAGCTCCCCTGGGAGCACATTCACAGCTCAGCACAGCACAGTCTCAAAGAGGCTGCTGGCAGTTAAACATCAAATAGCAGAGGGAAGGAAGGCTGCCCTCTCCCAGAACAGCAGGGACTGACCCATTGTCCCCCGGGGCAGGAAGAGCCAAGTGTGTGCAGCATCTGGGGAGGAGGTGGCCTGGGTCACTGCTGAAAGCTCTCCTGGTCCCTTGACCCTCACCTGCCTCCTTGGATCACGAGCAGCTTCCTGCAGCCACAAGAAGCCACCTGCTGCCAAATTTAGCAAACAGAGGATTTGTTCTAGCTGAGTTTCTGTTTTCAGCTGCCTCTTGGAGGCCAAGCAGCCAGGGACAAAGGAAAGGTCATTTGTTACCCCGTTGGTGCAGGGTTTTCTTCTCCGCTTCCCTGCCCGGAGGTTGTGTTTCATATGTGGTGTAATAAAATGGGATACTGTGGGAGAAGTTAATGGGTGGGTCAGGCCCTCCCAGCAAGAAGGCCTGTTTGATTAAAGGCTTCTGCTGAGAAACCTCTGGACTCACACCCAGGTGCACCCTCATTAGCAACTCAATCAGCACCTAGGAAAAGGGACCAGAAAACAAGGGGGGGGGGAGGACGGAGCAAAAATTGGACCGGTGGTGTGTCTCCTGTCTTGGGGAGCTTGTGTGTCTTCTGTCCCTGCAGCCTCTTTACTAAAAACGGTTGAAGTATTGAGAAATTAAGCAGCCCGCAACTGATGTGGTGTTATGTATCTTATTAGAGTAGTGTATTTGCATGTGAGATGCACAAGGATCTTGTGTGGTACCAGGGCAGGGACACTGGGAAGGCTGCCTGTCAGGTCCCCTGGGTCTCATACAGGGCTCACAACACAGCCAAGACCCTGCTGCTTTTCTTTCTTTGGTTCTTGTTCTTCTGATGTGGCAAACTCACTCCAGGCTGTAGGAAAGACCATGTGGCACAGACAAAGAGGGGGTCTGGGTACATCTCTCTTCTGTGCGGCTGCTTCAAAGCCCCATAGGAACCCCAGGAGGTCTAACTGCAGGGAGAGGAGTGATTCCACCCTTGTATGTGCTGCAGCTCTGTGGGACAGGTACCAGCTGGCACTTCTGGAGTTTTATGGAGATTTTTCACAAGGTAAATTTTAATGAAGAACAAACCCTCTGCTCCTGGCAGAACAGAACCTCAACAATTAGTCTAGTGGACTGGAAACATCTTATCTGGTTCTTTTGTCCCCATTCAGAATACAGCTGTTCCTTGCTGTGTAATTTCTCTCTCTTTTATATTTTTTTTTTTCGGGGGGTGGGGGTGGGCATTTTTTGGTGGTTTTGTTGTTTTGTTTTTTTTTTACTTGTCCCTTTTCAAGTGTCTCAGTGGTTCCCTTTATTCCTTTCCTCTTGGGTGGCTGTTTCAGGGCCATTACTCCAGGGGCTTCCTTGTAGGCAAGCTGGTTGTTGCTGAGTGAGTTTGCTGGTTGTTAGCGTTTTGCAACTGTTTCACCCTCAGTGAAAGTGAATAAAAAGGCATAATTCTGCTTCTTACTTCCTTCCTTCAAATACCTTCTTTCTCAGATATATGGTTTTTTTTTTTTACCCAGGAATCTTGCTTTTCTGCTCTCGCCTTTGCTTGTCCATTAGCAAGTAAGTGCTCGTTAGAAATATGTTCTTTTCTGTGTACTTTTGCAGGGCAGGAGGGAGCTCGCTGTAAGGCACTGGGTGTGTAAGCAGTGTCAGAACTGTTCCTGCAGTTCCTCACTCTGGGGAGCTGCTGTGTGTCAGCTGGAGCTGACTAATGCTTCTCCCGAATTAAAAGTGATGCTCAGTCAGTTATCCATCCCTAAAGGCCCCTGGGGTGGGGGGAAAGGAGGACTCCTCTGCAGTTTGGCAGTGATAGCCAGGGACAACCTGGCTTTTCCTGCACAAAGCACCTCACGAATTAGTACTGACCCACAGCTGCTAATGTTTGGCCAGGTCCCAAACTCTGACTTGTGTGTTGGCATAAAATCTTCTGGTGTAAGCCCCATTTTCTGATAGAGGCTGTGGAAGACCAATATTTTATTGTTTTACAATGTTTTAATTCTCAGACAAAGTGTTATGCTTTTATTTGCTATGGAAGTATGGAGAAGTTACGACCATATTTTTCACAAGCAAAATGTTAGGTTTAGCTTCCTCATTCATGATTTCCCGTGTTTAGTTTCTCAAAGAGATCTTCAACTCCCTTTTGTTACCAGGTGGGATGTCCCACCACATCTGAATTTAATTTATTTCTAACTAAACCTGCCCAGTTCCCTCAGCCTCTCCTCGTAGCACTTGTTCTCCAGACCCCTCACCAGCTTGGTGGCTCTCCTCTGGACATGCTCCAGCAGCACTGACCACAGCCCTCGAGGTGAGACCTCCCCAGTGCCCAGTCCAGAGACACCATCACTGCCCTACTCCTGCTGGCCACACTGGTCCTGAGACAGGCCAGGAAGCTGGTGGCCTTCTTGGCCACCTGGGCACACTGCTGGCTCCTGTTCAGCCAGCTGTCCACCAACA
>JAOTQQ010000041.1:18196623-18206853 GCA_026546715.1 Gallinago undulata
AGCTCCATTTCAGAGGACATGGTCCGAAGTTGGGGTAGGGGAGGTTTAGGTTAGATCTTAGGATTCCTGAGAGGGTGATCAGGCACTGGAACAGCCTGCCCGGGGAGGTGGTGGAGT
This sequence comes from Gallinago undulata, assembly GCA_026546715.1. Lineage (NCBI taxonomy): Eukaryota > Metazoa > Chordata > Aves > Charadriiformes > Scolopacidae > Gallinago > Gallinago undulata. The sequence goes on from JAOTQQ010000041.1 coordinate 18,196,741, forward strand.
CACCATCCATCCCTGGAGGGATTTAAGAAAGGTGTAGAGGTGGCACTTCAGGGTGTGCTCTAGTGCCTGAGATTGTTGGGGGTTTTTGTGTGTGTGGTATGGTTGTCTGGTTGGACCAGATGATCTCAAAGGTCCCTTCCAACCATGACAATTCTGTGAGTACTATTATAAGTTTCCTAACACTCTGGTGAGTCAGCTGAGAAAACTGAGGAGCTCACTGAGGAACTACATGGTCAGGGTCATCAGTGAGGTAAGCACAGGAAGGACTGGAATGTGGAAGCCCCAATTCTCAAATTTCTTAGCCCTTTTCAGTCTCCTCTATTCTTTCCCCACGTCTCAGTAGGTAAGTCTGAAGGCAGGAGTCCTTGGTGCCTTTTTACCATATCAGATCCAGCTGGTCCCAAATACCCCAAAATATCTGTGACTTCACACCAAGACTGTACAGCTCAGGTCAGCGTCCTGAGCACTGAGTCACCAAACCGAGCATTCAGGTCTCAGACTGGTGGGCTCTGTATTCAGATGATGGAAGAGGGAAAGGTTGAAAGGCTGGAGACCAAAGAACAGGAGACCTGGTTTTAACCAGAGCAGCAAAAGTAGGGAATGCTGTGTGGAGACTCGTAGGCTTTTTTGATAACACAGTCACAATCTCATCATGAATAAAACAATATGTTTCACTTGACCACTCCATCTAATAAGAATTCACCTCCACTGGATTCTATCGTTTTCAAAGTAATGAAATTTCTGTATCACCTTGAAGGAGATAATTTGACCCCTGTGTTTATATGCGTGTACGTGACAGCAATTTCTAGGAGGACCCCGGTAGGTCCATCGCTGCTCACGTTTTTGATGCAGGAGAAAGGGTTCTTCTCAGGTTTATTCGTTCAGACAGCTAGCTGGGAATCATGGGTTTGAAACAACTATTCCGCCCCCGCTGTGTTTGATGCTCTTTTTCCACACCAAAAAAGCTGTCAGGTGGTTTAGGCAAAATCACTGTGGATGCTAAATTGCAAAGAGGAATCCTTTACGTGAAAGGGGAGTGTGCAGATGGGGAGTGAAAGCAAAATAGCTCTTGTGCCTCAGATATGGATTTAGTTGATTTTGAAATAGTTTTGAAATATTCCCTTATGAGTATGGCCTTAGAGGTGCTACTACCCTTTATTGTTGGGTTTTTTTTAGGTGGAAATTTATAATGGTTTCACGTTTATGCTGGGAGAGGTTGTGGGAGGCAATAGACTGCCCAGCTGCCGTGGGCACTTGTGTATGTAATCTTAGCATGTTCAGCCAAATCCATTCCCGGTGCAGAGACTTCCACACACCTTGTTCCATAGATAAACCAGGAAGCTGTGAGTCTGGGACACTTCCCTCTTTAAGCAGTGCAAACACACATGAAACTAGAAGGGGAAGCAGTTTCAAGGGAGGTGTTTTTCTAAACAATTTCTGAATGATTCTCACTTTTTAAGAAATGTATATTTTGCAAAAACATGTAGTCCTCACTCTGCATGCAATAAGCGTAAATCACCCCCTATAGTGAAATTATGCTTGTAAAGGAGAGAATTGTTTTCATTTTAAAGTTGCATTTACCCTTTGCTTTTTCTGGTATAAAGCCTTTGCGTTAAGTCTCAGAGTGGCTCATTGGAGATGTTCTCCAGTGGGAGCATGTGTGGTGGACAGGCACGGCTGCTGAAGAATGCCGGTGTGCTGCCGCAGCGTGGGAGCGGTGGCTCCTGCTCCAGTCCTCTCTGCCCAGAGCAGACCTTGAGAAACCTTTTTGCTTCAGAGGAAGGTCCCCCACCCTGTCTTTGTTCCAAGATTGTGCTGAGCAGTTAGGGCATATTATTAAGGAAGGGGTTTTATGTGGAGGTCTCTCTGGAGAGACCTTATAGTGGCCTTTCAGTCCCTAAAGGGGGCTACAGGGGAAACAGTTTTAAACTGAAAGAGGGGAGATTTTGATTAGACATTAGGAAGAAGTTCTTTGCTATGAGGGTGGTGAGACCCTCACCCAGGTGGCCCAGGTTGCCCAGGTGAGAAGCTGTGGCTGCCCCATCCCTGGAGGGGTTCAAGACCAGAACAACCTGGAGCAACCTGGTCTGGTGGGAAGTGTCCCTGCCCAGGGCAGCGGGGTGGGAATGGATGGTCTTTTAAGTCCCTTGCAGCTCTAACCATTCTGTGATTTGATGTGCTACGTGGGAACAGAAAAAGGTTTTAAGGCATTTGGATGCTGAGCTCCCATTAAAAATAGAGGAGAACGGCATCTGTATTGCCCAGGCAGCTTCCAGAACATCAGTCTTAGTGGTAGTATTAATTATAATCCATTCGTATTAACTATAGACGTGCTTCCAGAAATGAGCCAAAAGGTCTAAGAGAATAGTCACTGCCTGGCAGAGCTTGGTTAGCCCTGTTTGCACAAGGGTCTACTCGACTGGAGTGGGAATTTTGATTTGTTTTGTTTGGGTTTTTGAGAAAATGTCAGGATTTAACCAGCATAACAGTAGGTTCTGGCCAGCGTGTCACTGTCAGCTCTTTTCCAGCTAGATGGGAATGCACGCGTCTTTTGAGCAGCATAGCTGGCTCATGCGAGCAGTCCTGCTACCCGGCTGTCTCCTGGAGCTCTCTGGGATGTCACTCCCGTGGGCACATGGACAGCAGGATCAGGCCTGGGCTAACGTGCTGCATCTCAGCTTTGTGCCTGCAAATGGGTCGGATTTGCCATTTGTAGTTGTAGTAAGACCATCGTCCTTTTTGAAAGCACGCATTACCAGTGCCATCCCAGCTACTGTTGAATAAACTGCAGCTCAGTTTTGATAAATAATTATCTAAAAATGAAGATGTAAATAGTTGGTTATTTTAGTCAGATGCCTTTTTTGATTCTGGGACCTAATGGCTCTGGGGTACGTAGTTTTGTTGTCTGGTCCAGAAATGGAAAATTTTTGCAGTGCTGCTTTTTTATTTATGGTCCCAGATGGAAAGTACTCAAGTCCTAATATCCCTCCAGATTTCTCTGTGGCACATTTTCCCTACTCTTCTGAGGGCGTACAACAGAGGGAATTCTACATGCTGCATTTAGGTATAAATGCTACATGCTTTCCTCATTTCTTAAATACATTTCTTGGATACTTAATAGTGGGAAAGAGCGCTGTTCAATGTTTCTGCCCTGCGTACTGTGTGATGTGAGATGTTAGAGGAGACGTTTGCTGTTGCAAAATAATATCTCCGCTGAATTCACTGCTCCAGAGGAGCCTGAAGAGCAGGCTGAGAGCCTGGTGCACCATCGGGTGCAAGTTTAGCCCTGGCCTCGGAGCTGTGGCTCATGAGAAAGGATGGAGAGCTGCTGGACCTCAGGTTTGCACGGGAGCACCCGGCAGACAGCGGCCACGGGGTTTGGCCCAAGCTCCCTGGCTAAACGGAGGCCTCACTGCTCCAGTGCAACACTCTGAGGACAGTGAATTAGCTTTGACATAAATACCTCTTTGCCCATCTTGTACAGGGTATCTGGAAGAGAAATTGCTAATGAGTCCCAGTAATGGGTGTGAGCTCCCAAACATTTAAGCAGAGCTAATGAGCAAGCAATACCTTTGTAATCCTCTGTCTTCTGTTCTTCCCATCTCTTCCAATGTGTATTTAGTAGTAAAAATGTTCTGGGCCTTGTCATCTTTTGTTATTATTGTTCATTATGTGGGATCCCTGGGAGGCATTTGTGTCTTCAATGCGAGTCAACATACTGCTTAGCAGATAATCTTGAAGCTCACCCTTGGCGAGTGAGAGAAAGTGAAAGGGTTGCTTATGGAGACAATGAACTCTTCAGCTTCTAAGACTGAAACAATAGCAGAATATGACAGTTAATGAGGAGGGAAGCAACATGAATTGGTTTTTTTCTGGGAGGTTTGCTTGTGCTTCTCAATCTTTGGGGCAATTAAGTTGGAAAAGTCTTACTCAGGATAGATGTTTAAACTATGGTGAAGGTGATTGTTGAAGAATCTCAGCCTTAACATTCCTCTTATCCCAGAGGGTGATTCCCGCTTTTAATGCTAAGAAGTTCTAAACAGCAGAAATTGAATTTTTAAACCCCAGGTCTAAATCAACGGGGTAGCTTAAATAAGCACAAAAGTTTAAAACTAAGAAGGAAATATCACATGGCTCCTAAAGAAAAATTAAGAACTGCCAAAACCCAGCTTGAGCTAGACTCAACGCCAAGGGAAGTAAGCACATAGAATAAAGATCTTGCAACCAAATAATTACAAGCGAGGAAACAGTGAGGGGCCAGGGGGAGATGCATGATGCAGTGAGGATGGGTTGTAATTAAATTTAACCCATGGAGTGAAGCTCCAAAACTAAGAAACTGCTTTGCCTTTCTGTTCAGGAAAGATGATTCAGTTGGACCTGATCAAGACAATACCTTCCCACCCTGGTTCAGTGCCTGGGGTGAACAAAGGGAAGGTGACTCAGTAGCTCAGAGGTGTGAAGGTGAGGCCATTACCACATTCAAGGTAGATAGATGGAAACTTTGAGAGTTTAGTGAACATGCCTGAGGGGTTGGTTATCTTTCCCAGAATTCTGCTACCTTTTTTACACAAAGTCCTAGTGTTGAAATAAGCATTTTATTATTTCATTTTTAAATAAATCTGTGAAGTCGGAGTTTACACCATTTGACTAAAGAACAGGAAATCTGAGGGACAGGCAGACATGCTAACCTCACCTCAGTACGTATGCAGGGCTATAGACCAATTTGGGAAGCAGAGAATAAGCAAGATTAAATGCAAAGTGGGAAAAAAACACAACACAGCGTTTTCAGGGATTGTGCCAAATTTATATGATCCCTTTAAGTAATGAAATAACTGACAAAGAAATGCAGGGAACAGAAATTATTTGATGCCATGATTCATTGGGTGTTAGATAAACCAGAGAAGACAGGGATTAGAAAGTAACACTAGCATTTGGGTAACGGGGGGATGGCAGGAAGACGTATTGCAGCGTTGGGGGGAGGTTTCTAAGACTTCATCAAGGAATGTTGTCATTAGTGACCTTGGCTCAGAAAGTGGAGGGAGTTAATGAAATAGGTTTCTGTTACAGACACAAAGTTGTGACACACCTCAATAAAAGGAAGATCAAGGTACTGTGCAAGAAGAATTGGATGACCTTGTAGATTAAGAAGTAGAAATGTTATAAAATGGAATAGTACCAAGTACAAGGTTATTCATCTAAGGATTAAACAAAATCCACTTTGCTCTAAACTGGGCTTGTAATTTAGAGAGGAGTGAGGCGGAGAGAGATGCTAGTGGTTTGGTCCAGGTAAGAATTGCTGCTTTTGCTTTGTTTATAAATTTGGTTATTTATTGCAGAAAAGGATTAAGCTAATCTTGTGCAATGAGTTTTTTGAAAACCTGAACTGTATTTTGCAATGTGAGATGCCACTGTGATGCACCTGGGGAAAAAAGCAAACACAATCCTTATCTGCAGAGTTGTTAGAGAGGGGCATTAAAGCTGTTGTGCATCTGGAACCAAGAGTGAAGGTCTGGTCTGGTCACTCATGTTCAAGAAGGGTGAATTTAGGAATATGTTCCACGACGGTGTGCTTCAATGGAAAGGTAATACAAAGGGAGAGGATCATTTTTTGTCACAGAGTAAAGTGATGCCAAAGAGGCAATGTGACTGCAGTCTGCAAACCTGACAGGGGTTTGTCCTGTGTGTCTGAAGGAATAATTGAGGCTGACAGAGAGTCTTGGTACGAGAGCGGCACGGTACAGGCTGGAGAGGAATATATTTAGGCTAGACATTAGGAGAAGCTGTGAGGCTCTGAAGCAGACTTCCACTTACAGGATTTGGTACAGCACAATTTTGTTCCTGTCAAAGAACAGAGGAAAAAATATGACTAGTTTGAGACGGAACCTGGTCTGGACAGGATACCTTTACCTGTGGCAGAAGGAAACAGGGCTCAGGTGGTTCAGGGGGAGTCTTTGCATTCTGGCTCATGAAGAGTGAGGGAAGCTGCCCCGTGTCCCCGGGGATCCCAGTTTTACATATACAAAGTAGGAATGATTCCACATTTGTGCTAAAGCATACTTGACTGTACTTGGTGCTACACTCTGAGAGCTGAGGGAGAGGAAGCCGTTTGGCTGGGGAGATGGTCTGTGTAGCAGGTGAGAGGAGTGTGCCAGCAGGTAGGAATCTACCCGGCAGCAATGAAATGACAGGATTTCCAGCAGCTTTTTTTAATGAGATCATCCTTTGAGACCTCGAGGAAGCACATGAAAGCGAGATAAATTGCAACTGAATTCTCTCTAGAGAATTCTCACCTATGATGAGCCAGTGCATCATGGTGTGTTTCTGCAGAGGGATGGCTAGGTGTGCTGGAGGAGTTCACCTCACTCTCTTAATTAGGTGGATTTTTTTTATCTTTCTCGTCCCTCTTTCTGTAGTTTCTGGTCTGTCTAGTTTTCAGATCACATCACGAAATTTCACAGCTGCCCATTTGTAAAAGGGTATATATTTATAATTGCTACAATACAATTTGTAGGTGTTCAGTTTTATAAAAGGAGGCACCTAAGCATCGGCAGCCTAAGTACTGTTCTGATCTGAGTAACCAGGTGATTGTTCCTGGGAAGAAGACCGTATTTTTATGATTTACCAAACCATTTATTTTCCAGGCAAAGGACTTAGAATTTTTTATCGTATTTATTCATGAAGAATTTTGAGATGAAAATGAACAACCTGTAGAAATAATGATAACAAGTCATGCTGCCGTTTTTGAGCAAAACCTTGCTTTCGTTTGTGTTTTGTCTACCATGAAGTGATTTCTAACCCACTGCAGGCACAGCGTCCTCTCATGCACCATTCTGAGGAACCAGGTAGGCTGAGGTTTGATTCCGAAGCACAGTTTGGTCATGGCTATGTGCTGGAAATCCAGCGGGGTCCTGAATAGGGCAGAAACAGCAGTATCGAGCAGTCCGTTGGTTGAGTGTCTGCATCTTTCCCTTAAACTGTAGAAATGGACAAAGACACCATCTTTGTGTAATATTTCATTTTTTCTGCCAGCCCTGGCGCCCCTGATCACAGGCATCCTTCCAAGATGCTGAGTGCAACGTTTGGAACAGCACATTCTTGTTCTTGTGAAAAATCAAGCTTGAATGGCTCAGAATAGGGCCGTCTTTCATGAAGCAATGAAATGACCGCTTGTCAACCGCTTCTCGCAGGACACTTGTGTCAGGCGGTGGGAAGGAACTCCAGCTAGCTTGCCAAGGACAGCACGGTGAAATGCTACGTGGTGCTGCGGAAGCGCCACTGGGGGAACATGTTGGGGTGGTGAAGCTGGGGGACTTGTGGGCACCCAAGACCTTCACCACCCAGCATGTTTCCTTGCAGATGGTTGTGACCGTTCCAGTCTCTCCTCTTTAATTTTAAATTTTTATCTGCATCTGTGATATGGACTAAAGGCTTTCATGATTGTCCTGGAATTTCGCTTAGTTTGAAGGAAGCTGCCTTTACAAGAATATTTCATTGTTGTGAGTGGCACAAAAGATGTTATACGTTGTTAAATGTGGTGACTGTTCTTGTCCTACTGACCCTCCAATGCAAGTGGCTAAAAACACTCCTGCAGAGGTTGCAGAGAGGGAGTGGTCCTTCTCCTCAGGGCTGCTCTCCAGCCATTTTCTGCCCAGTGTTTGTGCCTGGGATTTCCCTGACCCAGATGCAGGACCTTGCACTTGGCCTGGTTGAACTTCATGTGATTTGCAAGGGCCCACCTCTCCAACCTGTCCAGGTCCTTCTGGATGGCATCCCTTCCCTCCAGCATGTCGACCGCACCACACAGCTTGGTGTTGTTGGCAAACTTGCTGAGGGTGAACTCACTCCCACTGTCCATGTCATTGACAGAGATTTTGAACAGCACTGGTCCCAGTTCTGACCCCTGAGGAACGCCACTTGTCACTGACTTCCGCTTGGACATTGAGCAGTTGACTCAACTCTTTGAGTGTGGCCATCCAGCCAATTCCTCATCCACCACTTCTTGTGAGATGCTGTAACAATATTGGAAGAATACAGGTAGAATAGAGGTAGAACAGAGTGTCATTTTGTGCAGATTGCATTACAAGGCATGTAGTGACTCACAGAACACCAATGGGAAAGAGGCAAGAGGTCTGACTTTTTAATGACATTTTGCAAGTGCTTTGAAAAGATGGTAGCCAGTCTCCATACATACTTTGCTTTTCTGCCTAAAATTTACCTCAAAGGAAGTGGTAGCAGCAGTGACAGTTTTGGCAGAGAACAGCTGCTGCTCTTGAATGGTGTGTGGACCTACCTGGCAAACTGAGGTCTTTGTAATTCTGGCTTCCTCTTTGTCCTTCTTCGCTGGGTAGCTCCTCCTCCTCAGCAGCACGCAAAAGAAAGAACAAACCCACAAACCCACACGCAAGTAAGCAATGGGTCTAATGCAAACAACACAAGGGGTTAGCCATACTCTAAAGAAACAGGTCTTTATAGATCTTTGTAAACCTTAGGACAAGGAACAACAGGCTGGTTGCATAAAATGATGTCAACTTAAAAAGAGAGATAAGGGTTGCCTCTGGGAGAGAGCCTGTTAGCTATGATATCTGCCTTGGATTCATGTGAAAGGAGTTTGTGGAATCCTTGTTGAGTGAGGTGCGAATCTGGGGAAGAAGGAGGAAGTAGTTCTAGCAGACACAGCATGAGGCAAAGGGTGGATGCTCTGCTTCACAGGAAAAATTCCTCCTGGCCAAGTTGGGGGTGCATTAATGGGAAAGGCAAGCATGGTTGCTGAAACTGAAATTAGTCATTTGAGGACTTTGCCCTTTTTCCTTCCCTCCCTTCTCATTGTCTGGTCTCCTAATTAATTTCATGGTGTCTGCATGCACATCGTAGTCTCATCCCAAGAACTTGCTGTCCAGCTGTGGAGAGCCTCTGACATTGTCTGTCTGTGTGAGGAGATGGCAGGATTGTGTGCCTGTGCTCAAATGAGCACTGCCACATGCCGTGTTTGCACTGCAGCAGTGTATAATGAGGTAGAACTTACTCATCCATCTGTCTTTCACAGAGAAAAGCATCTTGCATCTATTTTCTTTTCTGAAAGAAAGTGCAGGCAATTAAAATCATCCCTAGGTCTCCCTGGCTTCCTGCTCCTAGTTCTCAAGAATGAATCAAAACCATGAGAGGAAATTGTATTTGGTCTTGTACTTTCTAGAGGCCTGGAGTAGAAGAGCTGGAAAGAAAAGAAATGAGATATATTTATAAACCAAAAACTCAGAGTACATTCATCTGACAATTCAAGGTCTTACTTGAGCAGACACACTGATGCAAGGAATAGGTATGTGCGCGTAAGTGTCCCTTATTCCTCTTTCCTAAATAATAAGAGGCTACAATGCTGAAGCTGCTAATCCAAGTTCTTTAATAATATGTTTTTTTTCCTATTTTATCTCATTCTTTTGCTTCAGTGTTTTTTATGCAGTTGTTTTTGTGCTGAAGCATATAATTTTGTAGTTCCTTTCTGGATTAAAAGAGGGAAAATGCAATGGAACAAGTTGCTATTTTAGGCTAGTGTAGGTGGCTTTGGTAGGCACTCACCGTCTCTGCTGCTGTCACTGGGCAGGCTCTTACCTCTGAAGGTGAGTGAGTAGACACGAGTAGAATGGAAAGTGAGGTGGATTGAACACTGGATGAAAGACAGAGCTCAGAGGGTTGTCATTAGGGGCACAGAATCTAGTTGGAGGTCTGTAACCAGTGGAGTCCCCAGGGGTCAGTACTGGGTCCGCTCCAATATATTCATCAATGACCTGGATGAAGGGATGGAATGTACCCTCAGCAAATTTGCTGATGACACAGAACTGGGAGGGTGGCTGACACACCAGAGGGCTGTGTACCCATCCAGAGAGACCTGAACAGGCTGGAGAGTTGGGCAGAGAGGAACCTGATGAAGTTAAACAAGGGCAAGTGTAGGGTGCTGCACCTGGGGAGGAATAACCCCCTGCACCAGGACAGGATGGGGCTGACCTGCTGGAGAACAGCTCTGAGGAGAAAGACCTGGGAGTCTTGGTGGACAACAGGATGCCCATGAGCCAGCAATGGGCCCTGGTGGCCAAGAAGGCCAATGGCATCCTGGGGGGCATC
>JAOTQQ010000041.1:18206941-18224778 GCA_026546715.1 Gallinago undulata
AGCTCCATTTCAGAGGACATGGTCCGAAGTTGGGGTAGGGGAGGTTTAGGTTAGATCTTAGGATTCCTGAGAGGGTGGTGAGGCACTGGAACAGCCTGCCCAGGGAGGTGGTGGAGTCACCATCCATCCCTGGAGGGATTTAAGAAAGGTGTAGAGGTGGCACTTCAGGGCGTGCTCTAGTGCCTGAGATTGTTGGGTGTAGTGATTGTTGTGGTGATGGGGTGTTGGGGTTTTTTTTTGTTTGTTTTGTGTGGTTTGTTTTTTTTTTTTTTTTTTTTGTTGGACTTGCTGCTCTCAAAGGTCCCTTCCAACCATGAAGATGCTGTGAAATTCATCTGGCTTCCTTGGTAAGTCACGTGTGATGTTGTGATCAGGGAAGGTGATGGAACCTGAATTTTCCCGAGCGAGTGTGAAACCTCTGGTAAGTGAGGAGGCAGATAACAGGAACAATTCTGGGAGCGGAAGTCAGTGATTTTATTATTGGTTTGTCCATGGAGATACCTCTCCCAGTGACAGCCCGACAAATGGCACATGTGTTATCATTCCAGCCACTTTCCCACTTGTGCACAAGGTGTAGGACAGCTTTGAGAGCTCTTTGAGCTGCTTGAACTGCCCCTCACCTGTGTCGTGGTTTAGCCTCGAACGGCAACAAAGGACCACGTGGCTGCCACGCGCACTCAGCAGGGCGCTAACCGCCGCTGCGGCCAGGAGGGGAAAATGGAAAGAAAAAGGCAAAAACTCGCGGGTTGAGACAAAGGCACTTTAACGGAACAGCAAAGGGCGCAAGAAACAACAACAATAACACTGACGGAGAAGTATACAACCGCGATTACGGTACCGCCGCTTGCCGACCGCACGCGGAACGGGCCCGACCGTTCTGCTCCCTCTCCCCGGGGGAACTTCCTCTTCCGGTCCCCCCACTTCCGGTCCCCCCACTTCCGGTCCCTCCCCTTTTCCCGGCTAGCTCCGGCCACCCCCCTGGGCATGGCCCCCATGGGATGGAATACCCGTGTCCCTGCTAGGGCCTGGGGAGAAATGAACCCTTTCTCCACCAGACCCAGTACAACCTGCTTTCAGGCATCCGTGTTTTTGCTGCCTCCGACAGGATGGCACTGAAAGCGTCCCATTTATTTAATGGAAACAGGGAACTACTGAACCTCAGACTTCTCTCTGCCCTACAGGAAGGAAGCACGTGGCTGGCGCGGGAGATTTTCATAGTGTGCCTGGTACTTCTGCCCATCGACTATGGGCAGACAAGCTGATTGAAATAATCCCTCCCCCCCTTAACAAATGGGGGGACTTTCCACCCCAGCTTGCCTTGGAGGTGATGGCCCCTGAGACGCTCCTCCCAGACAAAGGTTTCATTCACAAATGACCAAACTGGTCTCCTGGCTCCCCAGCTGCGTTCCCCCCATTAGCATCTCCCTATTCCCTTTTCCCTACCTGCTGGGGAAGCTCCCAGCAGCTCCATGATTGCTGCTCTGCTCTTGTACAACGCATAAAATATAGGTTGGAGGTTTGGGGTTTTTTTTCCTGCCCCCAGCCCTCCCTCCCCTCCCCTCTCAGATGATGGATGGGCTGCAAATGGGCACCGTGGAAGTCAAATACGCTGGGGAAATGTCAGCGTGTGCTGCCACAGGGAAACGCCTTGCTGAGGTTCCCCGGCAGAGCAGCGGGACGTTCCATTGCCACCAATCCCAACAGCTGGGGACAGGCCCCCAGCTCTCCCCAGGACCCCCGTTAGACCCACGTGCTGTCTTGGGGCTGGGGTCGTGCCTGCAGTGACTGCGTGTGCAAAGCACCTGGGTGCCCTGCTCGCAGCGCTGCCACCTCCATTAGAAGGTATGGCTGACAATAAAAATCTCCATATTAAAGGAGTGGGAAAGGCAACTGAAAAGGTAGCGTTGTTATAAAACAGAGGATCCCACCTATAAGCAGATGGTAATTAAAATGCAGGAGGTTTCTGGAAGCGGCTCTGTTTTCTAAACATGAATTCATGTCGAATGCACCTTCTGCAGCAGTGGGGACTGTAAGAGTTGTGTGGGAAAGCAATCAGCACCCTTTCTGTGCACCCACTTAATAGATAAGCAGTGGTATTGAACGCAATGGGCAGGTTTCTTCAGCAGAAGCATGTTATGTAGAGGCACTTGTCTGACCGTACACACAAGCATGCAATCAGTGTTTTCTGACTGCCTCTTACCCAGACAGTCGTGTGGGCCACCCACAGAGGACTAAGACATCTCTCGGGTCCTGAGCTTTTCCGAGCTCTGTGGCTCACTGAGGAGGGCTGAGCTGCTCGCCCGGGTGGCAGAGCCTGGGCTGTGCCACTGCCATCCTTTGTGGCCTTAGGAGGTCGGTGGATCTCCTGCCACTTTCGTCGCTTTTCCTGCACAGTGGAAATGAGGGTGTTTGCCCCGTCTGGAATGCTGTGGGGGCTCACAAGTCTTCTTCTGAGACGTCCGGCAAAAGGGCAAAAGGCAGAACTGTCTGGCTTCCATACCCGGTGCTCCTGTGCCCCCAGACACCCTGGAGACGGGAGAGGTTGTGGAAACCTGGAGGACAGGGTAGCTGGATGCTTCAGTATCTCACCTGATGTTTGTGGAGGTCTGAACAGGCTTTCTCGGCAAGACAAATAAGAGAAACTGCTTTGAAGAGTTCCATGGTCACACAGGGACATTTTACCCATAGCTGCACAATTGGAAGGACCTAAAAGATGGACAACATAAGATCTGTTTTGCAGAACTTGTGATTTTTACCATCAAAGTCCCTGGTGCATTATTAGACACATAGCCATTGTACCTGTACTCTGGGTGACCTTCATCAGCTCTTGGTAGCTGCCCTAGGAGGGACCAAGGACTGAAAGGTCCTGGACACTGGACCCAGCTCTCACCAGCAGGATTTCTGCCGGATGGGAGGTTTGGAGGCTTCGTGGGGCATCAGCCTCCAGGGCCCCATCAGCAGCAGGTTTCAATGACTCTGACGTCAGGCATCAAATGAGACAAAAGAATCTGCTATTGCAAATTAAAAATTTATTTGAAGGCTACAAATTGCAACCAGACTCATAACATGAAAGTATTGGCCAGCTTTCTCTTCAGTTGTTAATTGGGACTCTGTCCTTACCGGCACCTTTCTTGCTTCTGTTAGATTCCATTTTGTTTCCCTCCCGTGTCTTCATCAGGCACGTAGATGCGTGTAGATGTGCAAGTGTGGCTACAGCTGAACAGGAGCCAGGGTGGTAACTGGGTTCTCACAGGCTGCTGAAGCTGGGAGGCGCACTGGGGGAGGTTCCTATTGATGCTCAGTGTCTGCATATCCCTACTCTTCTCCTTTTTTTTTTTTTTTTACTGCTGAATTTTTCCTAGCAGTAATGCAGTATTCTTTATTATAAGCCCATCACCCACTTGTGTTGCTAGTCCTGCTTGTTTATGAAAACAGATTTCTCTGTCTAATCTCCTCCTTACTGTAGAGGTGTAGTTGTTCTTTATTTCAGCGTACGACGTGTCACTGAGTACAGCGATGCTGTAGTCTCCGTTCCGTGCCCCAGCCTTAAAGATGTTTTCAAGAAAGAGGAGAGAGAAAGAAGAATCCGAACTCCCATCCTACCTGTGTCTTGGAGAAACTGCTGGACAGCCGAGGCTACGTCTTTGAAAGCCAAGGGGCTGCTCAGGTTATGAACTTCTCAAGCAATAACTTGGCGTGGGTGAGCGCGGGCACAGAGAGATGTGTGAGCCCATTAATCATAGCGGGGCAGCTGCCAGCTCCCTGGCTTCTTTAATTGGGGCCTTCTAACAGTTACGCTGTTTGGAGGTTTTCTTGGTACTGCTGATAAAGGATTTTGTTCCTGTCTTGTGAGGCCACGCAGAGACAGCAGACTCGGGAGCTTAATTCAAGGCTGCTGAGTGACTTGCAGCTACTGGGGGAAATTATGTCTCAGCATTGTTTTCCTTCTGAAATTGCTGCCTTGGCAGCATCTCGAGGAGTTTTGCATATTAGTGCCTTTAAATTTCCGGTTCCTCAGACTGCTCTATCTTCACAGTTTCCAGTCATTGCATTTTTATCAAAGATATCCATGGAAGTAAACAGTCTTGAAGGGTGCATTGTTCCAATATCCAATCGGGGAAGCGGGAGTGGAAGCATTCCTTAATGAAGGGGGGAGGGGAGATTGGAAAGTATGCTATATGCAGCATAATAGGTTGAAAAATCACACATCTGAATGCAGATTACGTCCCAAATGATAGACTTTAAAAGATTATTATGCTTAAAAGAGCCCCTTTCACTCACTATGATGTGTCTGTCTAGGGACAGGCTTCGGTGCTCACTTGCAAACAAGCCACACTCAGAATTGTGAATTTTCACACCCCCGTTTGCCTTTTTTCCCCCTCCCCAGCTGTCACTCACTGCCTTCTTCCCAGCAGGAAAAAGCAGGGATGTTTGTCGGAGGAGAAGGCAGCGCATCCCCCGGTTCTCACAAGGAGATGGTGGCCTGCCCAAGCCTTGCCATCCTGTGGGGTCACAGGAAAACTGGGTTTTCCAGGGGTAGCTTTCTTCCAGCTTCACCCAGCTGCACAACTGCAAACACAGAGAAAGAATTTTTCCTGAAACTGCCTTCTCCTTTTGCATTTAAAGAGTTGCAAACTCTATAACCAAGAATATGCAACACAGTGGAGCTGAATCGGGATGTTTATGCCAATGTACCTGCTTTATGTGGCATCGACCGTCCCTTTATAATAAAGTTACTGTGAGAGTTACCTCCCCCCCTCGACATGGCTTGATGCTGCATGGCTTTTGCGTGTGTTTATCAGCTCAATGTGCAGCCCTTTGTCTACACGAAATATCCTTTGTAGGTCAGCTGCTGCAGGGAGCTTGCCTGTGTGCAGGGCTTAATTGATCTCTCAGCTCTTTCCCATTCTCCACTTTATTTTTCTTACAGAGCTCATCCCTTCCCTCCCATTTCTCCTTCCCAGGAGAAAGGCAAGAGGATGATGACGATGCCCCCTCTGCTCACGGACCCTGCTGAGACAGTGATTTTGGCCGCAAGAGAGACTTTACAGGTATCTTGCACTTCACCTCCCAACCTTCCTCAGTGAAAAAAGGGGAAGAAGGATCATGCACTTCCAGTGATCTGACGTTTTTCCTGGGACCTTTGCTGAAGCTCTTCCTGCCCTAGCAATACCTATAAATCAGCCTGGGCTTGGTTTTTACCCTGCAACCCCACGGTGCAGCCCGCAGTGCAGAAGGCAGCGTGATCGGTGTACGTTGGCTTCACAGAGTTTCAGAGCAAAGACAGTGAACAGGAAGGTTCTGCCCTGGGGGGTTCCTAAGGTGTTACATTATCTGGGTTTCCAGACCCTCCTGAGCAAGAGGGGATTTTTGGAAGGGGCTTACTTTCTCCTAAAAAATCTCACTCCTGCCTAGTACATGCTAGTTAGCAAGCAGTGCTACAGACTTGGTACGACATCATGGGATGAATGAGCAGGGGATAATTGCTAGAGCCTGGGGATAATCTCCTCACTGTGTTTAAGCACCCTAACACCCCTCTGACTTTTCTGTGGCGCTCTTCTTGCCATAATAATGCTAATAGACTTTTTAAATGATAATAAAATTGATTCACATCCTGGGAAAAGTGCAGCTCAGACGTAGTTGGATATTTTTAAATCTGTTTGGATTTTCAGTAGTAAAAAGGAGGGCAAACAATACGATCTCACTTTAGGTTTAGTATCAGTGGAGGCTGTGGATGCAGTTCAAACTCTGCAAGGCTCCTGGTGGGAATGTTTCACAAAAGACACTTTCTCTCCTTTGGAATAAATGCCACTGAATAGTGTAATTTATTTCTTAATTATTTTTCCAGGGCCCCTCTGTGTCCAGCATGCTCACAAACACTTCACATAGAGATTTGCTTCTTTGGAGTAGCATGAGGGAAGATCAGCAGTGAGGATTTGCTTTCTATGCATGGCATGGCTTGCCTCCTCTGCGTGAGCTTGCTCTTGTTCCTAGGATACACTTTCCTGACTTAATTTATGGGCTTGCTTTATTATTTTTTCCCTTTGGCTGAGATCTGTTTTGACTTTCCCACTAAGCTCCTTTCTGAGCAGGGGCAAAACCAACAACACTGAATTTATTTAAGTGGAATTAAAGGGCAGTCCTTGTGCTGAGGCCGGGGCTGGGCTGCTAAAGCATGCTCAGCCTCCTGAGGTGCTAAAGAACCTCATGTTTCATTCAAAAGCCAACTGCGCTGAATAGCAGAGAGCCACTTCTAAGGACTGCAGTTGGGCTCTAACACCAGCAGCACAGAATGAAAGATGGGGCCTTAGGAGGTGATGGGATATAAATTAAAAAGAGAAAAGACTTGACCAACCACATTACTTTAAGGGCCCAGCCAGTTTTGTTGCCCCAGAAGCAAGGTCTGGAAGGTGATGTAGTCCCTCTGCTCCTATGGTGCAATAGTTACTATCAAAAATGGGTGGGATAGTTAATGCATAGAAACATTAAGAGATGTTTTCATTAACAAAAATGAAATTCACCTTCTTCAGTTGCATTATGAATTGCAAAGAGGGATCGGTATGAATTGCAAATAGGGATCAACAGATGGTCCTTGAAAATTCAGCCCTACTTTGTGTCTTCACAGCTATTTTCCTTGTTCACATGCATGCTGTGGTTTGGTTTTCCTTGTCCTTGTTTAAAAAGAGAAGGAAATGGAAGCATTCATCAGGACTATGTAGAAGTGCAGAGACTGGACAAGATGGAGCAGAATATAAAACGTGAGATTTTTGTGACCATACCAAGGGTACCCTCACAAGGGGACCACCACGTAAGAGGCACATCTACCTCAGCAAAAGAAGGTGTTTCTCGGAGCGTTAAGAGCAGCTCTGGTAGCTGGTTCCTCAGTGTGACCCGATGCTACATCTCATGCAGTAGATTGAAAGCATTTGGCTGGAGGAGTCTTTCAGTGCAGTGCCCGCTGCACTGGTGGGTGGAGGGAACTCTCTGTCCATGTGAGACAAGGTCTATTTCTTTTGTGCTTGTTTTTTCCCCTTTTGTAGAGTCCTTTGTAGAGTTCAAGAATTTACCTTCTTTCCCTCTTAAGTGGAATTACTCTGGCATTACTGGAATCTTACTTACTTTTCCCTCTTAACTGGAATTACTTTAGAATTACTCTGGGAAACACTGAGGAAATGTGATTATGTCTGTTTATCAAATTCAGTCTCTCTGCCTGATGCTGAATAAACAAGGCAACAGGTAACCTGAGTTAATGAATCTTCCAGCCCTACCCCTAGAAGGGCAGAGATGGCTGAGGAGATCCAGTAACTCCAGAGAGTCGGAGGTTCAAGATCCCTTCTCGTGCCTTCAGGAGGTGGCCGCTCCACCGAAGCTGCAGCTGGTTGTCAGGGGGTGGCAGAAGAGAAAGGTGTCATTCCCGTCCCGCACAACTGCTCTGCGGGTTGCAGTAGCGGTTCAGCCTCAGGGGTGGTTACTCCTGCATTTCCAGCTGGCACTGGATTAACTTGAAAAACTAACAGGACCTTTATATAAATCGTCTCCAGAGTATCCTGCTGGTGGTAGAGGTTCCAGAAAACTACTTTTCATAGTGCCTTTAGTACAACCTCATATGCTGTGGGTTAAAAGTTTTTGACCCTGTCAGACGTTGGCTGTGTGCAGCTGGGCTTGTGTTTCTCTCTTCTTGTTAAAACGTGAGAAGGGGAATGAGAGGTTTAATGTAATACATTATCTGTCTTGTAAGGAAAAAAATAATCTAGTGTGGTCTCTAGAGTTTTCCCTGTGTTTTCTACTTTATCTCTATTTGCCAAAGTCATTGTTGGTCCTGGGATTTTTACAAGTAGTGAAATTGAAAGCACACAAATAAGAAAGAAACCAGACAGAAAAAGAATGACTTGTTGTACTAGGTGGAAGTGAATTTAAAAAGATGACGGCTAGATACACTGCTGCTCCCTGTGGAAGAAAGCCCATTACTACCTCTGACTTCAGGATGCGGAGGATGTAGTGCTGGGCACGTCTCCTCACGTGTACTCCAGTTTGAATGCCAGGGATAATTACTCTTGATCATCAGCTGAGAGGAGCTACGTTAAAGAACCTAAAGCAAACTTTCCTGCAAAGCAGTGCCCATACCCTGAATCTAGGAGGAGTCACGGCCGGTGTGCCCACACGACAAGGCAG
This sequence comes from Gallinago undulata, assembly GCA_026546715.1. Classification (NCBI taxonomy): domain Eukaryota; kingdom Metazoa; phylum Chordata; class Aves; order Charadriiformes; family Scolopacidae; genus Gallinago; species Gallinago undulata. Next base: position 18,215,114 of record JAOTQQ010000041.1, read on the forward strand.
AGGAGTGACTTTGACGCAGGCGTAATGGCCCCGGTAACAGAAATGAAAATGAAGCAGGAGAGGCATCAGCACAAGCTGGCCACCAAGGTGAGGACATCGGCTTCCACACACCAGTGTTTTGCTGGACCCTGCATCAGTGTGTGCTGTCTTTATTTTTTTTACAGTGTCTCTTCTGGTTAGAGAGAAGCTACCACAGCCGGCAACTCCATGTCACAACCAACCCTTTGCTTCCCTTCGAAGACCTTTCTAATCGCCCTGATTAGCTGTCAGGTGTCAGTGGGGTGCTCAGGAATGGGTTCAGCCTCAGAGATGACACTCTTTTATCATTCCCAAGTTATCATTCCCTCTTACTGCTGCAGAGGAGTTTGTATGGGGGGCCTCTACCACCTGGACCATTGGCAGAGCTTGAGGATGGGTTTTTCATGACAAAGCCTCTGCTTTTTGAATCAGAAAAGGTAAGGGCAGTCAGAAGACAGCATTAGTTCATCGTGAGGCTCACTTTGGGCTGGGGCCGTTGTTTGGGTGTCTTTTGTGGTTTTGATTAGAAGTGATCTTGATTTCTTCATTTAGGAATTTTAGCTGGGAAGCCTTCATTATCCTTTTTTGTCCACAGAGTTACCCTGTCTTATAAAAGATTTCTTTTCCTTTCACAGAAAAATTTTTGCTTAGTCTCTTGGTAATGAACACCACCGGAAAAGTGTCTTGAGCTATGAGCACCCTGCAGGAGGAGAAGCAGCTGATGTTTCCTCCTGTTACTTCACTTGGACATGTCTGGTTCTCCTAGATAATGGGATTTTTTTCCCACATACTTCTCCTCCAAGTATTCATTGTTTGTCAGACCTATTGATTTATTTACTCATCAACCTTTTGTAGGTTGACAAATATCCTGCAACGATAAGGCACTGGCCTTTGAAAATATGGTGCCAGTTAATTAAAATGAAGAATGCATTACAGTAAAATGTAGAAATATGGGTCTAAAATCCACACTGGTATTTTTAGTGATGGAAGTAGATGAGGATTTCAGTTTAATAATTCAGTACAGCTAAGTTTAATAAATGGTATGAGGTAGAAATGGTCTTTCAAGAAGAAGGATTTCAGGGGTATAGTTAACAATTTAATTTAGTATATCCTTAAAGATGCTACAGGGATTACTGTATAATAACTCAGCAAAGTCCTACAATTTCTGAGCCTGTTTTGTGAAAACAGGAGCATGCATCCCGAGTAAAGATTATGCAAAGCGAGGGGATCTATCTGAGAAGAAGAAAGAAGCCTGGAAATCCCAGCCCTGGTGCTTGTTCCTGCCATAGTGTGCAGCAAGTCCCTTCGCGTCCCTGTCAGCGTGTGCCCAGGCTGCAGCAGAGGGGAGGCACAACAGGCTGTTGGGAGGACTTGCCTGACCATGAGGTCCCATCATGAAGTGCCTCTTCATGCCTCAAGCCCTCAGGGTGGTCCTGAAAGGAATCTTCTTGTTTCTCAAGGGTAAGTTGGTACAGAGAGTGGGGGAGGAAAACATTAATGCCTGGGTGAAATATGGCAGGCCAGGGAGCAGTCCCACCTACGGAGGGTTGGTAGACGGACCTCTCCCCAGGTGCAAAGCCCTGGGTGGTGCACTGGTTGTGATCAGTTTTGCCTTCCATGCTGCATCTCCCAAAAGTTTTGCGAGGTTCCAGACAAGCTTCTCCACTTTTTGAATAGGCTTTAGGGCATTAGAACACCTTTGAAATTAAAGGTCCACCCAGTCCTGCAAATTTTACTTGCAAACACTGAACAGGTGGCTTCCTGCATATGGTCCTTTGGGGTTCATAACCTCACTGTCTTTGCAAGTGCTGTGCCAGAGAGCATTTTCAGGTTCAACCCCTTAATTCTCATCAAGTTCTGCCTTGACACAAGGACCTCTCACCATGTGAAAGATGTGAGCTTCATCTGTTTATGTTCCTTGGCTCAATAAAACTATTTGAAGGATTAGCTCTGTGTAGCCAGCAGAGCCACTCGTCAGGACAGTTTGTTGGGTGTCCCTTTAACCATCATGGATACGTTTGATGAGAACTTTGGAGGGAAGGGATGCCATCCAGAGGGACCTGGACATGTGGGAGAGGTGGGCCCATGTGAAACTCATGAAGTTCAACCAGGTCAGGTGCAAGGTCCTGCACCTGGGACGTGGCAATCCCAAGCACAAATACTGGGCAGAGAATGGCGGGAGAGCAGCTCTGAGGAGAAGGCCTTGGGGGTGTTGGTGAACGAAAACCTCAGCAGGAGCCGGTGACATGGGCTCACAGCCCAGAAAGACAACCTCATCCTGGGCTGCATCAAAAGCAGCATGGCCAGCAGGGTGAGGGAGGTGATTCTGCCTCTCTGCCCCACTCCGGTGAGATCGCACCTGGAGCACTGTGTCCAGCTCTGGGGCCCTCAACATAAGGAGGACATGGACCTGTTGGAGTGAGTCCAGAGGAGGTTCACAAAGATGAGCCACAAAGAGGGCTGGAGCCCCTCTGCTGTTTTTTCTTTTTCATGGCCTCCAGGAACGTGGTGTGTCGTGCTGCTAGACGTAAGGCCTGTGGCATTCCTTTAGTGCCCCTCTGTACCAAGGTTTGTCCCTGTGTATGTGAAATCAGCTGTGGTTTCTAGCTCCCCTCGGCTGTTTAGGTGCCCGTATAGTCTGAGCTGCCTCCCTCTTCAAGGCCAAAACACATCAGCAAGTTTCCCCAGGCACAAACCCGAGGGTTCTTGTGTTCCTGCCCTCTGGTCTTAATTTTTTGCTACCTCCAAAGAGCCGTACGTGGTGTGCAGCAGCAGGGTTGTGTGGTCCAAGTAGCTGCGCCATGCCCTGCGCTGGCTGCAGGGCCCCTCAGCTGCTGGCGCTGCTCCTGAGACACCCTCGGCTTCCATGGTCCTGGTTCGTGTCTCCCCACAAGAGCTGCCTTCCTCAGAGACCGTGAGCTATCATCCTGTGTAAAGAGGCTCTGCAGATAATAACTGTGCCAGGATCAGAAGCTGGCCCTGGACCAGCCTTTTGACTCCCCTGCCAAAAGGTAAAAACATCCGTCAGCGAGATTCAGTGCAAATCCCGACTCAGCAAGATGCCTGAAGTGTGTGAACAGTCCCCTGCGCTTCTTCCTGCACTAGTGCTGGTGCCGATAGGGTTAAACTCAGCTGCTTTAGCTTCTTACCCTCGAAACTGGAAAAGCCTTATTTCCTCCCTGTGTGTTAGGGGCTGTGTTACACTGCAGAGGGTGTTACAGCTGGAATGCATGTGTTGTGGGGAACGGACTGCCGCCACTTTGGGGGATGATTGTACCTATGGAAATTATTCAGGCTCTCTCCCGTTTGCCCATTGTGTACCTTGCTCATAGCCCTAACCTCCGGTCACAGTGATGGATGAGCATGACTAAGCTCTCTGCCCACCCTTTGAAGTCATGGAGTGATTAATTGGTGACCACACAAGTGCTCAGTTGGTTTGAATATAAGGTACAGCTTAACAACTTTCTGTACTCCTGCTTCTCATTTCAGTTTCTAGGATATCCTGAAATTACATGGGAATGTGGAGGGAGCCAGTTATGGCAACTCAGGTAGTAAGATCAATGGAAGCAGTGATGGGCAGAAGGGAGCAAAATCAGGACCTGAATCTTTTAGGGACAATCTTCCCCTTGCTCCTTGCACTGCCGGGTTCAGTCACGGACTGTTGGGTGTATTGGTGTTTGGTGGGTTTGGTTGTTTTTTAACTATCTGTCTGATTCTGATAGTTTTTTTTTTCCTCATTAGCTTTATGATATCTTCCAAAGCAAATGTTGTTTTCAATCCGGGATCAAATGTCTTAGCTTTGCCTAAATTGAAGTTTGCCTAACACCAAAGACTACAATCTGGAAGGTCTCTATAAAAACCAGTAATCAGTAAAGAGGCACGGCAGTTTTCTTAGGGGGAGCTTCTGATCATTTTTACAGTTTAATACTGCCCAGGACACCTGATAAGCCGGAGGCAGCGAGTACATTACATACAGAGCAGGCCAGGGTTTCTGCTTTACTCGTTTTTTTAGTTTAAATCCCATCGTGTTTCCCCTAATGGCTACAGCCGTGGGTACCCATGGGCTGTGCGGTGCCATCCTCGCCCTTCAGCGTGAAAATCACCCTGTTCCCGAGTAGTTCCCAGACTCTGCTGCTTCCCTGCTGGTGCATTGTTCAGGTTTGGATGGAACTGTGCTTTGTAGTGACCTGGCCCGCGCTGCTCTGCCTGTCCAGACACTGAATGAGCCTTTGTCGGGGAGGCTCTGGCCTCCTGCTCTGGGCACCAGCAGACCAACACGAGAGCTGCTACGGCCATTGTGGCTCTTACCCGGGGGGGGCACAAGGCAGGGCTGAGCGCTGCCCCGGGGGGGTCCTCAGCCGGGGCTGGAGGTGTGGGGGTGCTCCCTCAGAAAAATAGTGATGCCCCTTTTTAAATGAAACTATCTAGACCCTCTCATTCACACTCAGCACCAGTGAGCTCTGCCGGTCCACAGAGAGCACACGGCTCTGTTTGGGCCTAGGGCCCTTAACCGCCCCGTCATCCTGGCACGGCCTCCCACGTACATACACGTGTTTTCATCTCTTTGCCCAAAGCAGCAGCATTTCTCCTAAATCTTGGCACTGAGAAGCCACCTTCAACTTTCATGCGCGCTGGAAGGGAAGGCTGCAGTGGAGGTTTCTCCCGCCCGTGGGCAGCTGCTCCCAGCCTCTCTGCTCGCTTACCTTCCCAGAATCGGGATTTGAACTCCAATTAATATCTGTAAAGACCACAAATCAAATCCTGTCATAACGAGAAAACGCAGTGCGATATCATTATTGCTTACCTCTGAATGAACCTGAAAAGCAAGGTGATCAATCCAGACATAATTGCCCGTGTCACCAATTAATTGTTCCCAGGCGGCTGAGGGCCTCTTCCACTGGCAGCCTGTCAGTCCCAGAAACAGCAACGTAGGGTGAAAACACCCTTTTGAGGAAACATCAAATATTAGCAGCAGGCTGTTCTTTCAAGATTTTGCTGGACATTTCTGATTTCACCATGAGCAGATGGAGATGCCCTGGCCCTCCATGGGCCAGGGTCAGCCAGGCTTGGCTAAGGCCCACTTCGGCCACATGCCTGCGCAGGTACTTAAAGCATGAGCTGTCAGTCCCACTAAATTCAAAATTAGTCACATACTTAAGGGCTTTATTTATAAATTACCCTGATAAACCCCCTCCTTGCTCAGTTCTTAATCACGTAAGTTGCATGGGAAAGCAATCACATCGAAGCAGCGTCTGGGCTGCTAAAAAATTAACACATGAAGAACATAGTCCTTCATATTTGAAGAAGGTTTTGAAATTTTTTTTTTCTACTTTTTAGAATGAGGGCTGGCCTTAGTAACCATGAAGTTAATTCCAGATAATTGGAGTTAATTCCAGCATTGATTTCTGTGAACCTCTGTGTCTCCATCTGTAAAATGGAACCAAGAGCATAAGGGGCTTTTGAGAAAAGTGGTTTCACGGTGACCCGTGTTATTCTCTGTAAGCTTTTGGGTTGATTTCACATTTAACTTTTTTCCATCATTCCATCTGTTGAACACAAATCATTTGTGCACAAGGTTTACAGAGTGAAGGTCACTTTTTTATAACATGACTGTTTAAAAAAACCCTCAGATTATGTTATGTGGCTTCAATTTAAATGTAGTTCCCAGCTAACTAGTCTGGTGAAGTATCTATATTTGCAAACAAGGAATAACTATCATATTATCCCAGTAGAGATCAGCAAAGGAATTTGGGGAATGCAAATGTTGAAAATTGTAGTTCCTGTGCTATAGTTACCTGGAGCAGACAGACGGCTGCCCTGAAGCAGACCTGTCTCGGTGCCAAGAGGGTTACACATGGGACAAAAAGCAGCAGATCTGATTGCAGGATGAAAGGCCAGATTCTGGTGTCCCACCTCATTTTATTTAGTCTTTTCTCAGTTAAAGTTGTCACGGGGCATTTCCCAAAGAAAGACAAGGAAGATTTCCAGGAATTTTAAGTAGATGGAGACCAGGACGTTTAATTTCTTTTCTGAGAGGGGGTGTAATTCTTCTTTTCTTTTTTTCTTTATTTCTTATTTCTTGACCTGTGCCTGAGTTGCTAACTAACCAATATCGGTAAGGTAATTCTACCTGACTGAACAGGTATTCCCCCGCGTGCATTCAGGTGCTTTTGGTATCTGGAAGAACCTATGTGTTTTTAACACTTGCCATTCCTCCAGCTTGGGAAGAAAAAGGTGACCTTCCTCCTCTTTAAAAACAACCCCCCACCACTGCCACCAGCACCTCAAACCTGGTGATCACTACCATTTTGGCTTTGTACTCAGCTTTTATTTCATACGATAGATTTTACAAAGCATAGGATGAGCTTCACGTCCCGGATGAGGAATGGGACTGTGCCACTTCAGTTAGACTGTGTTTTCAGAAGGACGTAAAGGGCCCATCAAACTGAAGTATTAGCAACAGCAGCATTATTTTTAGTGGAGTTACAGACTCTTGAGAGTGAAACAAGGTTTTTCCTAGAAATTACTTCAAAAAACTGTGAATCCTGGGGCTTTTTCCCCAAGCCCTGTTTTCAGGCTCTGCATTGAGAACCTGCGTGCTGCTGGTGGCTGCAGGCTACTTGTCCAGGGGACATCTTGCTTTGCTTTCTGAGCTCGCCAGGCACTTTCTCTGCCTCTAATGCAAGTCAAAGACTCATTTGTGCAGGGAGGCAATGAGTGAAAGGTGCCAGCAGTCAGTCATAATGGCAGAGGTAGAAACAGGGAGAAATACTGCTTGAATAGGCATAGTGACAAGCTTTCATTGTGGCCTAAACACTGCTGCCCCCACCGCAGCCACGCTCGCTTGGCTTTGCTCTTGAAGTCCAAGTGTAGACACTGACCTCTGCAAGACCAAGAGGTTTGTCTCGACCAGATGCTCCTTAATTATCTGTTTTATTAGAAGGCAGAAAAAGAGTGTGTTGTCCATCAACTTTATACTGTCTTTCCTATAGCAGAGGAAGAAAGGCTCTTGTTGGCACCCCAGGGCACCTGGAGCAGCCTCACTGGTGTTGACAAGCATGTGAGGAGTTTACGGGGAGCAAGCTCAGTGCCCTCGGGTGAAGCTCTGGACCCGAAGCTGCAGCACTCACTCCAGCCTGTACTTGTGCTCCCAGGCGCTCCTCTGCTTCCCCTCCTCTCCCTCCCCTCCTTGCCACACTTTGGGTTTAAATGCAATAGGAACTGACACTCTCCTGATGGCCACATCAAATCTCTTTAAGGCACTGGAAGCTGAACACTGGCTGAGAGGGCTCCCCAGGCTGACAGCCTTTACCTCCTTCTTTCATTAAGCCTTAAATAATGAAACCTTCCAGGAAAACAAAGCTGTTTAAGGATATACAGCATTCCTCTTTTCCTCTTTCCTTAGAAGGCATTTCATCATGCAACTTTCTGGAGAAGTTGATTTAATTATACGACTGTAAGGTGCTACTTATCACTTGATACTTCTCTTGCCTTTATACGTAGAGTCGGACTCAAAGCAGGGAATTAATTGGAGCTGACGCGTGCACGTGTAGTACCCCATTTGCCACTGCAAAGTCGGTGAAAACTGAAAACAATACAGTAGTGCTTCACCCACCGTTCCTGCAGAGCAAGCAGGCAGGAAGGCTCCTTCCTCTGCGTGGTTGTGATTTCTGGTGACTTTCTGCGTATTCGCAGTGACCCCGAACATAGATGGGTTTCTAAGGCTGTGAAATACTTTGCACTGAGAGGGATGAACACAGGCTGATGAAGAAATGTAGTGCTGTGAAAAGATGCCCAAAGCAAAGACAACAACACTTTACCCGGAGCAGCAGCACAGCTGAACCCTGTTTGTACCCTGGCGTGCCAGAAGGGGAGAGGAGATGGGAGACGAGGGTTAGCAGATGTCTTCCCACAGTGCCCAGCCTGCCACGGAGAGTGGTACGGGGAGGTCACAGACTGCCCCGGGACTCATCTTCCCCTGACATCAACCCCTGCTGTAGAGCAGGAGGCAGGGAAGGTTTTGCTTCCCAGCTGATCACAGCCCAACAACTTCCATCCCACGTAGAGCAGTGTCTCTGCTGGGGCAGCATCCTGCCAGCAGGACCCGCAGCTCCGGCTGCTTTGGAGAAAGGTGCAGCTTCCTCAAGGGGACATTTTTCCTGCTTCTGCCTTGTGGTCAACTTGAAGCCCTGAAGCCTGAGAGCTGATGAACCTTGTAATTTTATCTCAGCTGGCAGATGTGCAGATGCTCTTCTGAATCACCTAGATGCTGGATCTTTGTTTAAAGCTTGTCTGCCTGCTTTACCTCCCTAATAGCTGATGGCTCTCACAGGTCACAGAGATCATCTGCTACAGCAACACTGAACCCGTGTCCCTAGTGCCCCCAGCACATCTCCTGCAGCCTGGCAGCAGCTCTCCTCCCATCTGCTGTTTGCGAGGCAGCCCCACAGCTGATCACGGGAGGCTGCGAGGGAGAGCAATGCCAGGCAGAGGAGTCACGCTTGCCTCCTCTTCTGTTACAGTCAGAAGAAGGAAGAGAAACATGCTCCTTCCCCTCAGGCAGCCAGAGGAAAAAAGAAACCACAGAGGACCACAAAACCATCACAGGACAACATCTGCCAGAGCTGTTCTCTGCCTCTAGCCAGCCAGGACACAAGCCTGTGAAGATAACGCTGTGTGGCAACTTTGCATCAGTTGTTCTGTGGTTTGCTTTCACATGAGAGGAATTAAATGGAAGCTGACACAAGATCAGAGCCAACAGAATTATGTTTTCAAAGGCAAAAAAAAATATCCCGCAGAACATCTCGTAGACATGGCCCTTCTCACACAGTTCACTCCCCACATGGTTCTCTCCCTCCAGCAGGCGAGCAGGAGTTCCTGGGAGCAACCTTTATGCACCTGAGGTAACTCTTTCCATTAGGCCCAGTAGAGGAAAGCTTTTCTTGGGCTATGATTTTTCAGGTCCTTTATTTCTCTTCAAAGTCTTGTTAAAAAACAAAAAACCAAACCAACCAAACAACAAACCAAACCAACCAAACAAAAAAACCCAAAACCAAACCACCAGAGTTTTTTTTTCTCTTTAGAGCCTTCTCAGTTTCTTTTGGAGACACCCGGAAACCAAGCCCTGGAGAGGGTTTTCTAAAGGCTGGTGGATCATGTGTTTCTACAGCTTGGAAAACTGTCAAAAATAGAAGCAGGGATTATCTGTCGCTCTGAAGGATAAACGTAGAAATAATATAAACAAATACACCTTCTCAGAATAAACTTTTGCCTTTTGGCCCTTAACTGCCCATCAGGGAAAGAAGGAAAAAATTAATAGAGGTCCTACTCTTGGAAAGTTGAAATGAGGTTTCGATCTACAACAAAAAAAAAAACAGTGATGCCAGAGGTGTCTGAAAGAAAACCTTTGGTCTTTAACAACAAAAAATTAATAGAGAAATAAAAGAATAATAAAGAAAGCTGACCACTTCTCTCCTAAAGTTACTAAATGTAACTTTACCTGCTGTTAGGGGGTCAAGTTGTAATATGGTTTAGTGACTGTACAACACTCCACTCACTCTTTGGGGATGCTGGTGGACAGCCGGCTGAACAGGAGCCAGCAGTCTGCCCAGGTGGCCAAGAAGGCCACCAGCTTCCTGGCCTGTGTC
>JAOTQQ010000041.1:18255130-18269120 GCA_026546715.1 Gallinago undulata
CCGGCGGCTTCCCCCCCCCCCGCCGCCCCCCCCCCCCCTTTTCAAAGAGTATTTGTTTGAAAAACAAGGAGCAGGAGCGCTAAGTTTCCCAGCCCCCGTATGAGGCTTTGGCGCAGCTGGGCAGGGAGGAGGGGGGGCGCCGCAGGCCTGGCGCGGCTTTGAAATCCCCGACCTGCACCCTGCGGCTGCAGCGATCGCCTCTCTTGTGTCGGCTCGGGTGGCTTTGCAAAACTATTGCGGTAGTTCCTCTTTTGGAAAGCTCAGGGCAAAGCTTTGTTTATCTAGGTTGTGTTGCCTTCTTATTAGTTTCCATTTTACTACAGTAACGTTACGAAAATTTCACCTAATTATTCATAGCCAGGTGTGCGTTTCCATCTGTTGAATGTATTTGTGTGTAATGTCACCCTTAGATTAAAGTGGAGGGTTCCGTGCTGCAAGATACTGATCTTTCCGTATGAGGATTTCCCAGCCACCCACACCCTGTGTTCCTGCTCCACCTTGGCCTGGGGGCAGTGACCAAGAAGACCTCTTTCTCACAAAGAACTTAGTACTTCAGCTTTTCGACTGCAAACTGCCAGGTTTGCACAACATTAACCCCGCTGTTATTTAACCAGAGGTTCTGGCTTACTTTGGGGCAGATTCAAAGAGCTTTCTGAAACTTTTTTTTTTTTTTAACGTGTTGGTTTTCTTTTGAAGAATAAAGTATGGGGTCTTTGGGGATTTGTTTTTTAAACGTTGCTTCCTCTGTATATTTTGGCACCCCTGCAAGCTTCCAACAGGGAGAATTAGTTTGTGTCTGCCCGGCCTTCACTCTCTTTTGAATTTTAGTTCTGCAAACTCCTGAGAATATTTCTTTTCCTACTGAGCCTTTTTTTGGGTAGAGATGGGAAACCTTGAAACCCTGGGGATCAATTCAGTTAACAGAAAATAAACACTGTGTAGTGTCTCTGTCTAAACAGTTGTTCTGTTAACACCCAGAAGTAACCATTGACTTGGATTGTGCCAGTGAAAACTTGCAAGGCATTATTATTCTTAATATTATAGTTGGGTCAAATAGTTCTTTTGATCCTGAAAGACCTTATCTACATGGGAGAAGTTTTATCTTGTTACGATGTATAGTGTGAACCTACACCAGGCTGGTTTAACTTCAGTTGGTAATTGCAACTGATAATTGACCAGAAAGAGCCCGTTGATCTGAAGCATTAACCTCTGTTCCCCACACAGGAGCTGCCCCGTTCCCTTACTTTCCTTTTCCACTCCCTCTCTCATTTCAAGTCTCATCAAGCTCTTCGGTGCATGCAAACACATGCGCAGCCAGCCTTTTTCATCTCTCCATGCTCTTGCCAGCATAAGCTTTGCTCTGGTCCCCTCCCGCTGCCCTGCCATGTGCCATGGTCTGAACCAGCTCCCAGCACTTTACTTTGGCTCAGGAGTTCCTGGATGTGGGTTAGGTCCTGCAGGGATTCCAGTTACCAGCTTGAAGTAACAACATTGGCGGGTTAAGTCAAAACAGAAGGCCGTTTGTTAGTTAGCAAGCAGATATCTCTGTTTATCTTCTTCCGCAGTTCGAGTCATACAAGCTGAGCAGTTACGGTGAGTTTAGGAAGGGATTGCTTCAGACAACTGCGAGTACGTTATAGCTGAATAAGCCAATGAAATGTAAACAGTCCCTAAAAGAAAGATGAGCTCTCTGTAATCCTCACTACCGCTGTGTTGTATCTTCAAGACAACTTTTTTTTATTCAAAGAAACCTAAATCTACTGGATACGTTTTGAATATAGATTTATATATTTTTTTTAACATTTTTAAACTATTTTTTTTTATATGTTATCTATTAAGGAGAGAGATGATGGTGGGAGTCACAAATATTTAGCTAAATGAACTGCTTTTAAAAAGTATGATTACAAAGTGAGTGGAAAAGGAAGATTACTTTTTTCTGTCTGCTGCAACCCACCCTGTTTTAGCTATGAAGTGGGTCTTGAACATGTCAGTCTTCAACTGGCCGGAGGGTGAGAATGCAGTGCGCAGCAGGCATTCCTAAATGTGGTCTCTGAGATGTCACAGTTCAGTGTAAGAACCTTTCTGATGCGTAAGCCAAATATATAATGCAGGTATTAGAGCTCTTAAAATATACTTGGCTTGCTCTGGGTTAAGGGGAGGCTTTTGTGTCTTGTTCCCTCCAGTCTGTCGGTCTAATACTGTTGGGATGGAGTCCCTGTTCCACAGGTGGCATGAACGGCAGACATCATTGTGTTTGAGATGGAGGAGGATTCTTGTAGTAGTTTTGGCAAGTCCAGACACTTCCAACTGGACAAAGTAGTAGGAAAGAGAGGTGGTATTCACTGGGTATTTACCGAAGACCTAAGTCTGCCAGCGGTCGTGGTGAGAGCAGCCAGGAAGCAATGCAGTAATGGAGCAGGTCTGGGAAATCCGTAGTGCTGTGCTGAAAGCAGTGCTCTCCAGTGTCTTGTCCACTGTGGAAGCTAATGATGAGTTTTATGAGTTGGTTGTGATCCTTGTGGGCTGTCACTGTCCAGTTGTCCCACCTACTGCAGGCTGAGGCTGTGGATGTCCTACTTCTGGTAGAAGGCACTCTGTGATAAGTATTTAAACTGGCATTTTCAGGGTTTGAACTTGAAAACAGTTTCATTATCAGCAGGTCTGTTTTGAGGATGGGGAGGGAGAAAGATGTCTCAATAGTTGTTCTTGGTTTTGGGCATTCTTGTCTTTTCAAATATTAAAGCAAAACTCTTCTGCTCTGGCAAGATCTTGTAACAGAACACGCTAAGGTGCAGAATGGAGTATTTCAAGTGAAACCAGTTTTAATGAAGTGAAACACTGAACGATGGACAGTACTTTGCCTGAAATGTAAGTGGAGCGTGGCTGGAAGTAGTTGTATAGTCAGCTGTTAGTATAATCAATTTATCATAAATTTACTGACTTCTGAAGAGTTTTGGAGGGGGAGCTCATACGTGTTTAAAAAAACCCAAAACGACAACAAGATGAAAATTTAAACAAATAGCTTAAGAAAAGCAAACCAAAGAACTTGGCAAGCACCCTGCAGAAAACATTTAACTAAATTACTATCTCTGATAACAAAACTTCTAACTTGCATGATCAAGGGAGCCTTTGCTGTGGGCTGAGTGTGTATCCAGATACTTGCTTGTTTGACAGGTAAAAACTTGTTAAACTGCGGTAACGTGATCAGGGGTTTGAGTGGGTTTTTTCATGCAGTCTCTTGTGCCCGTGAAATTGTCAGATGAAAAGGCAGTTTAGACCAAGCTTGTGTTGCGTGCAGTGCTGGCTGTCAGGACAGAAAAGCCCTTTAAGGGCAGAAGATGGTGTAATGCTAATTGGTTTTGGTGTGTGTTTGTGTTTTAATTAGCACATGGGAAACGTTGAGACAGTGAGGAGATTTCTAAATGGAGCCATTGGTCTCTCGGCTCGTTCTTGTTTTCGGATGCTCACACAGATATCCACATCTTGATCGCAGAGGAGCTTTTGGAATCAGATACCTAATTTAGCTGCAGCTTATAGAAATGCATCCTCTTTGAAGGGCTGAGAGAAGTAACAGGTAGTTGCTGTTAGTGTGAGAAGTGTGCAGAAGGACTGGGGAATGATGTGGGTGGATAATCAAAGGGGCCCAGGTGAACAAAATCAAAACAGAAACAATTTGTGGGAGAGTGGCTGGTGAGGACTTTCTTCTCTGTGATCCTTAAGCCACCTTCCCGCTGTGGCCTGGACAGCTGTGAACTTGGGCACAATTAAAGTATATCAAGCAAAGCTGCTTTCTGTGTACGAATAAGTGGCTGTGTGAGTTGCCGTGTCCCCGTGTGCGACATGGGGGCTGAGCTAACGAGTGGAGGGTGACATGGCTGTGACACGTGGCTGAGACCATCTCCATACCGTAAGAATGAGCTTTTAACCCACTGCATGGGATTACTGAGGATTAGGGGCTGAAGAACTCATAGCAGATCTGGGGAGGTCGGGATACTGTACCCTCTTAGCCAGGAGGTTTTAGTTTCAAAATGGATTTAGTATCTCTCAGGCAGCCTGTGAGGCTTCATTTATTAAGGGTTGGGAAATGATTGAATATGAGTAAGTTGAATATGCTTGAAATGTGCTGTTGTGTTATGAAATAGTTTGTTTCAATAGGAAGTATTAAAAAAAAATACATATTTTCAGGCTTTAGTGCTATTTTTTTCATTTTTTTTTTCTTCAGTAGGGATCCCGTTTGGTGTTTTTTTTTTTTTTTTTTCTTTCAAATTAAGGGAAAAATCCCCAAGTGCCACACCTTGCCGTGAGTCTGGTGTCGGGATCTGCTTACACAGATTATTATTCCAGACAGCTCCTGGGGAATGTGATGGGGGGCATTCCTGGTCTGGGGTTCTTCTATTGAAGATTTTAGATGGAAACCAATTACGTCAGAGGAGGTCGCCTGTGTTGGTCTGTTCTGAAACAGCTGGGTCCGTTGGATGAAAGGTTCAATTTTAACTGACACTTTCCTGTGGAGATTTCTTTCTGGTTTTGATAGAATGCAGTAGCGGTACCGCAGCAGGTCGGTTGTGGTCCCACTGAACACTACCACGTGGGTTGGGTTGTGGCTAATAGTACCTGCTCAGGCTCCTTAATTCCTTGGAGTCCTTTCTCTATCTTTGTGTATGTTGCAGGAATTGATCACTTCACTTGTCAGCAGGAGGAGGTTTACGGCTGGAAGGCAGCTGCCCCCCGTGGCTGTGTCAGCTGGAGACCCGTGCCTTGCTGGGCAGAGCTGGTGGGGGTCCGTGCGGTGGGGTCTGCGCTGGGTGCTCTCACTGGCACCGGTGTCGCTTCCAGCGGTAGCTGTTTCTCTCTTCCCTGTACTTGCTTTTTACCTGCTTAATTGGGTTCTTTTTGGACACCAACTCTCTTTCTTCGTGTCTTTCTTTTATGCTATTAGTGCTACCCTAATTTTAGTCAGGCTCTATGCTACAAATAGCAACGGGCATGTCTTTCTGCGGTTTAAAATAGCTCTGTGCCTTGAAGAAATGTTCTATCTTGCCGGTAGGGGTTGGATGCAATTTTCTTTTCTTGATACAATGAATTTTTCTCAAGTGTTACTATTTTTCCTTTCTCATTGTTGTTACGGTTAAGTCATTAAGATTCTTCAAACAGAGGAATTTTAGGCTTAGAAAACTGTGAAACACACAGACACACAAATGGATATAAGTATGAAAAATCCACGTATTGGAAAGTTGCACTTTCCCCCTTGTGTGGAAGGCAGGGCCAGAGTTGGCTACTTGTGGCTTGTTCTGGGTTCTTTTCACAGGGATCCCGTCGTGCAGCCCTGCATGGACCCTGCTGGCTGATGGGCTCTGCATGGGGAGGTGGGCATTGCCCACACACGGCGACAGAAGGTCATGGCTGCTGGGGGAAAACAGTGACGAAGGATGAGGCTGAGGTACTTAGTGCCTTCTTTGCCTCAGTCTTTAACAGTAAGACCAGTTGTTCTCCAGTATCCAGCATCCTGAGCTGGGGGGACAGGGACAGGCAGCAGAATGCAGCCCCCTTAATCCAAGGGGAATGGTTGCACCACTTAGACACACACGGGTCCACTGAGGGAGCTGGCCAGTGCTCACCAGGCCACTTTCTGTCATTTACCAGCAGTCCTGGCAAACTTGGGAGGTCCCAGTTGACCAGAAGTTAGCAAATGTGATGCCCATCCACAAGAAGGGTTGGAAGGAGGATCTGGGGAACTCCAGGCCTGTCAGTCTGACCTTGGTGCCTGGGAAAGTTAAGGCGCAGATCATCTTGGGTGCCATCATGTGGCACTCCCCTGACTGTGGTGGGGTTAATTTTCACAAGAAGCTGGGAGAGGACACAGTTGGGATGCTGACCCAAACTAGCCAGGTCCCTCTCAGTATATGGCTGGGGGAGTTGCCTGGCCTGGGGGCAGGAATCGCCACCCTGGAGCAGGCTGAGCTTTCTGGGTTCCCATCAATGAGTGGTTGTACGTTAATCATGCTTTGTCTGTTCCTTTATCAGTATTACCGTTGTTTGCTAAACTGCCTTTATCTCAGCCCACTAGTTTTGCCTTTTTCTTCCAATTCTCCCCTCATCCTTCCACTGGGGGGGTGGGGACTGAGCGAGGAACCGCTGGTTCTTTGTTGCCAGCTGGGGCTAAACCATGACAGTCATTTTTGGTGCCCAATATGGGCATGGAGGGTTGAGATAATGACAGATCTGACCAGAACATGCTAAAAAAAATTGCATTTATTCTATTAGTTATAGTCGTTGGTCACAATGTCGTCTGTTCATGTTGTTTTGCATGAATTCTTCGATGCACTAGGTACTCCCTGTGATGCTGTCCTCAACTCTGGGAGAGGGATCAGTGTTATCATTTTGCTGTCCTGTGTAATCTCAAGTTATGATATGAAAAATCACTGTTCACGTGGTTTTGCCGCTATATTTATGTGGCATTGTCATCTTGCCCATACCTCAAGTGCCATCTCTTGGAATTTATTAATATTTGCACCCAGTCTGTGAGGGAAACAGGGGCCAGCTGTTCCCCAGCTCTTTGACCTTTTCTCGTTCAGGCCAGGAAGATTTTGAGAATTTTGAATGTCCTTGGGGTTTTCAAACCGGCATGTTCCTGTTGGTGTGTCTCCTGAATGTGTTTCAGGTCTTGTTTGGGGTTCATTCAGGTCATGATAGTCCACTGTCAGCCTCCACTCTCCATTAGATATCCTCACTGGACATATGGGACTATTAAAGTGTGAGTGAGTCTTGCTGATGGCTCCTTGGGTCTCCAGCCAATGAATCAGGTTATGGATGGGAATCGGAGAGTCTCTGTTGGTGTGATATTGTCACCACTGCACTGTTGTGGTAGAGACTGGCACCTGTTGTTCTTCAACCATGGGCCCTGGTTCTCATGGGGGACTTGAACCACCCTGATATTTGCTGGAAAGGCAACACAGCCAGGCACACAGAGTCCAGGAGGCTTCTGCAGAGCATCAATGATAACTTTTTGAAACAGGTGGTGGAGGAGCCAACAAGGAGAGGTGCGCTCTCTATGACTCCCTGAAAGGAGGGTGTAGTCGGGGGGGGGTCGGTCTCTTCTCCCAAGGAACAGGCCATAGGACAAGAGGAAACGGCCTCAAGTTGCCCCAGGGAGGTTTAGGATGGAAATAAGGAAATATTTCTTCACGAAAAGGGTTGACAACCATTGAAAGAAGCTGCCCAGGGAAGTGGTTGAGTCACCATCCCTGGAGGTATTTAAAAGATGGGTAGACATGGTGCTGAGTGATACGGTTTAGTAGTGGCCTTGGCAGTCATGGGTTAATGGTTGGACTCGATGATGTTAACGAGCTTTTCCAACCTAAATGATTCTAGAATTCTATGATTAAGCTTGTGTTTTTGAGTTTGGAGGCTGTAATCTTGGGACTGCTGCTGGTCTCCTGATGCAAGAGTAAGTGAATTCAAGGACTATTAAATGCTTCTGCTGGCCTTCCTTTAAGCTTAGCTAAAATTATGCAGCTAAAAATAGCCATTATTTCTCAGAGTGTGAATCCCTTTCTTATCAAATTCAAACTTCTTTCTCTTTCATTCTTTGCCAGTATCCTTGTTCTTTACTTCTGAAGCTGCATGCTGATGATTTAGTCTTCACTTGCTTCTTTCCATGCTTTTTCCATGCTTTGGGTTTTGGTTTTGGGTACGTTTTATGAGTGAATTGTGCATCTTAAGCAAATGACTCGATTTCTCAGGGATCATTTATTAAATAGAGTTAATATTTGCTTGACGCACAGTGCAAGTTTTGAGTATATAAATGTCTAAATAACTTGTGAATGAGGGCACTGTAAGAAAGACTGATATATAATATGCTACAACAGCTCCTTGTGTTAAATATGCAGAGTAGCTCTACTCTGCGTCACCTGCCAAAGCACATCAGTTCTTCATGAAGGGATGAGTTAATAGAGTCAGCACTTAGGACCTCCAAATGAAACGCATTGCAGTCAGTGACCTTCAAAGGCAAAATAACCCTTCTAACTTGCTAACCAGTCTCCTGTCAGCGGCACAAGTTGCTCTTGCAGCTAGGGCCACAAATATGGCATCTTAACAGCCAGGTGGAACCGCACGCTACTGAAACCAGTGCACGGTCTGACTGGAACCTGGAGGGCACGCGTTTTGACTTGAGGAGCATGGCTATCTACTGGGAGAGTTTGGGGCTCTAATGCTGATCTTGGTTGTGTGATCTTGGGGATGGGGGGGACTATATCTCCCATGACCTGAACAACAATAAGAAACCTGTCTTACCGAGGACTTGCTGTACTGTAGAAGAGTCTACAGCTCTACTTTTTCGGGTAACTGGAAAGACACAATACAGATGCTGAGATCAAGGTCTGCTCAGGCTGGCAGGATGCAAACTGTGCTCGTGAAATCCTGGAGTCTGGAAGAACTGTACTCACCACTCCATCAGTTTTAAAAGATTAAGTCATTAAACTAATTAGGCATAATTCAAAATTAGCTGACAAGCAACAATAGTGTGTTTGCGGTGATTGCTCTCTAGTCAGCCTCAAAAAAGCAGAAAAGCTTTGTGGGTTTGTTTGTTTTTTTTCTTTTAAAACAGGCTTTTAAAAGGTGGAAAGGAGGTGGAGAGGGACAAAAAAATAAATCCCTGTGGCTGATGTTAGCACTATTAAGAGATGTGACTGGCTGAATTTCAGATACCTGATTGTGAGCCAAATAAAAGCCTGTATGGCGTGACAGACCAAATTGTAAAGAAAAAAACACAAAACAAACAACCACCACCATTGTGAACTTTTTAAATGAACAGATGATTCACTTAACCATGTAACCGAGGTTCTGCATGTTAAACTTGCCCTTTATTGAATCGAGTCTGTTGGATTTCTGATTTATATCCTCTAAGAAATTTCTGTTTGCTGGCCCTTTTTAAAAGGTGAGGTGTGCCTCCACTGGTTAGGCATTTCCAACCTTGTGAATGTAGTGGCTTTGGATATCGGCAAGTGGGAAGGTAAGAGAAAATCGAAGCACTGTAATATTTTAGCTCTAAAACAAACCCCAAGTGTTTGTCCCTGTGCAGTCGGATGGAGGGTTTCCCCGTAGATCGCAAGCGGGGTGTGAGTTTCAGAAACCAGTTCTTTTTCGCTCCTCTGAAAAAGGAGCTCCGTGTGCAGTGAGCAGATCGGAGTGTACTTCTGACCAAAGATCAAATTGATCCAGCTAGATTGTGAACAGTGTACCTGGAAGATAAAAAGGATGTTGATAGAGTTCCTAAGAGTATTTTTAAACACTACAAATTGGCAGTACTGCTTGGACCCTAGAAATCTTTCATGAGGAGTGCTAGCTTCTAAATTGCAAGTTTGAGGTAGAGCAATGTTGTCAGCTTTTTTTTTCCCCTAGAAGGATTGGTGACAGCATCACACTTTTTTGAAACTTTTTTTTCATTGCAGCCTTTCTCTTTCAAAAAAACAGTCCAGAATAGTTTCAGTGACCTTATTTTGTAGGAATTACATGTCCATTAAGGGGAAGGGCACAACAGCAATTTTTCTTCCTCCATCCAGTTTTTATAAAATGTACAAACAAAATGTTTTACAGCATAATTTCCTATTTGTACTGCAACTGCAAGTGACTTTCTTTTTGAAATGCTTGTCCTTTTTCAACAACTGAGGTATTAGTAGACATTTCATGGAGAACTCCTGATTCGGAGCTCCTGGATGTAGGCTTTTTTGAGGTGACATATAAAAGTGTTTTATCTCCAGAGTCCACCCCAATGTAGCGGGTACTTGGTGACATTGATTTGCACAGCTATACCTTTTCAGCCTCACTTTTTAAATGTGGCATAGAAAGCTTTTGCCATTCTTATGAAAAACTATGTACATTAGTCACAGCAGAAATGCTCAGTGTCTCTTCCTGCAGCAGCTTTGATAACTTTAAGGCTTTCAAAGTTAAAGGCTTTCTACTTATTAATGACCTTTGCATGAGTTAGACTTTGGTGTCTAATCAGATTGGGTATCCTTAAAATTTCTAATGGGGTCCTTGAAAGCGTGCCAAAGGACTATATAGGTTTTCTGATGAATTGTTTTAATGGAGCTCTGCCTTGCTATTTGGTTAACAGTCTTCAGGGCAGCCCCAGGCTGCTTACTTTCCAATTTCCTTGTGTTATCTGTAGATAAATGTCCACCTTATTGGAGCTTAATGGCCAATTAGCAGAGTCAAATGAAATCTGAAAATACAAAAAAGCAGTTCTGATCACTGGCAGGATATTCTTGTCCTGACTGAGGTTGAATCCCGAGCTGCTGTCCTGCAGCCTGCCCCTGCTCCTCGGGAGCAGTCTCCTGGGGATGCTGTGGCCAGCCTGGGGAACAGGGACTGGCTCTTTTCCCTTGCAGTGTTGGTGTTTCATTTCTTTGCTCATCAATAGTTGCAAAAATTAGGCAGCTCACTTTTTGTGAACAGGCTTTCCTGTTTAAAAAGGGATCAGTGTAACTTTCTTTGTAACGAAGGGACCTGCGTAACGGCTGTGAGATCCTGTTAAAATTACCCTTCCGAAATACCTGGTGGTTCTCTCTGCTGTGGACAGGAGGCATGTCTGATATGGGATATCTGAACGGGGCAGGAACTTTTGGGGAACAAGGCTGTCTTTCCACCTCTGCCAGCCTGGCTCTTGAGGGTGGGATGAGTTGGGTGTTTGCAAACATGAGCCTTCCAAGCGACTGTGCACATCCCTATAAGAAAACTAACCTGGCGTGGGTTTAGTAAATATTCCAGTGTTGTTAACTTCAGTTTGGAAGGACTATGTTGGCCTATTGGTTTGCAAAAAGTGTGTTATTGAAATGCTGTACTGAACGTTTTGGCTAGAGAACACTTTGAGTGATGTTTGAGTCACGACATTTTAAAGTGGTTTTTCCCTGGCTCCCATTGTGGCGCCCTTTACTTTGAACACAGCCTTTCTTCTCTTCTCCTCCGTTCTTTCCCCCTTTGTTCCCCTGAGAGGATAGTAAGCTATGGTTACTGAAATTATTAAATTTTGTATATGGGACGCTCATTGTGCCTCTCTGAAGTGGGAATACTTTATACATGGGTAGAGTGGGGCACAAATCAAGGTGATGTGTGATCAGGTACAAATAGAACTACGATAACATCCTAGAGATAGTGGGGATTCTTGGCAGGGCATAACATCAGGCAAATTGTTTACTGTCTGCCTTACTTAAAATGGAGATACCACTTAGCCACCTCGGTTTCTTTAGTTTCATAAATGGTGGTAAGTGCTCAGTTCCCCAAAGTGAGAGTCATCAATAATTCATTATCACTTAATTGCTGTAACTGATTTCTGATTGATTTGGTAAGTAGCACGCTAGGAAATGGTACATTTCCCCTGTCAACTCCACTGCACTGTCTTTGCCAAAGTTTCCTGGGGGAGCGTCTGCATGCCCCTTCGCTCTTCTTCCATGGATGCTTTGCTCTAGGGCCACAATAAGACTGGAGGAGTTCACAAAAAGAACGGGGCAAACAGCATCAGATAGAGATGCAAAAGCGTTATGTCTGAGAAAGGCTGGAGTTGGAGGGCTCAGCCGTGCGCGTGTGTCACTTGTGGTACTCGTTCAGATAGAGAGGCTTCTCTGGGACTGCTGTCTTTTCTTCCTGCTGGACCCCAGAGTGCTTAAAGTCTGCTGCTGTTGTCTGTAAGCTCAGTTTACGACTGTTTCAGTTGTCATTTTTATATTCCTTATTTTGAATCACATGTGAGCCATTTCTGATGATTTTTCGTCATAATGGGACTACATAGTTCTGGAGTAGATTGCAGTTGTAGTTCTATTTCGCTTTCTTTCAGTGAGGAATGTACTTTAAATCATACTAACAGAGGTGAGGATTTGGAATTGTGCAGGGTTTCCTGCCTGCAAAAGGGTGAGCCCCTCCAGTCTTCCAGGGTGGAGCATGGCAAGTTTCTTCTCTGGCAGCACTTTGGACACTAAAGAGGGGAGCTTTAAAATAGATGTCCTGGAAAATATGTGGTGCTTGTTTTTATTAACATAGGATAATCTCTGTTCTGTGTAAGATATGAACTAAAATACAAACGAGGGAGCAGCAGAGTATCACAGTCTTACATACCTAGAAATGAGAGGTGGGGAAGGACTCTTGCTTTATCTGTATAGTTTATCCCCATGGGCTGCTGTGAGCATCTTGCGTCTCCGTTATTGGGTGATGGCCCAAAGGTAAGTTACTGCGACCGGACTTGAGTCATAGTATCTTCTGATCACTTTCTTACGGTTTGGGACATTTGGGAATCTGAACCGTTTAACACCTGTGCTGGGTTTGGCATTGCCAAATACTCTCCGTCTATGCTGCGTCCTAAAAGACAGCACACAGTCTGTTGGAGCATGTCCTTCAGCTGAGTCTGGTTTGCCAAAGAGGTGTTAGAAGGGAATGTGTTGTTTTGGGGTGTTTGGGTTCTTTTTTTTTTTTTTTTTTATAACCATACATAGATTCCAAATAGATTCAGTTCTATAGTAAGCATCTAAAAAGAATTGGTACTATTTTTGAGGCAACGTGTCTGGGTTCTTCTCCTCTTCGATTGAACTTATGGATGCATTTCTGTGCATTAACTCTCTGTTTTAAACTGCTATGAATATAAAAATGAATTGACAAACCGGTTCTCAGAAATAAGGCTTTTCGTTTTGAGGTGTTCTGATGTCTTTAAACTTCATTGAATTGACAGGCTGGAAAGACTGTCACTGTTGCTAAACTGCTTTGGGGGATTCCCTAAAAGACTACCTCATTCTTATTTCAATTTCCAGTTAACAAACTTCCTTTAAAAAATGTTGGTTTCAAAATGAAATGTCAAATGATGAAATTTCATTAAAACTGAAAGAGTTAATCTTTTCAGTCAGCTGCACTTTGTTCTGTTCACAGTGTTACTCTTACCTTTCCTCAGAGGAAAAGGAGGAAAATAACAGCATCTTTTGTCTTGAGTGAAGAGTTTTCCACGGAGGAGTTGTTAAAACTCAGAGTTTTGATTTGAATTTGTTGCAGATAGGATATCTTGAGTGGTAACGTACCTGCACAGTATGTTCCTAAATCTGTTCTTTTATGTCTCACGGAAAAATTTTTTGCAGACTTTTCTAGGCAGCAAATTGAGAAGGGGAAAACAGTAATTTTAAGGTCTGAGAACAATGGCTTAAACCTTTTACTTTCCACAAACAAAATCCTTCATTCTGTGCTCCTTTTCTCTAGTGAGATTCTAACAGCTTCAGAGGAGCAAATCCAATGTAAAAGTAATCCAGCGGAGGAACTGGGACTTGGGCAGGTCTATGGGAAAGAAGTAATTGGGTCTCATTTTCCAGTGGCACACTGAGTTTTGTGCTCTGGTTGGAGAATACATGGGGAGAAGGAAGCCTATTCTGTCTGTACATTTAAAGTCTTACTGTGGTTTTCATCTTGCCATGCAGAATTTTTTTTGTGCTAAATCAAGTTTTTGATCACAGACGCCTCTGTTAGCACGTGCTTCCTACTTAGAAGGGATGTTGACAGACTGGAAGAGTTGTGTTGTCGCCTGTCTCTGTCAGTGGCTGTGAATGACGTGACTATCTGCTGTCTCTGAGCCTGATGAGAAGTGTCCCGAAACATGTTGTTTACAAGGTTATCTGAAATACCCTGAGAAATTCTTTATGGGCACTCAGATGATGACAGCAGTGAAGCTGCAAAGTTGCTTTGCTGGCAGCAGTCTGTCGCAGCTTGGGCTGGGTTGGCCAATGACAAGATAACAGGTGCCCTCCCCTACCTCTCACTCCCAGGAGAGGAAGAAGAGAGATAAAGACATTTATGAGTTTAGAAAAACCTAAACTACTTTAATAAAATATTATTAATAAAATAAAAAGGAAATAATGAAATAGATACAGTATATACAAAACCGTATCAGATGATTCAAGGATTGGAGCATCTCCCTTATGAGGAAAGGCTGAGAGAGCTGGGACTCTTTAGCCTGGAGAAGAGA
>JAOTQQ010000041.1:18287764-18305811 GCA_026546715.1 Gallinago undulata
CCTTGGCCCATCCATCCAACCTGTCCAGGTCCCTCTGTAGAGCCTTCCTACCCTCAAGCAGATCAACACTCCCACCTAGTTTGGTGTTGTGAACATTTCTTTCAGGTTCATACGACTGATAACCGGCTTGCTCAGTGAGTGCTTTGGCTGCCTTTCTTAAAAATCCCCGGTAAACTTTTCTCTTTCTTGTTTGTTGCCAACAGAGAGCCAACTGTTGCCTGGGAATAACTTCACAAACGAATGCAACATTCCTGGAAACTTCATGTGCAGCAACGGGCGGTGCATCCCGGGGGCCTGGCAGTGTGATGGGCTGCCGGACTGCTTTGATGACAGTGATGAAAAGGAATGCCGTAAGTGACCATTGCTGTAACCACGCTTCATATCACAGGGCTTGGCTAGGTAGTGCTACAGGTGTGTTCTGTGGTGTATTTTAGCTAAGGAACAAAGCTATTGCCAGTTTCTTTAGCTATAGTTATAAAAAAAATGTACAGCCTTTCTTATTATTTCGGGTCTGTAAAGTTCTTCAAATTGTCCAGTTTTAGTACAGCACTGGGTAGCAGGTACCCGAGCCCCTACTCACAGATGGATAAATTGAGACAGACTTGACTTAGGATTCTTCCAGTGGGAGAGTCATGCTCTGTGATTTTTAGGGATCCTGCATACACTGCCTTAGCACACTGACCTAGTGTTTTAAGTTTACTTCCATTACCATCAAGATTAGTTCCTTTCATTTCAAAATTGTTGACTGTATCCTCTTACGTTTGATCTCTCCTGTCAAAGTGTAATTATTTCTAACCCTTTGAAACTTCACATTAACTTTTTGGAAAACAGACCAAATGCATTGGGCTGATAATGTTTTTAACCTTCCCTACAGAACTCCCAATTTTAGAGAGCTAAAAAATGTCTGATCTGGTTCTCCTCTCTTTTCATCTTTTTCTTAACATTGATTAATGTTCAGTTAATGTTCTTCAGCCATTAGTTAACAGGAAACTTTCTAGCCTACACGTTACCCAGACAGCAAGATGATGTTGCGGCATTATACTGTATGTGAAATCCAGTTGGGAATGAAAAATCACTCAAATTCTATGTGACTCTAGAGTGTCTGAGAAATTTCTGAGAAGTTACTGCTTTTTGTCTAACAAATATTGCTCCTTTACATTTATACTTTATGGGGGTTTTCATTAAACCAAATAATAAGAAACCTACCTTTCCCAGGATGCTTCCAAGACATCATTAGCTTTGCTTATGGAGAAAGAATAGCTTCTTCCAAATTAACTGATTAGAAATACCACGTTTTATTAAATGCTCTTTCTTTCTAACTTGGCGTCTCTTCTTTAACCCCAGCTATCCATCCCTTTTTAAAAAGGGGGACTTTAATAACTGTGCTGTACAGAGTTCTGCTTTAAGCCAGTGAGCTCTTCTCCCTTTCTAAGGTGTTAAAAGTATCTGTATAAAATATCTGATGCTTTGCAGTCTTTATAAAGCATCAGGCTTGTGTTGCAACATTGAAGATGGGTTAATACTTTATTTTTCTTACTTAAATTTTAATATCTTAGGAAAGGATGGACCTGTTGTATGGATTGATCATTGTCATGCATGTCTGTTTAAGCCCTAGCAGAATTTGTATTAGTGGGAGCTGTTGCAAGAATAAAAAAACATGTTAGAAGTTCAACCTTTCCCTCTCAGTGAGATGTTCCTGATGGCAACAGCAACGTGACTCTCAGGTTCCTCATTAGCTGGCTCCCGAGTACACTGCTAGCACGGCTTTTGGTGTGCTCCTTTAAAACAAGCTGAGTGATGCCACTTCTCTGTATTTATAGGATGCAAACCAGGAGGTTTTCTCTCTCTAAGAATGTTATCGTCCTCTGTCTTGCATGAATTTTGTTTCACCTGGTAGAATTAGAAAATCTTAATGAAGATTTTCATTAACCTTAACCTTAATCAAGATTTTCTTAATGAAGGCTGGTCTGGGTATTTGCCCATGAATCAGTAACAGGAAAATATACTTTGTGACTCTCTGTTCAAAAATTTCATTACCAAAATCAGTTGATCTAGTGAATTGCAAGCAGTAATGAATATAGTAACTGACAATAAAATATAAATAGCTGCAAAATGGCAGTTCATGAAAGTTGTTCCTGTCACGACAGACTCAAATGAACCACACTGATCTAGACTATGCTCCAGTATGAATTTAAGTTTCTGCAGAGTTGTCCTTTAGGCTTTTTATTTAAATACTTCCAGCCCACTTAATTGGCTAACAGTTTTCTGGATGAGCATCCTTTAGATTCTACACAAATTAACTGAGATAATTAGACTGTTCTTTGCTCTTACAATACATCTATGTGCTGTTTGATCACCTGCATAAATATAAAATTAGCATGGAACAGAGACAGCAGGGAGAGCAAGGGATTCTTATCCTGTGCTGCCCTGCTCTTAGCAGGTCAGATAAGCCAAAACAGAATGGAGATGGCGCTCATTTGAATCTCCAAACAAAAAATTAATATTCATGTAAACAAGGTTCTGTAATGCATACAGAGAGCTTCAAGCAGCCTATTCTGCACCTCCCTCCTCTCTAGCTTTTAACTCCGTGTATGCTGCCGTGAGAAGCACTTCTAATGAGCCAACCACTGTACTGGGGGATGCTGATATTCTCTGTAGCCTGTGGGGTGTGAGAGGAGAGTTACAGCATTAGTTAGAAGGTTGGGAAGGGTTCGCATTGCGGGTTGTTGGCTGATCTGTGAATCGAGGAAGTTGGTTTAACGCTTCAAGGATGGAGGATCCTTCTAACCCAGGAGATACCCCCTTTCAAATCCTGCTAAGCACCTAGCCTGGCTAATAGCTTCAGAGGGATGATTCAGCCACTTCGTTACGTGGGTATGTTCCTACGGGGTGTGTAGCTAAAAAAGTTTGGTTTGCACTTTTGATGGAATTTGAAAATGGTCCCACTCTTTATGGGTACTGTTACGGTAATCGGAAAGTGATCAAAATTTAGATGGGCTTATACAGCCCAAATCTGCTCCGACCCTTGCAAGGCCAGCATGACACTGCCAAGCATGGGTGTCCTCCCTGGAGCTGTCTGACACAAGTAACACAACACACGCTGGTACAATGACACAGCCAGATGTGACACGCACACACATTTTGAGTGTCAGCTGTTCTTACTTTCAGCTGAGAGTTGTGGCACTGAAAGGCAGCCCTAGGGTCTTGTCTGAGAAGGACAAAAAAAAGAAGGAAAATCACTTGTCTCTTCTTGCCCCTCCAGCTTTTGTCAGTCTGTAAAGACAGGCTCCGAGATGACTTAGGGCTGGAAAGGACTCTGGAGGTCGTTTCATCCAGCTGCCTGCTCAGAGCAGGGCTAGCTTTGATGAGGGTTGTTCAGGGACTTGTCTGGGCAGGTTTCGCACATTTCCAAGGATGGAGAGTCCACAGCCCCACTGGGCACCTCTTCCAGGCTTTGAATATGCCCATGGGGAAGATTTTTTTTCCAAGTTACATGGTCAGTTTCCAGTGGGGGAGTAAAAGCTGAACATTTTTTAAAACATTTTTTTAAAGAAGTGCAGTGCAATTAACATTCAGATCCTCTGGCCTTAGTGGGTGGGAGGGAGCAATGTAGGAGCCCAGGAATTGTTCTTGACTGCAAAAACAGCAGCTGAAAAGTAAGAACAGTTGACGTTCAAAATGCGTGAGTGTGCGCATCACACCTGGTTGTGTCGTCGTACGAGTGTGTGTTGTGTTCCTTGTGTCGGGCAGCTGCAGGGCGGGCGGCCATGCTTGGCAGTGTCACGCTGGCCGTGCGAGGGTTGGAGCGCGTGTGTTGAGATATAGGTAAAAAACATTTTCATCTTTTAATTTTTTTTTTTAGGCTAGGCTTTATTACCTTCCTCCTACCAGAATAGGGCTCTACTTACAACAGCTTACCTTGCAGCAGAATTGGAGTCCTTTGTTTTTATGCTGAGCTGTTGAGAGCGAAGACAAAGCCGTAGGAGGTGCATTAGCAGCATGAGATGGCTGAGTTCCCAGTGTGTTACTACTGAGAGGTGCTTTAAGCTGCTTTGTGTGTGATTCCTCGTCGACTAACTAGTTCACATTGAAAGTCTCTAACCTTGCTTTGAAGTGTTTGCGAGTTGGTGTTTGGTTAGAGGGTACCAGGGGCTGGTGTTTGTGTGAAGACAAGTGTGCTGTATTTTGGCACTGAGGAAATTCCACTCATGCATGTGTGTGGTTATGTGCAAAGTCTTTCTCTCTCTTTCGGCTTGCCTTACGGTTGAACATGGATGTCCAGCATTATTTTATCAGTTCTGTTGCTGTAGCATCTCATCTTGTCTGCTCCTCTTCAAACAAGAAAGCTGAAAACTCCTGGCCTGCTTCTCATTTTCTGTGGCCAGAGCGTGAAGAGTGCTGCTCTGGGTGTGAGGACAAGATCAGATGTGAAGCAGAATTACCTGCACCTCGTCCGTTCATATCTCGATGTCTTTCCTCTCTTGCTTTTGTCCCTTTTGTGTCAGCCTCTTTGCAGGACTGTCTCTGTTAGCCATGTCACTTTGCATGGGGGCTTTTTATCTCCCCCACTCACCAGAATCCACACCATCCCTCATCCTCTTTGCTCCCAAGATCGGTTTGACACGTCCCGTGCCAGCTGCCTGTGTGCTGTTCAGGGCACAGAGCCTTTCCTGTGCTCTTGCCTTCTGCCATGGCCACGCGAGGACAGGAGAATGTTACCTGCTTTTGTCTGTGGAGGAGGGCTGAGAAAAGGCATAAGAGGGAGGGACTAAGCTGAGACAGTGACTTCTTGTCCTGAATAAGAACTGCTTCTCCTTGAAGCAGTGTGTCTCTGGCTTTTTTCTCCAAGCCACTAATTGAGCTTGAAAAATAATTAATTGACCATAGCAGTGTAAATGTTTCCTCAGTATTTACAGTTCTCTACAGTTTGAATAACCTGCTCTCAGCAGCTTAAAGGGTGGGTCTCAGGAGGATGAGACTGTTCTTTTTTCAGTGGTGCCCAAGGACAGGACAAGAGGAATCGGGCACAAACTTGAATATAAGAAGTTCCACCTAAACATGAGGAGGAGCTTCTTTCCTGTGAGGGTGGCCGAGCCCTGGCAGAAGCCGCTCAGGGAGGTGGTGGAGTCTCCTTCTCTGGAGACATTCAAACCTCACCTGGACACGTTCCTGTGGGACCTGCTGTGGGTGGCCCTGCTCTGGTAGGGGGTTGGACTGGATGATCTCCAGAGGTCCCTGCCAACCCCATAGCATTCTGTGAGCAGTGCATTTCCCTGTTGTAGTTCATTTCCCCCTGGCTCTGCTGGTTCTCCTGGGGCTGCTTATCAGCAGTGCCATCCAGCATCTGTCATACAGGTTTCTTTTAAATGTTAGCGGGCTTTTAACTACTACTACTCCTTTTTAACTGTGTAGAGGATGGAAGCTGACAAATGCAGGACCTTTACCAACAGGACTTTCCTGTGGAGTTCATAGATGTTGATTGCAGAGCTCCGAAATCCTGCCCTGCTTGTACACCAGGTCAGGGTGAAAGCTGCCTGCTGTCAGCCCCTCTCTTCTCTGTCTGGTACCAGCTACAGAAGATCCAAAATAGCATGAAATAGAAAAGGAGCCTGGAAGGAGCCTAGAGGTGTGTGCTTGCATGTTTCAAAACATCTCGAGGTAAATGGATTATCTTTAGTGCTGACCTTTATACCCACCTGCTGACGTATTCCTTTAGGGCCAAGACCTGCATCTAGATGTTGGAAGGATTCTCTCCTTGAGATTTAGGACTGCACTAATATTCCTAGTTAAGATCATAATTTAGTCTATCATTTTTTTTTTCCTCTTTTCTTTGCTCTTTGTAAATCTTTGCATTAACTTATTACAGAAGGAACAATGTGAACACTGAAAAAGCCTTTTGTCAGCTAATGAGCAACAGCTAGTGGAGGGATGGCATGTTGCTGCCGTTGTCAGCTAACGAGCAGCAGATGGTGCAGATTCAGAGCATGGCACATCATTCCTGCTAAGTGCCTGGCATGCCAGGCATGACAGCAGCCAGAATTAGAGACGTACCAAATACCCAGAAGTCTGGATTTTCCTTCCATCGCTCTTCTGAGAGCTGTTTCTTTCATGCCAAGTTTGTGCCTTTGGCTGTGATGAGCAAATGGTGGCAGACGGTGAAGCCAGTGACTACCTGCAGGAATCCCAGGGCTGAAGAGTGTAGGCTGTGGGCTAGAAGAAAGTCCTATGCAGGGATAGCCTTGGGCACCCTTGTTCTCCTGTTAGGAACTTGTGTCTCTCGCGTGTTTCTGTTTCTAGCTGCCACTGTTGCTCGTTGAACACAAACGTAAAGGTAAAGCAGGATTTTGACTCGGTGCTAAAGGCTGTGTGGTGTCTGAGCAACAGGGCATCGTCCCTGCTTGTGGGCGTGTGCTGCAGCACACCTCTGCACCAGCTGGTGAGAGCTGGCCTCTGTAGGGACAGCTGGAACTGCACCAGTAAAAAGCTCACTGCATCACTAGACCTTGCTCGAGTTGTCCTTCGGACAGTCTTCATAAGCAGGTCTTCTCCGTTGGGGGAGAATGTCTTCACTAAATGAAGTCCTGCACGAAAGTGGTCAATTTTAACTAACATTCTCCATGCAGGTGTTGAAGCCACCTGCTAAGGAGGCTTCTGCTAAAGACCAGATAGCTTCGTCTGGTGCCTGAGATACCTGTGCTTGCAGGGGACCCCTTGCGCTCAGAGGGAAGGGTTTATAACGTCTGCAGTCCTGGTGTGATGAGCCAAGCTCTTCTCTGGCATCCCATGCCAGCCAGCTAAATCTCAGATTTGGGCAATCTGAGAAACCGATGTAACCTGGGTGCCTGGCCAATCTGGTAAGAGCCTTTCTGTTTCTGTGTCGGGGAATTGAAGCCAAGGGTCCTGGTGACAAAAACTTGAGGATATCTCCTAGATCTCCTAGGCTGCTCTCTGTAGTGTGAAGATGAAACTTAGGTTCGAAAAGAAACTTACGTTTTCTTTTTATGTTCAGCTCCTTAAAGAGTTTTGGGGGCCTTTTATTAATGTGTGGAGAGAGTGTTTTTATGGCTGTAGCCACGCCTCTTTGCTGTTTTTGTGAGCATTTTTAACTGTCTTTGGCAGGTTAGTAGAATAATATTTGAGATAATGCTGTAATTACTTGTTCGTTGCTGATATGTTGGCATATTAATCTTTGATTTCATCTTCTGTTATGTGTCTCTTAACCGTGTTCTCGGTGTCATTCTGTAGAGTTTAAGCTGTGTGTTTATATATAATAAAAATGCCCTACTTTTTCCCATTCCTTCCTGTGTCTATCTTTTCTATGTTGGTGTCCTGGTTCAACCCCAGCCGGCAGCAGGGACCACGGTGCCGTTTGCTCACTCCCCCCAGCTGGGAGTAAAAGTGAGGAAAAAACCTCATGAGCTGAGCTAAAGCCAGTTGAATAGGTAGAGCCAAGGCTGTGCACACAAGCAAAGCAAAACAAGGAATTCATTCCCTGCTTCCCCTGGGCAGGCGGGTATGCGGCCATCCCTAGGAAAGCTGGTTCCCCAGGCATAATGGTTACTGGGGAACACAAACACCATGACTCCAAACCATGGAATCATGGAATGGTTTGGGGTGGAAGGGACCTTAAAGCCCATCCATTTCCACCCCCTGCCCTGGGCAGGGACACCTCCCACCAGACCAGGTTGCTCCAAGCCCGCTCCAACCTGGCCTTGAACCCCTCCAGGGATGGGGCAGCCACAGCTTCTCCGGGACTGGATGATCCCAAGGGTCTTTTCCAACCAAAATGATTCTATGATTCTGTGATTCTTCGTTGACTCTGCACCGGTGGGGAATTAGACTGGATTAGGAATATATTATAATTTGAAAATACAGCCCATGATAGTAATTTTTAAGTTTCCCCAAGGTTTCCTGTTACCGTATTGTTCCACCTCCCAGACAGATGGCCCTGGCAGATAAATGCTTGCTGCTCCCTCTGGCGTTCATTTCCAAAAGGTTTCATTGCTCTACACGCTCAGGGACGGAGAGGCTGCGGGACAGAGTTGGCAACAAACAGTTGCACGCAGTAGTGGGTGAGAGGCTTTTCACAAGAGTGCTAAGTGAAACCCACACCCTGCAATTAGCAGCCTGGGTTTCCTAGATTACATGAAAAATCTTTTCCTGTGCTCCAGGAAAAGACTTTTTTTTTTTTTTTCTGCAACCGTTCAGTTGGGAAACTGAAATTCTCACAGGACAAAGTCAGGTCCGTTGGGTTTTCATCTTCAGACTGGTGCTCCAGATGCATTTGGACTGACTTAATTACATCCTGTGTCTACAAAAGAGAGAGTTTTTGAAGAACTGTAGGTATTAAGAGCTTCACAGCATCGGAGGGGTGGAAATTATTTATAGCAGAAAAAAGCCCATTGAAACCGAAGTCATGGCTGAGGACGTTGCTCTGTCGTTGGAGAAGCTGTTGGATGCCAGAGCTCCTACACTGCCCGGTGCAGCGTGAGGAGGAGGAGGGAGTGGGGATCGAACGAGGACTGTACCAGCTTCAGATCCATGTCAAGTGCCTGGAAGCCTCAGATGAGGACTGTCAGGCTGCCTGGTTCTGTCGCCATTGGTGTGGAGCAGCTTTCAGAAGAAGACCTCCAGATGTGTCGCTGTTCGCTGCTAAAAAGAAAAAAATTAAAAATTTTCATGGATTTTTTTACCCATGACCGGAGCACGTTTTGAGTCTGCTCTGCAGGAAGATCACATGCTGGAAGGCGTATTATGTACCCCGTTGTAAGTCTCAAAATTAAAATGAAGGCACAGACAAAATTTACTAATTAATGGTCATTACTGTCAACCGAGTCTGCTGACAGTCTGAATTTAGATGCTTGTCCTCGCCTTCCCTTATGCTTTGCTGGGAGAACAGTCAGCTTTGTGACTTCCACACCGCTAAGAATAAGTAACCAGATTTAGGAGCTGCTAAAAAGAGAGAGAAGAGATCTGGTAGAGACAATGAGTTCTGCAATCTCGAGAAGCTGTTTGATGGCTGCTCACTGTGACAGTGCTGTTATTGCAGCTGAAGATCCTTTGCTTGGGTGTAGCCACTTGGCGCTCAGTGCGGTGAACAGCTTTCACAGAATCACGTGGGGTTGGAAGGGACCTGTGATTCTGTGGCTTTGAATTGTTTAATGCAGCAGTGGCCCCAAAAAATGGTTCTTAAAACATGAGATAAAGCCTAGTGTTAACTAAGGCTGATGCTGAAGAAGATCAGGGTCAGGGTGGTATTTTCAAGAGGTGCCTTGGGATTCCTGGGGTTAAGATCCAGTGTGGCAAACCTGCAACAAATTTTTGGAGTGTCCCATCGTGCGTAAAGGCAAACTCATCTCATGTGCTGCTGCCAGCCAGGGGCACTGCTAGCTTTGAGAAGTTTCCAGCTCTGGGTTCTAATAAGTTTGGATTGTCTCTTGCCAGCTAAACAGCTTATAGCTGTGTGAGGTGTGTGTTGTATCAAAGCTCACCACATTTTGGGAAAAATAAGCAAGTAAGTGATGGATACTTGCAAGTAAACAATTTAGCAGCCTATCGCTTGGGGGAAAAAAAAAAAAAGAGAACTCTATCAAAATCACTTTGTCACATTTGAGGATCTTTATCTTATGATTGTAACACCATTCAAAAGCACTAGAGCCGAGTTGTGTGTGAGTTTGAGTTCATCAAATCTCTATCATCTGCTGTGCTGGGAGGCGTGGAGTGGCAGTGAGGTGGCTAGTGGTGCTTTCCAGAGCCTGGGGTGGCCATGGCCCTTGGACACTGTCTGTGTGCAGTTCTGGAGATGGTGACAAGCCTCTGCTGCAGCTGGATGCATCCAAAGGCATGGAATGGTGGATACACGCAATTGAGCAAGCCTTAAATACATCATTTCACGTGCTCTCTGACCCGCTGCGAGCACGAAGGAGGATGATACAGGCACAGGGAACAAGACAAAATAAATACAAAAGCAGTGAGTCAGAATAACTATATAATTACAACAACTTGAATACTTTAAAACTCTGCATTCCTGTTAAAATCGATGTGAAATGGTGGACATGTGTGGGGCTTGTGGGCTTTTTTGAGAGTATGATCTGGGAATTTGACTCTCCCTATAAACAGGACTAACAGTCTGCCTTTGTGGTGCCCTGCCTTACTCTGCATCTACTGCACGTTAAGTGTCTGGGGAGAAAGCACCAGTCTCTAAAGAAACCTGAAAGTAGGTAATTTTTATTTATTTTTTTTTTAATTGACTCTTTATTGGAGGAGAAAATCTAACAGAATGGGCAGAGCTAAGGAAGAGAGAAGCGTTCTACCAGAGCTCGTGCCCTGGAAGGGTCATGGCAATGAAAAGCTGCAGCCAAAGAGTCCGAGTGGATTTGGTGTATTTATGTTAATTCCAGGCTCCCAGCTGTTGTGCAAACCATCTTTACAATCTGTACAAAAACAATCTTTAGTGGTCACGTTCTCACTTATAATCCAGTAATAGTTTGTGTAAAAGACTAATGAAATTAACACCTTTTTTTCTTTTTCTCTCTATATAATATATTATAATACTAAAATAATATATAGGTATATGACTATAATATGTAGCAGAAAGCTGGGAATTCCTCTAGGAGAGCAAGGTGTATGTATTGTAGTAGTTGTACGTGTACCCAGGGAGGCTTCTACTCACAACGTAGAATCACGGAGCGCTTTCAAGTCTCCTGCTTTTCTCACAGCTTCCTGGCTAACCTGCAGGTAGGTGACAAACATCAGGATTCTTAAGCAAAGCTGAATATTAAACATAGCGTGAAAGGAGCATCTACACTAATTGGGAAGATGCTGTAAGCCAGCTGCTGCTCTTTTTGTCACTTACCCAGATGGCTCTCCAACTTGGAACAGCCAACTGGAATTAACTCTTGTTTCCACTTATGATTAAGCAACCAAATATGCAAAATATGCAAATATGCTAAGTTTTATAATGATGTGACCACGGTGAGTGTTTCATATAAAGCTCCATTACAGAAATTTACACGTGAGTAAGGGCAAGTGCAATAGCTACTTATATTTGACGGCTTTTTGTGCAGGGAACTCAAGAGCGTTTGTGTTGCTAATTATTTGATCTTCTTGATGGTCCCCTCTAGATGGGGGTCAGTGAATAGCCTGTGGAATCGAGCAGTGGGGTGGAATCATGGCAGAACCGGGAGAAAAGCTCGGGCAGCTCATCACCTGGGGTGGGGTGAGGGGTTATAGCCCATGGGGCACCCTGGTGGCCTTTGGGAGGGTTGCCCCCACCTCTGAAGTCCCTTAATGACAGCGTTCTGTCCTGCTCGTATGTGTCTGGAGTAACTTAGCAACTTTGAAGTTGTGCTTAATTTGTACAGCGTGACAGCTAATTTGGAGTTTGTCCTTTTGTACGATATTACTGTTCAGGTTGTTTAATGAGTAGCAACTTCTAAAATGCTTCTTTTAGCGAGAAATCGCTTCAATGAATGTCCGAAAAACAGCCTGTGCTCTCTTCTGACACTTCATCTGCTTTGTGATGATTTTGAAGGACTGAAACTTAGACTTCTAGACCAGGAAAGATTACTCTGGAGCCGTACTGCCTGGCAAGAAGTACAGACCACTGAGCCATAGTAGTCCGAGTCTGCAGTGCTTTCTTTTTTTCTCCTGTTCAAAGGAATCACAGAATCTTCACGGTTGGAAGGGACCTTTGAGATCATTGAGTCCGACCAAACACACGCATACAAACCCAACCCAACAATCCTGGGCACTAGAGCACGCCCTGAAGTGCCACGTCTACACGTTTCTTAAGTCCCTCCAGGGATGGTGACTCCACCACCTCCCTGGGCAGGCTGTTCCAGGGTCTGACCACCTTCTCAGCAAAGTCATTCTTCCCAAGATCTAACCTAAACCTCCCCTGCCCCAACTTCACACCATTTCCTCTGCTCCTGTCGTTATTCCCTTGGGAGAAGAGGCCAACTCCCACCTCTCTGCACCCTCCTTTCAGGGAGCTGTAGAGGGCAAGGAGGTCTCCCCTCAGCCTCCTCTTCTCCAAACTCAACATGCCCAGTTCCCTCAGCCTCTCCTCGTAGGACTTGTTCTCCAGACCCCTCCCCAGCTTGGTGGCTCTCCTCTGGACACGCTCCAGCCCCTCAATGTCCTTCTTCATGGCAGCATGACTTTTTTACATCAGTGTTGTCCTTTCTCTCTTACTGTAAATTATAGTGTAAATATTGCCCACTGCTGTGCTGGAGGCAACCTCTGATGTTTACTATGCGGCTAATTTCAATACTTTAAAGGCAGCATTATTGTGTTGGGGTTTTTTTAATAAAGTACATTTTAGGCTCACTTTCTCTGAGTTCACGTCAGCAGTTTATGACTAGCAACTCTTTTCACCTGAGTGGTTAAACGGGGAGCAAAGGCAAGAGTGACTGAAGGGTGTTTTGTAGGTGCAGTGAATGTCTTGCAGTTGGCTGTGGTTTGGATCAAAACTCATTAAATTAAATAGTTGTTTTGTCTTGAATTGGACAACTTCTGGCAGAAGACTGTTGGGTGTACTCTGGATCTAGGGTGGTTTTGATACTGGGAATAGTGCTCAAGTGCTAGCTATTTTCTAGGTACGAGAAAGGAAGCAGAGGAGGTGAAACTTCTGCAAGAAGAGCTCTGGGAGCCAACAAGTGATGTGTTTACCTTCTGTGTGAGGCAGCTGAATGGCTGGGGGTAGCGGTGGCTTTCCCACTGGGAACTGAACTGAAAATACTGTAGGGTCCAGACAGCAATTAACTAACCCAAAATAACTTGGCCTTGTTGAACCTCGTCCCGTTGGCCTCAGCCCATCTATCCACCCCATCCAGATCTCTCTGTAGAATCTTTCTACCCTCCAGCAGGTCAGCACTCCCACCCAACGTGGTGTCACCTGGGAGATTGCTGAGGGTGCACTCGATCCCCTCGTCCGATCGGTAATGAAGATGTTAAAGAGGACTGGCCCAAACCCCGAGTCCTGGGGGACACCACTCGTGACCAGCTGCCAACTGGATTTAACTCCTTTCCGTTCTCCAGTGTAATAGATGAAGCATTGGGCACCTCTTCCCCTGCAGGTGTCCCTGCCCCAGGTTCCCTGCAGCAGCACGGCCAGCGTGATGTCCCTCAGATACTCACACGGAGTGTTGGCTTGGGTGATGGTCTGGGCATCTGCTGCCGAGGTGGTTGTTTTGCTGCTTTTCCTTAAAGACTTGGGGGTACGGTACAGCTTCCGACCTTTCGGTTACTGAATTATTTAGCTGAGATCAATCTGCCTCAAAACTCTGAAGGCAGAAGCTGCTGTTGGAAGTTGTGTGAAGGATTACAGGGGCTCGGGTGTCTCGGCTGAGGGTTTTTCATTGCCGCTGGAGTTAAGCACGGCACCTACTTCATGGTAATTTATCACCTGTTTTTCTACAAAGTAATGGTTTACTTTTTTTTTTTTTTTTTTTTTTTTCCCCAAGTGGACCTTGGCTACTTTTCAGAAAAAAAGCGGTAGTTGAATATGTGAAATTCAGTAATACATCCTATTTTACACTTCATAATCCTAACTGAAAACTACTGGTATCATAAAGACAAACATGTAAGAGAGGAACTGCGGGAATTTGGGTTTGGAGGACACTAAATCAAGCCAGGGTTACTGTGGCTGTGGCTCAGAGCGGTTTCTGTGGGCCCTGCTGAGTGAGGGAAGGAGGGTTTGCTACAGCTGCACTGAGATTTTAACCCTTGAGGAGAGGATTCCTTCCGGATCAGTGCTGAAGCTGTGTGTCCCTATTGCATATACTCGTCGTTAGTCCCTGCTCCGGTTGTCCCTCACCTTGTCCTGGCTCTAGAATCCCACACGGGTTGGTGGGTTGATGAGCCCTGGGGCTAGTAGAACGGCTGCTGTGCTCTCCAGCTCTGGCACACCCCAAAACCTGGGAGGTGTAAACGCACCTTGTTACTCCAAAAGAGAATTTTCTTGCTCTCTGGCTGCTGTCTAAAGGGGAGGAGGAGACAGGAAAAGCTCTGGGGATAAAATGTTGAATTTAACAGCTGTCTAAGTAATACTTCCGTTAAATCATTGCCCTGAATGGTTTTTCCCTCTCATCCCTTATCAGGATGCTTTGGACAGAAGAAAGAGTGTGTCTTCCAGAAACTCAACTCTGTTCCTGGTCATTCCAGCACCTTTTTCCTCCACAATTGGTCAGGCGTTAAATGTTGTGTGTGGTTTTACTGTGGTAGCTCAGGGTGATGCACCAGATGTGGTTTGGACCTCCTTGCCCTGGGGGCATAGATTTGGTGTAGGAGTAGGAAACATTTGGGAAGGTAGGAAACATGCCCAGGTGGCCAAGAAAGCCAATGGCATCCTGGCTTGTATTAGAGATAGTGTGACCAGCAGAAGTAGGGAGGTGCTTGTCCCCCTGTACTCAGCACTGGGGAGGCCACACCTGGAGTATGGTGTCCAGTTCTGGGCACCTCAATACAGCAGAGATGTGGAGGTGCTGGAGTGGGTGCAGAGGAGGGCAACAAAGCTGGTGAAGGACCTGGAGGATAAATCTGATGAAGAGCCATTGAAGGGGCTGGGACTGTTTAGTTTGAGGAAGAGGAGGCTGAGTGAGGGGAGACCTCATCACTCTCTACAACTGCTTGAGAGGACACTGCAGAGAGGTTGGTGCTGGTCTCTTCTCACAGGTAATGAGCGATAGAACAAGAGGGAATGGCTTCAAGCTGCAACAGGGTAGGTTTAGAATGGCCAACAGGAAACAATTCTTCCCAGCAAGAGTGGTCAGAGACTGGAACAGGCTGCCCAGGGAAAGGGTTGAGTCACCATCCTTGGATGAGTTTAAGAATTGTTTAGATGTGGTGTTGGGGGCTATGGTGTAGGGGAGAACTTTGTAGAGTGGGGTTGATGATTGGACTCGATGATCCTAAGGGTCTTTTCCAACCTGAATGATGATTCTATGATTCTATGATTTACTCAAAAGGCCTGCATGTTACGGAGCTGGCTTCTTCTCTGGTGTTGTCCCACCAAGGGTCTGTGCAGGGTATCCCCAAGTGTCCACGTTGCACTGTGCACGTCTCCCTGCAGCCACCAGCACCCTCTTCCCGCAGTGACGGGCTTTCTGAAGAGTTCGGTGTCCTGGGATGTGGTCCATTGT
This sequence comes from Gallinago undulata, assembly GCA_026546715.1. Classification (NCBI taxonomy): domain Eukaryota; kingdom Metazoa; phylum Chordata; class Aves; order Charadriiformes; family Scolopacidae; genus Gallinago; species Gallinago undulata. The sequence goes on from JAOTQQ010000041.1 coordinate 18,302,908, forward strand.
GTCACATGCAAATTTGAAAAAGCAGAAGGGAGGAAAAAAAAAAAAATCTAACCACTTGTCTTGTTAAATTGGTTCTTAACTCTGAGAGTTGCTTTGTTCTGGGCTGGTGGTACCACAGGACTTAACTGGTGCTTGCCTTGAGCATAGTGGGGGAAGCAGCTGCATCTCTCTCGCTGAGGGCAGTGTTCTCTTCTCGCCATGCTGAGCTGCTGTGCAATGAAGTAAAAAATGTGAAGTACTTGAGATTATAATGAGATTCTGTAACCGTTTCTTAAACGCATTTTGATGCTACTGTTAGTATTTAGGGTTCTATAAATAGCTGTGCTGGTACTTTGAAATGGATGGTAGTTTCTGTCCTGAAGAGCTGAATAATGGATGGCAGAGAGAAATATAGCAGGAGATGCAGTTCATGTAACTCAAGTTCCTTTGGCACCCAATTTCCTATCAATTGTGCTGAATAAAGGCAGTGTTAATTGTAGCCTTTTTGAGTTTGATTTTTGCAACCTGAACAACACTTCAATGCGCTCTTCTGTTCTTATTCTCAAAAAGACACTAACTTGTTTGATATCGATGTATTCCTCCTTTATTCCTCCTTTCCTTCTCCAGATGTTTCCTTACTCTTTGTACAGCTATCTTTGTCCAAGTTTGCCTCCAGATCCCCAATTCTCTCAATCGGCTGCCGCGTTCGTTATCCCTATCTGCCTTGGGCTCTTCACTGTTTGGCTTCTCTGAGCGAGCAAGAGGAGCCTGGGGGTGTACAATCTAGAATTTTGCTGCTATTTAGTGTTTGTGGACTTGGCGTGACAGGTTGGGGGGTGCATGGGGGGGAGCTATGACTAGTCCAGCTCCGAGGGTTGTTGGCTGCCACCTGAGGACCTGCCTAAATGTCTTCTGCCTCCTGGACTTATGCCTGTGCAGCGACATTGGCAGCAGACTTCCAGGAAAAGAGGAGATTTTTTGTTTTCTGTGAAGTATGTCCCTCTATTTTAATACTTCTCCTGCAGTTGGTCACACTCACGTGGGTCTTTAAGGGACAGTGAGGAGTACCTGCTCACCAAATTTACGAGCCTGTGCTCCAAGGCACCGAGCAATTTAAATTTGTTTTGAGAGGTCATGGGACTTGTTTTAAGATTGAATGCTTTAATCATTCTGGACGTGGTACAAATTGGAAAAAATTCAGCCCAAGCAAGTGAAATCTCACCAAAAGAACCCCTTAAAGCAGTTGAGCTTGGCCATAGGGAGCTTGGGATGCAGGTAACGTCGGTGCCACCGGCACCTTTATTACTCCCAAAGTATCTCTAACCTTTGGAAATCGTTTCCCTCATCTTTGCTCTCTTCTGTCTTTATCTTCTACCAGCAAAAGCCAAGTCCAAATGCGGCGCCACGTTCTTCCCCTGTGCTAGTGGGATCCACTGCATCATCGGCCGCTTCCGCTGCAACGGCTTCGAGGACTGTCCTGATGGCAGCGATGAGGAAAACTGCAGTAAGTTTTCTTTCAACTAATTAGTGCTACTTAGAAAGGAAGCATTCATTAGCCTTTAATTTCTGGGTCAAATATTTTCCCTGTCATTTACAACCCAGATGATCCTTGGGCTTTTCACTCTGTAAATGACAATCGTCTGTTTTTTGTTGTTTTTTTTTTTTTTTTAAGGTCCAGCCCAGTCTTGTTCTGTGTATAATGTCTGTATGATGCTTCAGGCCCCTTTGTGACTTTGAAATGAGATTGAAGCTGCATGTTTGCTTTGGAAAGGTTCTCTGTACTCAAACGTAACTCAAATTGGGCAAATGTTAAATATGACTTAAAACTGTTTAATTTTTGTTTGCCTCTTTCTTGTCACTGAAGAATACGAGCGACTCGTTCATCATCACATTTAGGTTTCTCTGCTTATACGTGTCCTCAAGCAGCAGAAAAGCAAATAAAGGGCTATTTAGTGAAACAGGTTCTGGGAAGGAGGAGGATGTTCTGGGAGTCAGACGTGCCTGCCAGTGCACTGGCTTGAGCTGCTCCTTCGCATCATCTGAAGCGCTGCTTGAGGTGGGCTGAGCCCCCTGCCTGCGCTGCACAGACCCCTTTGTGTCTGTAGGTCTGGCAGGGACATGTCTGTAGGTCTGGCAGGGACGTGTCACAGCCAAAAGGAAAGGTGACCTTCCGTCCAGCAGCTCTCTTGCCATTATGAAGAGCTGGTAAAATCATTGGTCTGTTGGGCAGAAGCTTGCAGCAAACACTTGCTCAGTCTCTCGTTAGAGCACACTGAATCTCTCCTTTTAATGACATTTAAAGGTCAGGAGGAGGACAACAGACGCCAGCTTTGAAAGATAACAAAAGGGGTGATCTTTACAGTGATCTATCACTGTCTGCTTCTTGGAGAACTTGCCTTTCTTTTTTGTGTGCTTTCCCTCACAGCATGCACAGTGTCTTGAGGTGCCATCTGTTGTTGGCCTAGAGACTCTGGGACTGGCAGGGAGACGGCACCTCTGCAGAGCAAGGGAAGCTAGAGGAGGAAAATGACTTTGGGTTATGCTTTAAGAAGTGGGCAAGAAAAAAGGTTTGACAAAAGTGCTTTGACCGTTCTGAAGGTTGAAAAATGACAAGGAGCCTGTCTCAGCCCGAAGATGTACCCGCTCACCGGGCTGGTTATGAACGACAGCGTTTCCCGTGAGCTCGTAGTGTGTAGCTCCAATGGGACCTTACGGCTGATGATAACACGCTGCTGATCTCCCCATTTCACAGAATCACAGGGGGTTGGAAGGGACCTGTGGGGATCATCTAGTCCAACCCCCTGCCAGAGCAGGGCCACCCAGAGCAGGTCCCACAGGAACGTGTCCAGTTTGAATGTCTCCAGAGAAGGAGACTCCACCACCTCCCTGGGCAGCCTCTTCCAGGGCTCTGCCACCCTCACAGGA
>JAOTQQ010000041.1:18305911-18318452 GCA_026546715.1 Gallinago undulata
CTGCCAGGGCTCTGCCACCCTCACCCCAAAGAAGTTCTTCCTCAGATTTGAGTGGAACTTCCCATGTTCCAGCTTGTACCTGTTGCTCCTCGTCCTGTCACTGGGAACCACTGAAAAGAGTCCAGCTCCATCCTCCTTCAACCCACCCTTTAGGTACTTGTCAGCAGTGATAAGGTCTCCCTTCAGCCTGCTCTTCTCCAGGCTAAAGAGCCCCAGCTCTCCCAGCCTTTCCTCAGCAGGGAGATGCTCCAGTCCCTCCATCATCTCTGTTGCCCTACGCTGGACTCTCTCCAGCAGTTCCCTGCACCCTTCAGCCCACACTCAGTATTTTCCAGCATATCAAAGTGTCTGGTTGCTGCTTTGCTCATGGAGAACAGCAACACTGTAGGCCCTAAAGTGACCTGGAAAATGAGTGTGCTCAGGGATGATAGAGTTAGGTATGCTGGCTATAGCCAGGGGTAGAGGGATGAAATAAGAAAAGGGAAAACTAAGATGTCTATCAAGGAAACCTCTTTGACAGTAAGATGCATTGAGGTTGGGATGTGAAATCCTAGGAGAAGTGAGGAAAACGGCACTGCTTGAAGCTTTAAATGAAACTGGACACAGCATCTTCCAGAGCGGTCCCTGCTGGGTTGGGCGAGGGCGCGGGGACTGCTCCAAATCACTGCTTAAATGCTATTCGGGTTTTGCTCTGAGTGCGACTCCGGGCCTCGGAGTGCAAGGATTTTGGGGGGGCTGCTGTAATGTGTGTGTTCCCCTTAACAAGGAGTTGGAATTCAAACGCTGAGAAGTTGAGAAACGTCAACATTGCTGGTGCATCGATTCGAAATGGGGGGGAGAATGGGGAAAGTGGAAAAAGACAGAAGCAGAAGTAAACAAACAGCTGCCAGGCGGTTCTCAGCCAGGGTTGTGGGCTTATAGCATGGAAATTCAGGTGCAGTGAGCCTGTTTGTAGCGGGCAGCAGCCTTTACGGCAGGCAGGGCTACCCTCCGTGTGTCCTCAGCGTGAGCCAGCGCTCGGCCCCAGGCAGGGACGCGACGGGGGCTCCCGCGGAGGGGAGAGAAGACTCAGTACAGCCAGGGGGGCGCTGAGCCTCCGCTGACTGCCAGCAATCTTCCATCAACTGGAAATTTCAGCTCTCTCTGTCAGAGAGACAGGGTTGGTTTGGTGGCCAGGTTACTCCCACGTATTCCACGGGCTGACCAGCTCTTGAGTTGTGACCTCTCGTAGCTTATTGCTTCACGGCCGCTTCCCTGCCCCGGGAAGAGAATTTCTCATGGAAGATCTCACTTTCTCTTTTTGCAGCAGCAAACCCCTTGCTTTGCTCTACTGCCCGATTCCACTGCAAAAATGGCCTTTGCATCGATAAAAGCTTTGTGTGCGACAGTCAAAATAACTGTCAAGACAACAGCGATGAAGAAAGCTGCGAAAGCCCTCAAGGTAGGCACAGGGGGTTTATATATTTTATCAACTCCAATTAACACGGAACAGGCTCCGTGGAAAATAGGATTCTGCTGGCTTGCTCTGGGTTGATCTGTGATCCAGCGCTCGCTGGAGTTGCTGGGAATCCATTCCGTGACTTCTGTGGAAGATGGATTAGACCCAGAGGGATCAATAAGAAAACTTGGGTTTGCAGGAGTTCAGCGGTCTGGCTGCTTATCAGACGAGTGAATCTGTGTAGGCTTGAAGTTCCAGATCCTCATTGCTCAGTTACTTTCTGAGAAGCGTGTTTCATCGCAGGACAAGTCTACAGTGAAAGAATTCATTCCTGCCTTTCCTTGTTTCTGTCCGTACAGGAAAGGATGAGGAAAATTTTGTTTGAAAATTGTTGTGTATTGAATCTTGTGAAAATCTCAGAACACAAGCTCTGACTTGTTTTTCTTTTCAACTTGGAACTCTACGTCTAGCTCTCCTCAGTTTTCTTTTCTGTATTTATAAAACACCAAGTATTTATGAATGACTTGATAAATTACGTGTATTGGGCATCAGCTGCTAACTATTTTCATGTCTGAGTCATTACTGAAAGATCAGAGTGAGTAAAAAAAGGAGATGGTGGATATTTGCAGAGGAAATGCGATGTGCCTGGGCCTGTATAAAGCAGGACATGTGAAGAAAGATAAAGCAGGGAATGAAGGAAGAAGAAATTAGGGAAATTGAAGGAGAATGACTTTAATATCTAGCTGCACTGTCATTTATCCGTTTGTGGAAGAGAAAACAATTCTGAGCTTAACATGGTGATAAATATTCCTGAGCACCTCACCGGAAAGAGGGAAAATATGCAACAGAATTGCCAAGAAACAGGGTTTATAGCAATGGTACGTGACAATCTCTTCTGGCCCTTCCTCTGCCTGACCTCTTCCCCTTGGCTCCATGTGCAGGGCCTGAAGGGGTCACCCTGCTACCGGGGGCCGTGGCTGGGGTCTGTATTGCTGTATTTCTGCTGCCCCCTGCCCAGTGCTGGGGGGGGGGGGGTTCATTACAGGCCTAAAGCAGCCTCACAAGATTAACGCGGGTGGGAAGGTTTCTTGTTGGCTTTTTTTCTTTTTTCTTTTTTTTTTTTTTTCTTTTTCTCCTCCTTCTTCTGAAGCTTAAAGCAGGAGTGCTCTTTTCCAAGGTTGGGATGATTGCTTCCTCCGCAGATTAATTGCCTGGATTGCCTCCAGGTTGTTTGTTGTCATGACAATCTGCTGTTGGAAGTGACTGTCAGGCTCAGGAGGAGAAAAGAGCTGTATTTCATGAAGCCGTTACTTTTGTCTTTGTCTTTTGGTCCTTCTGGAAAAGTCGAATTCAGAAGAGGGTTGAGCGAAGTTATTCTGTCTGATTCTGTGCGTGAAAGAGCCGCAGTCAAGGAAGAAGGAACTCTCTCTCCTTAGGGCCAGAGCAGCAATGATTTGCCTGCTTTTTTGTTAAAAAAAAAAAAAAAAAAGGGTTGGGACGGGAGGGACGTTCCCCACGGACCATGCACCCAGGGGTCTGTCTGTCCTGGCTCCCAAACTACCAGCTACTTTGCATTAACTGAGAATTAGAGGTTACTGTGGCCACTCTTTCATATCTCACAATTCTCTCTCTGGCAGATCTAATTACTGTAATTACAGTGAGTTTTGTGTTGACACGGTACCCAGGCATCCTGCTCATTAACTGGAACTCCAGTGCTCTGGGTCCTGAGGAACAGAGCAAAGCGAATCTGTAGGGTATTAGAAAATCAAGACGGAGGCTTTTCTTCCCGCTGGCTATTTTATCGTGTCACAGGCGGTAGCTTTAGTTCAGCGTAATTGAGCAGTCTGTCATACAAGACTGCACTTGTGTGCTATTTTTCTATCGAAAAATGCATCGATTTAGACATCACTGAGCTGCCGAGCCGCTGTGTGATGGTGTGGTTATTGCCACAGAACGGATGGGGAGGAGGGGGCACAGATCAGCTGGGGGCGATGCTCCCCGAGTGACGCCCTGGCTGGGGGGAGCAGAGCCTCATCCCTGCTTGTCTGCTTCAGGGCCACGTCCTGAGACTTCATCAATGGTTGCAAACTGTTTGGAGAGACTATAATAACGTGCGGAACAGAAGCGTGAATTATTAATTGGCACTTTGCTCTCCTTCTGCTCTTGGGTATACTGACAAACTTTTTAAATTAACACCTCTTCCTACTCCTCCATGGACTTCAAAGGCCTCCTTTGCCCTGCTGTCTCTCCTGCAGAGCTCCAGGAGCGCACGGGGATGATTTGTGTCAGATTCTCTTCCGTTCCGTCAGGAAGGGTCTGCAGGGGAGGGGAAGAGGAATGTGACCCCCTACTGGAAAACATATTGACCCAGCTTTGACATGGAACTCTTCAAAATGTGCCACCCTCGAGGAATCATAGCTTGCTGGCGTGCTGCAGTTTGAGATGGCTCTGAAGCCGTGGGTTTATCGAGATGAATTTTAGTCACAAGTACGGGTGGGTTCATTGGAGGGGGAGGAAGACAGAGGCCCCCGGGGTTTAGTTGTGAAAATGGGAAGAAGGTCAAATTTTTGAGAACACGTTCCCACCCAGCTTTCTCCTCAGCGCTTGTAACCGGGTGCTGCCTCTCTTACAAAGGTTTGTGTGTCCTGGGGAAAGTGTCAGTTTAAAAACTTAAACTGTGATGATTTAGCAGCAAACCAAATAATTCTGCTCTCATCTCCGACAGTAATTATTTGTAGCTGTTGTAGCTGGCACGGTAAACTTCAGAGGTGTGCCTTTGGTCTCACCCCAGCTGTACCGTGGTTATCTCCGGTCCCCAGCACGGCGGGGGTACGGCCGGAATTCCCGTGCCCGGAGTGTGTGTGTGCCCCCCGGGGCTGGGTGGAGGATGCTGTGGCTGGGGTAACCCACGCAGGTCCCCTCTGTGAATTGCTCTTACTGGCTGGTATTCCAGCTTGAGCAACGCTCGCGGCAACTGGGAATTTCTGCTCCTGTTCCTTAATGAGTCTTAATCCAGGAGAGTTCCTCTCTCACCTAGGCTTTTTTCTCTCATTGTAAGGTCTCTCCCTGTGCCGGGAATTAGCTGAGGGTGCTAATTGTTCCCAGCAGCTCCTGGGGGTGCGCTCACTGCGGGGCTTCCCTGCCCTGCCGCAGCCATCCCTCCACTCCGTGGGAAGGGAATTCCTCCTTCATAATATTTTTCAACAACCGAGTTCACTTGCTCAGCTCTAGGACTGTATTTAATTCATTCTTGTCATTGCTTTTTATTTAAATGTGTTTTCACAGTGCTTCTTCCTTCGGTTTCTCCTCCATTTTGCACTTTTAGTCTAGAAAGCTTTAACACCAACAAAAGCATACTGGATATTTTAATTCGAACTCCTTTTCCTTTCACAGCCCTTCTTTTCTTTGCTCCTGAGTTTGCTAAATACCTTTATTAGCTGTGACCCCGTTGCCTGGGAAAGGGGGTTTTATTGCTGGGAGCCTGCATTCTCTGGGGCTGGTGGTGCAGAGAGGCTCCTGGCTGCAGCCACCTCCCTGCAGCCCTGGGAGTAAACAGGACCATTGTGGGCAAGTTATAAACCAAATATTTTGCGAGTGGCCTGAAGTTGATTCCTGCCCTGTGTTTCTGCAGTGTGGTTGGTGATGCCTGCTGTTGCACGTGTGGATACCTCCTTTTTTTTTAAAAATTGGTTTTTGCATATTTTTGGATTGAATTTGCGTTAGGATTTTGATATACACCACTATTCTACGACAGATGTAGAAGCATATGCAATTATCAGAAATCTCTGTTCTATCCTCTGTTGCACAGCTAAGTTCTATAAAAATTGGCAGCATATTAAAAATGAAAAGTCTGACCCCGTGTCAAATAAGTGGAAAACACTTTAAAAGGTTGACTTATTAAAATTAATTTTTAAGTGATAATATATATTCTGTAACGATACTTTCTGTGGATTTAGGTGTAGGTGAGAGGAAGCTGGAGGGGGACTGGCTGCGATGGCAAACACTATTGCCCGCTGCTGCTATTTGCATGATGGAGTTGCAATGCAAAGTGGGTTTTAGGACTGACAGCCAAGTGGAGCAGACGTACTCTCAATTTCAGTGAAATACCACAAAACCTAATTCCTGCAACACAAACAGCTCCGTGCGGAGCTTGCGCTTTGCTTTGCACGCGGCAGATTGAAATTCTGAAATTCCCAGATGCTGTGATACCAATTAGACATCCCAAAACTCTTCAGTCTGATCCTGGCTGCATACATTTCCTTTTACTGAGTCTCTGTGACTCATTATTGACTCAGTCTTTAAACTGAAGCTCAACTTGCAATTATTGTGCATCAGCTTAGCCCAGATTGAGCCCACAGCAGGAATTTAATATTCAGAGGCAGACAAAAGAGAAGTAGAAACTTAAGGAAGGATACAAATAAAATGTCACCGAGTGTTTTATTAAATGAAGGCTTTGCCTGAGCATATTTAGCTCTCTTATGGCCCTGTTTTGTGATATTTGCTAGATGGAAATGTTTTTGTCAGCTATGAATTCCTTCTATCTTCTGTTCTTCCGTTCCCTGATTAAGTCCAGGCTTCCTCTTCTTTTGCCTCCTAAGATTGTTTATTTGAGAGGGTTCTTGTCAAGAAAAAGAATCATTCCATCTGCACGGAGACTTAAAAGATCAGGTGAGCTACAGCAGGCAGGTACTTGTTGGCAGCCGGTCACCAGTGGTGTCCCCCCGGAGTCAGTTTTGGGCCAGTCTGGTTTAATATCTGTATTGATGATCTGGATGAGGGGATTGAGCCACAAGCAAAGCCAACGTGACCAGGTGTAAAAATGTCTCCATTCAGATGTTGTAGAAGTTAAATATACAATTAATTAACGTCATCGACCTAAAGCAGCATGTTTCCAGTGTAGACAGTCCCCTGGAGCAGGGCTACCGAGGTCTGTTGGAAAGTTTTACTGACGTCTGCTCAAGGAGAATAAATGCAGGTCAGGCAGATGTCCCTGGAGCTGGAAGTTGTGCTGGTGCAGGGCACTGGGCTGAGGGGAGGGGGAGCAGCTAGAGATGCAGAATTGCCCTCGGAAATGCAGGCGAGCCCATGTGTTCAGGACCTCCGTGGGCCTGAGCAGTTTGTGTCTGTTCTTTGGAGAAATCGTTGCTTGGAGTAATTATGTTTTTTTCTATAAGTGGTTTTACCGTTCTGGCATACCTACAGTTTTACTCTGCCTTACAGAACATATGCTTTTATATCATCCTATAGGAGAAATAAGGGTTGTGGAAAGCTGAATTTGGGAGGAAATTAACATCAAAGCGTGTGTAGCAGGAGGCATCACCATGTCTTTGTGCCCACCCCTTCCAAATGCTGGTCCCAGCCAGGTCAGTTAACGCTCTGCAGCTGAAGCAAAGGGTATTTGTCTCCTTGCTGCAGGTCACCTGTATCGGTGTGCTGCCTTCACCCTGCAGCATAAATCACTCCTCAGGGTGATTTTTAAAACCCCAGCAGGTTGCCAGTCAGGGTGCCAGAGGATGGTATTTTGTACTGCCTGATCTAAAAATAGCAAATGAAACTGGATAAGCAAATGGATTATCGCAAAAAAGGGAAGTTTCTTGCCAGGGTTTGGGTTCAGCTGAGATGCATCCTCAGCCAAGCATTTCAGTACCTGCACATCTGTGAAGGATGAGGCTGTTGAACTCTGGCTTTCCCTTCTTTGCTGCTCTTGCATTAAAACTGGTGTCCCAGAGTCTCATCAAGCTGCCTCGGAAAGGTGGGCACCTTGCAGCGGATTTTCTTCTGCCTGCTGAAGACCATGAAGCGGTGGGAGACGTTCTGCCGGTCCTTGGGCTGTGGGCTGTTCCCCCAGCTTGCCAAAGAAACTCATGCTCCATCTCACGTTACAGATAGTCTCTGCTAATTTGCTGTACAGGAGTGTGTTAAAAATCCATATTTATGAGGGATGTTAAAAACATAAAACAATTACATGGTTTTCAATTACATAAACATCAACATGCAACGGGAATTAGAAGCTGAATAATTAATTTTCTGTTTATTTGTAATATAGAGTCTATGCAAACAGTAAAACCTGGAGGACAAGCAGGAGGAGGAGTGTGGAGGGGATAGTGTGCCATGAAGTGCTTTTACTGTCTCTATTCAAATTATTTCCCTGGTGCTGACGACTTACCCTCTCCAAGAGATGACTTAGGACTGCCCTTCTGCAGAAGAAGTTCTAGAGCTGAGAGTTTTCTTCAAGAAAGATTTTCCTGAACTAAGACTTGCACTATTGTGTCAGTTAACTTTGAAGTCCACGGTGGCTGGAGCCTCACTGACTGGTTTGCAAGGAGGGGTTTGGACTTGGCTTGAGGGGAAGGGATCGTTACATGCAATTAAAGGGGAGCCCCACGAGGTGTTTGGCACTGGTGCTGGTCAGAGCCCATAGCCGTAGGGACATTGGATGGGAAAGGGAGTGTCCTTACGGTACGTGACTAACTTGCTGGCACATTTAATTTTCTTTTTTCACACTCTAGAAGCAGAAAACAATTAGCATGTGACTTCAGGAAGGCCGTGCTGGGGGAGAAGTTACATCCTTGTTTAATAACTGGATGACCGTGATCAACTGGGGAAGAGCAGATGAGAAGACCATATGTTCTGTTCAAAAACTAACGAATCCCAGGCTGAATTTTTTCCGTTGTTTTTCCTTGTTATCAACACCAAATTTGTGTGACCAGAGTAGAACTAGGTGTGTTGGTGATGGGTTAGATGGAGAGGCTCTTCAGAGATGGGCTCAGACAGCAGGGTGGCTGCTGCAGGTGTCAGAGCAACTATTGTGATAGAAATGAGACGTGGTGGCAATGAGCAGAGCCTTGCAAATCATAGGGAGGGGCTTAAGACATGCTCCTTCTGCTTTTTTATTTATTTATTTGTTATTTTATTTTATGCAAGGATCACTTGGCCATAGTCTTGTCATTTGCTGTCGTGCGAGAGCCATCTCGTATAATTAAGGCTGAGATGGTCGTAACCTGCTCAGTTTCGTGATGAATCACCTGCCGAGGTACACGTTCCTGAGCCCAAATTTGTGGTCTTTCCATTGAGCTCCAACACAAGTGTGATGGAATCGCTGAGTGTTTGCAGAAGCCACGGCTGGTCTCTCCCTTGCTTTCCAGAATGCCTTTTCCACCACGTTTTGATATATAAATCCCAGAGAGGTGGCGATTAGCTGGCAGCCGTATGAGATCAGCTTCTAGTCGTGACTGACGATTGATCCAGAAAGGAGGTTTCTGGCTCCAGACCCTGTGCGTGAAGAAGCTGTGGCGGGAGGTGCCTGAGGAAACGTTCAGAAGCATCGGGAGGTCGGGGAGATGTGGCAGCTCGCTGCCTGCCGGCTGAGGGGGAAACCAAGCAACATGGAAAACCACTGTGAAACGAGTTAACCTTTGAATAATGCATTTCCCAGGAAGGTAGAGGAATGCCTTTGGTCTGTGCCTTTCTTATCGGTCCACCAGCTACACGGTCTGCTTCTCCAGGAAGCCTCGTGTAAATAAGGAGTCGAGAAAACATACTGAACCTGTTCCCGCGCTCTTCCATCCATCGTTTCACCCTCACCGTATTCTCTACTTCCTCTTGTTGGAAAAACTGCTTCAAGCAGTTTATCAGGGTTTTTTTTTTGTAAAGAAATTAAGTCAAATTTATGCTTCCCCCTGTTTGTTGGGGTTTTTTTGCCTTCTTTCCTGTGAGCCACTAGTGGCTTTTCATCGCTTGTTCCTGTTGTATATTTGCTTTCTGCATTCTTTCTCTCCAGTTTTTGCATCGTGCTCACTCTTCGCATGCTCTTTGGCTTTTCTGGAGGTATCAATTAAGCCATACTCAGACTTTGATCTGCTACCTACAGTTAAAATACTATGAAGTTTCATTGCCCTGTTTAGGAAAATCCTTCCTATTCAAAACATTGTTCTTGTATTTTAGTGTTGCCCTGCAGGGTCCGGGAGTGGTCTAAGCTTAAAACACGCAAATACAAAAATCCCTACCTGCAGGAGAAACCGTCCATCTCCCTGAGAAGACCAGGTGTACCTTCCTTTCTGGTCCATCCAGCTGCTCGAGGGGGACCACATCTCCTCTCCGATGCGAGTGCCAGAGGGTGGCCCTCTAACGAAGACATGGCCAATTGGCAGTACTCACTGCAGACTTGTTTTTCTTTTATTGTAATTTCAGCAGAGATTTAACATTGCACATTTAACGGTGTCTACAAGTCACAATCAGGTGAGAAAATTTCTGCTCCAGTTCTCCTAAAGCTGTTAGACTGGGAATTGCTTTTCTGCCTACCTCACCCCCGTGATTTGTACTGCTCGTGTTCTCTGGCCTTGATGTGTAACGTATGTCCCCAGATCCCCTGACACTGCCATGGGCTGCTGGGTGGAAGCAGTCTCCTCGTGCCTTGACCAGGAGGGGTGGGTGTTGGCTGCAGTGCGTTCCTGTTGCACACCAGACCCCCACAGCGTTCTCCTGGAGAAGCTGGCAAATCATGGCATAGACAAGGGTACTCTTCACTGGGTTGAAAACTGGCTGGATGGCCATGCCCAGAGAGTTGTGATTAATGGGGTGAAATCTTGTCAGCAACTGGTCACCAGTGGTGTCCCTCAGGGCTCAGTTTTGGGGCCAGAAAGGCTGACGTTTAAAGGTGAAGCCATAGAGCAGTAGTTTAATCAGTTCCTAACGACAGAATGTGCCTGAGATCAGTTTGTTCTACCCACTGGAAAAGTCACAAGCCAGAGGACAAGCGCACTGCCAGGTAATCCTGCCGCGGGACAAGCAGAATCTTCTTGCGAGAGATTTATTTATCAAGACTCAGCAACAACTGGTCCCCAAGACCAGTTGTTAATAGAGGCAGAGGGATGGCGACTCCACCACCTCCCTGGGCAGGCTGTTCCAGGGCATGACCACCCTCTCAGCAAAGTCATTCTTCCCAAGATCTAACCTAAACGTCCCCTGCCCCAACTTCAGACCATTCCCTCTGCTCCTGTCGTTATTCCCTTGGGAGAAGAGGCCAACCCCCACCTCTCTCCACCCTCCTTTCAGGGAGCTGTAGAGGGCAAGGAGGTCCTGCTGGATCTCAATTTCTAAACCCTTCTCCTGCCCTACATAGTTTACACTTAGTGTTTCAGGCTGACAGTGCTTCTTGTGGGCCTGGGGGGAAACGCTTGGATGTTTCCCCTTTGCTGTTTCACTTGTCCCTGGGGCTGGATCTGGCTCCCGGTGTCCAGCATGGAGATGCCCTGAGGAGCAAGGTCCAGGCCCTTGTCCCCTGGCCTGGGGAGCGGCTGGCCCCTCGGCAGGTGGCGGTGGACGTGGACGTGCAGGTGGAAGTGAAGGTGGAGGTCGTGCTGCGGCCCCAGCGGGTGCTCAGCAGCATCACTTCTCTTAGGCACTTTCAAGCTGCGTGGAAATGATTTCAGGAAGCAGAAACACGTTTTAGTTGCCAAGGATTGCGTGAAATGTCCAGAAAACAGGTCTGGTTAGGAGGAGTCTTTCCCTGGGAAGTTGAAGGAGAGGAAGAGAACAGTTTTGTATTTTTTACTGCTTTGAAACAGCTCCTCTCACAGCGTAACCACATACTGAAGACTGACTGCCTACTGTCTTCTTTGTTTCTATTTCGAACCTGGATATAATTAACGTGATTTTATAAACATGAGTGTATAGGAAAAGGGTAATACAAGTTGAGGGACCTTGTTCTTCAAAGTGTCATGTATACTGCTTTTGCGGCAGTTGCTTTTGCAGATCAGCTTAGATGCAGCTTCAAAGTATTTATCCTGCTTAAGAACAATGTAAGTATCTTAATTAGCTGGGAAGATGTTCTTGGCTTTTTTGTGCTTTAATATATTTTAAAGAGATTTTCCACAGTGAGACTTCAAAGTGAGGTTTCTACAACTTCTCTGACTCTGCGGGTGGGCCGTTGTGTTCTCCAGGGCTGGGTGAGCTACACGCTGATGGTATTTTGCTTTCAGGATGTCTCATGAGATGAGACGAGGTTTTTGCAGATGGGCCCACGAGCCAGGTTTGAAGGTGTCGGGAAGAGTTGGTGCCACCTTGCCAAGCCTTTCCTTGGAGGCGGGAGGGGGAAGGTTTGAGGGAAGGTGTTTGTGCTTTCCTGGAGTGGAACACCTCGGCGTGCTGTGTGTGTCCCCCTTGAGTGTGGCCCAAAGGAAAAACATAACCTGTGCGTAGTCATCAGAAGCTGGTCAGCGAGGAGAAGGAGGTCACAGAAGGAGGTCAGCGAGGTGGAAAAGGGGATCTTGGTGGCCAAAATAGTGAAGTCTCTGGGAGTCCCCTTTTTTCTTTCTCTCCCTACCCCGTTATCTCTTAAAACTTCCAGTTGTTGCTGCTGCTTGTTAAAAGGTATTTTCATTCTGTCGTTCATTGCTCCGTCTGGTGTTTGTCCTGTCCTGTGTCTCACCACCGCTGGTGACAAGCCTGTCCTCTGTCCTTCCAGCAGGGTCCCTGCGGGTGCAGACAGCTGTTTGGTGGCCTCTGGCTGCTGAGTTGGGGGTGATCTGCTGAGATGAGGGAGTGTGTTAGCTGTTGAATGGCACAGCAAGGAGGGGCTGTTGATTGTCTTGATAATTCTGAAGGCAGACCGTTCTCTCTGTAATTGGGGAAAAATTCTCTGGTGCCCTCACAGCAGCTTTATTTGGCAGTTTCTGGTGAATCTGGAAGGGATGCTGCCTGTTGACCAGTGTGTCTCAGCGATGTGAGAAACTCTTGGCTTTTCTGCTGGGTCGATCCAGTGAGACCCTTCCCCAGGGTGGTTTTCCACCTTTGGTGGGCAGAGAGGAACCTGATGATGTTCAACAAAGGCCAAACGTAGGGTGCTGCACTTGGGGAGGAATAACCCCCTGCACCAGGACAGGCTGGGGCTGACCAACCTGTCAGAGAGCAGCTCTGAGGAGAAAGACCTGGGAGTCCTGGTGGACAACAGGATGATCGTGAGCCAGCAATGGGCCCTGGTGGCCAAGAAGGCCAATGGCATCCTGGGGGGCATCAGGAAGAGTGCGACCAGCAGGTGGAGGGAGGTCATCCTGCCCCTCTGCTCTGCCCTGGGGAGGCCCCATCTGGAGCACTGGGTCCAGT
>JAOTQQ010000041.1:18321313-18335417 GCA_026546715.1 Gallinago undulata
AAGGGTCTGGAGCACAAGTCTTGTGAGGAGAGGCTGAGGGAGCTGGGGGTGTTCAGCCTGGAGAAAAGGAGGCTGAGACCTTGTCGCTCTCTCCAACGCCCTGAAAGGAGGGTGTAGCCAGATGGGGTCAGTCTCTTCTCCCAAGGAACAGGAGATAGGACAAGGGGAAACGGCCTCAAGTTGCCCCAGGGGAGGTTCAGATTGGATATTGGGAAAAATGTTTCCACAGAAAGGGTTATGAAGCCTTGGAATGGGCTGCCCAGGGAAGGGGTTGAGGCCCCATCTCTGAAGGTTTTCAAAAGCCGGGTTGACATAGAGACATGGTTTGGTGGTGGTTTTTATCAGAGTTGGGTTGATGGTTGGACTAGATGATCTTAAAGGTCCCTTCCAACCCAGATGATTCTGTGGTTCTATCCTCACCCCAGCGAGATAAATGAGCTGCATTTTGTTGTCCTGGCCTTTGCAGCCACTCACTGATGAAGATGCTTCTTCATTCTGAAGGAGGGGACCATCACAGGCATCTCACCAGCTGCCACCTCCCTTAGGAGGGACACCATGGGGTGTCGGGGGTCAGACCTCCCCCCGTCTCCAACCATTGCCACCGAGGTGCTGGGGATCAGCAGATCCACAGCGTCTCTGCTGGTGGTGGCTCATGTGCCATGATCTGGTTCATACATATGCAAATCACCACAGTGGTGTTTAACATTAAAAGCATTTTTTTTCCTCCTGGTCCCGTGCAGAAGTTGCTTTGAAAGCTGAGCCAGTGTTTGGAATACTGCCCGTGTTTTGCCCCGGAGCTGTGGATATGCCTGTTCCATCATATTTTTATGACATGGAAAAGGGGCGCTTCAGACACTTTCCTGCATAAAAATTGAACTAGATCTTTCTGAAGACGAAGCTTTAAAATTAGAAACGTCACACTTGAATGGCAGAGTTGTGTATCATTTGCTATGATGACAATCACCCGGCCTCTGTCATGGAAGAGTGAAATGTCTGGAGCTGTTATTGAGTAAGTTCATGCCTGTTCCAACAGCTTCTGTGCTCCCGTAGTAGGAGTAAAGAATTTGGCCCTGGGTTGTGTTGTGGCTGAGCTTTTCTGGTGTGACACAGTCGCCCTGCAGGAGGTTATCAGCCTTTCGTACGTTTGTGCCCTGCCGGGGTGATGCTGGTTATATTTGTAGTTTCTATTTTGCTATTAAATGGTATCGTGCTGAGTTTGGTTTATGTTTAAAATGATTAGAGCAAAGGGAGGATTATTCTTCTCTGGGTGACATACAGAAAGTTCTGGAATAATATGTTTGATTTCCTATCAGAAAAACTTGCCATGGCCTCAGTCACTCCAGAGGACAAGGTTTTCCCTCCTGGTTCCCATTACTATAATTAGATGCATTCAGAGCATCCCGTTTCTCTCTATTAACATGTAATCATGTGATTGATTCCTGCATGCCAAGTAGGTACTTTTTCCAAAGGAAATACATATTTTACATGACTTTTCAGACCAGGCTATGTAAATTGAGTGCTTATGAGAGATGCTTGAGTGCTGGACTTTCAAACGTCTGTCCTCTGCGCTTCCCCCTGGCATAGCTCTCCTTTTCTGCTGCTCTCATTGCTGCTTCCCCTGCTGTCCTCCTTAGGCAGATGTTCAAAGCACTGGCTACTCAACTTGTCAAGAGAAGGTATTTCTGCATCACGTGGGGTTTTCTTATTGATCAGGATTTCGTGGGAGACTGACTTGCCTTTCTGAATGGATCGCTTGTGTCAAGGGAAGCTGCTGAGCAAAGGTATTTTTAGATGTTGTTAGTGATCCAGAGAATGGACTGTCAAATATTTTCTTTTCAACTTGTGGGTTGTTTTTTTTTGCATCGCATCATGTTAACGTTCAGCTGGTTGTGTCTGCATCCTTTGGCACTATGAATCCTTTGCATACTTCTGTCCATCCAAGTGCTGTGGCTCCAATTATTTCGGTGCCCTGTTTCTTTGGTTCCTCATGGAAGGGGATTATATTGCCTCTGAACTGTAGCGGAATTTATGAAAGTATCCCATAGCTGTGGAAATAAGCAAGCATTAAACACCTGTACATCACCTGTGGCCCAAGGATGGTCGCCCTGGCTTTCCACCACTGCAAAACTCAGCTCTTCCCACCCCGGCACCCCCAGGAGGAGAACCTGGCTCTCCAAGTTGGTAGGTTTGAAGTAACCAGACTCACACTTGACCATGGGAGGACCGTGGTGGTGTTTCACGAGTGCATAACGTCTGCGTGTTCTGAAGAAGTGGGGCTGAGTTTTGGGGTTTAATGTAGGTATTTTCACTACTCTCCAAATCCTCGGAGAAGAACAGTAGTTGATAAATGCTCTGTAATCATCTGATCATGGGCACTTAACAGACACATTGTTTGATTTACAGGCTGCATAAATCATTTTTAATTGTCAAACTGATGTTAGAAGACAACAGTTCTGTTCTTTGCAGTCCTGGGATTTTTCTGATACTGAGTATCTCTTAATGCTCGTTACCATCACAACTTATTTATATTTGACAGTGTGCATACAAAAATAAGTCCATCTCCCTTCTTGAGGGCTCTTTTAAGTTTCAGAGGAGGGGGAATCATCGATGTAATTTTAAGCTTGACAGAGAAGCTATGATTTCAGGTAATTAAAAAAGAAAATACACACAAACCCTCAACAAAAGTGCCTGCTGTGTTGTGAGGAGTCAGTTGTGTGCTGGCTGGGGCAAAATCTTCACATCATGGGATTTGGGTGATGTTGTTTCCACCTTAATGGGGTATCCAGAACTTGCAGAAGGTTCCTGATGTGCTGAAATATTATATCTCTCTCTACTATTAGCAGGGTGTTTTGAATTATCTACACAAGCTGCGAAGCATGAAATTACTATCTAAACAGACCAAGACTTCTAGGAAATGGGAAAAATACATTCCTTTTTTTTTTTTTTTAAACTAGTGAATGGGGTAATACCTTGCATTGAAATATGAATGGGTTTGTGGCAGTGGTCTTAAACGCAGCCTTCAGATGAATTTTAGTGAACTAATCATTGGATCCTGCTGTACATTTTGTGGTTTGATTCAAGTTGTGCTTCTTGTAGAAGATGATTTCACTAATGACGTGGAGGTTGTGGGTGTGGAGCTTCCCCACAAGAAATCAAAACCTCGTTGCCCCAAATGCCAGCAGAACTGCTGCCTGACCTCTGCCTGGGTGAAAATGCTCGTATCGCTCAGCAGTTTGAAGTGCAACAAAAATGTGCAGTTCCCCTTCTGATCAATACGCTCTGATTCTGGCCTTTTCATCTTTGGTTTTGGCGTGACTCTCTTAGCCCTGGTTAATCCTCTTGAGCAGCAAGAAGAGAGTTTAAAGCAGAAGACCCGTTTCACCTCTGAATTCCTGGAAGCTATCACTTTAGAGTTGCGTGAAAAAAAATAATGTGGGGAAAAGATGATATTTGCAAAACAAGCGTTTACATTCTAATCTCAAAATGTTCGCTTTGACCTCTAAATCTCATTTTTTTTTATCTTATCTAGCAAAATATGAGAACGTACACTCACTTGCACCTTTTCGTATTTCTGCATTTTCATTTGAAATCAGTCCAGCGGTTTGTAAATACAAGTATCAGAGTATCAGAACATAATTAAGTCACTCTTTTGCTTCTGCTGTGCAAGTAGATAATGAGGAAGGGAAGTTTGTCAGTTGTCATTTATTCTTTGTGTGTTTTGGTTTTTTTGCTTACGTGGGGAAGAAAAGTATCAATTTGTGTCTCTGGAGGGGATGAAGGGCTTAGCTAGCCTTTTCCTGGTCTTGGCATACACTTCTAATCAGTCTAGGTATGTTACGCTCTGATCTCAATTAGGTCTTTCTGATGTTAGGGTTTTTTGGTTTTTGGTGGGTTTTTTGTTTTGTTTTGTTTTTTTTAAAATTAAGCTTAGTGTGTATTAGAAAGGCAGGTTTTACTTCTTTGAAAGACTGCCTTTATTAATCAAATCCACTACTCATTGTGAGGAGAAAAATACCTGGTAGCTACAGCAATGCAATTAGTTAAGAGCATTTTCACAGTGCTCTTCTTCGAGAGCTCAATTTATGCTCATTCAAAGCAGCTCTTCTTGGAAGTCAGTGATACAGATAGAGAGGTATTTTACGTGTAAATCAGTGAGGAAGGCCAAAACATGAAATAAATGTGATGCATAACACGGAGAAGGCACTGAGGTTCTTTCATTTGGTAAAATGGCTTTTGTTTTATTATAGGGGCAGGTGAGGATTTTTCACTGTTATTAATTAACAGCAGGAAGAAGCATCTGGTGTTCTGCAGAGGGTTTTTACTTGGAAAGTAATTTCTTTGTTCACACCTTCGTAATGATCCTGTTCACATGGTGTGTGTGCATGGCAGCCTCTCTTCCTCTGAAGTTACAACATACAAGCCCCTTGGCGTCTGGGGGATGAGGCAAATAGGAGGGGTAAGAGACTCATTGCTTCTTGACTGCGGTGATGTGACGCCTGGATGCCTAGGAAGATGCTCCTGCCCCCTCTCAACTCAACAAAGAGCCGCTCTCATTTGTTAATTGTTTCTAATCTATATGTGAGAAGACGCCGTTTTGTTCTGGCATCTCCAAAGGTTTTTGGGTCTGGAAGGATACTTTTAAACAATTTTAAAAAGCCATTTTCCATTCTGAATGCCATTCTGAATTTTACATGTTTCTGTACATACTGCAAAGAATTAATATATATATATATAGAGAAAACACATTGTATAAAGCATTATGTGGGATATACAGTTCGTTGATGGGAATTCTGTATTTGGTGCTGCTCATTAAGCTGTTTCAAATCTACTTCTCGCATAGCTAAGTGAAACAGTTCTCGAGTTACCAAAATTTAAAAGATACCACCAATAATTCTTTCACGGGTAAATGTGATGGAAATACAGTCTCTACCGCTTAAAAACATCAGTTCAAAGAAGAGACTGCTCAAGCTGAAAATCCAGCAAAAGGGGTCAGGACGTCGTGTGAGGTGAAAACACCATTCCCTTAAAGAGTTTGATTTTCTAAATAGAAAAGACGGACTGAGAAGAATAGGGGCTGGTGGACACACTGTCAAGTGAGTATGATTTCCTACAGAGTTCCAGTAGTGCAGAACCCAATTGGAGCGACGCAGCGATCGACTCGGAGGAGGTGGTCTGATGTTGGTGCCAACAGCAGTTTCTCACTTACCTGGTGGGATGCTTATGGATGCCGTCCTGAGAGTCGTGTGGTCCTAGACTTGTCCTTTTTGCTTGAAAAAATAGTATATTATTGAAAGTTTTGTGCCAAGAGAAATTTTGGGACTTGCATAAATTAGATTTATTTCATGTCTGTAGAGGTGGGGGGGTAGGGAAGGAGGAGAAACAGTGCAACAAAAAAAATTATTTAAAATTTCACGAATGCAGGATTTTGAGTCATTTTCTGATCTGCAGTGCATGTTATTGCCCACTGATTTTCGTTTCCCTTTAACTCAATTAGAAGAAATGCATACAGTAGCGGTCCCCACGTTTTGAGGTAAAATCATAGAATCGAGAGTGCCTAATATTGGTGGAATTGGCTTATATTCTTACTGTTCTTTGTCAAGTCCCAATTCTGTCTGATTTTCTCCCAGGCTTGCTTTATTGTTCTGTGTTCCTTGCGTTCAGGTTGCAGTACAGCTGCCTGACAGATGAGGGGGAATTGCATTTGTTTTCCTTTGAACAAACTGTATTAATTAAAATGCCTCCCACTGGGCTTGCAGTTTGCTGTAAGTAGCACATATCATTAGCTTTCAAAAACCAACAGGATCATAAAACTTATTATTACTTTAGCTTAAATGCTATATGATTTAAGACGCACAGCATCACCCAGAGGCAGAAGAGCCGACCTGGACACACAGCTCTGGGTATCCCACACAAGAATGTACTTTTTTGTTGATGGAGAAGAGTCTGTATTATCTAGAAGGGGGAGAAAGTTTTTTGGGTTTTTTTTCATCAGCAAGAAAGACAAGAGCAAGAGCAATCAAACGTGAAAATTAATACAGTCTTGACAGATATGTTCTTTTTTATGTAGATATGCATATTTTAGGGGAGTATAGGGTGCCTGGAATGGTTTCTTCCTGCCAAAATGTTTCACCTATGGACAGGTTGTGGCTTGAAAAGTGTAGGTCTGTATCTTCTGTCTCCTGCTTTTCAGCCTGGGTCAGAATATTCTTCTAGACAGGTGAAAACAATTGCTTGCGTATTTTAAGGACATTTTAATGGTCAGGAGTTTGTTGAAGTTACACTTAGAGCATGAGAAACTTAGGAACTATAGAGAAGGAATGATTGTGGGAAGGGGGGGAGGGGAGAATTCCAAGGTGCTGTCTTTGCTATAAGAGATCAAGAACAACAGAAAGGAACATGTACTGTGTGTTTTAGGAAAAAGTGTCATTAGTTACGGGAGAAAGAGCCTTGGACTATTTCTATACAGTTCAGTTGGGGTTAGGGTTTAGTGAAGTGACCCCTTGAACTGCTAAAATTGCACAGTATACAATGGATGAATGAATAGGAGCTTTCTTCTGCTGGAAAAGAAGGAATTTGCATATCGTTTTTAAAATGTTTATCACACACCAGAAGTCCTAGCACTGAATGTATTGCCATGGCAAATGCTTATGCTTTGTGGCATGCGTTCACCCGATATAAGCAAATAGAATGGATGAAGTTTGTCTGTTGGGTTTAAGATTAAGGGAAATCCCCTTATTTAAGAAAGTGTTGGCCTGGGGTGATGCAATGCAGTATATTCTTTTTCACTCGGCCCATTATTAAAAATGCAGAGCACTATAAAGGATTGTTAAATAAGGATGTGCAGTTCATTAATGAATCGCCACATATCCAGTTAGCAGTGAAATAGCAAGCAACTAGTAAGCAAATGAATAATTATACTTAGCGTTTAGAAGCTGTACCAAAGACAAAGCCAGAAAGAAAGCCTGTCCCCCGTAATTTAGAAGTGGCAAGTAGTAGTTGGTCAAAAAGGCAGGCCTCGATTAATGAAGTGGAAGTGTTCTCTCTGCTTCCATTTGGGCAGGGCAAGGCAGTGTGGCTTTGGTTTCACACCTGTATCTGATTGGGATGCTCTCAGCAGGAGCTTGTTTGCCAAAGACTCCCAAGTTGGAGACTTACACGTACGAGCAGGATTGAGTTCCACCAAAAAATGTCTCATTTGCATCCACTTGCCTCAGAAAGACACAGGGTAAGCTGCTTTTTCCTTTCATCCACTGTCATAGTTAAATCTTTGTCAAAGGGTGTGGAACACTTTGCTACCCTCATCCTAAGGTGATTAAGAACAAAACAGAATTACAGAATCTTTGTGGTTGGAAAGGACCTCTGAGATTATCCAGTGCAACCACACACACAAAAAACCCCAACCCAACAATCTTGGGCACTAGAGCACGCCCTGAAGTGCCACGTCTACATCTTTCTTAAGTCCCTCCAGGGATGGTGACTCCACCACCTCCCTGGGCAGGCTGTTCCAGGGCCTGACCACCTTCTCAGCAAAGTCATTCTTCCCAAGATCTAACCTAAACCTCCCCTGCCCCAACTTCAGACCATTCCCTCTGCTCCTGTCACTATTCCCTTGGGAGAAGAGGCCAACCCCCACCACTCTGCACCCTCCTTTCAGGGAGCTTTAGAGGGCAAGGAGGTCTCCCCTCAGCCTCCTCTTCTCCAAACTAAACATGCCCAATAAACATCTTAAGAGCGAACCTTTGACTATACAGTTTCAATTTTCTTTGATGAAAACACTCTTTTCCTTCTGTTTTTTTCCTTTGCAGGAAGGAATTTGGGAGTCCTTGGGCTGGTAAGGGGCAGAAAGAGGAACGTTGCTGCAAAAAATGGCAGGGGAGGAGGCAGCTCTGTCTTCTGTTCTCCTCTTTAAGTATGGCTTGTGTATTTGTATATTGAACTGTATGGAAAAGTGTTAAGTCCTTGGACAAGGAGATCAGAATTGCCATCTCCTGTTGCCCAGGTGAACTCTAATTGCTGGGCCATGACCTACAGCCTGGGCAGGTTCAGTAAGAACATTGATAAGGACTCCCCTGACCAGGGAAGATCATGCAGCCCTGATTTCCTTTGCTGTCAGATGCTAGTGAAGGAGGAGAACAGAACGCTGCCTTGGTGTTAAACGTCCTCGTGCTGCAGTTGTGTTATGGAATTAGCATGCGCTGCCGACCACGCAGAATGCTTGTTCTGTACGATGAGCATCAAGTTTGGAGTCTTTGTGTAAGGTGCAGCATTGAAAAGCAGGTGTGCAGCACAGAAATTGTCATTGTTTTCTCCTTCACCTCTACAAATTCTGTTCCCTCAGTACTGGTTTAATTATTTTCCTGGGTATAGTCTTTAGCTACTCATCCTTAAAACATCATAGTTTTATTCCCAAAGGCAGAAAACCTTTCCTTTACTGAGATTTGGCAAGTCACTTCCAAAAGGATGCAATTTTTCTGAGTCTGCAAACCTGATTTATTGGTTAATCCCTGCAGAGGATGTAGAAAGTGTCATATGTTGTATGTTCTATGGGTTTTTTGTCTAGACAGAGTATTAGAGGAGGGTTACAAAGATACTCAGGAACATCTGCAATTTTTAAATGCAAGAGGACTGTATTACTAAGTACCTTCTCAGCTGCCAGTTGCTTTTCACTGAATACTTATGTTTTTTTAATAAATCCGAATTGCTGGTGTCCCTTTAGGATGAACCTTGGGAGAGAACAGAGCTTCTTGTCATCACTGTGCTGGGTGTGTTGTTGCTGTCTGCCAGACCCTTGACGTGAACAGGAGGCAGAGGCTGGGCTTGAGGTGACAATCCTCGTTCTCCGTGTGTGATGGGAAGCACTTTGTGCTGATGCTGGGTGGCCTAAAAGATTCTTCTGCCCCTCAGACACCTCCACTCTCACTTGTGGCTCAGAGCTGTTTCCTAGGTTTCCTCTTAGCTGTCCCCTTTCCTGTACCTCCCCTTGTCCCCCAAGAGAGCTCTGCCCAGTTCCCTTGCAGTGACCTGAGCACTGGCTCTTGTTCCAGGGTGGCTGAGGGAGATGGTTGGTGAGAGTCATGAGTCGGGGGAGAGAAGTGTCAAATCAAACCTGAGGATGCTTAGGGACTTCTGAAATCAGGATCGCGCTTACTGAGCCGACGGAGTTAAAGCTGGTTATGCCATTTCCCTAAAACAGTCCAGTTCATTTATTTCCATCAGACGCTCAGCTGCCATAGACCTCAGGTGTATTTGGGTTAAAATTGTTAAACCAGTACCTCTTTGTGAGCATTGTATTACTGAGAATGGTATTTAAGCTCTGCCATAAGGGATAAATTCCTATCCAGCAGTCTTGCCAGGCTGAGGATTTTCCATTAGACTGAGGTCATCCTGCTAACCTTCACTGGTTTCAGGGGGAAACAAGCTCATTTTAAACCACAGCAGTAATTAAATCTGCATGCCTACTTGACCGATTTGATATTTAATTAAAGCAGAAGTATTATGGTAGGGTAGTTTAGATAAACGACAGTCAACCTTTGCAAGGCTGACACAATCTGATTTTTCTTCCTTTTTTTTTTTTTTTTTTTCCTTTTTAGGTTTTAAAAATGTTTCTTAGTATAGTATGTAGGTATGCATGGAGAAATCCTCATATCCTGGAATGTTCCTAGCAGGTATTTTCCAAGTTTTGACTAAGAGCATAGAAGATTTCCATCAGATGAAAGATACAGAAATCTTCAAGAATTTCACACCAAGCCACTCATGGCGTTTTTGCATACATACCTATGCAGTGCTGTTGCTAGCCATGAGCAGAATGAAGAAAAAAAAATTCTTTAGTTAAGAAAATTTTAGACTTCTTTACAAAGAGCTTTGCAGTTTTGTGTGATTAGACGTATTTAACTATAGTCAGCCTACAAAAGCATGCAGCTGATTTGTGTTTAGCTACTCTTTTTAAATTGGATATGGTAAACAAGTAGGGAATTTTCCCCATTTAATTGCTAATTATCTGTAAAGCAGAAATCACTGCTGTCTGACAGTGTACCAGTCAGGTTTGTACAGAACCTCCTAGTTAATCATGTACACGTGGCTCACAGGTTCAACAGCTCTCAGACCTCTGAGACACAACAAATACTGTGTTCGTTTGCTCTACTGGTAAGGGATCACTAATCACAAGCCTTTACCATGCTTACTGAAAGCATTCTTTTGGCATTCTTGGGCTCTTGACTGTCAGTGGTTTTTCTTTTTAATTACTTTTTTAATTACCCCCATCCACCCTGGGAGCTCACTATTGGCTCTTCACGCAAGAGTTTCAAAATGGGGAATTCCTCTTGGCTATTGAGTTTCCACCTTCTTTATAAGAGCTGCTCTGGAGGTTATGATGTACACGGCCTCCTGACTTGATGAAGGTCCCTTTCCGTCTCTGTGGATGTGGTCCAGGACAGCTTTAACCCTGTGCCCTGTTGTCCACCTTTGTATTGCTCAAGCCTTTAGCTCTACTGTCACATGCTCTAATAAGCAGTTTCCAGCACAGGTGATGGGGTTAAGTGTCTGGGATTTGATTTTTGTTGCAACAAGATTTTGAAATATTCTGGACATTCCAGATGTGTTCCAGATGTAGTTGCTCTTACCAGTCTTTTGGAAACTCTCGTTTATTGGATCTGGTGCCATATCTGAGGTACTCCTCTTCAGCCTTTCACTTTTTGAGAACATCAGGCTTCACGCTGGGTAACTGGAAGAAAAGGTGGCCAGTGCTACGGATCCCCTTCCTGGAGGACACCCCATGCTGTGGGTCTTTGTGACAAATTTATTGTGGACAGACCTCTTGCCCTGTTGGAGCAATAGGAATTTCGGCAGACTTACAGAATCAATAAACTTGGTTTATTCCCGTTACGTAGCCATGCCTTGCTCGTGGGGCAATTGGTAAGTAGAAGCCACGGTTTTGAAAAGAACTTGCCTTCTGAAGGAGTCGGCCTGCGGACTGTCCACCTTGCATTGTTGCAGCTCACTCTCATTCTTGTGGTGAGGCCTTGAGAGACTGTAAGAGAAAAATTCTGTATTGCGTTAGATAAGTGGCTTATAGAGACTATGGAAGAGTGAAGAACAAGTGTTCTGTTTGAAAACATCTCTTGTCCTGAAAATCTACTAGCTGGTTAGACATTTGCAAGATTTCTTAAGAGATGAAAAAACTTTAATTGAATTAAACCCAGCAAGACTGAAGCTTTGGAGTTAAGCTAGAAAAGGTGTTTGAAATACAGAATCACAGAATCCCAAGGGGTTGGAAGGGACCTCTGGAGATCATCCAGTCCAACCCCCTGCCAGAGCAGGGCCACCCAGAACAGGTCCCACAGGAACGTGTCCAGAGAAGGAGACTCCACCACCTGCCTGGGCAGCCTCTGCCAGGGACTTGCCACCCTCACAGAAAAGAAGTTCCTCCTCATTTTTAGATGAAACTTCTTATGTTCCAGGAATCCAGCCTGATTCCTCTTGTCCTCTCCCTGGGCACCACTGAAAGAAGACCATCCCCGTCCTCCTGACACCCTCCCTTTAAGTATTTATAGGGGTTGATCAGATCCCCCCTCAGTCTTCTCCAGACTAAAAAGACCCAAGTCCCTCAGCCTCTCCTTGTAAGAGCGATGCTCTAGGCCCCTCATCATCTTTGTAGCCCTCTGCTGTCCCCTCTCCAGCAGTTCCCTGTCCTTCTGGAACTGAGGAGACCAGAACTGGACCCAGTGCTCCAGATGGGGCCTCCCCAGGGCAGGGCAGAGGGGCAGGATGACCTCCCTCCATCTGCTGGTCACACTCTTCCTGATGCCCCCCAGGATGCCATTGGCCTTCTTGGCCACCAGGGCCCATTGCTGGCTCATGGACACCCTCTTGTCCAGCAGGACTCCCAGGTCTTTCTCCTCAGAGCTGCTCTCCAGCAGGTCAGCCCCAGCCTGTGCATAGAGGCGAGTTGACTTTATTGGTGTTGTTTTGGTTTATAAAGTAATGAAGTATTTTAATGGGTCAAAAAGCTAATATTTAAATATCTGATATCTAAAAGGTAGTATGTAAGTATCATAATTATAAGCTACTAAGGATGTGGATTTAAATTAAAATAACCTCAGTAGTTGATTGATTTACATGGGACTATGTGGTGTGGGCCTCTGAAATGTCCTCCGGTTTGCTGCGACGTTACTGGTCCTGTTCGAGGACCAGTTGTGTTCTGGAAGTTGCTGGGGCCCTATCCAAGGCTTCTGTATCTTGCGTCTGCTGTCACAGCATGGAATCTGGATGCTTTTTAGTAGGCAACAAGGTTTTACATTGTACAGTGTCCTTCTTCAAACACATATCCCAGATCAATAGAACATCGTGTGTACGATTGGGCTCCCCTAGCATACGAGGAGGCTCTGGTAAATCCTGGCTTATACTTGTTGATTTAAAAGTTTACCACACACACCGTGGACTCTTGGGCAATTATTTTTCTGGGCTAAGTCAAAATTTTTCAGACAATTATTTTTCTAGGCCAAGTCAAAACTTGTCCTCCCTGTTTGACTCTTCCTCTTCCCCCATGTCTCTAAAGAAGAAAAGTTTGTTACTTTTTTCAAATTCCATCGTAGGACTGGACGGCTGAAATCATTATTTACCCTTGAAATCTTAGGCACAATGTTTGAACCACAGTCAGAGACAATTCCAGGTTGGAGCTTGATCTAAGGCCGCTGTGGTGGAGTCGCCGATGTCTCTGGGGACGACCCGCTGACGTTCAGCATGAGGCACCGAGCGGCAGCCATCGGGCTGAATATTCTTTGAAGAGTGTACGAGCACCAAGCATATAGTTAATATGCGTTAGGGCAACGCTCCCTTATTTGAAATGCTAAAATTTACAATACTCCTCTGTGCTGCATTACTAGCACTCTCTGCAACATTTCTAACAGCAATGAAAATAACACGTTGGGGTATGGCCCTGTCTGAGGTGAAAGCACCACACTTACAAGAAGGACTTGGTTTGAAAAATTTTAATTTTCAATTAAGCTTGAAAGGACAAAGTGCAAAATTAACTGACTTGCAATTAATTTCAGTAGTGATTATGTAAAAAATTCCAGGCATATAGAAGATGAGAAGCGTGGCATAATTAGTTGTGGACTTTTTTCTGCTGTAATTACAGCGATGAATATGCATGAGGCTGTTTGGGGAAGGGAAGCACAGCAAGCAATTGTATTTAATTAAACTTTTAGCTGTCTTAGTTATGGAGGCTATTCTTTGTTTTAATCCCTTCAAAACTGCTGTGAAACTCCCCGGGCAGGGTAGTTACACCCCAGAGCGTGAAAATGACTTTTTAGGATTCGTCTTGCCTCTGTAGAGGTCTCCAGGTCATCCGTCACCTCCTGACTTGTAGGTAACCATTATGTTCCAACTTTCCAGCCCTTGAAACTTCTGTGAAAAGCCTGATAAAAGCACAAATCGAACCTTTCGTTGTTTGTGTATTTGAAATGTTCAAAGAGAAAGATGTGGAGTTGCATAGGTGAGCACGAGGTGGAGCAGCCCTCCTTATCTTCAGTGGCACGGGCCAAGCGTGACTGCCGTACACAGTGCTGTTGGGATCAGAGGCAGGGCCGTAGCTTCCAGAGGTCTTTTTTATGGGGTTCTTATCTATAGAAACAGAAATTTGCTGAAAAATCAAAGAAAAATGGTTTATAAAGGGAGCAAGGATTTGTGAGGAGCGAGTGTGTGTATGTGATTTGTTTTGGGGTTTTAATTCAGTATTTTCTAAATATTTGGTATGTTCCACTTAGTCTAGAATCCAGTGTGATTTTGGTCTGGTTTTAGTTTTCTTTCTGTCACGGTTTAGGTCGAATTGGCCAATTGCAGGTGACAGTTGCTCTGCCCCCACCTCTTGCTCCAAGGAGAGGGGGAGGAGAGATAGAAGAGATGTATGAGTTTAGAAGGAACCAAACTGCTTTAATGAAGAAGTAATATTAAAACAAAAAAAAAAAAGGAAATAATGAAATAGATACAGAATATACAGAACCGTATCAAGCTCCCAGGATGACAGTCCTGTCACCAGCAGGCACTGGGGAAGTCCCAGACTGGACTCAGAGAGGGATGGGAACTGGGTTCCAGCTCTGGAGTCAGG
>JAOTQQ010000041.1:18335517-18356588 GCA_026546715.1 Gallinago undulata
CGAGCACTTTTCTCCACAACATGCTGTTAATTTCAGTGAGTTAGAAGACGCCTGGCTAAAATGTAAAATCACTGAACTGAAAGTTGGTTCTGTTCCACCTCAAACCAAGACCCTTTCCTAATTTTT
The DNA here is from genome assembly GCA_026546715.1 of Gallinago undulata. NCBI lineage: Eukaryota > Metazoa > Chordata > Aves > Charadriiformes > Scolopacidae > Gallinago > Gallinago undulata. The sequence continues at coordinate 18,335,644 of JAOTQQ010000041.1, forward strand.
GTTTATTTAAGTTTCTAAGCCGATACATGGGCATGTTAAATCAATCTCCTTCTTGATCATATGGACAATGTAGATGGCTTGTTAAAATCCCAAAGGGTGCTGGGGGGGACAGTACTGAGTTGCTCAAGGATAATTAAGTGCACCTTAAAAGTAAAGCAGTAAAACTACCTCCTTTATGGCAGTAAAGAAAAAGGAAGTAATCCGTCAAAGTGTAAGTGTGGAGAGCAGGGTATGGCTGATGGAAGCCAAGAACTCCCACTTCTGACAATTTTTAGCTCTGCAACTTTAGGTGAATCATTTTATTAATTTAAGCCTTGCTTTTTAGGTAGGGAATATGTTTACCTGTCTTGTTAGATTACTGTAGCATTTCTGTGATTTGTCTGTAAGTACTTGAAGGGAGAGTACTAGAAAAGAAATAGTATAGTTAGTTATTTGTACCTGTACTATAAAGGAATAGTAATAAATGTTTTTGTTTCTTCCTGTTTGAAATTAGGTAAACTCCTAACCTTTTTTGTTTATACAATTATTTTTAAAATACCTGAAGATTCTCTTATGTGTGTGTGTATGGAAACATATCTCAGCTGCTTTAAAAGGTATTCCCTAGAAGCTTTTCCCACATGATGTGGTTATTCCCCAGCACATACTCTATATGGTCACACAGCTTTTGTTTAAATATCATCAAAAAACACCATTTCACCTACTTTCTCATCTTCTGTGAAATGTATCAGATAATGTGTCCTGCGTCTAGTCCCTTTTACCCTTGTTGCCTTCAGTCCTGGTCTGCCCAACAATCTAAAAAAGAGTCACTGACCTCTATTTTTATAACCCAGGGCTATTATAAATCCTTCAACCATGTCTCCTCTTAATCATCTTTTCTCAAGACTAAATAAATCCTGCTTTTTTCTCTCTTGATATTTAAGCTGTTTCCCCATTCATCATCTTTGTTTCGCATGCTGTACCCACCAACCTAATTCTGTCTTCAAATAAGCTGGCCAAAATAGGATGCCAGTGTTCAAACCTGGCTTCACTGAGGTTTTGTAGAATCCTGCAACAATATATTTAATATCTTTTGCTTGTGATAAGCCAGTTTTCTATTAACCTTCTTTACCACTGCTGTGCATCACACCAGGATTCTGTCAATAAAAGTTCATTTTCATGTGACACATTAGCGAAATCACTGCCTTTTAAACTATACTTAACTCTACTAATCATTATTATTTGCCTCCAGTCTTTCCATGCCAAATACGAGCTCTAAGCACGCTACCAGAGATCTCTTTATTTGTCCTTGCATACAGTAATTATCTTGACATAGTGATTAATAATTATGATTCTTGCCTCTTAATACAAATTCTAAAATACATTTTTCTTTCTTGCATTGTACACATGCTTTTCATCTCAAGAATTGCAGGATGGAATATGGCTAGTTCAGTCAGTCAGCCAGGGTCAAAGGGAAAATAAATGGTTCCACAATCAAAAAGCAAGAGCACATCTCCAACGAGAGTAGGACCTGGCACTCTCCCCGCTCATCAGGGTGTGTTTGTCAGTGCTGAATAAACAGCATTTCATCAGGCGCAGCAATTTTCTTCATTCTCTAATCAAAGGTATTTTTGGCTTAATTTATTTATATGAAAACTTGCTGAAGTGAGACCAAAATTTTTAGAATGCATATTTCAAAAAGAGAAATGAGGGTTCTGGACAAAGTCCCAGGTACTACAATGTCTTGATTTACTGCCTGAAACGTTAGGCTGACTCCGTGTGCTAAGGGAAGCTGTCCAAGTTTCCTCTACGTGTTAAAGCAGAGGTGAGCTCCTTCTTCCCTTCCCTTCCCTCTTCTCCTGCACCTTGGAGAATTTATAGATTTGTCAATGAAGTGTGAACTTCTGAACTTGGCAGTCAGATGGAATCATGCAGCAAGCGAGATAAAATTCTTTAAAAGAGGAGATCCGGCCTCAGTGCTAGAGGGTATCCTTGTTCCTTGTTATCTTTATCTGAAATGAGACTTCGTGAAACTAATGCAGGTTTGTCAACTCGCTTGGAGGAGTAACCCAGCTTTGGGGTTTATGGGTTGGTTTGGGTTATTTGACTGACAGGGGTGGGGGGTTTGTTAATTTTTGGGGCAGACTGTAGGCCGCTTCAAACTTCTGTATTTGAAAATACTGAAAGCTCCCTTGCAGTCTCTTCTTCAGCCTAAACAACCCTGATTCTTACAGCCTCTCGTGTTGGTGCCTTACAGACGTCTGATAATTCATTTTGCTCTCCCCCAGGCTCTGATTCAACTTTGCCTTTTTTTTCAAGTTGTGGTGTCCTGAGCTGGGGTCCCCTGAGCACAGGGTCCTCCCGACACCTCGCTGGGGTTGGGGGCACTTTCCACTGCCCGCTGACACCGGGCTGCCTGGGATCCTGCCCCTCTCTGCTCTGTGCTGAGCATTTTGAGTTTCAGTCTTGGCTGTTGGGGTGCCTGCGCTGCCCACAGCAGCCTGAAGGAGGATGTTCTCGTTCAGGTAGTCACCGGGTAGCACCAGATTCAGAGCAGAGCCCTTGGGACCCCCTGAAAAGCTCTCTGGTTTGTACTGAGGCGCTGGCAGCCGCAGCCTTTGAACGATTCCCTCCCGCTCCCTCTTTTCAGTGTCATATTTTCTCACCAGGTGAGATTTTTAGTAGAGAGTGAAAAGCACAAGTTTTTCTTCCTCCAGGTGCAAATGCTCTCCAGATGCTCCTCGGTGCCCCATTTGTCTACGCTAGCTTTCAAACACAGCTTTTTTCCTTTTTCTTCCTCTTTGCTTCCCTCACTTCTCTCTCTTTTTTTTTTTTTTTTTGCTTTTCCTTTGCTTGTTTTTTTTTTCTTTTAACTTCCCTCTTTCTCTGGCGTTGGATAGTCTGTGTCTTGTGACCGTGAAGGCCAGAGCTATGCAATAGCTGCTTTCACCACCAATTCTTGTCGTCTTTGGTATTGTGCTGTAAGCTTTATTTCTTTTTTTTTTTTTTTTAAATAACAATAAAGGAAAGTTTGATTTGCAACCAAGTGCTTATGCTGTTTATTAAGACCTTCCTGAAGGTGTAACTGGGAACATAGTGAAACTGCTGAGGCCACTCTTTGCCAAGACCTTCTTCCTTTTCACTCGGAGTTTGCAGAGCTTGTCGCTGGATGGGGACACTGGTTCGTACATCAAACAACTGTAATGCAAAGTCAGGAGAGCTTTAAGAAGCCGAGCATCTCATGATGTAGGTTTCAGGCAGGTTCTTTCTCTGGTGGAACCAAGCACTGGTGTCCGCCATGTGTACTGAGCATCTGCCCAAATCCACTCCATGGTGGTGGTCTATGCTTTCCTCTCCACTCTCCCATTGACTGCAGCTCTCTGGGCAGGGTGGGTTCGCTCCTTCTGCTGCGTCCTGGGAGCAGTCGGCGAAGGGAAGGTGGGTAGGGATGATGTGCAGCGTGACCCTGGGGAAGGGATTAGGTGACCTAGGAGGTGGTGTCTGTCAAAGCTTTCTGTTTTGATTATTACTTTTACAGATCACGTCCTTCAAATGGTTTCTTAATCATTGGGATGCTGTCTTGAAGGAGTGAAGCTATATGGGCTGTGTATCTGACAATATCTCTTCCTCTTCATAGTTCTGGAAAGAAATAGGATTTATAATAGTAAAATATAAGACAGGGCATGGACTTTGTACTAACACTTTTTCAAAACCACGGTCCTTGAATAATTAGACTAAATTTAAAAGCTGCTTAAAAAGTGACTTTGCAGTGTGTGTAAATCACGCTTAGGCAGTGTTCCTTGCCAAGCACCGCTGACTCTGCAGGCTCCCTAAGCCCTGCACCGCATCTCCTCAAGCCTTATCATCCTTCTTAGGCACCAACTCTCTGTGCCACTAATGCAGCATCTAGGAAGAAGTTAATGTGCCCATTCTGGCTCAGCAGTACGTGTCTCTCCTTACCAACCGCCAGAGTAAAGGCTGGAAAAATGCTATTCATCTGCCTGTCCTGTACAGCATCCCACCTTCAGCTTTTTCCAGATGTTCTATTGAAATAACATGTATTTTTGCAGGCATGTAGATCACCCAAGGTAAATTGCTAACAGTTTTGCAACGTGGTGTAATTTAGTTTCAGGGCCGAGGGATGATAAAAACACAAGCATTTCATTCACTGATTTTCAGTGTAATTAGTTTACTTTTTGGTTTGAGGTTATTTTTTTTTTCCTCCTAGATATTCAGATGATAGCAAGGAATGTTAGTGGAGCATGTCATGGAAACTTGGATTCTAAGTTCTCAGGGTCAGACTGGAATAGGAAAGGCAAAGCCACCTGTGGCCTTTGACAGATTTATTTTCCTTTATACTTTTGACTTGAAACTGCTTCAGACCTTTCAAAATTAATCAAGGTAGAGCGTGCTTCTGTGCTAGCAGGCACCTGGGATGACGCCCAGGCTCTTACCTACCTCAGAGCTCCGTTCTTCCAAGTTACCTTTGCAAAAGACAGGGTGGTGCACTTGGATATAAATTTGCCCGTGTTCCCAAGGGTATTTGGTAGAAAATACATTTGTTATGCTATTAGTTAAAGGAGTGAAGATCAAGCTGATGCTGGAGACCTCCAACTGCAAGTCCACTTGTCTCTCTCTGTTGAATTTCACAGTTCCGCTAACTCTTCCATTAAAACATTCTTCTGTTCTGACTTCCAAGACTATACAGTGCTACTCATTAATTGTACACAGTGAATTACACGGCAACCAGAGACCCAAGATCTGGACTTTTCCTGCAGTTGGGGAATATCGTTTGTGACTTGAACAAGGTAAAGCTGGAATACTCTCTCTGGAGATTAGGGGGAAGGATCAATTGCTTACTCTCCATGCAGAGCCTGGGGTGCTGCTCGTTGTCAGATGACTTGGGAAGAGCACATTTATGCTAGGAACACAATAAGACAATACAGTTTTTCTTTCTTTGAAGCACGTTCTTGCTTTATTTTATGTTTGGTCCCCGTAAGAGCCCTTTGGTGGCGCTGCTATTTGGGATTTTCGTTGTGTGGAACAGGTTGAATTTAGTGACTGTGAGGAGGACGACAGGAGCAGATGCCCCTAGAGCTTCCAGCGCAACAGACTCTTGCTGAGTGGCGTCCTTCTGTCATAAAATATTGAGAAGTGCACCGTAATTAACTTCTTGGCAGCATCCTTGATGGCGACCCTTAATTTTCAGAGGCGAAAGAGGAGACAGAAAAGAACTGAACCCCTCTGTTTAGAGAGGAGGTGTTTATTAGGAGAAAGTTTATGCTTTTTATATCCTGCCCCTGCTTTTGGGTGTAGTTTCTGTACTGGCTGTGAATTAATCCAATTACACCGCTACCCTTTTGGGCTGTCACGTGTGCGGGAAGTGCTGCTGAGATCAATGTTGGAGTGATCCTGAATTGCGTTTGAGTAACACTTTAATTTCCTCCTTGGCCTTCCTCCAGCTGCTAAACCGGGACCTTTTGTTTCCATGCCTGGTGGCAGGTTTTGGCTTTGCAGGTTTTTTTACATTGCTGACAAGTTAATTTTAGATCTTTAGTTGCCATGGCTACTGCTAAGTATTTCTTAGTTCTCTGCTTATTTGCTAAGTTTGCTGCTTTCCTTTACTTTTTTTTTTTTTCCCCCCCTTAACATTTAAGCTTGGCTGCGATGCGTGCAGTGCATGGAATGATTATCCTACCCTGCAGAAGGTGAGGAGGAGGGAGTGTGAGAGGTGAGGCTCTCGTCTAATGACTCGGCTGCTCTTTCAGCAGCTGCAGAGACTTGAAAGCGCTGCTCTCGTGATGCTGGTGAGGATGAGGGGTTCGGTCAGAGGAGGAAGGCACGGGGAACGCACTCCTGATGCACTGAATGAGGCGTGCTGAGGCTGCGGCTAATTCTGCTGACTAGTACTGCCTTGAGGTTGGTCTGTATCTCGCTGGCTAGTCACATAGGCTTATATGCCTATATAAGACTACATGCCTATAAGACTTATAAGTCTTAACTTTAAGTTCTTTGGAACGATAGCCATCGTCTTGCTTGGAGCCTGTACAGTATGTTATGCAGAGAAATCCTGTTTCGTTACTGGGGTTCCAAGGCACTACGCTAGTACCAATAATGATTAAAAAATAAAAGTGTATGGACAGTATGGATAGAAGGATAACCAGTTTTCTGTATGGAGATGTCCTGCTGTGTTTATGCAGGCAAGGTCATGAATGTCTTTCCAGTCAGCTGAAAGAATAGGCAAAGACACAGCACCCAGTGGTATTTAGATTTCTGATAAATATTTGAAACACGCTTTTGAGGACAATGTCTTTCTTGTCACTACAGAAGAGCTTGGGATAATGTCCTGAGAGCCCGAGGGCATCATCACCTAGTTTTCAGGTGGGGATCATCATCATTTCAGGCAGGGAGCCAGGCAGAGGTGGAGAGAATGACCTGATGGGCAACTTCAAGGGCTGGGAATAAAGCCACCTTCTGCTCCACCTTAGCTCGAGGGACGTGCTGGCTGCTGTGGTTCTGGTCCCTGTGTATTAGGGGACACTTGTGATTAGCACAGGGTGAAATGCAGAATAATCTGGTGCCATTTCAAGCCAGGACATCTGTACAGATCAGCGTTGTCTGGGTGTGGAGCCATCACTGTTGTAGATGTACCTTGAAGAAGCATGAGGCTTCATCCTGCTGCTTTCCCAGAAATCGTTCACATTTTCCAAGGACCTGGTAAGCAAAGATGTAATCACATGGTGTTAATTTGGCCAGTTCCCGTAAATAAGGTCCGTTTAGTACGGGTGATACCTCTATTAACAAATCTCTCTCTATGCCTTCAAGTGAGAAAGACGAAGGAGGGCAGAAAACACACTTGAATGCAGTTGAAGAGAAACCCTTGTCTTGGGTGTCTAAGGGAAATAGGAAGCTGCTTGGGGAGGGGGACGAATGGTAACTGAGCATGAAACTCCCCAAAACCAAGGTGCTGTGCTGTTGCCTGGGCTAGATCCCCTTTGTAGCTTGGAGAAGGGCAGTAGGGAAAAAAGAGAACTGGTTTAGACAGGACATCATGAGAGTACAGAATATCCTGGAAGTCCAGTATGCAAAGTCTATGTATGACTGGTTTTAGTGGGGCATAAGATCGTCAAGGATCAGAAATGCAATAGCTCTTGGAGCCTTTAGCTGGATGCCCTAGGTATCCCCGCATGAAAAGTAAATAATGTGCAGAGTCTCTGCCTGTCTGTATTTGATTTTTTTCGGTCTCTAACCTCCCAAGCTGCAGCTCTGCTCTTTAACCAGTTGGAATTTAAATGTGTTGTTTACAAAGACACAGTGGTGTCTTTGTTAGAGATGGACCGTGACTCACGCTCATTAAGGCTACAGATGTCTGCTCAGATTAAGTATTTCAAAAGCTTTTTCTCTGATGAACTGTGAAAAGCCAGGCTTGAGCAGAGGATTGTGAAAGATAAAATAATAGCTACTCATCCCTGTGTCTGGCAGACTTAATGCAGTTACTCTCACATCTTTTTAAAAACTTTGAGACAGCAAATTTGTTCACAGTCAATAAGATAGCCCTCCGAGCACAACCCGTGATGTTTCCTTTATTAGTCCTTCCCTGAATTATTCACAAAGTGTTTTCCAAAAATCCCTAATCTGCAAATTCAGCATTTCCCGGGTAATAAGGTTTAATAGACATAAGTGGCATTGATAAACTGTTCATGTGTGGTGTGATTAGGAAACATAGATCTTCTTAAGGAAAAAAAAAAATAAAATAAGGCACTAAAGAATAAATTAGCTTGCCCACTCACCTTGTTTGTGAATTTGCATTTAAGAGCAGAGCAGACAGAACTTTTTAAACCTGCCCTGGTAATACCTGCTTCTTCTGGGAGAAGATGACTGAATTATCAAGAAATCCAGTTCAGTGACTCCTGTGATGTATAAACATTTGCTGAAAGTCACTGGAGCAGAAGTAAAGAGCCCTGGCTTTTTCTTTCTAAAGTAGTCATGCCTGTCCAGCTGAGATGGTTCGGGTGTTCTTGTATCTTGCCTTCTCCCTTTTGCAAGGTGCACAAAGCGGGCAGAGGTTTATTGAACCCGCCGTTCCCTCCCACAGCCCTGCTGCTCACCTGGCTCTGCGAAGAAACCAGAATGTCACCTAGGAACTACCATGCAAAGTACAAAACCTCTGCAAGAAATGTGGGTGCTTGTTGTATGAACAGGATCAGAAAACCAGATAAACCTGGGTTTGTTTCTGGCTGTCCTAAAACTGGTCATCAGAGCCCATCTGGCTTCTGGCAGTCTGGTTAATCCGTTTGGATTTATGGAGGCTTTTTGTGCAGGACCTAGAAGATACTGTCCTAAACAGATGGATAACCTTAAACATTTTGAAATGAGGTTGATGTATAATTCATTTATCTCATTTTTCTTCACTTTTAATAAGGTGAATTATAGAAAGAAGGGACCCTGCTCCTGCAGAATGATCCCATGGTAACTGATCAGTCTCTTCGGGTCTGCAAAGGCGTCCTGTTCTCAGTCTGATGCCAGCGTGCTGTGACCAGTGAGCCACGCTGAATGAAAGTCTTGTGGTGCTTTCCTGGTATGTCAGAGTACGTGCACCTTCCTTGCCCTGAAGAAGTGCAGGTAGTGGTGTTCAGCCACGGAGCAGTCCTTGCAAATGAACTTGTTGATGGTTGCATAAAAAGGGTCTGCTTGTCACTGTACTCTCTACGCCGGCCCTTGACCGTGATATCTGACGGGAATTCATTTCTCAGCTGGTGAATTTAGGGAGTGTATTGAAGAAGCTGTGGCAATATGTGATGAGCTGTAATTGAAATTACTAATGCTTGTAAATTCCTTTCCTCCCTTGCGCTGTGATTTACATACCTCGTGCAGACTTTGGTCACGTTGCTGAGTGAGCCGGAGCCCTAGTGTTGACCAGCACCAATGATTTCTGCTTTCTCTCCAGCACAGTGGCACAAGTAAATAAATTTAGTAAGGATCCTGACCGAGTTGTGACTCTGGTAAGAAGGAACCTGGGTGGTGGCTTGCCGCTGGCCTGCCAAGCTCCGGTCTGTGCTTGGAACAGCATCACCAGTAAAACAGATCTATTCAAGCATGGTAGTTTTTGTAGTCGGTAGCAGGACCAATAATCGTGCTCTCTTAGTTCTGGTACAGTCTTCCTCTCCCATCTCATCCCCTCTTACTAGAATAACTATGATTTAGAATGGAGTTGTTTAAAGGATTAGCCTTGTTATGTTGTACATCTTATCTAACTAATGGTGAGGTATTTTTAGATGTGCTGGAAAATGTGGTTTGGTGTTTAACCGTGGAACTACCCGAATCAAATATTGGGAGAAATACAGAAAGCGTCTCGCTGCAGAACAAAGGGTGCTTGAGGAAAGCTCTTCTATTATGCTGGACACAGTCAGGATATATTTCCTTATTTTGTTGCTAGAGAAATTTCTAAGTGGCTCAGTCACAATTCTGAGTGACCAAAAAGTTGATAGGCAAAAGAAAGGGAAACGGTATGTTAAAATTACCTGTCCCAGCCTTCTGCAGTAGGAAATGAAGAATTTGGATGGATAGTCCTCCTGTAGTCATGTGCATTTTGGAGGTCAATGGGTTGGGTTTGTTTTGTTTGTTTTTTCACTCAGCCTCTCGATTTTCTTGAGGGAGATGAATGTCTTGTATCGGAATAGCATCTTTCTTTTTGAGGCTCTAAGGAGTTACAGCCTGCACAGAAATAGAAATTCTCCCCCAAGAAAGGAGACAGTCTGCAGAGGCTGTATGACCTTGCGGACAGGGGCTGAACTGGAGCGAGAGGAACACGGTTCTATGGTGCTGGTGCTGCCCTGAACTGCAGCAGGGTCACATCACTGTGGTTTTGCCATTTTGCTTCTCTGAGCTTCTTTCCTCCTTTGCATTTTGTTGCCTTTTGTTGTGTTTTTCTATAAGATTTGCAAGATCCCTTCAGATGTGGTCCAAAGTCATTCCCATTTTGCTTATCTGGGCCCAGAGCCCGGGTGGGAATTCCATCTTCTGCATCGTGACTCTGAACAAATCCATCTTTATCTTCTCTTTCAGTTCTTGGTAGCTGTGCTGACTCCTCAGTGCCTCCTGCAAATAAAATACATACTGTATCCTATCTGATCTGGACTTCTTATCTCTTCTCATCATCCCTGTAATAGTGCTGCTTGAGCTCATGCTCCTGCTCCCTGCCACTCACCATTTCCAACCATTCCCTTCACCATTTCCATCACAGATTGAAGCTCACTTATGTGATCTTTCATGGCATCAGCCCAGCTTGTGGAGATTTTTCCTCATCTTGTTTCTGTCCTAATCCTTTTTAGTTTTGGGCGCTCGGTTTGGTTTGTTTCTACCATTCACTTCCTTCACTGCTCTCTTTGCTTTTAGACTTTCATATCTCTTACTGCTATCACATCTACTAGCCTTACATCGCTGGTTTTGCTGTTCCAACACCCTTTCTTCTTCTGAATTTTTTCCATCAGGTGGTCTTCTGGTCACAAACATCCAAATAACCCTTTACCGAGCAGATATCTGTATTTTCACCTGTACTTGTTTCGGGCTGTTAGATCTATGGAGCGCAGGATTGCTGCTGCCTCTTCTGATGAGCTCTGTGTAAATTTTGACTGCACTGCAAGTTACCATTGAAAGTCAAGATGAGGCCTTTTACCCCTCTGATTCTGGTGCGCTTTGCCAGGTGCAGCTGGGGCACTGGGCTTCTGCCTGGGAACTGGGTGTCTCCCCGCTGGAAACAGAGCTGTGACTGACAGGGAGGGATGGGAGGGATGCTCCCACCATGGCGCACGTGCTTCCTACTACAGTGTGCGTTTTCCTCCTTCTCGGTTTGTCTCTCCCTGGTAGTTTGTCTGCTGGACGGACTGAGGGATAGTCGGCTGCCATCTGATTTCCATGCACATGCTTTTAATAAACTTAATTTTCCGCAGTCCAAAGAATAAAGGAAAACTTGCTTTTGAAACACAGCGCGTTAGCAGAAGACACGGCATGGCTTAGGAGCACTTTTATATTGTAACATAGAATCATGGAATGGTTTGGGTTGGAAGGGACCTTAAAGATCATCAAGGTCCAACCCCCCTGCCCCCGGCAGGGACACCTCCCAGGGACACCAGACCGGGTTGCTCCAAGCCCCACCCAGCCTGGCCTTGAACCCCTCCAGGGATGGGGCAGCCAAGACTTCCCCGGGCAACCTGTTCCAGTGCCTCACCACCCTCACTGTAAAGAATTTCTTTCTGGTGTCTAAACATATCTCGGGCTTCCTTTTCCTTGTGTTTTCCAGAGGCAGGCAGTGGCCAAGACTACGTGACCTCAGAAAACCAGCTGCTGTACTACCCCAGTATCACCTACGCCATCATCGGCAGCTCTGTCATTTTCGTACTGGTGGTGGCCTTTCTTGCCTTGGTCCTGCATCACCAACGGAAGCGCAACAATCTCATGACCCTACCAGTGCATCGGCTGCAGCACCCTGTCCTGCTGTCCCGCCTGGTGGTCCTCGATCACCCGCACCAGTGCAGCGTCACCTACAACGTCAACAATGGGATCCAGTACATGTCCAACCAGGCCTTCCACAGACCTGTGGACCTGGACTCTCCGCCGTCCTATTCCGAGGCTGTGCTCGACCAAAGGTACGGACAGGAGCTCGCTCTGTGCCCACCAGGGTTTCATGCCACTGGTCGTAGGTCTGTCAATCTGTGCTTCTGCTCCCCGTTTATTCTTGTTACTGCTTTTGACGGAAGTACCGCGTTGCAGTTCTGTCACACGCATAGGACCAAATTTGGGCAAATTTGAGCTCCCTCTGCATATGAAAACTTCATGGTCCCGAGGCCCCCTTACTGTTGCTGGTATTAAAGGGATTTAATGCAAACTTAAGTCATGCTCTCTTAGTACGTGTTGTTGGTAGGAGAGATTTTGAGGATGGAAGGAGAATGCGAAGAAGCGTCTCACTAGTGATATCCTGTGCCAGTCTGGAATCAGAACACGAAAACTGAATGTGGAGTTTTGTCAAAAAAAACAGTTAGGTTACAGGTTATACTATTTAAAAAAATTACACTCATATGTGATAATTTATATAAAGATAAGAGGTCTTCAGTTCCTGCCTAAAGAAGGTGTATAGTCCCTCTGCTCTGCACTGCTTTCCCTTTGCCAATAGAAGAAAAGAACAGGACTCTGAAATGGAAAGTGCTGTTCTCATTTAAAATAGCTGAAAGTGCTTTGAAGGGGTTTTTGGGTGGGTGCGGTTTGGGTTATGACGTTTCTGTAGTTATGACACTGGTTTTATTTGTAGATAATAACCTTTATTTTAACCTTTGTCTCTAAAGTCTTTCCGAACAAAACTCCTAGACTGACATCCTCTCTACAGAAAAAGGGCTTGGTATGAGCTTTAATGGTCCAGATTGTTCACTGTCACACTGTCGGTATTTTTTAGTACAAGCTCTGGGATCTAAGAATAATAGTATAATCATTTACATTCTTACTCTCTGCTGCATTTGGCAGCAGCTCCCATGTCTTAATGTTGACATTCATAATAACGGTATCTTTTAATCAGTAAGGACAACAAAAAGAGCAGCAGTCCAGCTTGTAATCACTTCTCATCTGGGCTGATACAGAGCATCCGCAATTTCAGAGCTAATTGTTCCCAGGACCTGTTATCAATCTGCTAAACCTTTCAGTCCCTTTACTTGTTTACTATTAGAACCAAAAAACAGTTTTCCTGAATCCAGTACTTGTCTATGCCTACAGGGCACTTGCTCTGAAAGCAGTATCATGACAGCAAAAGTTATTTGTCACGTGAAGAATTCAATTTGTTATTTATTTGTAGACCATAAGCCATTGATCTCTGTCACTTAATGGCGGGTTCCTCAGAGCTTTCTTGTGCTCACATCGTTCTCTATAGGGGTAAATCCACTACTTGCCTTATTTCTTTTAAAGCGCTTTCTCTGGTTGTATAAACGTTATTTGGGAAGAAGTCTGACCTCTTGCAGCTGTCTGTGAGGGTAAGCCAAGATCAGTTGGAAGTACGTTCCCATGAAAATCGGGGTGCAGAGTGTTAAGCAGGATGTAACTAGCTGTGCTGCATCTTGACCAGAAACCTTGGTGCCCAGTGGTGCTCTGGATCTTTCGGGATGACCCAAGTAACGTGGGCAGGTCTGTTTGAGATCTCCTAATAAGTGTCATCACTGTTTGTTTTTTTTTCAAAATTGACGTGCTTCCTTCCATCCCACTGTTTTCAGTAACCTGTTGCTGTGGTGTCTCCCTTACAGCAGACCGCCTTGGTTTGACCTTCCTCCTCCGCCTTACTGCTCGGCATCTGACTCCCCGAATCAGCCAGATCTCCCTCCTTACCGATCTCGGACAGGGAGCTTGGTGAGCACGGACACCCCCGCGGCAGGGAGCCCCCTGGGCACAGCCGGCAGCTGGGCGGGAGAGAGCATGGACGGGCACAGAACTCTTCTGGAGAGGACAGCAGATCCGAGCGATGCGCTGGTTCACCACCTTGCTGAAAGAGAAGCGTAACTGCTCCGGTGTTTGGGACGGGCAGGAAGGCACGGGCTTTCTCAAGTCTGTGTGGGTTAACCCGCTGTGGCCGAGACGTTCCGGGGGCACATGTGCCTGAATGACGACTCGATTTGAACCCACGCTAAGTTAATATTTCAATTCCGCATTTTGGGCTCATCAAAAAGACAAGAGCTGTGAGAGTCACATCAGCTCTCCACAATATTTCTGTGAGCGAGTTCCAGTGCAGACTTGTAAGAGAAACATCAGTGCTGTGTCAAAGAACTGATGTGCTGTATTTCCTGGACTGTGTATGAATGTAAATATGTGCAGGTGTAATATAGACAGATGTTGCACAGAAAAACTGTGCCAGAAGGACTCTCGTTTTCAGGCTGCCGACCATCCTGTCGACACGTGAGCTGTTTCTTCTTGCTGCCTGGTGCCAACTGGTGGTCACTGAAGCCCATGAGAGGCAGTCTTTCTGCTTGGAGCTCTGGTGTCCCAACGCTGGCCCAGCGGGAGCGCTCAAACTGCAGAAACTGTCCTGCTTGACCCTTTTCTTCATGGCCTGGAGCATTCTCACTGTAAATGTAATTTTCAAAGTTTAAGTTTCTGAAGGTGCAACAACTCTCTAACTGAGCAAATGAGATTTTTTTTTTTTTTTCCCAACGGCTAATATCTAGGCCAAATTTGCATGGGTTTTCTCAGGAACACCACTGAAGTTGGCTCACCTGTCAAACTTCAAGGCTGAGGACAGAGGCACTGAAGCTTCTCAACAAACCAGCGCGAGACTTCGTTTCAAGCGTGGCAAAGCAACGTTTCTCCCTGTGTTCCTTCTTGAAAAAGCAACAAAACCACAACAAAACAACAAAACACCCAGCCAAAAAAAAAACAAAACCAAACCCCAGCTAAATCTTGAACACCAAAACCAGCCTGAGGCAAACGCCCGTCGCAGAAAGCTTTAGTGTGAATGACTAGTTTGCTGTATTTGTAAAATAAGTGAAAGCAGGTCACGTAGTCCAAGGTGTTGGGCTTGTCAGCCCTGTTTACAGCGTGTTTATGTACATGCATGGATACACATGCTTAGTAACACCTGTACATAGATAAGTAGTGCCTCCCCTAGGTTTAGTTCTGCTGCACCGGGAGAACTCTGAAATGTCAGTTTCACTGATGATATTCTCATTGTATTATACAGAGTTTGCCATTATTCATGTTTATTTAGTTGAAATTCTAGCCTGTGCAGAAAAGCAGAATTATTTATGTCTGGTTTGTCCTAACTCTTGGAATGGTCTCCTGTGAAGCGCGTTTCAGGGCACAGTGTTGAATCCCCAGTGTGAAAGCATCTGGGAGGTGAAGGTGTTCAGAGTGGCACGAGGCAAGGTTAGCTGTGAATTTAAATGTCAGTGCAGCGCTTGCGCTTAGCGTACAAAAAGCAATGCAAGTGTCTTCCTCTTGTCCAGGGGGAAAGTGGCCTTGAAGAGTTGTTTATATTTGTCTGTCAGACAGGTTTCCCACTCCTCCTTCCATGTAATGAGCGGTGTCATTCACCATACTTTGCTGTTGGATGGAAACGAAGGCAGCTGACTGCCCACACCTTCTGCCTTCTTCCCCCAGTATTTTGAAGGTACCCTCATGCCCAAAGGCTGTCTGCTGGGCACCCAAGAATTTTTGAACTTGAGTGTAGGGAGGGGAACGATTCGGCCTCTGTCTCGGTTCCCACACGTACACTTGAATTTTTTGGTAGTATTTTTTTGGTATCATTTCCAACTCTGCAGTCTAGTGCCATGGTCTGTAAGAGGCAGGGGCCAGGTGGATTTACAGGCAGAGGTCATTCCAGGGCTGAGATGACCCAGCGGGAAGCACGGGGGAATTCTAATGCTGATGGGCCTGGCTGGCTTTGGAAGCAGAGGAACAGCAGCCATTCCAGCCGAGGCAGCCTGTCCTGAAGGGCCTTGGGGAAGGTGGTCCCAGGTCCCTGTAAAACAACCTACGACATTGGCTCCGATTTCACCCTTGCTTCATCAAGCAATGAAATTACGCTGTCCTTCACAAGGCAGGACTTGGTTAATTAATGACTCCTTCTGACTTGATAGGCAGACTGCTGTCATCATCACATAGCAGACAGTTATTCTTTAGTTTACAGACAGGTTAAACTCAGGTCCATAGCTGAGTTAGCAGTAAAGGTGGGTGCAGGGATGTCCCCTTTGGGCACCTGCTGTCCCTCTTGCCTTCCGTTCTGCCAGGCCTCCGTCGCGTTGTATCAGAACTAGCCTTAACGTTTTTCTGCTGCAGTTTTTAAAACACTATATTGGACTTTAAGGCATATTATTAAAGAGTTTGCCGTAGTTTCATTAGAATCAGACCTCTTTTCAGTTTTAAATTTGCCTAAGACTGTGTTAGTGGAACTAAATCGCTGTGTCTGGTGTAACTGAGGTTGCACATATCCCTCCCGCAAAGGGGACTGTGTTCCAGCACGTGTATTCTAAGACACCGGGGTGTGGGCAAACCAAATACTGTGGCATCTGAAAAACATTGCTTTGCATTGGTAAGAAGTAGGAAAAGAGTGGACGTAGCCTGCTTCTTCTGCCTTCTGTGTCAGCCGCTGTCATATATGTACATAAATATATATATGTATATAAAAAAAGATGCTCTTTCAGGTTGTATATATTCATGTAACTTTTGCATTAAGATAATCCATTTGGACTTACCAAAAAAAAAAAAAAAGGAAAAAACATTCTAAATGGTGTGACGTTTTCCCTTCCAGCTAAGGGTGTATTTATCTTTGTATAGGAATTTACTATTTAGTTTTTGAGAACACAAGTTACAAAAGGATATTGTGCCTTTCTGGTTGAATGTTGATTTGGGCGGCTGTTAACTACTTTTCTGGGTGTTGTTACATATCGTTTTCTAGAGATCCAAAAAGAGAAACAAGTCTTGTCTTCCTATTTGTAGTTACTTACGGGGACCACTGAACTTGGAGGAGTAGAGTTAGGTATCTTGTTCCAAAAAGGCATGTTAAAATTTTAAGAGGGTTTTCATCTTATTCCAGTTTTCTGGTTTGTAGAACAGATTTGTGAGCTGGTTTCTTTGGAAATTGCCATGGTATCACACAGAAATTGTTCATAATGTGTCACTTTTAGGAGTGTTAATACAGCGTTATACTGCATTATTCAGTAGAATCTTTGGAGAAGGCATGGTGGCAGCAACTGCGGTGATGAAATTAAATATTTCATTGAAAATCCTGCAGCTTGTAAGGCTGAAGTTAAATGTTCGCAAAATACCATGTGGTAGGATTTCTTTTCAGTAGCCAGTAAAATTGGAATTGATCCTTCTATTGTTTGCAATTGCTCTTAAGCTTTTTGTTTGAGCTTAGTCCTCCAGGAGCTTTCCTTCGTACTTCATATTTAAGCAAATGGGCATATTAAGCATATTTAAGCATATTTAAGCAAAGGCCTATTCTTACAAAAGTAGAACCGATTCAAGTTTTCTTCTAGAGCCAAGTTCTGATTCTACATCTGTATTGTAGGGTTACCACTGAGGGTAGTTCTCAGCACAGGTATTAATATAAATGTTTCCAACAAAACAATTTGAAGAAGTGACTGCTTGAGGTAGATGAAAGAACGTGGATTAGCTTGTTGGAAATAAGATCTGAGTTATTTAAAAATAAGCAAAAAAATAAATAGATTTCAGGAGTTTTGAGTGTCTGTAACCTCTGCCAAAGTCAGAGTGCTCTCTATTTAAAATTAAGCCATTAGTGAATCCACTTGATAATAATCTGAAGTTCCTTGTCAGGCAAATTACAATTTACCTCTCTGGTATTGTGGTAATGGAAATCTGGCAGTAATGCTTTTAAAAGAGAGCCTGGGAATAATTTCCTCAGCTCTTGTCTGCATTTACATCCACAGCGACACTGACTGCACTGCCATTTTTAAATAACTCTGCGTTCGTTCTTTCTCTCCTTTTAAGTCAAATCAGTTTTATTTACACCACTTCACTTTGATACAGCTAATAGGGCCCTTATGATAGATTCAGAAGCTGGGTGGAGGAAAGAGATGATGCCTCTCATTTTAATTAATCCTGCAGCTTCTTAATCTTGTGCGCTTCACTTTTTAGGCATCTTAGAAAAGACAAATGGTTTTAGTAGATAAGAAAAAATATTAGAGATGAAAAGGATAGGGGGACACCGATACTGAATTTAATTTTTAATGAATATTTAAAATTGTATAAATGAAGGAAGAATTTAATGCTGTAATGGTGATCACATGGCAAGTGTTGGTTTTGACTGTTGGTCATTGGAAGCTTCTTTGCCTATAACGCCTGGAACTAAAATAGTAAAACAGATGCTCTACTTCCAGTTCATACTAGACCTGAAATATTTTTTTATTAACACAAGGCTGTATTGCACCCGTGAACTGAAATACGTGACTGCAGAAAGAATTTTGATACCATGCTGGATTCTGCCTGAATGTATCCCAGTGCACATCTGTGGCCTTCATTTGTCCTTTTTTTTTCTGATTTGAGGGGTTTTGTCCACTTGAAATGGAGATGTTACATACGAGCTTTAAGGGAGGTTGTATGTTGAAACCCAATCTTGTCTTAAACTTTTGTAAACTGGAAATCTTCAAGAATGTATTCTGTATTCCTGAATAAAGTTGGTGTTCTAATGCTGTTCACAAGCAGGATGTCCCCATCTCATGAAGTCTCAGTTGTTTTAGTTTTATAGCCTCCTTTGCAGTCAGTGTTAAGTTTTGTTAAATCTTTGTGGGTTTTAAACATTTTTGAAGTGACACTGGAAACCCACATAAACGTATGTGCAAAAAAATGTACTGAAACATGCATCTCCATATTTATACAAATGAAAATTGCCTCATTTCATAATTTCTTGTTTTCATTTTGTATTATCAAAGACAAGACATCTGGAACGTTCATGGTTTTTTGTCTGCTTTGTAGCAAAGCTCTAGAGGCTTCAGCAGAGATCGGTGCTGTATGCTGGTTGCTGCGTACAGATTTACTGGTGGGAGCTTCTACCTCCCCCTTTCCGCTTGCCGCTCTCCCACCACTTACCTTCCTAGCCCAGCATCCCTCTTTATCTCCAGGTCCAGGATCCATGTGCCGGACGCGTGAGCCAGATTCCAGCCAAGATGCTCTGTGGAGACCCTGTGTCTGCCTGAAGTCCCCTGTCAGGGCTCTCTCCCCAGCAGTTGCCTGTTGCAGGCACCACCACCATCGTGGGAACCATCCAGCCCCACCAAGGCCAGCTTCACTTGGCCTCTGGATCGTAGGCACTCTTCTTCTGTACTTCATTAGAGATGGTGCTGTGACTCAAAGGACTAGCGTTAGGAAGTACCCCTTATATTATGAAGTCATTTTCACAGACTAAGGAGAATGGGTTCAAATGCTATGTCTAAATATTGCGATCTGTGGAAGCATATTGACATATTTCGCTTGACATATTTCGCTTCCGTGACTCATCTCCACTTGCCACCTTCACAAGGGCACGTCAGTTTGATCGTTATCCTGGTTAATTAAGTCGCATACCCTCACTGAAATTCTCAGGTGGTGATCTTTGTTTGACAGGAGCTGTGGATGCAGAATTCCCACCAGCGGGAGACGGGGCCGTGGATGCTGCTGCAATGGGGTCTTCCATGGGAGGGGACACTGGGGTCTCAGAGCTGGCACAGTCATGTCCCAGCAAGAGCTATACTTAAGAAATGTTTATTCAGAAGACAGCTGCTTATGAAAATAAATAGCATACTCTCCAGCTAAGCTCGCTGATTAATCATTTTTATTCTCTCCACTTCGATCTGTGTAAAGATCTTCAATTTTACACCCCAAAAATTAAATATGCAGTTTATTTCAGCAGTGATTTCTGAATGCAGCATCTTTTCTTGCTGGTTTGCAAGCAGTCTCCTAATCATTCAGCCTCAGTTACCTGTTGGTGAGAGAACAAAGCACCTTTTCACTTTTTGGGGAGCTGTAGTCCAAAACGATGAGCTGTTATTAATTGAAGTAAAGGCATCTTCATCATGAAGATGTTGAGGGTGTGCCTATTGCATAAAGCACTTTGGAAAAGTACTGGATTGATCTCTAGGGAATTAACTTTTCTGTTTATCTGCCAAACTTTACGGTGAACAGATAAACCAAAACATGATTCTCTGCTTCCCAAAATCCCAACAGTATTCTGTACAGCCTGACTAAGGAGACCACAGCAGAGGGAAAAGGTAGAGCAGTTTTGCAACAGATCTGGCCCAAAATATTTCTGTGAGAAGGGGCACAAAGCGCAGTGGCTCTGGTGCTGGGTACCGTGCAGAAGACCCCTTCTCACTGAGACTTGACCCGGGACTATTAGTTCCCGTACGTTTCCCACCAGCCACTGCTCAGGTCAGTAGTTTTTTGGGGGTTGTTTTATTAGCTCTCACCTGGGGTTAATTCCTAACAGTTACTCTGAGGATAAAAATGTCATACCTCATTACTTGATAACACAGCCTTCAAATTTGAACCATGGCCATTTCTCAGCACAAAAGTACAAGAGCCTTCATCTGTGTAAGAACAATAGAGTAAGAAAAATAGCTCAGCTTGACCCAAACCGGCTTCATCTGTAGAGGAGCGCCCTGGGAGCGGCAATTTGATGGTATGAATGGCCTATTGCACTGATTTGGAATACCTGCTGTTTTCTTGGCAAGTGCAAGTCATCTTGCAGCACAGTCACGAAGAAGTGTGATGTTTTATTTGATGGAGTAGATTTTTTAATTCTCATTTGTTCGTGCCGGAGTTACCTTAGAAAATGCTCTTCACCCAGCACTGCATCCAGAGCAGCACTTGCTTACGTGCAGGGTAAGGGAGGGACAGTACAGTTGGCTGTTTGATATAATTGATATAAACAGATATAACTCATGGGAAGCCTCTTAAGTGTTTCAGCTGTTACCCCTGGATAAGAAATAATAAGTGCGTTTGCAGGCTAAGGGAACGTGGTTGATATTTGGCTGCTCTTTTGCTTGTTTTTGTTTACTCAAATCCGATGCAAAGTCAAGAGCAGAAATTCTCTGAGCTTCTGTGGCTGTATCTATTGTTCTCCTTTGGCCGTCTGCGCAGAGCGGAGTTGGCAGAACCAGTGTGTTATCCCAAGTGGATTTGGAGGGTGCTCTGCTTCAGAAATAAGGGAGCTGGCTTGAATACCTGCTTTCAAGGAGTTGTGTTAGATACGCTGGTTAAGATGAGGATTAGATAAGATGAAATCACAGCTGAGCATCTACAGAAAAAAAAAAAAAACAACAGACCTGTGCGTCTGAGAGATGCAGCGGATCTTCCCCTTGCCAGCAGGAGTAGGGCAGTGATGGTGCCTCTGGACTGGGCACTGGGGAGGCCTCACCTCGAGGGCTCTGGTCAGTTCTGGGCCCCTCACCACAAGAAGGACATTGAGGGGCTGGAGCGTGTCCAGAGGAGAGCCACCAAGCTGG
>JAOTQQ010000041.1:18356688-18376392 GCA_026546715.1 Gallinago undulata
TGCTGAGAGGGTGGTCAGGCCCTGGAACAGCCTGCCCAGGGAGGTGGTGGAGTCACCATCCCTGGAGGGATTTAAGACACGTGTAGACGTGGCACTTCAGGGCGTGCTCTAATGCCCAAGATTGTTGGGTTGGGTTGGTTTTTTGCTTTTTTTTTTTTGTGTATGTGTATGGTTGGACTCGATGCTCTCAAAGGTCCCTTCCAACCATGAAGATTCTGTGATTCATGAGGAAGGGCACCGGAGAAGGAGCTGGCTGCAGGTCAGGGTTAGACGCCCTGCACTGGGGAGCTCCTTCCCACACAGCCCTTGGGGCTGAAAGCAGTAGCAGGTACAGTTTGGGCAGCAGGAGTTGGACTCTCTGGTGTCTGATACCTGAAATGTGTGCAAATAACTCCACACCAATCGCCACCTTCCTTCAGGAAGCTAGAGAGAAATCCTCTGGCTGCTTTGTTGAACTCATGTTTCTTAAGCAACTCATTGCTCATGTTACTCTCCCTTTTATCAGTTGCAGGGCTGGGAGGAAGATTTGCATGTTTTTTTAAGTGGGGAGACATGAGACAGGGAGAGACATCGAGTTTCAGGAATAACAGAACCTGCATCTTCCAAGATCCAGCCTCTTGACTACTGATTAGTGCTGTCTTATCCATTCCATTTAATAGAGTGGTTTTGCAGATTTAAGAAAAAAAAAAAGAAGAGGTAAGTCCAGATTTGCAGGTAACTCTTTCAAGTTCTCTTCCTGTTTGCAAAACTTCAGGCGGTGATCAAAAAACAGAATCAAGTGTTTGAATTCTGTATTTTCTTCTAACCTTTGGATACTTGTTTGCCTTATTTATGTTTGCAGACTTACTGAAACAGTTATCCTGCACAGATCCTTGTGTGGAGGAGGATTCTGCTCCAGAATAAGTTTCCAGGCTGGGACTGCAGTACAGATTTCTGTCGGTTTCCACGTGTTAACAAATTTGAGGTCTGTGAATGTCTCCCAGGAGGGAGCCCAGGGTGCGTTGGAAGTGGCTTCCCTAAATAGCGCTGGCTTCAAGACACAAACTGCAGTTGCAGCGTGTGGAGGGCAGGGGCACTTCATCAGCTGGTTGGCACCAACATTTTTTCCTCTATGCAACTGGGAAAGGAGAGGGAGGAAGTGGGAAGGAGAGATGTCATTTTGACCCTGAGTGTGCAGGTAGCCCAAACTGAGACAGGGAACTGTAGAGAGAAGAGAGTGACCTGGCTGCCTTTTGTGCTGGCATTTGAAAAATGAGCTCAGGATAGTGCTTTGAAGGGTGGCTTGGTAATATTATTTAAAAAAAGAAAAAAAGTCCCGTTCCCACTTTCTTTTCTTGATATGGGTATCAAGAATGAGATGACTAACATGTGGGGGAGAGAGTGGTTTGAAATGATGGTGGGTTTTTTTTTTTCCTTCCTTTGAAAATTTAGGTGAAGTTAATTATGGAACGGCAGCAGCGTCTGATCTGAAGCAGGCGCTTTCATCTCACCTTCTGCTTTTAAAATAGCTGTGCTCTTATCTCTGCTTTGAGGAAAGGGGTGTGGGGGAAGAGCACCCCGGTGCTCCTGCAGCCTGGCAGCCACCAGATGAATGAAATGCCTTGTGGGATGCGAGGCCATGAAAGACAGCCAGCAAAGAATGAGTAAGACCGAAGGAGCTAATTTCCCGTGGTGATGATGACCGGAGGAAGAATTAAAAAAAAAAAAAAAAAAAAAAAAAGCCATGATCTGCAAAAGACAAATGAAAAGCATAAAAAATTAATGAGCCAAATTACTTTAATACTGTCCAAAATATGTTCTATTTAAAAGGAAGTGGAAGCAGACAAGAACTTGGAGGTATGATGGGTGTCTCCCCTAATCCCCACTGACGGCCTCAGTCACACAAACGCTGACGTTAACCCTTCCCTTCATTAATCATGCCTATGATGCAACTATTAATCATTATTAAGAGCCTGCCACTATGCTGATAGTATTTTGTTGTATTAATCTGATAACGTAAGCAGAAGAGCTGTGTTCCCAGCCCAGGCTGGGCTCAGTGTGGAGAAGCAGTGGTGGTGCCCAGTGCGGTGGGTGTGAGCGTGTGCCCCGGGCTGGAAGGGACAGTGCGGTGTGATACCGGGACTGGGGACACAACGCAAAATCCCAGGAGGACAGTGTGATGTGACATTGAGACAGGGAACCCAACGGAAAATTCCAGCAGGACGGTGCGGTGACACCAGGACAGGGGACCCAATGCAAAATCCCGGGAGGATGGGGCCCAGGCTGGGCAGGAAGAGGGAGGCAGGGAGTGGGAGAGCTAATGGTGTTGCTGCCTGCTAAGCGTCTCGAGGCAGAAGTTGCCTTCAGCCTTGTTTTCCCTCAGGGTGTGCATGTGCCCTGTGCAGGGTGAGGGCTGGAATCAGCCCTGCTGCCTCGGGGGGCTCCGTGAAGGTGCCGGGTAAGGAGGCTTGTACCCCCCCCGCCGCAGTGTTGGTGCTGCTGCCCCACGTGTGCCCCAGCGGCCTTGGGGGTTACCCCATTATTTCTCAGTGAGGCAGAACTTGCCTGCACAGGCACACCTGGGGGTTTCACGTACTTATTTCAATGGAAGCGGAGTCTGATCTGAGCTGCTGCAATCACCTGTAGGCAGTGGTTCATCTCTTGTCCTGCTGAGCTGTGCTGAGCGGACGTCTGATGGTGGCTGTCCTACTGCTGAAGTGAAAGAGCCTTTAAGGAATTAACGACTCCTAGGATTTTTTGTTTTTCAGGTCACAGAGACTAGATCCACGTGAGGGGAGAAATTGGGTTGCGAGATGTGCTCAGGACAGAAGCTTTGGGCTTCAGCCCTCCTGCAGTGACGGGGGGTGGCAGCACTGGGTCTGTCTGAGAGCCCGTAGCCCACGGCCTGGGGTCCAGGCCTCTTCTTCCACAGAAGCAACACAGCACATCTTTGCCAAACAGACTGCGACGGGTCCAAAGGCAAATGAAGGTGAGAGGAAACACGAAACGTCACCTGTAAATGAGCTTGTGCTGTTCTCTTGGGCACCTCACACCGTCAGCCAGGCCAGGGCCTACCAGGGATCCCTGAGGTGACGGAGGGGCTTCCCCCACTGCTCTCGACTGCAAGGGTCTGCCTGCCCTCATCTCCATGCAGTCTGAGAGTTTATTAAGATATCCTGAAGAATTTCTCATTTTACTTGTGCCTGAGGTTAGGTTTCTTCTGTCAGCTTCATGTTGGGTATCATTGTGGTGAAGGTGTGGTGCTCGGTCCAAGGACAGCCTTCTGCCCTTGCTTTCTCTTTGGTGCTTTACAGTGCCCTGCTGACGGGGACAATTCACAGAATCACAGAATCATCACGGGTGGAAGGGACCTTTGAGATCACCAAGTCCAATCATACACACACACAGAAAAAAAAAAACAAACAACCCAACAATCTCAGGCACTAGAGCATGCCCTGAAGTGCCACGTCTACACCTTTCTTAAGTCCCTCCAGGGATGGTGACTCCACCACCTCCCTGGGCAGGCTGTTCCAGGGCCTGACCACCCTCTCAGCAAAGTCATTCTTCCCAATATCTAATCTAAGCCTCCCCTGCCCCAACTTCAGACCATTCCCTCTGCTCCTGCCGTTATTCCAGCGGGTAGGAGTGGCAGTGTCCTTCCCTGGCAGCAGGACCCCAGCTTCAGGCAGATTAGCAGCGCATTACTTAGGACGTGTTTGTATTTCTCAAGTGCCTTGTTCTTTTCCAGCTGGAAATTATAGCTTCGGCTGTAGTCTGGTGAGTCTAGGAGTCACAACTTATGGAAGAACCTTTCAAATCCAGGATCTAAACCAATAAAACACCCAGGATGGTTGCTGCTGAGTTAATGGCCCAGTGAAGAAACAAATCACTGTGTGGTCCTTCGTGCTTCCAGTCTGCCTGATCTCTGGTTTGCCCCTGCAGCCAAGCTACCCTCATTGCCCCAACATCAAATGCAAGACAATATAATCAAATGCAATGCAATAGTTTCCTTTTCCTGCTCCAGCTGGGCTTATTTTTCATCCTGTGCTATGGAACAGGGTGGGCATGCAGACGTGAAGCTGAATTCATTGCTCGCCCTCCAGTTCAGCAAGAAATTACTCAGAGTTTTTCCTAGATCAATGAGTTGCCATCTTGTCCCAACAACCTTGTACTCCCTGGTAGAGACATGAAAAATGATCCTTTGTCTTCCTCGTGGCACTGACAGCATGGGTGACAAATGCTGCCCTTTTTATGCCTGCTTATTTTATGGCATTGTGCATTTTTCTAGATAAGCTGTGTAGTGGCCCTCTCGTTAATCAAGTGTGTTGCTGCCTATGAACTGCTGGCCGAGAGCAATCTCTGTTAGGTTTGACTCCACTGAAGGCAGGGGAGAAGGGGCTGTTTTTTCTAGGGGGACTGGGGTTGTGTCTGGTAACATCACATTTCTTTGCTGAGCACCATGCACTCAGATAAATAAGTGAACCCATCGAGTATCAGCCGGACTATTTAAAAACCTCTCTTTGAAATGCATGAAGCATTTGGTCCTCTTCAGTCTGCAAGTAAACCAGTGATTCTCAGTTACAAGTAAAAGAGAAGGGGAAAGTACCAAGAAATTGGCACTTTTAGACAAGCTTCTGAAAAATACCAAGCAGCAGCACTTTATCATTTTCCAATTGAATAATGTTAGTTCCAAGGCTTTTAATTTTGAATGTTGAATGCCCTCCTAAATACACCCCCCCCCCCCCAAGTGAGACTGCTAATGAAACAAACAGATGGCGGTTTGAATAGAGTAAAAGAACATCATAAAGATGTGCTTTGAAATAGCCAGACAGAGCAAATTACACAAGAGACTGGGGAAAAGAAAGTGATGGAAAACAGAACAAACCACCACAGTGTTCATGTTTTTCACCAAATGGCCCAGCATGTGAGTGGAAGGGTGTTTAATTATCTTCCCTAATGTGATATTAATTTTTTTTTCTATCTTGAAAATAAGGAATTGTAGTCTTGGTCTAGCACAGGGGCCAGTCGTGTGCATCTGTGTCTGCATGTCTCGCTGCTGTCTCCAGGGTCTGTGTGTCAGCAGCAACATTTGTTTGTTTTCTATTTTAAGCAATGCCTGGAAAAAAAAAAAAACAAACAAAAAAAACAAACAACTTTTTCTGTTTGTCTCTTTCCCAAACTAATGCAGTTTGAAAGGCTGTGCCAGAGAGTCTGGAAGGCCTGAGGCAAAAGTCAAAACTCTGACCCTCTGAGTATTAGACTGCATTGTGGCAAGCTGAGCATCTTCTCCCTCTGTCAGGAAAGGGGCTGGGGAAGGGTGGCCGTTGGGGTGCCTCATCCCTCCCCTGTCTGTCCCCTCTGCACTGTCTCTGGGCGCCTTGTGCTCCCCGGTGGCAGTGGGGCTGATGCTGATGGGTGGCTTTTCAGCAGTGCTTCTTCCCTGGGGATTGCAGGCTGCTTCGCAGACACTGTGGCTTAAGATTTATAAGCCGCTGGGAGGGCAGAGAATAACAAAACTAAATAATTTACTTATTTCGACTCCGAAATAAAAATAAGTAGTGGAATCTGTCCCAAGACTGCAGGTTGAGGAAAAACCCTAATGAATTTTTTTTTTTTTTTAATTGCTGCTCTTTTCAAGGCTTCTGCTGCTGGAGCAGTGGAGTGTCTCCCCTTTCCCTGTCCCAGTTTGTCACAGCCTGCTTTCCTGGCCCCTGCCATGGCACCAACAGTGGTTACCGAGGTGTTGAGCACTTTGGGAAGTTACAAGTGATTCACTTAAACGAAGATGAAGTCCCTCAGGGTGGGAAGAAGGGAGGTAACACCTTTGTTTCAGGCCTAGCTACCAAAGCGGGAAGGAAAGGAGTGAGTTTTAGAAGTACACTGTGCCACAGAGGAACCCTCTCCCTCATCTGCACGTGACTCCATGGAGGTAACAAGTAAATCCAAGGCAAATACATCTCCAGAGCTTTAGCATTTCAGTGTCTGACATTCTGATACTTCTAGAAGACATCTGTGCTCCTCTGTTGGCTGAAGTCTCCACAGCAGCCTCATTAACACACAGCCAAATGTTTCTGTCTCCCAGCTTACTGAACTAGAAATCAGTTTTGTTTGCTTGGCTTTTGTTTGCTGTGAACAAAACGCTTCCTTGTTTGTGCTGTGCCCCTGATTGCACCCTGGGAGGAGGAGGAAGGCAAAGCAGCCTTCAATCTCCCCCGTGATCATCCAACAACAGTTTTGCAGCCTTTGAGCATCATCTTGCACCTCCCCTTGCTGTACAGCAAGTTCCCTGCTTCCCTCCCTCACCCTTCTCTCTGATCATTAGGGTTGTTATGATCAATCCCATCTCCCACAGCAGAGAGACGTGGGAGCAGCGGGTGCCCTGGCGGCTGCCACTCAGCTCTGTGCCAAACCAACAGCGGCGGCTGCTCAGCCTCAGAGAGAAACTTTAGTGTCACTTTGTGCCTTTCACTCATGTCACACGCGTTTCACTAGGACCGCGCAGCCCTCTGCTCACTCCCACATCCCCTCCTTTCAATAGCAGGACAGGGAGAAAAAGGACAAAAAAACCTGGTGGGCTGAGCTAAAGACGGTTTGGAAGAGTAATGGAAGAGTAATGGCAGAGAAAAAATAGTAATACCAATGGTAAAGGACTATACAACGTTGTGATACAACACAATTGCTCCCCATGCAACGATCGATAGCCCAGCCCATCCTGAGCAGCAATTGCGGATTCCGTTCCCTGGGACAACCCTTAATTATACACTGAATGTCACGTCTATGGGATGGCATATTCCTTTGGCCGGCTTGTCCTGTCTGTGCTCCCTCTCAGCTTCTGTGGGAAGCTAAAAAACTCCTTGGCTTAATATAAGCATTGCATAGCAACAACTAAAACAATATGTGTTAGCAACATTATTCTGATACTAGATGCAAACCACAGCAGCTACTAGGAAGAAAATTAACTCTGTCCCAGCTGAAACCAGGACAACTAGGTTTAGTGGATAAGAAATATGTAATTTAAGCACAAGCGTGTTCCTGCCGTGCAGACGCAGCAGTTCTGTGTGTGTGCACCCGCTGCTGTCCCTCTGGAGAGAACTGAAACAACCATCACCCAGTCCCGGCCTGAAGCCCTGACCCAGGCTATTACACAGGCTCTGACAGAGAACTAAATCTGTTCAGTTTGTGTGTGTAAGCTAGGAAGAAATTATCATCCCGGCTTTTATCCCGCTGTACCTTGCCAGCAGAGAGAGGTGAAACAGCCTGAGCCCAAGGCTTGCTGCCGGAGCTGGGGGTGGACCCCTGGGACCCCTGCTCGCTCTTCCAACCGCTGAGCTGTGTGCACTGACTTCAGCCAAGAGGGATGGTGGCGGGGAGATCTTTGAAAGCATCCAAGGGATCTGGAGGCGCGATGTGCTCCAAATGTATGTTGTCCAAGTGCATGTTGAATATACCACTGGCGCAGCTCTGGGTTCCTGCGGGGTGTGTAACAAACACACATTGCCCACAATAGCTGTGAGGCCATGAGGTGGGTTATCAAGCACCGGGCATAGGTAAGTGTCCAGAAAAAAAGCTGATCATCACGTAGTTGTTTTTCATTACGCAGAGTGACCTGTTTGCTGATCAGTCCTGCTGACAGTAACTGGAGAGCTGCGTTTAGCGAAGGGAATGTCTCTGTGTCTCTTAACCTGCTCCTGCAGCCACCAGCCCCTGCGGCTGAGCCGTCCCCGTGGCTATTCATTAGTGCTAGAAATATGCGTTGCTACATTTTTGCAAGGAGTAATGAGTCATCTGAGGGATGTACATAAGAGAATTTTGCTGCACTCTGGAAGACTGTCGGGTCAGCAGTTCTGGGAGAGGTCAAAATCTCAGGCTAATGTGATTTGAGGCTGGGTTTATTACTTAGATTTTCCTAGAGGTTTGTGTGCAATGCAAAAGCTTTTTAACCTCATTTCAGCTTGCCTTGCTTAAGGAAGCTTCTCGGAGGTCTTTCTGAAGAGCCAGGGCCAGACAGGACAGCCCCAGGTTGGCAAGAACCTGCCCTGTCTTCAGGAGGGTTTCTCCACAGTCTCCGATGACGTAGGATCCCGTAATAGGGGGATCACCAGCGAGGAGCAGCATCTGCAGCACCCAGGAGGCCAGTGGGGAACAGGGACCACAAACCTCTGCCACCAAGGTCACGGCTCCATGGGGAAACATGAGTTTGCTTATCACAGGTGGAAACGGTGTACTGGAGTATAGCAGCTGTCTTCACTGGCAGAGCTGGTCTCAGCCCACGATGGAACTGGGATGGTGGATGGGGGTATCTGCCAAGCCTCATCAGCCAGCATTGCCTTCTTCAAGCTGAGCTTTGAGGGGAGGAGGGAGGGACCCCTGCCCACTTCAGAGGCTCCCCAGAGTTTCCACCTGTGGAAACGATGCTGAGCCGTTGAGGATGTGGAGGTGTCAGAGCCTTGGGGGAGGGCTGCTGCCCAGGGTGACCTTGAGTAAATCATTCTTTTTGCACCCCCTCGTTTCACAGGGCTCTCTCAAGCAGCCTCAGGAGCTCCTAGAGGGGATGTGAGAGGAGATTCCAGTGGTGGCAGGGAGGAAGGAGAGGGTCCCTTACATTTACTGTGGAGTTTTCTCCAGACATTAGCACTTAGGTTGCTGCCTTGCTGTCCTTTCCAAAGGTCACCTCACTTCGTGGCTTTCAGCTTGTGGTGTGGAAACAGCAGAGCACACTCCCTGAAGGAGCTGACGGTAGCTTTAAGCGGCGCCCGGCCTGGCTGGGTGATGTGCGGGCAACCGTGTATGTGTGAGGGTGTGCGTGCAGTAAGGAGTCAGCCACTGACCACCACCAAAGGGTTGTAATAAACTGGTGGCGGAGGAAGGATGGGGAAAAAAAAAAATCAAAGAGTCTTTATGTGTGACAGGTGGAGAGAAAAGCTGCAGTTAACATGATCAGATGTGAGAAATTTGTCAGGGGAGAGGGCCGGTACCAGGATTTGCACGCATCTCCTCCTGTCCAGACCCTATCAATCCTGCCAGGGAGTTTGACAGACAAGAAAAGTTAAAGAGCAGCCAAGGGAATCTGAAATCAAAGGGCTTTGAAAGCTGGATCAGAGAATGGAGCACAGTTTTCCCATCTGCTTTGAACTTATTGTTGCTAATGAGGAAGCAGCCTCTGGTCTGAGTGAACATGCTGGACCAGAAGGGTCGCTTGGCATTTCCATCACGTTTCAGAAGAGGGTATCGAGGGAGTCTCTCCAGGTTAACTCTTTCTCTGTCAAGCATGTACACACTAGCATTTCAGAGCGAGATGACCCAAGGAGGGAAATGCCGGCCCCTTTCAGGCTGACAGAAGGTGCTGTTTGAACTCCCAGGTTGCAGGCTCCTCTGTGTCCATCTGAGTGGTGGGACTCTGCTGGCTGAGCTGAGAATCCCAGTCTCAGTCCCTCCTGCTGGTCATTTCATCAGCTTCTAATTGTGTGTTTACTCTGCTTTGCTGCTGATGTTGGCTGTGGTCGGTGTTTTTCTGTGGGGCTGCGAATCCAAGATCTGCAAGTACCTTTGCTCAGTAATGTATAATTTATATACAGAGATAGAAGTGGTTGTGTCGAAAGCTCATTTGCAGCTGGAGCCCAGCAGCCCCAGCAGGCTGGACGCTCTCCCTGTTGGCAGAAGTTGTCTGAGGGGAACAGACTTCCCTTCCCCGGCCTTTCTCTGGTGTTCCTGAGCACACAGGGACCCCACCACATTTGGATGAAGGAGCAGAGAAGAAAATAGGCTGATGAGACAGAGAGGACTGTTGGAATTAACTTGAGGCCTTTTGCAACCCATGAGAGTCTATCCTGGAATGAGTAGCCTCGTTACTTAAATACCAAACACCAACCTCCCCATCTCAGATTCCCAAAAGCTTTTCTGTGTCCCCTGCCCTTTCCATTCCCACTGCCCTAAATGCTGATGCCATCACCTCTGATTTCCTCCGATTCCTTCTGATAATGCTGATGATGGAACAGCCAGAAACAAAAGCCCCCGGGGATCTGCTCACCCACGGCTCGGTCCTCAGTTATCCCTCCAGGCGCTGCCCATCTGCCAGGCGAGAGCTGTAGCCGAGACTGGCAGATCTGCAGATCTTCAGGGGGGGACAGAGCGTGCAGGGGGAAGCTGAGAGGTGTCGACCTGCCTACAGCCGCAGGGTCAGCGCCGTCGCGGGTGGTCCCAGGTGGGGGACGCAGAAGGCCCTGGTGAGATAGCGAGGCTCAGCTGACACGCAGTAACTCGTTAAGCGCTGGTAGAGTGATTGTGTGGCCAAACCCTGAGGTTTGCGTGAGCTTAAAACTGGAATATGAAATTACTCTCCAAGGTTTCATTCATAACCGGTCTTGGTTTGTGGTCAAAGACATGTGACAACGTCTCCGACTTCAGCAGTGTTGGACTGGGTCTCTTAACAGCATTCCCAAGGCTGGATTGGGATAATGTGGTAGATAGCAAATAAAAAAGGGTCCCCGAGTGGCTGAAGGATGCTTAATCTGAAGCATGAAGGATGAAGGATGGTTAATGCGATAGTTAGGATTATGTTTTCAAGTAAAGTGTTGGGAATCAAAGACACTGTGGGTTTTCAAGGACATTTTATCTGCTAGGAGTGTTTAAACCCAGGAACTTAGTGTCAATATCGTAGCAGGATTAAAGCGTGTTGCATCAGAATCAGCACCAATTTTGTTGCCAGCTAGCAGCGAGACCACAAAGCCCTTATGGCGCAGATAATTCTCTTATTGGGAGGCCTTCCTGCTGGCTGCAAACATCGACTGACAGTGCCTGGTTAAAGTGCTGACTGCTCTCAGATGTCCCCTCTGAGCCCCCACCTGGGTCCCTATAGCTGTACCTGGGTCCTGGCTGTACCTGAGTCCCGGCTGTACCCGGGTCCCTGTAGCTGTCCCTGGGTCCCTGTGGCTGTACCTGAGTCCCTGTGGCTGTACCCAGCTGTACCCCTGGACTGGTTGAACTCGGCGCTGAAGCCGGCAGGAGCAGGAGCATCCTCCCCTGCGTGCTCCAACACTGCCTGGCACGGGGGGATCCAGCCTTCCTGGGTCAGGCCAGAATGAGCAGAAGTATTTTTTGATACGAGTTGGTTTCTTTCCAGCTAAATGCAGGTTTTGAACTTCTAAATCCAAAGGTTTTGCTAAATCTAATCTCCATTAGGTTAGTTAGCAATCAGTTAGCATGTGTTAGAACGGGACCATGGAGCAGGTCCACCTCAGCCCACTGTTTCTCTTCCCCGGGCCGACGGGTGAAAATTCTCAGTCTCATTGCTCACCAAGAACATAGTGAAACTGATCGTTCCCCTCCCTGCCTCACACCCTCTCTTTTTCTTGTTTATTTTTCCTCCTACGGCCAAATAAAAAAGGCAAGCTGTAGTCAGTGGAGCAGCATCGATGCTGTCGTTGCCCTCCGAAGAGCGCCCGGCCGGTGACAGAGCCCCGTGCTGCCGGCGGTCACCGCACAGCCGCCCAGAGCCAGGATTAACACCCCAGAGCCCCGCTCCGGGCTCCTGGCAGCAGATCTGCCCTTCGGACCCTGCTCCCCATGGGATAGGAAGGTGCTAACAAGGCGTGGAAAAGAGCTGGGGGTGGGTAATGACCGTGGGGAATCTGGAGATGGCCGCCTGGGTTTGCTTTTGGTTGATTTCCAGAAGCGCAGCAGGTCTGCGTGGCAGCGTGATCGCTGCGTCCACCCGCAGGGACTCGAGGGACGAGGGGGCTTTTTGATGATGCGTTTGGAGGGCTCCTGAGGGGTGCGAGGGGAGGGAGAGAGGCAGAAACACTAGCTGAGGGCCTGGTTTGTGATTGTGAAAGAGCTTGGGACTTTCTCCATATAGCCCAGTGTACAGTAGATCTCAAGGGGACAGTAATTGCCCCTTAAACCTCTTTGTGGGCCAGACCTGATAAAAGACAACACCTGAGCATAACTAGTTCACAGCACGCGTTTCTCTGCCAGCTGTGGGATGCCCAAACATCATAAATCCTGTAATGTAAGTGGGTTAATAAGGCAATAAACGGCACTGATGATTTCAGATAAAAAAGCGATCTGTATTTCTATTTCACTTAGGATGGCTGAAGCCTGACCAGACCCCTTCCCTGTCCCCTGCACCTGCTTCAGCTCAGGTTTATTTGGGAGATACATCATTGAACCCATGAGACATCGCCGGTATCTGCAAGCTCTGCAGACCCTCCTGCAGCTCTGCCAAGGCTCTACTGCCCTCCAGGACACATTCGTTCTGCAGCAAATGACTGGAAACCAGGCGAATCTGACAGAAAGAAAACACCTTGGGCAACCGGGCGCTAAGGAAATTCACGTCAGATGAGAGTGATCCAGGCTTGGCTCGTTCGGCAGCACCCAGGTGCCTTCCTTGGTCTGCACAGGCACACGGACCACACAGCCACGTGCCCCACCACTCGGGGGATTTTAAATACATGACATTTCATTCCTGCGTGCAGCAAATTCATCTCCCCAGGCACAGTTATATGAGGCAAGGCCAAGGGGCACGATGCCACTGGGGAGGGGGAGAAGGGAACGGCGTGCGCCCAGGGGAATCTTTGGTAGTTGCTGGTTTACAAGGCAGGGCTGAAATTGGGGCGAAGCAAAGGGGGTTCTTCTGAACCCAACAGCTGAGCTGCTCTTTCATTGTGGCCTTCATTCACAGTTTCCTTCTGAAAGTCTTTCACACGAGTGAAGCAGAAGGACAAGCTTCTGAAGTGGGTCAGAGAGAGGTGAAGGCTCACTCAGCTATAAACCCCAGCAGGACGCGATTCCTCTGGAGAGCACTGTAACAGCCATTCAGGTTTTATGTTCAGGAGTTGAACCCCATTATGTTTTCAAAGCTGGGCTCCTGAGGAACTGGAGAGACTGATAAATTCTGCAAAACCCTGTTGTCTTCTTTGTAGGCAAAAGAAAATCATTTCAGCCTGTGCTGAAACAGGGGGACGCAATGCTCTGGGAACACAATGCTCTGGCATTGACATCTTTTCCTTAGCTCAGTGCACTTGTAAGTTCCTTGGACTACACACTGCAAGAGGCTTAATGCCAAGGGGATCAGTTAATTGTCCTATTTCCCCCCAACTGGGTGTAACCTGGCTTCCTACAGCAGGTGGATACTTCTTCCCCAGAACCCTGCTAATGAGAATAACCTGCCTGTACTTCAGGGCAAGTATCATTAGTGACCAAAACACGTATTTTGTATGCAGTGACCATCCCCAAAGCTGCTTCCCCCTCTCTAGAGAATTACCAGTGAATTGAATTTCATCACCTGAAAGTCAAGTTCATTTTCAGCTGCTTGCAGACTTCACATCTCTCTTCATTGCTTCAACGGAGGCATTAAGGTAGTCTGTGTTTTTTTTTTTAAATAATTTTGGTACTTTTCATTTATTGTTATTGATTGCCTGAAATAGGATGGTGTTCTTTCACTGTCAGAGTGCAGTCTGCTCTGGAGTGGAGGATGACAGTGTGTATGATACAAAATGATTTAAGAAAAAGGAAATGTAGAGGAAGAAGCAAATTTAACCAAAAATGCCACAAAAATTACTTCTCTTGGGGAAAATTGTACTGGGATCCCTTCTGATACTGCAGATTGGATGAGCCCAGGGGGAGGGTCACCAGGAACATATCAGAGGTATCTGAAGTTCCAAAGAAAAGAGTCCACGTGTCTGAAAATTGGGCCATTTCTCTGGAAGCTGACACCGGGCACACAATCCTCCCTCCCCCCCGCCCCCCCCAGTTGAACCGCACAGATCAGCCCTACTTATCTCGGCAAAGACAAGACGAAGCCAAAAATCTGAGCCTGAAATAACTAAACTGCTGTGGTGGTGCATGATAGCCGAGGGACAGGGTCCCTGTTCTCCATGAGACCACCTGGGGCATCCACCCTGTGACGATGAGGTCTGTGTCTTGGAGAACGTGCAGCCTGGAGAGGTGGTGGGCAAACTAGGACAGCAAAGGGGACGATGTGCACCTTGGTGACATTCGTTCCTTAGCTCTTTTTTTTTTTTTATTAAAAAAAGCATAGGAAAGGATTTTAATTTGTTTCTTGCCTGAGGACAAGGCAAAAATGTGTCTGGTCTTTATTTCATTTAAAGGGTCTTTGCTTTATTGAGAACTATGTTACCACACCCACAGGGGCAGCTTTGAACATGTCTGGTTTAGTGCCTTTAATATTAGCCAGGGCTTCTGAGAGAGCACCGAAAGGGGGAACCGAGGTCACTGGAAAGCAACGGGTAGAAGTTGTAAATAAGATTGCTTACTGGGCTGCTGTGGGAGACGGGAGTGATGGTGATGTTTGAAGTTTACCATCTGTGCCCAGGAAAAAGAAAACATCCTGCGCCACAGGTGGCCAAGTGCACGCGTCATATGTCGTTTTCGGGGGGGGAAGAGGGGAGTTGTCTCTACACGCAGTTTTCATACCTTTCAGTAACACGGAGCACTCAGCCACGCTTCTGTTTTTCTTCAATTTCATCCGGATCTTCTGATTATTTATTTGTCACCCCACCTCTTTACAAAAGCACACCAGCTGTCTGCTGACATCCAGTTCAAACTTTCTCGATTATCCATGACCTTTTGAGGTTTTGGTGTAGAAGAGCATGGAATAACACTGTTATTAGTGTGTTAAAAAAAAAATAAATATCAAAATAAGGGTGATGTCTCTGTGTGGGGCATATAAATGAGACGAATGCAGAAACGGGCTCAGGAATGCCACAAAGCACTAAAGGGACCAAAATATTTTGGACAGTGTGTAACTTTGGTGATAACTCTGCTGGGATTTCTGCAGGGTGAGCCCTGCCGCCGTGTGGGGCACAGACACAGCACAGGGAGCCCCTCTCACCCAGAGAGCGCTCCCTCTGGGAGGGAGGATGGCGCTGCCCTCAGGACTTACTGATGCTCAATGGGAAAATAGGATGGATAGTAGGATGCCCGTGAGCCAGCAATGGGCCCTGGTGGCCAAGAAGGACAATGGCATCCTGGGGGGCATCAGGAAGAGTGTGACCAGCAGGAGGAGGGAGGTCATCCTGCCCCTCTGCTCTGCCCTGGGGAGGTCCCATCTGGAGCACTGGGTCCAGTTCTGGGCTCCCCAGTTCCAGAAGGACAGGGAACTGCTGGAGAGGGGACAGCAGAGGGCTACAGAGATGATGAGGAGCCTGGAGCATCTCTCTGATGAGGAGAGGCTGAGGGACTTGGGTCTTTTGAGTCTGGAGAAGAGAAGGCTGAGGGGGGATCTGACCAATGCCTGTAAATACTTAAAGGGAGGGTGTCAGGAGGACGGGGCCAGTCTTTTTTCAGTGGTGCCCAGGGACAGGACAAGATGAAAGGGGCACAAACTTGAAACAGAAGAAGTTCCATCTAAGCAGGAGGAGGAACTTCTTTCCTGTGAGGGTGACAGAGCCCTGGCAGAGGCTGCCCAGGGAGGTGGTGCAGTCTCCTTCTCTGGACACGTTCCTGTGGGACCTGCTCTGGGTGGCCCTGCTCTGGCAGGGGGTTGGACTGGGTGATCTCCAGAGGTCCCTTCCAACCCCATGTGATTCTGTGATTCTGTAACAGGGGTTTGGACACCCCTGGCCTTTCAGTCACTGATCCAGTTGTGAAGATGCCAGCATTTCCCAGCAGCCCAGTTCCCTGCCAGTGCATAGGCCAGGCACTGGTACAGTGCTGCCATCTCATTTAGCTTTCTTCTCTCTCCCTTACAGCATTGTCCAGAGTGTCAAAGCAAACTTGGTATTTATTCTTTTTGGTTTTTTTTTTTTTTTTTTTGGTAAGAAACCACAAAGCCCACTGCAAGGTCCAGATTTCCAATGGAAAGTTTCTCCTGCATCTTCTTCGCATGGCTGAGTTACAACCCTCTAAATTACAAACAGAAGCGCTGGCAGACCCTGGCTCCCAGCTCTAATGGCTGCTGTTGTGTTTTTGCTGCTGGCTGGCACCCAGCCTTCGCCCGCTCAGCAACAGAAAGGGACGCTGTCAGCTTGAAAACCCCCCTCTTCCTCAGAGGGGAGGGAAACACTCCCCCAGAGCCATACCCGGGGTCATTCCAAACCGGCAGAGAGCCCCCCCCCCCATCTTACCTCTTTCTCCAGAGATGCCTTGTGCGGCAATTTAAAGATAAATCCCTGAAAAACATGCTCTGTCTCAGCCGGGAGAGGTTCCACGTAGCCGGCATGCCTTTACACACAGCGCCTTCTGGGTGCCAGAGCTGTCCCCGGAGGGATTTGCATCTAACCTGGCAAAAAAAAAGCAAAGGAAGGGTTCCCACTTCTCTGCGGTGACAATGACTGATGGCAATGACTGGCACCCTCGGAGAGCCCTCTGCTGCTCCCCTCTCTGCCAGCTTCCCCAAAAACCTTCTCGGCTGCCTCAGCCCACAGAGGTGCCAGCAGGTGAGAGCCCTGGCGCTACTCGGTGACCAACATCCCCATTTCCCTTTGGCTGCTGAAGGGACTGGTTCCGTTGGGCTGTGGCAGGGACTCCATCGCTCCCGGCTCCCCAGGGCGCTGCTTCCTGCCCGGGAGCTGAGGAGCCGACAGAAGCAGGAGACCAAGCTCGCCATCTCCTGGGGAAAAGGCATTTACACTTCCAGGAAAGCTTTTTCTTTTATTCCTTCCTTCCAATTCTCACTTGTCTGTCTTTGTAACAGAGCACGGGTGCAGGAGGAGGCTTAAGGAGCCCTGCTGCACCAGCTCTGACCCTGCTCTGCTCCCTCTTCTTCACCTGGAGCTCGGGAAAATAAGACACTGAATTTACGTCAAAGGGTAACCTGATGAACTTCAGCAAAGGCAAGTGCAGGGGGCTGCACCTGGGGAGGGATAACCCCCTGCACCAGGACAGGCTGGGGGCTGACCTGCTGGAGAGCAGCTCTGAGGAGAAAGACCTGGGAGTCCTGGTGGACAACAGGATGCCCATGAGCCAGCAATGGGCCCTTGTGGCCAAGAAGGCCAATGGGGGGCATCAGGAAGAGTGTGACCAGCCGGTGGAGGGAGGTCATCCTGCCCCTCTGCTCTGCCCTCAAATGGCTCTTCTTGGCAGAGCCCTGGCAGAGGCTGCCCAGGCAGGTGGTGGAGTCTCCTTCTCTGGAGACATTCAAACCCACCTGGACACGTTCTTGTGGGACCTGCTCTGGATGGCCCTGCTGTGGCAGGGGGTTGGACTGGATGGTCTCCAGAGGTCCCTGCCAACCCCATATCATTCTGTGTTTCTGTGGTGGGTATGCTTTTGGTTGCTTTGTGATACACTCTTGAACAGCAGCAGTGTCAGTGGCGAGATCTGTGTGCTTGTGCTCAGAACAGGTTGCCCAGGGAGGTCGTGGCTGCCCCATCCCTGGAGGGGTTCAAGGCCAGGCTGGATGGGGCTTTGAGCAACCTGGTGTAGTGGGAGATGTCCCTGCCCAGGGCAGGGGGGTTGGAACTCAATGATCTTTAAGGCCCCTTTTCAACCCAAATGATTCTATGATTCTATAATAACCCCAGAAAAGAGGTTTTTATAGAGTGTCAATGCAGGAACAGTCAGATTCTTACCTACTGAGAACTGCAAGGACCGTCCAGCAACTGCCACGTGGACCCAGCAGAACTCAGGGACATTGCGAAGGCTACAGCAGATGGTGTAGGTACCCACTGGGCACAGCGTAACACCTTCACCTCCACAGTTACATGTCACTTAGATGCCAACAGTGAGGCTTCTAAGGATACCAATGGATTTTAGGGTGTAACTGAGGAATTTAGGATGTTTTGCACTCTCTGGCTATAGACACATTCCCCCATGTGAGGGGGCATTGTGAGGTCTAACTCACCCCTGCGTGTGATGCAGCTGTGGTGCTTCCAGGCAGGGTCGTGGCCAACGGGAATCAGGAGAGCTGATGGAGAACGCTGGGCAAGATCAGCCAGTCGTGCTGGTGGGCGAGCCAAGGGGTGGCACTGCCAGGCTGTAGCCGGGCAGCGATGCTCCCCGTGTGGGCACTGGGAAGCATTAAGCCAACTGGAGATGGGATTCCATAACAGTAATCAACTACACCTTGCAGGGGACAGTTATTCAATAAGCGAGGCTCAAATGTCCCAAGTATTCACCCAATAATAGAGTGAAAATTCAGCAACTGCCTGCACCATGTCTGCCTAGAGGGGAAAACGTGCGACAGTGTAATTACTGTGTCACGGAATGAAGCTTCTAAGGGGTCAAGATGTTAGAAAAGGGTCTGGGGAGGTGGGATTCCTCAAACCCCAGTGCTGCTACTGATTCATCGCAACTGTCAGCACCCGCTCTTGCCTCTCTACAGCTTCAGGAGGTTAATCTTCTAAGGGGTATGTGAGAGAGACTGGGGAATTCATTCAACTGGTTACTTTTGTAGGGATTATTATAACTCAGAATAATGACATTTATAAAGCAGCTGAGGAAATTACACTACTAGGTAAGTTGTTCCTACTACCAAGAACTGAGATTAAATGCTGTTGTGATTTTTAAGAGAGAAGTCGTTCACTTAACAAGAGATCTGTTACTAAAAAAGCCTTTTTCAGTCCTAACCTGGGCAGAGGGTCCCATAATACAAATGTTTAAAAATGTTAAACTGTACTAGCTCCAGTGAAAATCAGATACCAAACAAATTGAAATTACTATTTTTTACTTAGGCCAAAACCATTCCAAATCAGATTACTATTAAAGAAATAATTTGCCGTGAGGGTGGTGAGAGCCTGGCAGAGGTTGCCCAGAGAAGCTGTGGGTTCAAGGGTTCAAGGCCAGGTTGGACAGGACTTGGAGCAACCTGGTATGGTGGGAGGTGTCCCTGCCCAGGGCAGGGGATGGCACTGAGTGGGCTTTAAGATCCCTTCCAACCCACAGCAGCCCATGATTCTATGATTCTAAGTGAAATAATAACACCTCAGTTACAAACAAAGCAAAAGCTTTGTATATGTGACAGTTTTGGAAGAGCTTGAATAGGTAAATTTCACACATTAAACATAAAACCTAAATACAAAGTAACTATTATATCTTTACCAAACCACCCTGAGTCTTGTAAAGTCGTCTAGTGTTTTAAACCAATGATTAGAGACCATTAATTAAAGGGGAAGACAACAGTGCCAGCACAAGAACAAGTAGTGCTGAATACACTCAGGCCAGCCTACCAAAGAGCAGCAATACACAGAGGGAGAGTAAAAATCCAACTGATTTTAAGACAGCGATCATTTTATAGGAAATGACAGCTTATGTGGTGACGCGTTAGCAGGCACAGTAGGATTTTAATGTGAGGTACTCTTGCCTGTCAGGTAATGAGTCCTACTCCGCTCAGCCTCTCGTTTGATACACCTTCTTCTGAACAGCCTCAGTTCTTCTAGCAAAGGTAGTAAAAGTCAACAAGAAAATAGACTTTAGACAAAGATCTCAGTCTTTATTTCCTTTCCAACTATTCTACAGTTATATAATGGTTTTGTATCAGAACTTTGTGCAACTACCAGTTTCATTAGGCCCTACAACATCTTGACTATAACTTCAGTATTTACCTCAAGGATTTCCTCTGTGTTTCGCGTTCCTCAGCTCCTCTAACACTGAGAGTACTTCACTGGACATTATTTACCTCCTCGTTGATTCCCACCTTCTAAAATAAACAGGACAATATAAACTCTCTGAGATTTCACAGAATCTTCTGGGTTGGAAGGGACCTTAAAGATCATCTTGTCCAACCATCAACCTAACTGACAAAAATAGACACCCACACAACAAACA
>JAOTQQ010000041.1:18376492-18389820 GCA_026546715.1 Gallinago undulata
CTAGCAGGGACCTGTTTCCATTCCCCCTCCTCTCTGAGATCCCCTTCTACTGCTGGGTGAGAAGAGGGGAGGGTGTCATCCAATTTACACAGGGGCTCACCCTGGTCCCCTACTCTCAGGGAGTGGAGAGTAAGGCTAGGCTGCAAAGGCAACAAAACTTCCTCAAACTGAAGAATTCTGTTACAGAAGTTTTTCACAGCTTGAATATTGTGGAACAGATTCTTGAATATCCATCTTCTCCTTTCAGATTTCCCTATTATATATGACATTTACCAGTTTCCCTAGGTACTGTACAAAGCATTACAGTCTTTGCTCAAGGTAGAGCTTAACAAGGGACTTGTCATACATCCCATCGTGAGGCACAAGCCATATTAGACCAGTATCTTCAAAAGATACAAGCTTCAATTTATACTTACACTCTAGTCTGCACTCTGTGGGGATGCATAAAATTAATTAACAAAGCTTTGTGGTTTATTCACTCTTCTTAAATAAGTTAATGTTTCCAAACACAGGAAACACAGGAGACAACATTTTATGTCCTGAAGGAGCGCCAAATGTGGGATTTTGCCATAAAAAAAAGTATTTGGACCCTGTCTTCCAGTTTGGAGCATCAGAGAGAAGAGCTTGAATTTTGTTCATTTTCTGCACTTCCTCCTCCAGATTTTCAACCTTTCAGGTCACCTGTAATATTGCACAGAACTGATGCCCAAGGAAAAAGGTCCCATGAAACTGTATTATAGTGAAGAGATGACAGTTTAGAAGATTAATCCATTTGAACAGGAACCAAAATATTCTTCAGCAATGAACATGAACACCCGTTAAGCCAGCCTAGAAACTAGGTTCCGTAACAAAGAGGCTGAGGTAACCCAAGACAGCATCTCTTCTGGACTGAAAAGGATCCACAAAATAAATGAGCAGTTCATTTTTTTTTATTAAATGAACATTTATCCAAACAAACAGCAGAACACTTTGGGGAAGTAGAGGCACATATTGCCACAGAACAGCTTCCTGCAAGACAGGTGACAGCCATCCATTCTTCACTTTCCCAGTCTGGTTTTCATGAACTGAAGGCAAAGCCCAGAGTTCAACAAACCCGAACGTTAATTAGCTGAACTCCTTTTTTCCTTCTGAAACAGAAGGAGGAAATGACTTGCTGCTAAAGATGTTCAGACTAGTCATTTTGCAAATGGTGCTATGAAGCTGATCAGAAGGGAATGTGTTAGAGTATAATTGCCCTGTTTCAAAGCATTATGCTGTAATAACAATCTGCAGAATGGCCATGCTTCATTGCGAGGGAGAGAGTGCTACATCCAGCACGCATCTCCACACACCGCATTCCAGAGAAGCACCTCCTTGTCTGCTAATGCTGGAAGGCAGCCTGAGCCTTTTAGATCCTAATTTCAGGGCAGAGAGATAGCACTCGCTTCATTGGCTGCAGCTATTTGCTATTTCCAGTTACGATCCTTGTGATTAACCCAAGCTCTGAGCCTGCAAATCCTTTGCTGAAATAGAGACCAGCTTTTGTTCAACAACGTATTAGGAAAAAACTCTTTGGCATCAGACCAAAGGAATGTTTAAGTGTCAGCTTTTCAAAAGCGATCTTATTAACTCAATAAAGAAAACTCTTTCATTGTTTTGTTCAAACAGGAAACATGTTACACTAGGCTGCAGCTTACGGGAGCTGTAGGTAGAGAACACTTCCCTTCCTCCCTGCTGGAATCCATGCCCTTGAGTATTCATTTGTTTGCAACAGCAGAAAGTTGGTCCCGGATCCTTCCAAGGCCTTCTAACATAGTGTCCAGGGTTTCTTTGCTCAGTTCCACAGTCAGTGCAGAAACAACAGGACTGTTTCCACATAAGACAACATCTTCCTGAATCTGAAAATAGGAACACAGACTTTAGCTGTATGAAAAATTCATTCACGTGTTTTTCCAGTGCCGCTACGAAAGTCAATGTTCAATAGATAAAGAAAAATGCTTTAAATCTGGCATCCAGCTCCATCCTGAAGGACCACAGCACATTTTCTAAGCTGTGTGCCTCACTAGTGGACTGTGCTCCCATGGGAAGAGTGCAAATAAACATGTACTGCCATGAGTATGGGGTAATTCTGAAGAGACTCGTTACAGGAAGCCACACACATGTCAAAAGCATCTTAGCCACATAACCCCATCCCACACAGAAATTCAGACTTTTTTCATCTTCTTCTGAAACCTTCCAACTTTTACTGGTTAAAGGGATCCAGAACTCTGTCAAATATAAGCAGGAAGTTTAGCTCTACTCCCCAAATGATAGATG
Organism: Gallinago undulata; assembly: GCA_026546715.1. NCBI lineage: Eukaryota > Metazoa > Chordata > Aves > Charadriiformes > Scolopacidae > Gallinago > Gallinago undulata. The sequence continues at coordinate 18,378,788 of JAOTQQ010000041.1, forward strand.
CGCCCCGTGAAGGAATTTATTAGTAATCAAAAGTTATTTCCCAACTAACGCAGTCAACTAAACATGCTGATGAACAACTTCAAATTAAAATGCGATAACTTCATGATTTATCTTCTTTCTGTAGAGAACAATAGTGACCAGGAACAAACACATTGCCTTCTCGCATCCCCATGCAAAGAAAATTCCCCTTTGCAAGAAAAAGAGGGCTCTCATCAGAGACATCATTCCCAGGCTCTGTGGCACTTCAAAGATCTTCTCCGAGACAGCCTGTTAACTGCCCACCACAGAACAGGCAAGCACCAGATGCCTGTCTGAACCGTTCTGCGCTGCCACTGGTCAGTCAGGGGCTGGACCTGACTGTTCTGGACCCGAATTCTTTACAGCCACTGACATTACCTTTAACTGAAGCAGGCAAGTTGGGACTGCCATTCTGTTGATGCTGTCTGAAGAGGTCTTTATGTCCACCCTCCAGTCCATGTCAACCAGCCGAGGCAGGGAGACTGAGGGATTAAAAAAGAATGGGTCTGTTAGGCCTGGCAGTGTGTGACAACACCAGACTCTGGAACCTGTGATTACCACCATGCACGTGCTTCTCTGCTTCTGGCCTGGGAAGCGTACAACTTTAGTCTACTATGGAGTTTCCCATCGTGTTCACTCTGCACTGAGCAGAAGGCTTCCTCATGAGACTGGAAGGACAAAGAGGGTTCTCCCATTGTCACGCATAAGAACAGTACAGTGCAAGACAAACATAAATTCACAAAGCCACTGGGATAAGGGGAGCAGTAAGATGCCTTCTCCACCTTTTCACCCCCTGCCTTCCTGGGGGCAACTCATCACAGAATCATAGAATTGTCAAGGTTGGAAGGGACCTTTAAGATCATCTAGTCCAATCATCAACCTAACTGATAAAAATACCCATCACTAAACCATGTTACTGAGCACTAGGTCAACCCATCTTTTAAATACCTCAAGGGATGGTGCCACGACCACTTCCCTGGGCAGCCCATTCCAAGGCTTCATAACCCTTTCAGTGTAAAAATTGTTCCTAATAATAATATTATGAATAATTAATAATTCCTAGTAATAATTGTTCCAATCTGAACCTCCCCAACTTAAGGCCTTTTCCTCTTGTCCCTTCACCTGTTCCTTGGGAGAAGAGACCGACCCCCCCCCGGCTACACCCTCCTTCCAGGGAGTTGGAGAGAGCAAGAAGGTCTCCCCTCAGCCTCCTTTTCTCCAGGCTGAACACCCCCAGCTCCCTCAGTCTCTCCTCACAAGACTTGTGCTCCAGACCCCTCACCAGCTCCATTGCCCTGCTCTGGACCCGCTCCAGCAGAGCTGCTCTGGCATAAAAGCTGAGATTAACGTTCTCCCAACAAATCCCTGGCACCAACAGGCTGGCTGCAAGTGCTCCTTGTCAGTTTCTGGTAGCATAATGTTTTTAAACAGTGTCTTTCCACTGCAAGCAATAAATACAAGGAACATTTGAAGAATATATTCAAGTGAAACTGAGGCAGGTACTTAGAGGGGTGGCATGCAGACACCCTTCCCCCTTGTTCGAACAAAACAAAATTTCCTACTTTCATTTAAAAAACCCACAAAAAGAGAAACAGCATTGACATTTTCACCTCAGATTTACAAGTGTTTCCTCACACAAACTGCAAACCAGAGGAAAGTATAATTACTTATCCAACCAGACAATAGCAAGTGTTAAAAGATGAGGCTTGAACCCTTGACTGCCCAGTGGTAAAGTGCTATTTACCACCAAAATCCAGAAATTTGGAACATGTCTGTAAGGTAAATTCCTTATTTAATATATATGTAAAGAAAGCAAGTTGTAAGGTGCAGTTTCACAGGGCATACTTTAAGTCATTCCCACTTCGCTACTACGAAGCGTATACAAGACTGGGAACACCTCTTGCACCTTTTTCAACTCCACTTTCAGAAAAGTGAAATGTTATGTTTGAAAGAGCAGCATCCAGTTTCCTGGGAAAAACGGTAAATTCTCACTAGAAGAAAGTCCACACTAAGAACATGGAAACAAAGACAAGCTCTTTCAGTTTGAAAAGGACATTTTTAGCTAAGGGGCTGAACTGATGTAACTATGCCAGTATAAATGGCTACAGGGTGCCTGAAGGAACATTTTCCCCATTTATTTTCAAAGAAGCCTGAATAAAAGGTAGGACTAACCCCACAAAACATCTCTAGGGAGGTAATCATTTATTCTCAAACTCAATTTAAAAATCTCAGTTGTGGTGCTCGGTAGGTTTGAGTGCCTTTGCAAAGCCTTATCCAACCTGGTTGTCAGCAATTATTTGACATCTATTTAAAGGTACCAGAGGGGCACAAAGAGGCAAGGACTAAAGCTCTGTTGAGTGCTAAGGGAAGAGCTGTCTCAATAGGCAACTGCAGCCTGTCTGGATTCCTTCTATCATAAGATGCCTATTTTCCTCCCCAAGGGCTGACCACTAGCCTTCCTACTGACTCCAGATGCTCAAGTCACTTCCTAACAGCACTTAGAGAAATCTATTTCTGTGTAGGGAAAGGCTCTCCCTTCTCCTCCTGCTCCCCTGTGCAGAGCTCCAGGAGGCAGTGCAAAATTGGCTGCCTAGGCTCTTGCTTTTGGAACAAATTCCAGTTCACAGTCTGCCAGGGCTAGCACTTGGCAGCACTTGCACCAACATAAAATCCATCTGTTTAGCCTTGTACGTTAATTTGCAAAGATGGATTGCTGGTGGCTTGGGAGGGGCAGGAAACATTTGTATGTTAACACAGATCAATCAGTTACAATGTCTGCTCTCTGTATCGCTGTCTTGGTACCTATGTAATTTATGTCAGATATTTCATGAATACAATACTAAAACAATCCACCCTTTCCTAGAAGACAATCTCATTCCAACAGGGTTAAACATTTACTAATACAAAGACGTGAGTGTCAGAGCAGAGCTCCTGTAAGCTCCAAGAGTTGCTCACCCAGCCTTGTTTCTGGGCTGGGAAGACCCAGCTAGCGTGTCATCCTTGCTCTCATTTCCTCTAAGGCATGACAGTGTTAAGAGTAAGGAAAAAGCATTATGTTTCCTGGTAACACCAGAAATTGTTTAATGTAAGGAACTGCTGCGCTAGCATCACACAACAGTTTCTTCCCTCTCCCTATCATTAAAACTTTGAGGGACAGTGTATTTCCAGGTCCTGCCACACTGTTTAGCTGTTGGACATTATCTCCTCTGTAGGCAAAGCAAAGTGTACAGAGATCCCAGCGTAACTCAAACTACTCTTATCAGCTCCCATTTGAAAGCCTCCAAGTGCTACAGTTGTAAAGAAAACCTCTTGGGGGGGAAACAAATTGTTGTAGCTGCACAGAACACCTACCTGGGATGTAACTCATTGCCCATGGTGCTATTGTTGAAGTTCGCATTACATAGTTACATCACCGTTTAGAAAGGTGAGGAACAAGCAGACTTATGAATACAGGCAGTGTAGCCCCTGAAAGAGAGGGGCACAGAAGAGAAAGAATGCCCAGAATTGCATAGATGTGCAAAGATATGTGCAACATACACATACCCTTTACAGCGCAAAGCTATGGAATACATACATCACCTAATGACCTGAATTGAGAGGTCACAGTGCTCCACTTCAGCAGACACTCGCTGTGCAGTACATTCTGCAAGGTGGTAACGTGCTGAGAATTAAATGGAATTGCTTGAGGACTGGAAACAATTTAGCCCAGCAGCCCAGATCTGAATACAAGCTCATGGCCTAAGCTCTGTGATGCCACAATCACACAGCTTCATCTAAGGCAAACGGGGGTGCCCCTGCGCTACCTTATGAAAACACATTGTGATGCACTAAGGTACACTCTAAGCTCCAATCACCTCAGGAAACACTAATTGCATCAAGATGTGAACTACTACTTACTCTGACTTGCTTGTGCTTCATTCCTCCAAGCAGAGCTGTGAAAAAGCAGAGAAGAGAAAAAAAAGTATCAGCAGTGCTTTGGGAAAAAAAAAAAAAAAGAAAAAGAAAAAGAAAAAAGGTACGGAAAGCCTTAAGCCTTCAGAGTGGCTTATGCCTGACAGAAGGGTTACCAGGGCTGCAGCAATAAGCTGGGAAGAGAGACTGCCACTGCCACCGGGTGCCCAGGAAAGGTTGCCACTGGTGGGCAATGGCAAGCAAGCTGGTGACCAAACTACCGGTTCTTCCGTAAGCACGGCTGGCTCACGGCATCCGGACACTACCCGATCGGATTTTGCAGTGCTGAGATCTAGTAAGTTTTAGCATCACCCATAGCATTTTTCCACCATAGAGGTGAGTTGTTAGGGTAAAAGGGGCTTTGCATTATGTGAATGAGGGCCCCCACCCACTCCAAAAATCTTGGGAAAACCCTCTGTGCTGTGTTTTGCTTGCCATTCCACTCACGTCACATATTTCATTCAACTCTGCTCATCCCAACCTGAGTGATTATGACCAAGGCATGCACTAAATTCATAGAAATGTGATTCTGCACCCTGTCAACTATCCACACATCAAACCGGATACACAGGCTTTAACTTTCCAGCTGCAAGCAAATGGCAAGTGGGTAACACTCACATATTCTCCAGGATTATCTTAGTCAGAAGGTTTTTCAGATTTTGATGGAAGTTTTCTGGAAAGAGAGAGATGATGTCTTCTGCCTTGGTCAAGCCGTGGTACACGATGTGCCTGGTGAGATTGTGCAAAGCAGATACCAGCTGTAGGAAAGGAAAAGGAGAAAGGGCTCTGCTGGCTTGAAAAACACTTCAAACAGCACATGACAGCCCTTCAGGGGAGACACAGCTTCTGCAGCGCGACCAACGCCAGGAGGGCCTTGGTCATCCAGGTACTGCCTGATGGCCTTAACAGGCAGGGTGCATGAGGTCAGCTCCATCCTCTTGATACCTAAGGCAGATCTTATGTAGTTTATAAACGGTCAAACTGTAGGGAATCTTCTTTTAGGGAAGAAATGTGGCTATTTTAGCAGCCATCCCAAATGGTTTCAAGGACTTCGGAAGATAAAAAAGGATGTACGTGGCCCTGAGAACACAGTGACCTAAGACAGGGATGCAATAAATATGGACACTGTCTGACAGGTGGTAGCAGGGAGATCACTGGTTTTAATGAGCAGTTAAAATGTTTTGCCAACATGAAAAGTGAGCCAAAGGACAGGTGAAGAAGATGAAGATTGATGAAGAAACAACCCACACTCAAAATGAGGACCACCAGAAGGCACAACTAAGCATACCCAAAAGCTTATTATAGTCATGGAATCATTAAATTGTCAGTTGGCAGGGAACTCTAGAGACCATCTAGTCCAACTCCCCTGCTAAAGCAGGGTTGCCCAGAGCACATCACTCAGGACGGCATCCAGGTGGGGCTTGAAGATCTCCAGAGAAGGGGACTCCACACCCTCCCTGGGCAGCCTCTTCCAGGGCTCTGTCACCCTCACCCAAAAGAAGTTTCTTCTCGTATTTGAGTGGAACTTCCCATGTTCCAGCTTGAGCCCATTGCCCTTTGTCCTATCACTGGAAAGCACTGAAAATATGTAAATAAATTTTTAGAAATGTAATGAATACGCTAATGTTTTCTCGGAATTACATTGAATATGTACACCTGTTGGATATAAATTTAATTTGACAACAGTATTGGGAGTGCACAATAGGAGGCGCGACCGCTGTGCACCCGGCGCCGCAATAAAGAATGCCTGCTATCTGAACTTCACATTGAGTCTCAGAAAGTTTTACCTGCCGGTTTGCGGTAACACTCCTGCACACGCACCTCAGGCGCTCCCCTGTAAGGCCCCTCCGGGCTCTGCCTCCGGGGGAGGAAGCCTTTTACCGAGCAGTTCGGTTCCAGCAGCGGCCGCGGTCCTTGGGCGCGCCACGGCACCGCGCATTCCCCCCAGAGCCCGGGCCGAGCCCCGCGCTGGTGCCCGCTGCGGGCCGCCGCTCCCCTCCCTGTCCGCACGGCGCAGCCCAGGCGGCAGGTCCCGCCCGCCGCTCCCTCAGGCACCACTCGCTGGCGGCTCTCCCGCCCGGCCCTACCTGCTCCGCTTCCTCGGGGCCGGCGGCAAGGCCTGGGCAGGCGCGCTGGGCCAATGGGCCGAGACCGGCGCGGGGGCTGGAGAAACACTCCTGGCACAGCTGCCGCACGGCGTCCCTCGACGGCGCCTGGAGGGGAGCAAAGCGGGGGGCGCTCAGGCGCGGCCCGGGAGAGACAGCGGCCCGTCCCCCCAGCGGTAAACGGCCCCGCTTACCTTCAGCAGGCTCTGCAGGGCGGCGAACTCAACCTCCCGCACCGCCGCCATCTTGGCGCTGTCACCTGAGGCGGTCGCCGGGCTCCCCCTCCCGCGCCGACGCCATCTTGGCGGCGTCAGCCGAGGTGGGCGGTGCCGGTGCCGGTGCCGGTGCCGGGCAGGCCGGGCGCTGTAGTCCCGCCCTCAGGGGAGACGTGGCGTGACTGCGGTCCCAGCCCCAGAGGAGGCTGTGCGGTGCCCTCGGGGCTAAAAGAAGAGAAAAAAGAGAGAAAAAAAAATATTTATCATTGCGCTGCTGCAACGGTATGGACAAACTGTGCATCTTCCCCTTTGAAAAGGATTTTCAATTAGTCGTCTTTCTGAGAGAAGCAGCCTTCTCTTTGCGTACTCCCTAGCACGTCTGGTTCCAGAGCTGTGTGCTCTGTGGTCAGTGCCTCTGCCCCAGCACCCCGACCCGCGCCGCCCTCTTCCCTGAGCAGAGCGACGCACGGCAAGAAGTGCCAATGTGGCAGCATGAAAAAAAAACCACGCCGTGTTACAGCCTGAGCAAGTAAGCCTATAGGAAATGGGGGTTGTTCCACAGGGTGTCGCTGACGATTTCCTGTCTGTGCCACCCAGCGGGACTCGGCTGTGGGCTCTGAGGCTGCGAATGCACCTGAACCGCCCTGCGTGGGGGAATCGGCTTGGGTCCCCGGAACTGAGCTGTGAATTAGACCACTCGTTGAGTCTCAGAATGAAACTGCTGCCGAGTTGGGCGGCTGTGCCTGCGAGGGGAGCTGGGTGATGCAGGGCTACAAAGATGATGAGGGGCCTGGAGCATCTCCCTTACGAGGAGAGGCCGAGGGACTTGGATTAGTCTGGAGAAGAGAAGGCTGAGGGGGGATCTGATCAATGCCTATAAATACTTAAAGGGAGGGTGTCAAGAGGACGGGGCCAGTCCTTTTTCAGTGGTGCCCAGGGACAGGACAAGAGAAAATGGACACAAATTTGAATGTAAGAAGTTCCATCTAAATATGAGGAGGAACTTCTTTCCTGTGAGGGTGGCAGAGCCCTGGCAGAGGCTGCCCGGGGAGGTGGTGCAGTCTCCTTCTCTGGAGACATTCAAACCTCACCTGGACACGTTCCTGTGGGACCTGCTGTGGGTGGCCCTGCTCTGGTAGGGGGTTGGACTGGATGATCTCCAGAGAGAGGTGACAGACATGAACAGCAGACAGCAGGTAAGTATAGATACCCACACACTTGTGTCCCCACGTCCAGGAGAAGCTGAATTTAGAAAGTTATCAACAGTATTTAAGAGTCTCATAGTCTGCAGGCTGTTCACTCACCCAGACCCTTGCAGTGCTATTGCTCACATGTTTTTTATAGAGGTATCTGTACTACTTCAGGAAAGATGATATTCAGATCCCCCAGGCTGGCTCAACCAAGAGAAAAAGCCAAATGAGCCAGTGCTATCGCTGCACAGAATCACAGAATCACATGGGGTTGGCAGGGACCTCTGGAGATCACCTCCCAAGTCCTACTCACCAAGCTGTTCCTGACACAGGCCAGGATGCTGGTGGCCTTCTTGGCCACCTGGGCACACTGCTGGCTCATGTTCAGCCAACAGCTGACCAACACCCCCAGGTCCTTTTCTCCCAGGCAGCTCCAGCCGCTCTTCCCCCAGCTTGTATCACTGGATGGGGTTGGTGTGACCCCAAGAAGATGCAGGACGTAGCTCCCTGATGGGTGCAGCAGAGATATGACATCAAGTATATGTTTACCCAACTGGATGTAGACTACTTGGTGACTGAGCGAACAGCTCTGTGCCCCTTCCAAGTCTCCTGTCTGGTTGCCACCCCTGACCAACTCCACGGGAAAGCCAGCAGGAGAAGCCCCTGCTTGTGCAGCATCCACTGTGGTGCAGACTGGTGCACTGGCTTCAAAACATCTTTGTCTTCAGCCAGTTTGGCAGGAGAGGTGGCACTGGGGTGTCAGAGCATCAGGCTTCCCTTCCCTTCTGGCAGCCCTGCTGCAGAGACAGCGGTGTCCTGTAGAGGGAGGGAGAAGCAGGGTTATAATTTCTCTGGACGCTACAGCAAGATCTGTCACAGCTTGTTTGTCAAGATTTCCCACAGGTAAAAAATGGGCAAGACTACTTATGTCTGCTTTTGTGAAGAAGTTTGAGATTTACAGACAGAAAGCATTAGGTGAGCACTAAGTAAGCTTCTTTGGAATAAAACACCAAACCATTAAAAATACTGAAAAGCTATACAAATGAGACTGCTTGACAGCCACTTTTGAATGTGCATTGATTTAGACACCTTAGCAGGCATGAAAACAAGGCTCTTGTGTTTGGCATTTGGACACTTTTTTTTTTTTTTTTTTTTTTTTACATCTGAATTCATCAGTTCAGATGAATTGATTGGTCCGTGCGACTGGGGAAAGTTTCTGGCCCTGACAGGTAATTCTTGTTTTAAGGACTTGTCTGCGTTAGACTCTTCTCATCTCAAAATCTCCTATGTTTATTTCTGTTGGTGAAACCTTTGCGAGGGTAGGGCAGGAGTGTTTAGGGTACACCCCAGGCAGGATGAGTGGCGTTGGCCTGACTGCACGGCTGTAGGCAGCTGATGGACAAGAGGAAACGGGCTCAAGTTGCCCCAGGGGAGGTTCAGATTGGATATTGGGAAAAATGTTTCCACGGAAAGGGTTATGAAGCCTTGGAATGGGCTGCCCAGGGAATGGGTTGAGGCCCCATCCCTGGAGGGATTTAAAAGCCGGGTTGACATAGTGCTTAGAGACATGGTTTTTATCAGAGTTGGGTTGACGGTTGGACTAGATGATCTTAAAGGTCCTTTCCAACCTAGACAATTCTATGATTCTATGATTTGGCTTCATCTCTGCTCACTGAAGAGCTGTCATCCTGACAGGTCTTTATTTTATTGTTATGACTTTTTAAGGAATGGAGCAAAACCACGTAGTTAATACTGGGGTTTGTCCTCTTCAGTGTCAGTTCTCAGGCGTCCCTCTGATTACAGTCTTCCTTTCTCCCTGGCCTCTCGGCTGAAGCAGCGAGCGCCTCTGCGGTCTGTACCGCTTGTACTTGAGACCCTTCCAAAGGGACTGAGAGGGTGAGACCCCTGCTGACAGATGTCATCGCTGAGGCTGGGTGCTAACAGACGCTCTCCGTGTGCTGTATGAGTCTGAGGACACTTGTTGGCATTAAAACTGGAAGGCGAGCAGCCTAACACTGTTGTGAAAAAGGCTCTGCACATTAACAGTTCATCTAAGGCAATTTTCTCCCCTCCCCCCCCCCCCCCAGTGCAGGACAGTCCCTATAAACTTTGATAGACAGGTCAGACTGTGCCAGCTCATGAGATTAGGAGTGTGTTCAAGCTTCAAAGTGTCATTGGGACAAAAAGAAGCTGAGTATTTTCCATCAGAAAGAATTTGGCCTGAGCGTAATGCCAAGCTTTTACAACTTTCTCTTTCATCCAGATGTAACAACCATTTGTGGATGTTCACAAAGCTTCTGGGAAAAAAAATTCTGTGTAACATGTCTCAAATCAGTGGAACTGCATCTGCTTTATTAAAGCCAACTAAAGCATGCTTTGAAACATTTTCTGTGAATTATTTGCAACCCTGACACCACAGCAGAGCTAGTTCTGGCAAGACAGAAGGACCGATGCACCAGGGACAAAAGAAAGACATTTAATCTCTCCTATAAAGGCAAAAAAGTAAACAAGCTGCAGAGCTGGCAAAGGATAAATGTAAAGTTTAAAACCCATTGAAGGGGAGGTTTTTTCCTCCCCGCTCTCCTTTTGGGTGTCAGTGTCTCTCTGCTCGACTCGGCCACGCTGAGGCTGACAGCCAAGCAGAGGCCAGCACCAGTGTGGGCTCCCAGCTCTCCGTCACCCACAGAAGGTGATCACCACCCTGGGCGAGTGACAGCAGGGAGGGGACAGCGGGAAGGGAAAGCACAAGCATGCTGAAATTCATGGGGTGACTGTGATGGACAACCGCTGCCCGAAAGGGCTCCTTCAGGGCACAGCGTGTGAAACGGCCAGCCCCGAGCACGCACGCTGCCGTTGCGTGGTCTCTGTCTTCCAATGGAGGAGCTGACCTTCAGCAGCCAGGGGTTGGTAGGGCCTGGCGCTGGAAACCATTACTGGCAGGAGAGCAGTTTCTGCACGTCGATAAGGCCCCGGGCCACCTTGGAGACCTCTGGCCAGTTTAGGGCTGAGAACTGAGTAAAACGTCAAGTACCAGCCCTGAGAGCACGGTGATGCCAGTATCAACAAACCAGCTGTAAAAACCTGTCCCCAGTTCAATATTCGGTATTCATTACAGTGCCTTGCTACACCACGGCCCGCTGTAGCGGGCACAGCCCAAGGTCGCTGTGACACAACCTATAAACTCTGCTTAACCATTTTTTGCCCGCAAAAGTTTCGTGCTTCCCTTTCACTTTGCCACAGTTTACACCCCGCTTTATCACTGTCCTCTGCGCTGCCTGGCTCTAACCAGCGGGTGCCCAGGCCCTCCCAGCAGGAAGCCACTCGTAATGGGGCTCATTCCCCTGCCATGGCCGTGCTACCACCCGATAAGCAAAGGCTTGTGAAGAAACCACTGTGATGCACCTGGGGAGGGATAACCCCTGCACCAGGACAGGTTGGGGCTGACCTGCTGGAGAGCAGCTCTGAGGAGAAAGACCTGGGAATCCTGGTGGACAACAGGATGCCCATGAGCCAGCAATGGGCCCTTGTGGCCAAGAAGGCCAATGGCATCCTGG
>JAOTQQ010000041.1:18407931-18429726 GCA_026546715.1 Gallinago undulata
GCCCTGGCAGAGGCTGCCCAGGGAGGGTGTGGAGTCCCCTTCTCTGGAGATCTTCAAGCCCTGAGCGATGTGCTCTGGGCAGCCCTGCTTTGGCAGGGAGTTGGCCTGGATGGTCTCTAGAGGTCCCTTCCAACTCTGACAATTCCCTGATTCCGTGATCAGGGGAGACAAGACGTTGTGCTGTCTTGATAAACTGGCTTTCCTCAAACTAGGAAGCCGCCTAGCTAGGGGTATAATTCTGTCCTCTGACCCCTGTGAAGGCCTTTGTTAGTGTCATGGTGACAAAAAAATGACCTGTGTGCAGTCAGTTATGCAAGCAGTTTTACGGACATGAAGAATGGGAGGTTTGAGAACATCGTCTGTGGTAGCAACCCAAATCTAATGGTATTTCTGGGTAGGTAAGTGGAGAACTGTGATGCAAAAATACTTGAAGTCTTTTTTTGTTTGTTTAGATTCAATTTCTCCTGTTAAAGCTATTTGTATTTTTTACAGCCAGGCGAGATCGTCGTGATTGATTGACCTGTCATGTAGGGTGTTGAGTGCCGAGAGATTCCCGCAGAAGGTTTGTGACTTTTCTTTTAGCTATAACGTGTATTGAACTAAAAAAAAGAAAATATGGTTCAATTGTGTTCCAAAGCACAATGAAAGTTTCACATGAATCTAAGATAATGTACGCCCTTGATGCACAGTTGGCATTCTTGTGAAGATTTTGGTGCCATGGGCTTCTAGAACATACTGGAGGGAGGAAAATTCTTGGACTTGGGTCGAAAAAACAGCTGCTTTTTGGTGAAGCTAGGAGGAAACTTTTCCAGAGGAGGATTATTCCGTGGTTGTCTATGATGGGGGTGTCCTGAATCTCTGGCTGAAATGGCTGTCAGGCCGGGGGGGGCTGCATTGCACCGGGTTCTGCTTGGACGGTCCCTGCAAGTTGGCAGTGCCAAGGGTGGGCAGGGAAGTTGGAGTGTGCACAGGCCCACGTGGGAGTCCTTTTGCAATGTCAGCTTAAGACCACGCAGTTTTACAGCAGAGTTTAAGGTGACAGTTTCTCATTTGTCTTCAAGATAAAATAAGTTTATGGGCTCTCTGATGTCAGCTGAGACTGATAAGACTTCCAACGTTCATTTTCAAAGTTCATCTGGAACACAGGCAGTGTTTACTGACTCCTCAATCCCTTTTGGAAGAATTTCAATTCCCTAGATTCCCAGCAACCAAGGACACAGAATAGGTGAGATATTTGACCTTTTATTTGAGAAATAAGTAGATGTAGCTTCAATTTTTATGGAAAGAGTGGAGGAATGGGACTTGAATGTGTCATCAAGGGCTTAGAAGTAGTGGGCAAATAGGTAGGAGAATTGCATCCTTTCTGAAACTAATTTTCAGTGAGTTCATTTTTCATACGTGACTTTTCTAGGCGCCTGTAGTAGTTGTGGGTTTTTTCTGCAATAGTGTATGGCCTGTTGTACTCCTTGTTTCTGCTGGTGAGAATTCAAGCATAAATATACACTGACAGAGTATGTTCTGGGTTCCAGGGCTTACTCATTAGGGCATAACAACCGGTTCTTACTACTGGAGATGGGGCTCAGTGCAACTCGGAGGATGGAAGGTCGTGCAGAGGGTTTTAGCAGGAACCTGGTTACACTAGAGCTGGCTGGGGCTGGGCTGTTATGACGGCTACTTACCTGCCATGTTTTGTAGCCCCAGAGTATACTTCTGTTTTTAATAACAACAACAGGAATGGGAAAACAAAAAACAAAGAAAAAGGACTAAGTGTGAAATGCAAGAAAACACAAAGACCATGGATTGCCATTCTAGTTGCAGCAGAGGTAGTTCCAAAAATAGTTGCTGTTGCTGATGTTTTGTTTCATTTTGATGAAGTGGTTTCTGATCAACATTCCTGGAAAATTAAACGTGTCATTACATTCTGGTAGGACTTTTTTGTTTCTGTAACTGTGTGCTCTGCCCCTTCATGCCTCTGCCCGGCGTCTTTAAGGAAGCATTTCTGTGGCTTTCCCTTGTCTGTTCCCCTCTTGCAACTTTATGAACTGATTTGTGAATTTCCCCACGTTTGACCAAGGAAGGAAAGGCCTAAAGGATGAAGTTTCTATGAGCTTTGTGAGAAGGTTTTTAGAGCCCACGCTGAAGGAAGGGCTTTGATGGGAGTTATCCCCTCCTGCACGTGTGAAATTCGGAAGGGAGTGTCATGTGGGAGAGCAGGGCTGCTTTACTTCTGCTGCTCATGTAACTACTGGATATGAACAATTTACTATTCAGCAGCTATGCTTTTTATTCCTCTTAAATCCAAGCCAGCAGCTTCTCCATATGCTAAGCAAAGCTGCTGTGGTTTCTACAGACTCTTCAATGTACTTCGTAGTTTGTCTTAAATGAGTTAATGCACCTATTTCCTGAGTTTGGCAGCAGATGCTTCTCGGGAGTTATTTAGCAGCTTCAACCTGCTTCCCATTAGTTTCTGGGTTTGCAAACACCTTTGTCAATTCCATCCAAAGGCCTTTTCTATAGCAAAAAGTTTGAGAGCTTCCTCATGTCATTTGAATGATACATTCCTGGCCCATTTTGCTCCAGTAGGGACGCACTTACTAGTGCATCTCGTAGAAGCTATTCCTGACACTGGAAAGAAATAACTACTTATTTTTGTGTTTTCATGCTATGGCTTCTTCCCATATAGCTGTACTGTTTTCAAGTCATTCCAGCAATCAACAGAGTTTAGGACTGGTACCCTGGGAATAACACGGGCCACTGAACTGGGCGCCTGGGCTCCTTGGAGTACTGCTTTGCTATTAAATCATTGGTGCTATTAAATCATTGGTGGCTTTTAGAGTGTAACAGCTTGAGTAAAGCCTTGCTGTAGAATTGGAGACAAAGCAGTGGTGATTTTAACTCCGCTGTCTGAAGCGAGCTACGTCTTGGTGGGTGAAACTCAGCAGAGGGATGCAGCGAAGCTTGCTGCTTAAAAAATTCTGTGCTAGCTGCTGTGTGTTAGGACAGGTGTTTCATTTGGAAAGGATGGTCCCTGTAGCTGTCATGGATACAGCTTTAGGGCATGTGTAAGAAGGTAATCGGAAAATGGTGATAAGTCTCCACTTTCCCCCTTTTATCACTTCCTTCTCTCTATTGGACAGGGTTCTTATTTAAGCAAAGAGGTAAGGGTATTTTTTTCAGTTCCAGTCCAGCAGTTTTATGATTCTGAAACTGTGCTGGTTTTGCTTCTCACCTTGCGTAGCTGGGTTTTTGGCGTGGAAGTTGCTTATACAGGTAATACAATTTGTTTCAAGCAGATTAAAGGAGTTGTTAGTGCATCTAATTGAACTTTGTCTCTAGCTTCTTGCTGATCTGCTAAGTGATTGTAATGAGATGTTCTCCGCTCTTTTCCACCCAGGCATTTCAGAGGGTTTTGCAAACATGTGGCACCTTTTAATAGCCCTAACAGTTTTCTCCATTTTCTAATGAAGTGAGTCTAAAGAATTAAGTAACGTTTCTAGAATAACACAGAAAACCTGTGGTAGAGAACAAAATAACTTTGCTGTCTTCGATGCTACCTCTATATTGCAAAGTATTTCTTTTTCTGTATGTTCTTTACCATGACCAGATCTCTCTAGTTCACACTGAACCATTCTGTGCCATTACTGATGCCTTACACCTTTTTATGAGGAATTTTTATGGAATTTTTATGGAATTTTTATGGGGAATTACACTAATTTATGAGGAATTATACTGTGTATATAGATGCGAAGTCGCAGCCTTATTTCGAACTGACCAACTCCACAGGGGTTTTAGTGGACTCTCCGTTGAAGAGGGATATGAGTAAAGGTTTTTCCCCCTTCTTATATATTTCCTCTCACTCTTAGCAGAGTTTCACTTTGAGTTTCAGGTTTGCTTTAACCTCAGGAACTCAAAGCATAACTTAAGTGGAAACCACTGGGTTTCTTTTCAAATGTTACAAGGCTCTGCTGTCAAAGCCACGTTAGGGCTGTCTGTGGATTTGTTTGAGATGTATTATGAATAAAGGCATGGTGTGTGTCCGATTTGGAAAGGGAATATGCAAAAGGTGGGGGAGGAAGGCAGGGATTCTGGGGTCTCATTTGTGGAGATGGCTGTGTACTTGTGTACTAGGAAGATATGGAAGGTGAGGTCTTTTTTGGGTAGTCAGAGAGTAGCAGTAAAATTGTTGGATATATGGGTGTGTACCAGAATGTCAACGCTTCATACTGAGGGCTGTTTCCCCATATTCTGTTATGTCACTTCTTTTACATACTTTGTCTCAATAGTTAAAATATATCAAGTTTAATTAAAGATAGGTGAGGCCAGTAGAACACCTCCAGGCTATTTATGGGGCACCAAGGTGCTGCCTTTCATGGAGTGGTAGCTCAGCAAAAGAATAAGAAATAAAAAAAAAGTAATAATAATTTCAGACCTTGTGGTACTGAGTCAGCTTTGGAGAGGTGGGATAGATCAGATGAATCCTTGTTTTCTCCACTTCTGTGGAATAATTAGAAAAGCTTCAATAAAGGAGCCTAGAGGATATTTTTCTGGTGATCCTGTCTTGGGAGGTGAAATAGAATCATAGAATCATCGTTCAGGTTGGAAAAGACCCTTGGGATCATCGAGTCCAACCATCAGCCCCACTCTACAAAGTTCTCCCCTACACCATATCCCCCAACACCACATCCAAATGACTCTGAAACAAGTCCAGGGATGGTGACTCAACCACTTCCCTGGGCAGCCTGTTCCAGGGTCTGACCACTCTTTCTGTGAAGAATTGTTTCCTGATGGCCACTCTGACCCTACCCTGTTGGAGCTTGAAGCCATTCCCTCTTGTCCTGGGAATAGCTGGGTAGGTCACGCTGGTCCGGGGGCTGGCGGGGGGTGTGTGGTGGGGCTGCAGGTTTGGCTTTGGCTGGCTGAAGCCCTGCATTTGCCAGCTGGCACGTAACTGGCACAGGGAGCTCGAGGAGTCACCTTGCCTTCCCCCCCACCCTGGGCACAGCCAAAGGAGGTGGTGGTGGTGGAGCACCTTCTCCATGCCTGAGGAGTGCTGAGGAGTGGGGACATGGCCCCTGAGCTGTCCCTGGGGGTGCCATGCTGGAGTTCCCCCTTGCAAAACTTCCGAGCTGGTTTTATTGGTGGGTTTTCAGAAACAAGTGGCATTAATCTCTATGTGGAAGAAGATGTCTCTTAAAGTCTGTGGTCTGGATCAGGCCTGCTGGCAGGAATGTCAGGCCTGAAGGCTGGTCTCGCACGCATCCATTTACCTTCCTGAACTGGGAAGGTCTCCTGGTGCTGGTGTGAGCACACCTGGAGATATACTGTGTAGCCCTTACGTGAGGGCCTGCTCACAGGAGAAAGTATCTACACTTCTCCTTGCTGCTTCAGGGCTTGACTCCAAACAAATTAAGGCAAATATTTAAATTCCTATTGTTTTTGACGGGCTGTGAATTAAGCACTAAAATTTTCGTGAATCGTATTACAGAACCACAGAATCCCATGGGGTTGGAAGGGACCTCTGGAGATCATCCAGTCCAACCCCCTACCAGAGCAGGGCCACCCAGAGCAGGTCCCACAGGAACGTGTCCGGGGGGGTTTGAATGTCTCCAGAGAAGGAGACTCCACCACCTCCCTGGGCAGACTCTGCCAGGGCTCTGCCACCCTCACAGGAAAGAAGTTCCTCCTCATATTTAGGTGGAGCTTCTTATGTTCAAGTTTGTGCCCGTTTCCTCTTGTCCTGTCCCTCGGCACCACTGAAAAAAGACTATCCCCATCCTCCTGACAGCCTCCCTTTAAGTACTTATAGGTGTTGATCAGATCCCCCCTCAGCCTTCTCTTCTCCAGACTAAAAAGACCCAAGTCCCTCAGCCTCTTCTCATAAGAGAGATGCTCCATGCCCCTCATCATCTCTGTAGCCCCCCATCATCCAGCCCACAAAACATATAAAGGAGAGGAAGATGGTCAAGTGGTTATCTTTCTTCATGAAGGGGGTGGTTTTTTACCACTTAAAAAAGGTTAAATGTCAAAACATCTGTATAACCCCTCATTCTCTGCTGCTCTGTTTCAGGAGAGCTGGGAAATGGGTGATTTGAGGATCCTGTGATTTCTTTCCTCTCCCTTCCCACCCTTACCAGCTGGTTTAAAGTTACTTTTTCACCTGTGGCTTTTTGATGTGAAGAAGTGTTGGTGCAAGTCCTCGTCTAAGAAAGTTGTAGTTTTTGCTGCCTCGTCACTTCCATCAGCAGCTGTTGCTCTGAGGCTTGAGAGAAGGCATCAGAGGAATTTAAAATGATCTGTTCTTTATTGTAAGCTTTCAGTTGCCATGGGCTTTTTGTTTGTTTGGCTCAAGATTATAATGAAGATTCATAATTTGGAGGAATTGCTTCTTGCCAACTTTCTCTGTCTTTAGTAGAAAGAGAGAAGAGGTCTAGGTATGTAGCGTGATCTTGCTTTTCCTCCACATAGTCAGATGCACTATGGTCTGTTGGGAGGGAAAGGTCTTTTCATGAAATCATTTTATAATGATTTCTCTGTTGGTTTTCAGGGCTAGCAGGGAGCAAGCGAGAAATTCCTAGTTCAACGACTGTAATGTTTTTATAAATGCCTGTGTCTATGTATGTTGGAAAAGGATTTGTCTCCATGCTTGATTTTTCTCTTTAAAGATCCGGATTAATCCTAAAAGTGTTTACTCAGATGTGATGAATTACAAGTGGATGAAATTACAGTGTTGTCAGATTGACTCATCATCCTGCTTCCCTGCCCCAGCCGAGAACATTGGCTTCCAGCTCTGAAGAGCTTGCTCGCTCAAAGACCTAGGTTTTGCACGGATGACATGGCTCCCTTGTTAGACATCTAGAGGGTTTTGGTAGCTGGGGTTTGAGATGATAATCAAGGGTAAGAAGAAAAAAAAAAATAGCCGGGGGTAAGACTGAAGCGGAAGGGAAGGAAGAGCAATACCTATCTCTCTGACTTATGTCAAGCTTCTTGCCACAAAAGAGACGTGGGGTCATTAAGTGAGATGAGGAGAGTGTTTTGGGATACATCAGCTGGCCAGCAGTTTGAAATGCCCTGGTGCCACGTAAAGCGTTGTCCCAGCAGCTGGAGCACGTGGCGCTGAGAGGATTACCTTGGTGTGGCTGTATCTCACACACGGCCTCCAGGTCTTTGTACCTTTCACAATCAATGGGGAGGGTGTTCCTTGGTGACTGAACATTCTGCACCCCAGTATATCCTTTCTCCCTGTATAAAAGGGGAAAAATAAAAATCGCTTCTCTGCAAAGCTTTTTCTAGTTCTGTGGTTGATGAATAACAAGACTATGATTATTAGAAGCAGGTTTTATTTTGTAGTCTTCTAAACCCCTCTGATCTTAGGAAGAGGGGAGTGTAGATGTGAGGGGGCTTGGACTGAAGGCTTCCAGGAGGACAGTATCTGTTTCTGAATATTTTTGTGTAATCCTGTGAGAGTTCTCATGGCAAACCGAAGAGGAAAATTTTTCTTTGCTGTCCTCAGCATTTTGCTAAATACTATTCATTTCCAATAGCTAAAATAGCCCGAATAGTATGACTATTATAACCTGTAACTATGTTAATGCCGTTCTTGCCACAAGGGTAGTTTCTCTCGGTAAAAAGCCAAAAAAATTGCGCACTGGAGAATGCACACCACAGACATTGCCAGCAAACTGCAAATGCAGCGTCCCTGCGAAAATGGAGCAGCATTTAAAGGCATTCCTCTCCCTGCTGTGAGAGGAAAATCTGCTCCAGTGGAAGAGTTTGGTTGGGTCTGGGTGCTTTGTTGTCCCTTCAGGTACGCAGGACCTGCAGGTGACTTGTGCCAAAAGTTACGTCGAGCTTTACGAAACTCTGAAAAATAGTTTAAGTAGACTGTGGGATGGCCCTTCTCGCAGGCTTTAGCATTTCCAGCTCTGATAACATGAGGGTCAGTTATGTTTGGGTACCGTTTGGTGGCGAGCTTTTTTTCAGAAGAACAGCTTGCTGTGTCTGCCGTTTGACAGTGATCTTAGATAAGAGAGGAGAGGTTTGTATCTTTGAATCCTTAAGAAATGAAAAAAAAAAGATTCTGAATCTGGTCCTAAAGCGGAAGATCTTGTCTTAAATTCCTGATGAGAATCAGGACAAGTAAGGCTGACTTGACAGGGAGGAAGGGGAAGAGGGGGGTCTTATCTGCTCTTTGCAGACCAGAGCATGTCATTATCTGTCTGGGTGACTTCAACAGAGATGAAGGAAACAAACGTGTGTGTTTCCGTGAGCAGAAACAAGCCCATTCCCTTGGTGAGAACTGGTGGGGAAAGTGGCCATGGGGCCCTGTGTAAGGCCATGGTTTGGAGGCTGCTGTGGGATCCGTCTCAGAAATCCATAGCCCGAGCTCAGGAGAGACTTTCCCCATCGTGGTGTTTCGCCGCTTGCGCAGAACAGACAAAAGAACTTCCTACACAAATTGTTAACTCTTTGTATAGTAAGGCACAGAGGTTGTTCTCCTGATTTACGTTTCTGAATGTAAGCTTTCAACTTAATATAAATGGAGCTTTATAGGATGATTTCATTGCCAGGGAGAAAGATGCACTTAGGGCACCTGGAATAGCGATAGGAGGAAGCTTGTGGACTAGCACAGGCATCTTAACCACTGCTTCCCAGCCCTCTTAAATGCCCACAACTGATCTAAAGTAACATTTTTTGCAATATATTGCATTTTAAAGCTCTGAAAAATATATGCTGTTTTCCCCGTGTAAAAGTCGTTAAACTAGAAATTTTACTGCACTGCTGGGGGAAGCGAGCTGTCACTGAACCCCTCGCTTTGGAATTTGGAGATGACAAACATTGGCACAAGCACTTGTTTTGCATCAGAAAAATCTGATACACTTTGCCTCCCGGACACCTTTGGTACCTGGTGAGAAAAGCCTGCCCCGGGCTCTCCAAGGGGCTCTAGCTTTATTCCTCTGATGATTTCTGATGTGGTCGCACTTGCCAGTAGAGAAATTGCTGGCAGATTGAGAAGCTGTGGGCAATGTCAAATGATCTGTTATTTCTAAATGCACACAGAGGACCCTTCTGGTTTGGTTGTATTAGTTTACACTTACTCAATTTCTAAAAGTTACGACTATTTTTTTTTTTTTCTTTTTAAATTGGAATGCAGCAGCCACAGAATCAACAGATTTGTGCACTTTTAAGCAACAACAGTCAAAGCTAAGCTCATGGCGTGAAAGACTGCCTGGATTTTGTAATCTCTGGAGACAGCCAGGAGTTGTCTAAAGAGAGAAAAAAGTTGCACTTGTAGCCATGGTCCAATTCCACAAGGATCTGTGAGCACTGTATTTAGCTTGTGGGGGAATAACAGCTGTATTTATTCCTTGAATAGCACCAAGAATGATAGCACTGCATATTTTGGTGCCTAAAAAATGAGTTGTTTTTTTTTTTTTTCCTCTGTGTTTTCTCCTTGAACTTCCTGGGCGTCAGGGTGGTGGTGGTGGTGGCACAGCCAGGGCTTGCGAGTGGCTGTCGCAAAGTGGTGACAAAAGTGGTGTCACAAAGTGGTGGCTGATCAGAATTCAACAAGACCATGTGGAGACGGGGGGGGGGCAAAGCGAGCTCAGGGTGAAATGGGGCTGGCTGGGAAGAAAGCTGCCCTCGTACACGTAAAAGAGTTAATTATGGTTTGGGGAGTGGAAAGAGTTTGCTGAAGCTGAGCATTAGTCACATTGGAAGCACTGTACAGATGCACAAGATTTCTTTGGCTTTTCACCTCGTGCTGAAGATGTAGTGGAAAAAAGATGATTTTGCTCGACATCTTTCATGTGCAACTCAGTTACACAACTTTTTAGTTTGGTTTGGGTTTTGTTTTTTTTCCCCTCCTCTCCCCTTTCTCCCACATCTCCATTCTCCAAACTGCCAGCTACATCTGCTGCTTGTATTCATCTGAAGCGGGAAGATGTTGAAGTTCAGAAGCTTTGCCAAAGTTTTTCTGTGGTTTTTATCCAGCTAACTTCTGTTTCTGTGGTTTGCTTGGGGCTACATGTTCATCGACATGGAGATGATGATCAGAGTGGAAAATAATTTTGTATTTGACCTAGCAATTACTTCTCATTCTGTAGAAAACAAAATAAATGTAAAAGTCCTGCTTGCCCTCAAAATATCTGCTTGTCAGACCACTTTTGCAGAAGCTCCCTATTGTATCCTTTTTGTAATGGACTGATAACGAGTGGGTTTATTCACTTACACAACACTTCTCAAAAAAAAAAAAAAAAGCATTGTCTTTGTTCATCTTTTCTTTCATTGTACATCTTTTGTTCCTTTTTGGTGACATAGTTTTCTCTTCTTCCAGTTTCTACTATTTTACACAGGCTGAATGGCTAATGGCTAATTGTATTTAAAGGTATTTGTGAAGTGCCTCTGGCAGAGGAGATTAGGCACCTCTGTTCTTGCATCTCTGCTAATTGAAATGGAAAGAAAGGCCATGCTTCTATTTCTGGCTGGCTGTGGTGGGTCGGTATTTAAGGGGCAAGGTGGGAAAGGTGGCTGCTGTTGAAGAGCTCCAGAAGATTTGCCCAAAGTTGCTGTTAATGGGATAGGATATTTTTACCCCTCCTTTCTCTATCTTGCGCTTATCCTTTCTCTTTGCTTTGCAGGACTGCTTCAGTTCCTTCATCGTCTTGCAAGGCATGTCTGTGTCACAGCCTGATGCTGTGGGGAACTGCTAGTCCAAGGCTACTCTTTGTTTCTGCTGCAGGCTGAGTCCTTGGGCTTGAAGACTCTTGACATCACCGAGATTGACTCTTGGACCTTCAAGAGAAGAGACTTTCTGCCGGCCTTGCTCCATTCCACCCGACCCTATGACTGGAGGGTTCACTGTAGCTCCATCCTTTGCTCTCCAGATCCACAAGATGGGTTCCTTCAGAAGGCCCCGACCTCGCTTCATGAGCTCCCCGGTCCTCAGTGACCTGCCGCGGTTCCAGGCAGCCCGGCAGGCTCTGCAGCTCAGCTCCAACTCGGCCTGGAACAGGTCAGCGGGACCTACTGGGTTTATCAGCACACATGAATTTTTGGCATTCCCAAGCTTTGCCAGCATTGAAAGTCTGGAGGTGAAAAATTAGACTTAGTAGTGTTCAGCCTCAGTTTTGGCCGACGTTGTTGTCTTGAAGTAAAACACAATTGCTCTTTGTTAACAGTTGCACCTTTTAAGTACCATTTAGGAAAATACATTCCTATTAGTGTAATAAAGGCCAGTTTCTTAATGCAAATAAAGACATTTATTTGCATATTATGAAGCTTTTACTGCAGTCAAGTTCCTCTGACAACTGCTGAGCTTGTGGCTTCTACCAGCATTTCCTATTGACAGCTGACTCTGTGTGTCATGTGGCAACTGGAAAAACAATGTGCAGGGTGAAGAGTGAGATGTCCTCACCCCATCTAATGGTCTGCTGCTACCCAAAGTTCCCACCTTCTCTTCTGCCACCTGGCACCAGCTCTGCGCTCCTCAGACCCCTTTCTCTTGCTGGTTTTGCTGGCTTTGCTGGTGTCACACGGAAGTATCCCGGCAAAAACATTGCAGTTTTGTGCCAGGGCAGTGAGCTGAAGTCTGTGAAGTGGGCAGATGCCAGAACTGGCCCACAGAAGGGAATGCCCTTTAAGGGAAGGCCACCTCCTCTTGTTAGCCATGGCGAGCCTTTAGTCCTGCTGAGCCATCCTGTGTGCTGTCACTTTGTGACTTCCTCTGTGCTGGTGAGAGAATTATGAGTCAGAAGATCCTCCAACAGCATCTTACAAGCAGTGACAGGGCTTAAAGTAGGTGACACTGGCTGCAGAGTGTCTTCCAGTACAGCCAGGGTCCTGCCAGAGGCTGCAGACCGGGTGGTTCCTGCTAGCATCGCTGGATAATGCAGTGGGATGTGTTTGGCAGATATTGCTAAAAATCTCCATCTCTTTACAGCAGGTAGCCTGCAGCACACCTCAGAGATCACAGAATCACATGGGGTTGGAAGGGACCTCTGGAGATCATCCAGTCCAACCCCCTGCCAGAGCAGGGCCACCCAGAGCAGGTCCCACAGGGATGTGTCCAGGCGGGTTTGAATGCCTCCAGAGAAGGATCCCCTAAACAGTCCTGTTAAAGACAGATCTGGTGTGAACCTGTTACTTGTGAACAGTGTCCCTGGAACAGTTTTCCCTCGCTGACTCTGTCTCCCACGAGAGGTGGAGGTAAATGAGAGTGATGATTTCCAGGAGAAGAAAGAGTGGAAGTGTTTAAGTGCAATTAACCTCTGTACCCCATTAGAGCCACTCAGCTTTTGGCAGCTAGCTCACATTGTGCTCTGTGTTAAATCATACCGGTGCCTGTTATTTATGGATGTTGCACTGTCTCATTTCTTTTTTGGCAGTGTTCAAACAGCGGTGATAACTGTGTTCAAAGGGGGAGGCTTGCAGAGCAACGAACTTTACACCCTCAATGAAAATATCAGGTAGGTTGCTGAAATGCTTAAAAAGGGATTTTTATTGCTGCTTGTTTGGTGTTTGCTTGATTTTGCTCCCCTCCAGAGCTGCAGTCAGAGGATACTGGTGGGAGGAACAGGGATGGGAGGGAGCCTGAGCACAGCTTCGGGGTTTCAGGCTAAGTTGTTTGTTGCTCTTAGATGGGGTGAATGGCATGGGGCACTTGGATAATGTTTCCCTGGCTTGTGTGGATGTGTAGTTTTGACAAGGACAGGGTCTGTCTTGGCTTGGATTATAAGGATCTTGTCTCCTTCTAGAGAGTTTACCTCTTCTGGCTGTTTTTTACACATTTTTATCAGGGCATTTGTGATGGTAGTAACATCTGTTTTCTAAACCCAAGCTTCTCAGGACCACGGAGTGCATAAAATGAAAGCAAAACACAGCATTTCGTTTAAAAGCTTAATCTTCATGTAATTGCAGAGCAAGACCTGAAAATACGAACCCTAGAGATAAAAAACCTAAAAGCCTAACAGACGTTTTCTAACACTGATGCTCAGGATGATTAAAAGTGTCTTTTTTTTTAAAGCAGGATTCATGATTATCTGTGGTTTCATTCTGATTAATTGGAAAGTTTGGTTAGCAGAAGATAGGACTGTAGTGTAGATCAACAGCAATGTGCTCTTCCCTTGGCTCCAGCTGCTGCTAAGAGGGGTGTTGGGTGTAAAGTGCCTCCTCCCTTTCTCTTTCCTGCTCCATCCGTATTCATTCATTAGGAATGCTGTCCTAGCGATCTCCACTTCTCCTTTTATGTGCTTCCCCTTCATCCCTGTTGCATTTTTCCTGAGTGCCAAGATTCAAGGGGCAGTTTGGGCTGAGCATGTGCTAAGCAGCAGAATAAACTACCCCTTTCCCTACTTTCAAAAGAAACGCAGCTCGCAGGGCACAAGACTCTGCTCTACTTGGGCTGGTCCCAAAGGTGAAAGTTTAATATAATTCCTTCCGAGAGCTGAGCCGGGGCAGTGCCCCATGCGTTAATGGTGTTTCGGTGTGCCCAGCTCAGCAGTCTTCGGGTGAGGTTTAAGTACTTCCAGCAGTCTTAATTCTCCACGGGATGAGTATTTCTGTAGGTGAAAAGAAAACCAAACGTGGTCAGGCTTTGGAAGTACCCTCACCCCCAGCCCCTCGTCGCAGGCCTGGGGCCCAGCTTTGGGCCCAGCACGGGCAGGCTCTCCTCCCCAGCCTCGTCGGGCTGGATAGCCACGGTGGCTGGACCATGCCTTCTTCGTGTTGGCTGCTGACGTGGATCTAGGCTGTCGAGAGTCTAGATGGGCGAGGAACAGGAAATTTTTGTGCACGGATGGTGGGAGGGGAAATGCCCTCTGCCAGGGACAGGCCCTCCCGGGCGGGCGGCACTGGGGAGCACTCACCTTGAAATACGTGATTAATGTCCCTGCGGGTGCCCTGGGCATCTCCAAATGTCATTCTCTAAATCATCTCCAAATATCATTCTCTAAATAGACCACGTTCGCATTCAAGTAGATCACTGATGCCCATCTAAGGAGCCGAGGCCACGAGTCTGTGTGTGTGTGTGTGCACCTCAGCCTCTCCCCCTGCGCTTCTGAGGTGGCTCCCAAGGCAGAGCTGGCTCTGGGCATCTCCAGCCTGACACGGGGCACGAAGCCAGGCCTGGCAGGTGGCCCACTCCTGTCTGCCATTAGGTCAAGCTGGTGCATTTTCCTCATTCAGCTCCTTGGTGGCAGGTTGCGAATGCAGGGCTTTAAGAGACCCAGAGTGAGCAGCCCTGAGCTGTCTGGCAGTGGGGAACACAGGAGAGTTTTGAAGCAGGACAGTAATGACAGGACCAGGAGGTGAGCAGGTGGCAACATTGTGTTCTAGATTGCTGCCACCAATTTTTTATTTTGCTGTGATTTGATACCATCTCGCTGGATACTGTATTTTTTTTTTCTTTTACTGCTCTGAAAGTCAGTTGTCACACCAAGAGGAAATGTAAGAAATACCTTCAGGAGATGGCAAGGTGCCCTTGTGGCCAGGAAGGCCAATGGTCTCTTGGGGGGCATTCCTAAGAGCATGGCCAGCAGGTTGAGGGAGGTCATCCTGCCCTTCTGCTCTGCCCTGGGGAGGCCCCATCTGCAGCACTGGGTCCAGTTCTGGGCTCCCCAGTTCCAGAAGGACAGGGAACTGATGGAGATGATGAAGGGACTGGAGCATCTCTCTGCTGAGGAAAGGCTGAGAGCCCTGGGGCTGTTCAGCTGGAGAAGAGCAGACTGAGAGGGGACCTCATTGATGCTGATCAATATCTAAACAGTTGGTGGCAAGAGGATGGGGCCAGACTCTTCTCAGTGGTGCCTGGAACAGGGGAAATTCCATCTCAACATGCAGAAGAACCTCTTTCCTGTGAGGGTGGCAGAGCCCTGGAAGAGGCTGCCCAGAGAGGTGGTGGAGTCTCCTCCTCTGGAGACGTTCAAACCCACCTGGATGTGTTCCTGTCCAACCTGCTCTGGGTTGACCTGCTCTGGGATTTCAGGGATTTCAGGAATCACCTGGCTGTGATTAGGTGGAGACCCCTCCTTTGGGTTCTCTCTAGGGTGCAACCCATGCTAGGGTTGCTGGGTTGCCTGCACAAGGTGAAGTCATGCCTTAGTCTTTTCCATCAGCTGGTGGAGAGCCCCCGGATTCTGCTGAAGCTGGTGGAGGAGCTTCTGGTGAATAGACTTATCTGGTTTATCCATCTCACAGAAACAGAAATGTGCTTTGAGCTGGGTGGGGTGAGCATAACCACCCTGAGAGAGAGAGCAGAGGTGTGTTGGCACGTGAAGAAATGTACAAGTGTCACTAAAAGGCAGGGGAGGAAGGTTGTTCCCAGCAGGCACTTTCAGCAAAGATGAGGAATAAGTGGTGCAGTTTGGTAGGAACAGCCCCAGCCTGAGAACCAGATGGTCCCTGATTCAAATTCCATTTTCAAGCACTCTTGTTTATAATTCATGTCGGTGAAAAGCAAAACTCTTAGAAAAAGAGCTGTAAAGTTTTGCAGTGTTGGGTGCCTTTTAAATTTTAGGCAGAATTTACTGCTACAGAATTTATGCTTACAGTTCCTGAAAGCTGAAAATGCAAATACTCTGAAGTTTGAGAGGTGGTGGTTTGTTTTTTTTTTTTTTAGTGCTTCTTCTGATGTAAAACAATCCTGATTTTTATATTGGAGTTTTGCAATATAAATATGCATTAGAATGTCAAACTTTTGTTATGGCCTTGTTTAAGATCCAACAGTTTTTATCAGAAATTCTTGTTTAGAGTGGTTTCTGCCTGCCTGTATTGAAGAAACCTCTTGTTAAATTTCTAGAATTTCTTTCTTGAAAAATATGGGTTTTTTTAAATGTTGGACTCATGGGGATGCTGCAGCTTCTGCTTGTGTGTTTGCTTCGTTGCTCCTCTCCTTATTCTCTCATCTTCTATTTCCAAGAGAAAAGGAAGGACAGCACTAGGTAGATATGCTATTTTCAGTGAACTTAAAGGCATCTTTTTTTTAAAACAAAAATCAGAAAAAAAATATGAATTTCAAACTCAATAAGTTCAGATTGTCTCCACAACTTTCTGTGCATTCAGGGGGGTAAAAGGTTGTTTTGGTTTTTTTTGCTTGTTCTAGGTGTATGGCTTATAAATAGAGGACTTCAGGGAAACTCTTTAATTCCTTCATAATTTGAGAATAACTTTTGTGGGCATTTGTAGCATATCTATCTGAATGTAAAAGAAATCTAACTGTGGCCAAAACGACCCATTCACATGTAGTCATGTTTCTTTGGACTGATGGTACTGAAGTAGGGGTAGACCTTTAAGAAATGACCAGCAATGGTTGTTACTTCATGGCTGCATTCCTTCTGTCTACAGACGGCTGCTGAAGAGTGAACTTGGATCCTTCATCACAGATTACTTTCAGGTATTACATTATTTACTTGCTTTACTTTGAAGTTTGCTCTCTTCAGCTTTTTAGCCTAGAAAAAAAACACCTAGGGCCCCTTTTTTACACATATGTAGCCTAGAAGTTTCATCTTTGTTTTGCTACAGGAGGTGATGGAGGAACTGGACTTTTTTAATGTGGGCCATACAGCCTTGGGAGTAATCGTATTTATGGGTGTATGTGCTAAATGAAGGATAATCTTCCTTTGCACTTAAGAAATGATGCTAGTAGCCGGGCAAGGTCAAGAAGGAATTAATTCACTTGAACTTTTAAAGTAAGACAGGATACCTTTTCATGTTTCCCCCCCCCCCCCTATTTCCCCCTATTTCTCTAGAACTCAGGAGTAGGTTTTCTACAACGGGCACCAGGAAAGGGGAAGAGGGAGGATAATGGCTCTCTGTTCTAGGGGGGAGCAGAGAAGGAAGTCCCTATCAGCAGGAAATCAACCTGGGGGCCGTTTGCTTTTTAGCCCCGCACATATAAACACCATCTGTGAAAAAGTGAAAACACCAAGGATGGGGGAAGACCTGATCAGACATAAACGTAATTAGGTGTTACTGCTTGTCCAGATAGACAGGGGTTCAAATGTAACCACATGAAAGCGTGGTGGATGATTTTGGGAGAGCGCTGATGGCTTTTGGTGTTATGAGTTGCTCAGTGCAGCATTGATTAAAAGAAAAAGAGGGCGGCTGCTGAAATCAAGAGGGTTTTCTTCCCTTTGAGAGAGAGAGAGAGAAAATTTCAGTCCTTTCTGAAGTGGCTGAGGCTGCTGCGTGCTGTGCTAACGGCTTAGAAAAGGGGAAAAAGAAGACTGGGGTTGTTTCTTATCAGCACTAGATTACATGACCTACCAAAAAAAAAAAATCCCCCACGCTGTATGATTATCAAGTGAGAAGCAAACTCCTGCCCCCGGGGGTTTCACTTCTTCAGGCACTGTCTGGGTGAGGTGGTTACTGGCAGGAGGCAGCTGCCGGGGGTTCCTGGGACGGCGCGTGGCCCCGGTGGCAGCCCGTCGGGACGCCTGGCTGGGCTGGGAAAGTGCTGCCCCTCCAGCCCATTTAAAAACGGGCAAATCAAAGTTTTGCGATTTAAACACGCACGGCGGATTGAAATTTGACGGGTCTCGACCGGGTGCCCGGGTGCTGCTGTGTGTGCAGTGTGTGAGGCTGGGATGAGCAGAACATGCCCCAGAGGTTACTTTGTGCCCCCGGGAGCCTGAGCGGACCTGCTCCTGGGGGTTGTGAGGTGCTGACATATGACTGTTACCTGGTTTTGAAAATTCGGGGTGTACGGGAAGAAGCCTGGGTGGGTTCCATCGTGTCGCTGCACGAGAAGAGCCAGTGGCTGCTGGGGACCGGCTGGGGACCAGGGCTGGTGGTCGGATGTGGTGCTCTCTTCCTCTAGCGTGTAAACCCCAGCCTACCACAATTGTGCCAGGGCTAGTGGCATTCCCAAAAATCCTTAGATCATTTAGTGGTAGAGCTGACAACTGAGGAGACTGCTTAGACTGTAGCCTGCTCCCTGCTGGAGGCTGGGCATCTGTGTTGCATTCTCTGAGCGAGCCGAGGACATCTGATCTTGTCCCGGGAGAAGGGCCTGATTGCCAACGCTGTTTTCTGCAAAAGCAGGAGCCAAAACTGTGCTTTTTCACCCTAATGGCAGAGCTGTGCTCCTGCAGCCACATGGCACAGAGGGGATGCAGAGAAGAACCTAATGAAGTTCAACAAGGGCAAATGTAGGGTCCTGCTCCTGAGGAGGAAGAACCCCAGGCACCAGTATAGGCTAGGGGTGGATCTACTGGAAAGCACTTCTGAGGAGAAGGATCTGGGAGTCCTAGTGGATAGCAAACTCTCCATGAGCCATCAATGTGCCCTTGTTGCCCAGAGGGCCAATGGCCTCCTGGGCTGTGTAGGGAAGAGTGTGGCCAGTAGGTGGAAGGAGGTCATTCTCCCCCTGTGGTCTGCACTGCACAACTGGAATACTGCGTCCAGTTCTGGGCTCCCCAGTTCCAGAGAGACAGGGAACTGCTGGAGAGAGTCCAGCAAAGGGCAACGAAGATGATGGAGGGATTGAAGCATCTCCCTGATGAGGAAAGGCTGAGAGAGCTGGGGCTCTTTAGCTTGGAGAAGAGAAGGCTGAGGGGAGACCGTATCACTGCTGACAAGGATCTAAAGGGTGGGTTGAAGGAGGATGGAGCCGGACTCTTTTCAGTGGTTCCCAGTGACAGGACGAGGGGCAACGGGCACAAGCTGAACCATGGGAAGTTCCACTCCAATCTGAGGAAGAACTTCTTTTGGGTGAGGGTGGCAGAGCCCTGGAAAAGGCTGCCCAGGGAGGGTGTGGAGTTGGAGATCTTCAAGCCCCGCCTGGATGCTCCTGAGTGATGTGCTCTGGGCAACCCTGCCTTGACAGGGAGTTGGACTGGATGGTCTCCAGAGGTCCCTTCCAACTCTGACAGTTCCCTGATTCCGTGATTCCATGATGCAGGTTTTCAGCAGGCAGTGCTGCCCAGAGAGAGCCAGCCTTTGCCCGGGAGAGCACTCTGCTCTGCCCACCTCCGAGTTTGTTTTCTGTCAGTCTGTTCACACTTGGCCAAATCTCTACTGGTATCTACAGGTTGCCCTGCTGCAGCTACTGAAGTCACTGTGACTCAAATTTAATTTCTGAGATAGTGTGGGGTTTTGGGGGGTTTTTTTTGGTCAATGTGAAAAAGAATGATGTGTCATTGGACAAACAGCCTGAAGGAGAACTCTTGGTGCTGGCAAACCATGAGACTAGTCTGGAGAAGAGAAGGCTGAGGGGGGAATCTGATCAATGCTTATAAATACTTAAAGGGTGGGCGTCAGGAGCGTGGGGCCGGTCTTTTTTCAGTGGTGCCCAGGGACAGGACAAGAGGGAATAGATAAAACTTGAACATAAGAAGTTCCATCTAAACATGAGGAGGAATTTCTTTGCTTTGAGGGTGGAAGAGACTGCCCAGAGAGGTGGTGGAGTCTTCTTCTCTGGAGACATTCAACCCCCCCTGGACATGTTCCTGTGGGACCTGCTCTGGGTGGCCCTGCTCTGGCAGGGGGTTGGACTGGATGATCTCCAGAGGTCCCTTCTAACCCCATAGCATTCTGTGATGAGACAAACTGTGAGATAAAGGCTGCTGTAGGAAACGAGCTTTTTTTCCCCCACTGTGAGCTAAGATGCAGACCTATTTCTGCTTCTAGACTGGTAGCACGTGGCAGTGATGAATCACTGCTCCCTCCTGAATGTCTTTACCCAAAGATCCTCCAACTGTGGAGTGGGGAAAGACTATTCGTGTGCCAAAGAAAGGCTGACAACGTCATTTCACTTGTCTGTGGGTTCAGTTTCACTGCTGCTGCCAGCTGATTCACAGCAGTACTGCTCCCCGAAAATGAGCAGAGTTGAATCCGGTTGCTGATTTGGCTGAAAAATATCCTTGAAAGAAAAATTAAAGTATTCAAAGTACTTCCTCTGGCTTGTTGCGCTCCTCGTGTCTGACGGGGAGGAGGTGCTGGGGGCGGGTCACCAGGATGGGGACTGGAATGGAAATGCATCTTTTTGCACTGACTTCCTCCTAGTGTCTCTTAAAGCTCCTTGAAAAGCTATCCTGAGAACCAAGTTTACTGTTCTCTTAGGGTGAAGTGGACTCCGAAGGATCCGCTCTTGTGTGTAACTAGGCAGCTCTAAATATCTTGGCAGCAACTAACTGTGTTGTGTAATATTGAGATGTGATAAATTGACTTAAGTGTTTTCCATTTCTTATGCCACAGCCCCTGTAACTGGAGCTACTGAGATAGCTTTAAAATTAAATTTTCCATTGCTTTAAGAACTCTGGCTGTTACGTTATGTATATTTTATACACAGAGAGAGGCACAATTTTTCTAAGGACTGGCTGTTCAAGACTAAAATGGAGTGGAGCTTTTGTAGTGAGATACATATACCTTTGTGATCAACTTGACTTGATTGCTCACAAGTCTTTTTCACCAACTCCTTGTACAAATGACCAGTTTTTTAGCTCCAGAAGTTGCTAAAGGAATGTTTACGAAACGGATGGGCTTTAGGCAGTCTTCCTCTGCTACCAAATCATCATCGTACCAGAGTTATTGAGTCTGGTTTATATTTGAAAGAGGAATGTAATTCCTGTAAGGGTTTCGGTGGGAACTTGGAGATTTGTGTTTATAAATCTGCTGCTTTAGCAACCCTATTCTATATACAATCCACCTCCTTGGATCGGAGTCTGGGTGTAAATGCCAGAGAGTTGGGACTTGTAATGTTTCCTGCAGATCTGCCTTCAAGCAATGCTTCATGCTCCGGGTTTTCCAGTACTGACTTTCCAACTTTTTGCCATGAACTGGTCTGATTGATAGCTTCCTGCGGCTGCAAAGGGGCACTGTGTGCCCAGCAGGGCTCCATGGGCTCTTGCTGCTGGGTTGGTTCCCTGTTGGTCAGCTTAACCACAGCAGGGAGCAATCCTGGGACCACAGAAGGTAAGAGGCTGGAATTTGGAGGAACAGGGTGTATCGGCGTTGGGACTTCTCTGGGGCAGCTGTAAGATTTTTCAGATAAGCTCCCTTCATTTTCATTCTGTCTGACCATCATCGTTGTGGAGAAAATTTTTGAAATACAAGACGAGTGTTGATAAATCACTGCATTATCTTCCTGGTTCTGCAAACTGCCTGAAACAAAAACCTTTGGAAATGAACTGTTTCTTTTCACTCTCTGGGGGCTTGTTAATCTTGAAACTCACGGGGGAAAATGGGAATGCTGGCTGTTTCACAGCTTTAGCAGAACTGCCTGGTCTGGGCACATTGGTTCCTCCCGAGGCGGAGAGACCCCGTCCCTCCCCAGGTGCTGTCGCCTCTCCCAGCACCCATGGGCTGCAAATGCAGAAAAGCAGATGCCCAGAGCTGACGCCTTTCCAGCCTGCTGCCTGGTGAGGGAGCTGAGAGGTGAGGGATGGCAAGTAGACTCTATTTCTGTACTTTCCCATGTAATCCAGAGGGAGCTTTGATACCCTCAAACCAGAAGCGAAGCTGTTGCAAAGTTTCCAGCCTGCTGCAGCAGAGAGCCATGGGAGGCAGAAAGTCCAGACTCTGGGCCATGCCCAGAGAGTTGTGATTAACGGAGTGAAATCCAGTTGGCGGCCGGTCACCAGTGGTGTCCCTCAGGGCTTGGGTTTGGGCCAATCTCGTTTATTATCTTTATTGATGATCTGGATGAGGGGATTGAATACATCCTCATTAAGTTTGCAGATGACACCAAACAAGGTGGGAGTGTTGATCTGCTTGAGGGTAGGAAGGCTCTACAGAGGGACCTGGACAGGTTGGATGGATGGGCCAAGGCCAATGGGATGAGGTTCAACAAGGCCAAGT
>JAOTQQ010000041.1:18437376-18451541 GCA_026546715.1 Gallinago undulata
ATGTCCTTCCTGTGCTGAGGACTCCAAAGCTGGACACAGTACTCCAGGTGGGGTCTCACGAGTGCAGAGCAGAGGGGCAGAGTCACCTCCCAAGACCTGAGGAGACTTGATTTCAATGCTGCTGACCACTAAAGCTTCTGCTCCCCATCTCTGGTTTTGTAGGTGAGGATCGCATTGATGTCCTGTCTGAAATCTGGGATCACTACTTCACAGAGACTCTTCCTACACTCCAGGCAATATTCTACCCAGTCCAGGTAATCTTAATTATAATTCAGTCTTCAGCCAGGTGAAGCAATGTAACTGCAGTGTCTGCTGACGGCACATGGAAACTGCTGTTCTGTTCGAGCAGCAGCACTGTTTGCCCAGTGGCTAAAGAGGTCTCGAAACCCTTAAGCCAAGTCTGGGAGAAAGTAGAGTTTGCCCAATTCAGCGTTAACTGTGTACGAAGGACTGCTAAAATCTGTGGGGCAAACACAGTGTTTTGGGCTGAATTTATTGCCATTTGTCTGCCCTCTCTGTGTGTGCTTAGCTAAGCCCGAACGCCGAAACTATACCTTGTCCAGACTGAAGCTCTGAGCCATTTGTGTTTATAGTTCTTCCATTTTTGTGTACCTGGGACTCTGTTGGTACAGATGACAACGCTGACAACTTGTCTTGAGAGGGACAAATCTGAAGGCTCAGATCAGGAGGAAATGTGTTGAACTCACCCTGACTGCTTTTGGAGTGCTCATCTTCCGGTGGCACCTTTGGAAAATCCTCTGCTGGGATTTTAAAACTGTAATAAGGGGACAAACAGATCTACGGGTAGGGGAAGAATGAACAACTTTATGCAAGACCATTTTACAGTCAGTAGTTTGAAAGCTGAGTGTCCCACCAGAAGTGGGACACTTCTTAATGTTGTTTTAGTCAGGATTTCCAGATGAGGAGTCCAGTTACCCCCCCCAGCCTATTCTGATCTTCTTTTCCATCAGAGGAAAATAAAAACGTACCTCGTGGGGAGACTGACATTCTTGGAAATGCTAGCCTCCTCCTCTTGACTTTTGCCTCTTCCACAAGACATGCTTTCCAGAGCTTTTAAAAATTGTTTTCCCCTTGCCTTGTTTGAAAGGCAGCAGGTAAAGCTCAAAGGTTGCCCTTTTCCTCTAATCCTATTAAAGCTGGCATTTCCTAAAAGAGAAGGGCCTTCTGTAAAGACAGACACTAACCTTTCTACTGTGTTTATTTTTATTCTTTCCTCGCTGCAGATGCTTACAGGTAGGTGTTTGGCAGGTAAAACTGCACAATTATAATATCCTCCCTTTCTCTCCTTTTGTAACTAATTCTCAGTCAGGGAGTGAGCTGCTCTATCTGAGCAGGGGTTTGGCTGTTGGTGGAAACAGCTCAGCTAACTGTGTGTCCTACTCACTGACGCTAATAATTCTGCCACTCATCAGCAAAAAAAAAAAATCTACTCCCTTGCTATTAAATGTCTCTAATGAGAAACTGAACAGAAGTTACTGCGCGGCGGGCGCAACTCTTGGAAGTAACTCGGTGGTAGCGGTGAAAACGTGACTGGGATGCTGAGGTTCTTTGAAATGATAACTTTCTTACTTGTCCCAATATCTGAGTCACTCAAAAATATTTCACACAAGCTGTGAAGTTAGGGAAGTATTGTCACTTTACAGATGAGGAACTGAAAGGTAGCAGTCAGCATATTTAAAGCTTTGTAGGCACCTAATTTCTACACAAACGTGTGGATTTAAACCACCTAAATACACCCAAGAGTTTGACTGTGAGTTAGCTGCCCTAGGCTACAACAGAGAGAGTTGCTGGTGCAGCAAGAAATAAGAAAATGCCCTAAGAATAAAATTGGGCTCTTCCTACAAACAGAGAACTGTATGTACCTATTTATGGTGGGTCACCATGTCTGAAGAGAGCTTCTCTAGCAGATCTCTATTCACCCAGTCACAGTCCTTCATGCACTACTCTGGTAGGTGGGAAAGTCCTTGTGCCCTTGTGGCCAAGAAGGCCAATGGCATCCTGGGGGGCATCAGGAAAAGAGTGACCAGCAGGAGGAGGGAGGTCATCCTGCCCCTCTGCTCTGCCCTGGGGAGGCCTCATGTGGAGCACTGGGTCCAGTTCTGGGCTCCTCAGTTCCACAAGGACAGGCAACTGCTGGAGACAGTACAGCAGAGGGCTGCAAAGATGATGAGGGGCCTGGAGCATCTCTCTTACGAGGGGAGGCTGAGGGACTTGAGTCTCATTAGTCTGGAGAAGAGAAGACTGAGGGGGGATCTCACCAACGCCTATAAATACTCAAAGTCAAGAGGACGGGGCCAGTCTTTTCTTAGTGGTGCCCAGGGACAGGACAAGATGAAAGGGGCACAAACTTGAACAGAAGAAGTTCCATCTAAGCAGGAGGAGGAACTTCTTTCCTGTGAGGGTGGCAGAGCCCTGGCAGAGGCTGCCCAGGGAGGTGGTGGAGTCTCCTTTTCTGGAGACATTCAAACCCCACCTGGACACGTTCCTGTGGGACCTGCTCTGGGTGGCCCTGCTCTGGCAGGGGGTTGGACTGGATGATCTCCAGAGGTCCCTTCCAACCCCATAGCATTCTGTGATTCTGTGAAAGTCAATTTGTTGTTGGTTCCCCATCCTTTGCTGCAAATGTCACCGAGATGGCTTGGTTGTGCTCTGCTGGGATCCCAGCAGCTGCCTATTCAGACTGAAAGTAAGGCAGCCACACGCGAGAGCGTGTGTCACTGGAGGCAGTAACTAGAAGTCACTTCCTATCTCAGCTAAGTTTACACCAGCGGCTCCGAGCTGTTGCAGAAATATGACCTTTAAGCAGCCGAGTTGGTTAAATTGCTGTACAGAGGGAAGGTGTGTAAACAGGTCACTGGTTTTTGTATAGTTGCAGCTGTTGATGTAAGTACTTAGTGGGGAAAAAGAATAGCAAATCTTGTTTGGTTTGGCACGGCAAGATGTTTGCTTGTTGAAATGGGGTATGAAGGGAACGGGACTAAACGGCGTGATATAAATAAAAAGCGTGGAACTGCTGCAGTACAGTTCAGCGATAGCTACCGATCTGTCCTACACCTCCAGGCTTCTGAGCGCTCAGTGATGGTTTAAAAAACAGCAACATGCTTTTAGTATGGCCTAGCTGCCCTCCAGTATATTGGCTCTAATTCATATTTACATATTGATGATGCTGTTAATTATGACATTAAAGCCATTATGAATTAATGATTAACTGCTGTTAATTCCTTCCAGCTAAATATTTACCGTGTTGAGTGTGCTATGGAGACCGTAAAATAGTTCCCAAACAGACCGTGGGGCAGAGATTAACATCCTGGGAAGAACAAGGGAAACTCTTCAGGCTGGAAAATGCCAGGCAGGGCTGGGAGGAAAGTTTCTGCCGTTAAGCTGCAGTGGGGCAAGAGAAAAGTCATGAGGATGTTAAGCACAGCAAAGGGAAAGGCTGCAACACCAGAATGCCAAAGGGAGTCCAACTGGGTTTAAATGTGCTGAGAAATATTACAACATCTCCGTCTGCTAAGCCTGCTCTCGTGTGGTGTTGATGTAAAAATGTCACTGGGAGGACGTGGAGTGCCTTCCAGTGGAAATCAAAGCTGTTGCTTTTTTAAATGATGTTTGGCACAAGCAGTCTTCTAGCTTTGCTCGACCCTAGATCCTAAAATCTGTAATGGACTGAATTGTGGAATTTCTTGTTGTATCAGCAAGGTCCAAGATGAAGATCTTGAGCAAAAAGAGGATCTTACTCAGACCAGACGTAGGCTTAGTTAAGGAATACTTTCTACCAAACCTTCTCTGGTTTCTCAGCTCTGAGTGGCAAAAGCAGGAGCTGCATCCCTCCTGGGCTTTGGCTGTTTGTGACCAAACTGGATGGCAGCTGGGTTTTACGAATAAGTAGTCTTTCGGTGGAATATAGGCCCATTTTTGGCTGCACTACAAACCTAGTGGTGCCTCAAATGAGGTATTACTCATTTCAGAATTTGTGTGGGATGGAGGCTGAGAGGGAAGCGACCGAGTGGGACCAAGAGGGGTGAATCCTCAGGCTGAGCAGCCGGGGGTGCTTTGCCGCAGCAGCAGTGGGGCAGGACAGACCCTTTCTGTCTGTCTGTGTACGTGTGTGGGTGTGATGCTCACACCTCCCTTACCAACCCTTGGATTTTGCCTTCTGTGTTTTTTAGGGTCAGGAGTTGACTATCCGTCAGATTGCTCTTCTTGGCTTCAGAGACTTGGTCTTGCTAAAAGTAAAGTTGGAAGAAATTCTTCCTCTGGTCCGGACAAAGCTCCCAGCTTCCATTGTCCAGATGCTGTTAATCCTGCAGGTGGGGAGCCTGCCCTCTTCTTCGTCTGTCTCCACCTCACTGAGCTCATACAAACCCTGGAGAGGAGAGGGGGACCGGCAGAGGGTGTGATGACGGGGAAGTGGTGTGTGCTTATTTGTGAGCTGTAAATGTAGGAATATAGGAATTTGAGCTTTCCTGGGAACAGGTAAGGATGTTGCCGTGGAAGGACTGGGTTCCGCTCTTTGGCGTTGGCGTTTTTATTGGTACCTCTCCTCCCTAGCTAGGAATAGAATCAGGACTCTTTTTTTTTTTCACGTAAATTTTCATCTCTCAGCTTCTCTGAATGCTTCTGTGTCCTAGTGCTTCTCAATTCTCAGCTTTGCAACGACAGGGCGACTCTCCCTCATGGGGATTGTGGAGTGGGAATGAGCTGCGGCCGCTGCCTGACGCCAGCCCCTCGGGAAGAGGAATGTCTTTTGGCAGCAGGCAGAATGCTATGCATTTTCCGAAGACCTCTCCCAAAAAAACCCAGACTTTCTGAGGACTATCCTCTTTATCCAGACCTCAAGAAAGTATTTTCCAAGCATGCCAAATGTAGCCGTGTATACCGGCTGCTTTATCTTTCAATATCACCCAGCCTGACGGTCCTGCAAAAAATACCATGTTACAGGTGGCTGTTTGGGTTCATCTCACTTTTATTTCTTCTGCTCTGTACCTTTTCATGAGTGGCAGGGAGTGAAACTTCCTGAAGCACAATCAAAATTGCAAAGTGGCTAAGCTGGTATTTCTGTCTGAGCTCTTGCTGTTCTGAAATATTTTAATAAAAGAATCTTGAGGGCAAAGAGGGTCTCAAAGTGCTGCATTTGAGAAAGAAAAGCGATTGAAGTTTTACAGGAAGTCAAGTCTGTGAACCATTTCTAAAATTACTGTTGAATTGTCTAGTGTTATCTACCATCTTCACAGCCGTGAGCTCAGCCAGGGAGGGTGCTTTTCCTGCAGTCCTGCCTCGGCAAAGAGTGGGGCTTTACCCGAGCTGTGCAGATCCTCAGGGTGAGCTGAGGCACCTTGTACCTTCCTGTCCCTTGGTCAGGAAAAAGACCCGAGCTGGCTGCTTGGTGTCCATTGGGTTGTGGCTGTGACTGGAACGAAGGGGTCGACCTGAATGGCTCTCAAGTCTCCATTTGGGCTTATCAGCTGTGCTCCTCCAAATGTTCTACTGATATGGTTGGGGTATTCCAGTGGGGAGATATCTGAGAAACCCCAGGCTTTACTCAAAAACCTTTCTCAAAACTACATAAGGTTAATGTTGACGTTTTATGTTTGAATTTTAGAGTGTCCATGAGCCTACTGGCCCCAGTGAGGGCTACCTACAGCTGGAAGAACTGGTCAAGCAGGTGGTATCACCGTACTTGGGATTGTGTGAGGATCACAGCTTCTCCGGTAGCTCTTGCTTGCTTGGTAAGACCACGTGCATTGTACAGAAGATCTTGTTGGGGCACACAGGTTGTGTGCCCCACGTGAGGGTTAATGTGCAGCAGTGCACATTTGTGCTAGGCAAGGAGGCAGTGCACAACTCCATGAGAGACAGAAACCCAAGGCTAAGACGCCTCAGCCAGCCTTCACGAACAGTAAAGCTGTTGGATTTCTGAAGAATTACAGGGGTTTGGTTGTTGTTTTTTTTTTTTTTTTTTTTGCATGGAGTCTTCCTTCTATCTCTTTAAAAAATAATAATCTGGGTTTAAACTGTGGAGAAATGGGTCGAAGTGAGAGAGCTGGCACTTAACTTCAGGAAGGGGATGCTTACTGTGGAAAACCTCTCCACCCCTGATCCCGGAGCTCTGCTTACACATGCAGCTGGCCAGAAGAGATTGGCTAGGTAAGAAATGGGCACAGTAATACTAACTTGATAGTCAAGAAGATTTAAATGGAACAGTTGAAGAAAGCTCTGGTCTGGCTCTGTTTTTGTAAGCTTTAGCCTTCGCTTTGATGCAAATTATAGCAGTCTGGAGACACACAACCTGCCTTGTGGTGCACCTTAGGAGCACGGGGAAAAGAGGGTCTTGCAGTAGAAGGATTTGTCAGGACTCAGATCATCTGTGCCAAATTCATGGCTTTAGGCAAACTATGGCTCAGGGGTTTTGTTGTTGTGGTTAAATATCTTCTATGCAAGTGATCATGGTTATACAGTATACATTGTAGATTTTGCAGATCCTGGGGCTACCTCTAGACCATGTTCCCCCATAAGAGTTGAGCCTTGACAGATATTTTTGTTTTGCTGTCTGTGGACATATGCATGCTGCTGGAATAGTTTCAGAGGATGCTGCCTGACCTGTGCTGAGGGTTCTAGCCATCCTCGATTTCCGACAACTGAATGAGGTATTAGTGTCACTGAAAAAAAAAAAAAAAAAAAAATGACACGAACTGTCCTTGTAAAGTTTATGTGCCTTAAAGTCTTTGTATTTACTTTGATTTTAGCTATCCTTTATTTGTGTGTATTTCCAAGATGGCCTTTTGCCCCTGCTGCACCCTGTGCCAAGCAGGAGGAAAGGAAGAACTTGTGTTGGCTTTGTGCAAACGTTGACAGCAGAGCAGCACTTTTCTGCAAATAATCTCAGAATTTTCCAAGTGCCACTGTGGTGGTGGTGGTTTCTTTTCCTTAACACCCACTTCTAATCAAACTTCTCTCTCTTCCTCTCTCCCTCTTTCTGGCGCCTTTTTGCTTTCTCAGAACCGGTTTCTTCTCTCACTGGGCAGCCTGTAGTGATGATGAAGCCCAGAAGGTAGCCCCTTTAGTAGTA
Source organism: Gallinago undulata (assembly GCA_026546715.1). Classification (NCBI taxonomy): domain Eukaryota; kingdom Metazoa; phylum Chordata; class Aves; order Charadriiformes; family Scolopacidae; genus Gallinago; species Gallinago undulata. Next base: position 18,444,467 of record JAOTQQ010000041.1, read on the forward strand.
GCTTTTTGGAAACGCACCGTTGCTCTTTGGGTACGTTTGGGTTCTCAAGAGGTGCTACAGAGGCCAAACTGCCCTCTGGAGTGGAGCCGGCAAGAGGAATGGGTGCTGAGGAACGCAACTGAAGGTGTTTGTTCACAGCTGTGAGTGCACATAAGGCTTCAGCCCGCAGGCTGCTGTATCTTAAGCCTGATGTAGAGTGAGAGGAGCGCAGGGGTGGGTGTCACAGGGAACAGGACAGCTCGGAGACGGCAGCCGTAGAGAGCAGCACCCTCAGCTGCTCTGTTGTTCCCACCCGTCTTGCTTTGCCCATGTAAATGAGCTGTAACCTGCATCAGAAGGATGATGTGTGCTGAAGGGATCCAGTTGTCTAAGAAACAAGGTTTAAATTGGGAAAAGAGAAGGTAAAACATTCACTCTGTTCTTCCCATGTATTAAACCTAACATCACTGCTGAGCTAAGTTTGCTTGCAAAAAATTCCCTTAAAAACTCCTCCCAGTTTATGCCCGGCCATAATGCACCAAAATAGAAATAAATTTTTTAGTTAAACTATGTGTGACAACTCCCTTGAGAGACTGTCTTTTGTGGCCAAGAAAGTAAAGGGGGAAAAGTAAAGCAATAAACAAATGTTCAAAGTTTAGCCTAATTTTTACCTGGTACTCATAAAGGATTTTAATTTTGTTGCACAAAAATGTGGATATTTTTTCCTCAAAAGAGTCAGGTCATCCTTCCCTTAGAGAGAATAAACATTCTGAAATTCCTCACTGTCCATCTCTCTCTTTCCCTACCTGGTCAGTCAGGGGTACACCATGTCTACAGCTACAACTTCAGGAAAGACACTTGCTGACAGGGGAAGATCGAGGTATTACAGAATCACATGGGGTTGGAAGGGACCTCTGGAGATCATCCAGTCCAACCCCCTGCCAGAGCAGGTCCCAGAGGAACGTGTCCAGGTGGGGTTTGAATGTCTCCAGAGAAGGAGACTTCACCATCACCCTGGGCAGCCTCTTCCAGGGCTCTGCCACCCTCACAGAAAAGAAGTTCCTCCTCCTGCTTAGATGGAACTTCTTATGTAGAAGTTTGTGCCCCTTTCATCTTGTCCTGTCCCTGGGCACTACTGAAAAAAGACCAGCCCCGTCCTCCTGACACCCTCCCTTTAAGTATCTATAGGTGTTGGATCAGATCCCCCCTCAGCCTTCTCTTCTCCAGACTAATGAGACCCAAGTCCCTCAGCCTCTCCTTATAAAAGAGATGCTCCAGGCCCCTCATCATCTTTGTAGCCCTCTGCTGTACTGTCTCCAGCAGTTGCCTGTCCTTGTGGAACTGGGGAGCCCAGAACTGGACCCAGTGCTCCACATGAGGCCTCCCCAGGGCAGAGCAGAGTCGGGGGATGACCTCCTTCCACCTGCTGATTCTAACTAACTAAGATTATTTTAACTTCTCCCATTGAGTGCCACCAGCTCTGTCACGTGTGCTTCCAACACGCATGTGGTTCTTTCTCTGGAGTCCTACCCGTTTTGCTGTGACAGCACGATATTTGACTGTTCCTGTGAAGCTGGATAATTCCTGTGGCTACATCAGATAAAATTTTAGCACTTTGTCCTTTAACCTCTTTAGTTTATTTCACACCAGCACCACCTTCCTCCTCCCTCCCCTGTCCCAGCTTCTATGAAGTTTTATGGTCAGGGATTGACACAGATGAAGGTCTGGGTTATCAAAGGCACCCAGATGCTTCAACAGCTGGGTTTCCAAGTCCACCTGTGAAGTGCTGGTGTTGTCCTGGTTGGTGGGTAAGACTGCTGTAAGAGGAGCTGGAGGGGACTTAGAGTAATCTTCAAAACAGACCTTTCCTGTCACTTGGTTAACTCTTCTCCTGTCTACTACGGTGTTTCACACTGAGCCACATCTCAAGCACAGTGTCTGAGCAGCACCCTTATCATCTCAAAGCATCACGGTGGCAAGAAAAGTATGGTGAAATGCTGCTCTCTCTGTGTCAGAGAGCGGCAGCTTGACTGTAACAGAAAGAGGGCAGAGGAGTTTAGTTGAGTTTCTCCAAAGTGAGGAATGCACTGGGCATAAACCACTCTCTGTTGGTTGCCTATTTAAAAAACATGCCATGTGATTGCTGACTGAATGGGCATCTACTTGTCGTTGAGGGTGTAGCCAGGGGGGTTGGTCTCTTCTCCCAAGGAACACCCCATGGGACAAGAGGAAACGGCCTCAAGTTGCCCCAGGGGGGTTCAGATTGGATATTGGGAAAAATACTTCCACGGAAAGGGTTATGAAGCCTTGGACTGGGCTGCCCAGGGAAGTGGTTGAGGCCTCATCCCTGGAAGGATTTAAAAGACGAGTTGACATAGTGCTTAGAGACATGGGTTAGTGATGGTTTTTATCAGAGTTGGGTTGATGGTTGGACTAGATGATCTGAAAGGTCTCTTCCAACCTCAACAGTTCTGTCATTCTATGATTCTACTTTTAGCATAAACATGTTCTTGCTCGAAGCCAGCTCATGGTTTAGGCAAACATCAGCCCTGCTGCTGCGCCACAAGCCCCAGCACATGCTGCCCATGTGTCTGTCCAGGTTCCTAGGTGGGTTTGCAACCTCAGCTCCATTCTGAGCTCAGCTTGTTACAGGGGTCTGGGTTGCAGCAGTTACTTCATATGGTCAAACTGAGGACCTCTGATGTATTTTTGCGGTGCAATGTTCCTGTTTCCACGCTGATAGAGGTCTGAGGGGAAGAGCGTGGTCTTCTGAATTACTGCTGGTGTTTCCTTCCATACCAGCAGGTTTTTACAGTCTCCCCATCCAGGTCCTGTTTATATTCGAGAGCTGAATGAAGTCAGACTTGGAAGCCCTGGTGTGTGCACCAGCTGTGTGCAGGCTGCTCGTCAGGGAGCGCCCGTTCACGCGCACGCCGACCCGTGCCAAGGTGCACAAGTTCATCCCCAGTGCATAAGGCTGTGAGATGATGAGTGTGGACCATCTGGGCTGCAGACTGCCCTGGCAGCTGATGGAACTAATGACACCACTTTGCCACTTCATGTGAGGGCAGGAATAATTCTATATTGTTGCTCCCGATATTATGCTTGCTCTTAGTGGACTTTAATCTCTCAGGTCATCAGGCTTGGCTCTTTCAGCAGCACTGAAAGTTTACACACAAAACCGGCACTTTTTCCTCACAGGAATATTTTTATTTATCTATTAAGTGAGCATCAGGCCATGGCCGTGATTTTTCTTTCTCCTGTGTATCCTGGCTTTTTGAGAAGGGCGGAAAGCTGTCCCTGTTTAAATGAAGCAGGATTTCATTTTTAATGTGTAGGCAAATAGAAGAATAATGATTCAGCCTTTGCCTACAAAATCTGCAGCTGTGGAGTCTGGAAAACCTGCGGCGTTCTGCACGCCTCAGTTCAGTTTAATCTCCTCCGACTTCTCTAGTTAGCTCAGACAGCTCTGCACAGCCGAAGCCATTGCAGGATAGACTTAATGTAAATATTAAATCATGGGATGGGGGAGTGTAATGAACCACTACCTCAAGAGGCTACTGAGCTGAACAGCTCTTAAAGGTGTTTGACTTCCCAGTTGTCGACGGGAGATGGGCACCTAAATGCATTTAAAAACCTCAGCCCGGGTCACTCACGTTGCAAGTGTGTAACTGCCCCTCCATGGCTTCCCTCTTTTGGTATCCATACTTCACTTTGTTCATGGAAGTCCGAAGTGAGAAAACCCTGATAAGACCTGGTGAAGAAGCAGCTACTGCTAATGCCACCGACGTTATTTCAGTCCTGTCTATGCCAGGGTAACTTCCCAAGACCCAGGTGTGGGCAGCAGCAGAACGTCAGTGCAGTGGGTGGCATTTGGGGATGCCATCCCCTGCCAGGATGCTCAGCTCCTGCCCTGCCTGCTGCCCTGCCTGCTGCTGCTGCTGGGCTGAAGGAGGGCTGCACAGCCGAAGCACGCTGCTGTGGGGGGGGGGGGGGGGGGGGGGGGGGGGGGGGGGGGGGGGGGGGGGGGGGGGGGGGGGGGGGGCCCCCCCCCCCCCCCCCCAAATTACTTTTTCCCAGTGCCCTCCAGCGTGCTGTGGCTTGAGCTGCAGATGACACCTGAAGAGTGTATTTACCATAACCAGCCTCAAAAGTTATTTGCACATAGGCTTAAGCATGAAATGAATCGGTTTGAATGAAGGGGCAGCAGAGGGGTGAGGTGTTGTCCTAGCCTGACTGCTGCCAGTGGTGGAGCTTTGGCTGCTCATACCTTCTTCCCTGCAAGAATATAGAAAGGTTATGAAAGAGTTTTGGAAGCTTGCATGGGGAAGAAAAGAATGCTGTTCCTGTGCACTGTCGGGTGCTTTCAGTGTCTAGCCCCAAACCGGACGTGTTTTAAAGTGGATGAAGTGTTCTTTTTCTTCCATAATCTTTAGAAAACGATACAGTGGGGTAGTGCTGGCAGAACCCGCCTTTCCCGAGGCAGCACAGTGTAAGTGTCAGGGATTTCATGTTGACAGAAGCTAACGGCATCTCCTGAGAGGAGTTTTCCAGAGGAAGGGGTGACAACTCAGGTCCTCACTGAATGCTTTTTTGAGGATTTGTGCCGCTTTGTGTCGCTGATTTTAGTGGACCTGCCGGTGAGGGCTCCTGCTCGGTCCTTACCCCCTGGGTGAGAGAGGAGACCGTCAGGATGCTGAAGAAGGTCCATTTGCTGGACCTGTTACTTTTTGGCTCCCTCCTCTTGCAAACAGTAGTGCCATGGCTTTACAGCAGGATAGGAGGTATCTCCTTGCCAGGGAAGAGGCAGACCTCCTTTCCAAACCCCCAGCAGTACGAATCATAGAATCACAGAATGGGTTGGGTTGGAAAGGATCTTAAAGATCATCCAGTTCCAACCCCCCTGCAGTGGGCAGGGACTCCCCCCACCAGACCAGGTTGCTCCAAGCCCCATCCAGCCTGGCCTTATGAACCATTTGAGCACCGGACTGTTCCCCGGTAGTGATGAGGTGGAATGCTCTCTGGCTTCACCCAGAGTCCTCCCCGTTCCCTGAGACCCGCCTAGCAGTTCAGAGGCTGCTTGGTCTGTGCCCTGTTGACTGTTCCTTTCTCTCTTCCAGAGAGGAGGTACTCCAGATCCCGTCCTAAGCCCGGTGTGCTGAATTACCCGTCTCACGCGCCGACGAGCCGGCAGCCCAGTGAGATGGCCCTGACCCCGCTGACAGAGCAGGAGGGTGAGGCTTACCTGGAGAAATGCGGCAGCATCCGTCGCCACACCGTGGCCAACGCTCACTCGGATATTCAGCTCCTGGCCATGGCCTCCATGATGCACACGGGGATGGTGGCCGAGGAGTCGGACGGTCCGGACAAGTGCCGCCTCCTGCCCCCCAGCTTTGGCCACCGGCAGTGCTCCAGCGAGCCCAGCATCGCAGACGGGCCGGAGGGAGTGGTGGCAGCTGGCAGGCAGGACCCCCCAGAGCTGAACTGCACCTCGATCAGCTAGAAGCCATCTTGCTGAGGAGAGGAGGAGAACAGTGTGCACTAAGCTGGACAAGGTGTCGCCTTGTCCCTTCTGGGAAAAAAAGGAAAAAAAAAAACCAAAACTTCTGAGTTTTGCTCGTGTCATTGAAATGGCCTTGAGGGATCTTGTGTCTCTCTGGGAATGCTCTCTGGGTTTGTTTTTCTTGGGATCAGTGTTGGTGGAGGTACTGGGCTGCTCCCAAATGAGCACTGAGGGCTGCAGAGGTTTCACTGCTGAGCAGCGCAGTCACCTTATGTCAGCTTCCTTCCTCCTCTAGTCCAAACCCTTTGGCCTCAGGTTTCCTTCTCTGTATTTGGGATGATACAAATTAGCCTCTTTCTGCTTTTCTACATCTTTCCCAGCTTTGTGCCGCTTATTTGCTCTTTTTTTTTTCTGCAGCAGGGACCCCTGTGCGAAGTGTTCCCCTTGCGCCTGGTGCCAGGATGGTGGTGGCCAAGGACTGCATTTCCCTCTTTTAAAGATAAAGTCAGGGGATGAAACTCTTTGCATCCTGCAGGAAGATCTGCTCAGGTGCCTTGTGAGGGAAGGAGATCTTTCCCTTTGTCTCCCGTGTACATGGATGAAATGTCCAAATCCAAACAAATCAGACTTTTTTTGCCCCCCAGACCTGAAGAGAACTGTGTGTACATGGAGTCTCAGCTGAGTGCTTCACGTGTACTTTATTTGGTTCCAGTCACATCTCTGGGGATAGTGGTGTAAACTGGGTGCAAAGGAGGGGTGGGTGTGTAAATTGGGAGCAAAATACAGTCCTGAGCATCCTAAGCATTGGGCATCAATTTGTTTTCAAAATTTCAGTGGTGGTAGGACTACAATGGAAGGAGAAATCTTAATGGATCTCCTTTGGGAAGGAGATGCTGGGCAGAGTCTGCACTTGTGAAGGAGACATGAAGGTGCTTCTCAGCACTGGGCCCCTGGTTTCCAGACCAAGAGGTGAGGAACAGAATTTCATTCTTGGGTTGCTCTGGAACTTGTAGCACTCACAGATTTCATGAGACCAAAGATAACCATGGGGCGTAGAGAGGAGTCCTGCCTTGGCAGTGTGTTCATGAAGTGCTCCTGACCTCCAGTGGTACCTGCCTCAGTGCAGGGTTCCTTTTAAAATAGAGAGAGGTCTCTTTGAGGTCTTTGGTTTTGGTTTTATTTTTTTTTGAAGATTAGGAGTGGGTCCAGTTTGCAAGTGTCTGTGTCCGGCCCTGCAGTGTCTGCTCTGCAGCATTGCTTGGTGCTCGCAGGCTGCTTCTATGGGAACAGAACCCCTCTGTTAGAGCCATCCCCTGGGACCCTCTGCCTTTGTCTTGCTGAGCAGATTTATTAAAAATACTGTTATAACACCACTGTCACTCGAATCTAGTCCCAACAATCTCGGGCACTAGAGCACGCCCTGAAGTGCCACGTCTACACGTGTCTTAAATCCCTCCAGGGATGGATGGTGACTCCACCACCTCCCTGGGCAGGCTGTTCCAGGGCCTCACCACCCTCTCAGCAAAGTCATTCTTCCCAAGATCTAACCTAAACCTCCCCTGCCCCAACTTCAGACCATTCCCTCTGCTCCTG
>JAOTQQ010000041.1:18474584-18485246 GCA_026546715.1 Gallinago undulata
ATCCTTCTCCGAGTCCAGTCTGGGACTTCCCCAGTGCCTGCTGGTGACGGGACTGTCATCCTGGGAGCTTGATACGGTTCTGTATATTCTGTATCTATTTCATTATTTCCTTTTTATTTTATTATTAATACGTCATTAGTTTAGTTTTTTCCTAAACTCATAAATCTCTCTCTCTCCTCTCCCTGGAGCAAGGGGTGGGGGAAGAGCATCTGTCATTCATTCCAGTGGCCAGTCCAGCCCCAAAGGTGACAGCCTCCTGGTGAGACAGCAGCTTTGTTTCTACACAGAAAAGCTAATAAAATCAGTCAACAACAGATTATTTTAAAATAACAATTACCAGATCCCCAGTTTAAATAACTAGCAGACAAAAGGTAAAATAAGAATGAATGGCAATTTTCCAATTATTACAGTAAGGAAAGAGCAATAACTTATTGTAGTATATTAAACAGACTTCAAACGCCATTTACAAGTATTGGGATTGTGTTTAAAAAGCTGCTTAGATGCATCCACACACGAAGATGTTCCTATCTCCTGCCATGGAATTAAGTTTATCCACCTCGGTTCTAACTTACGTTACAGTGGAGGCTTTCCTATGCTGGAATTATTTATCATATTGGGCTGTGCCACCCACAACTGTACCCACGAAACAATAATCACCTGCTACAAAGTGCAATGAATATTCCTGTAATATCCCCTGAAATTAAAATACAGGTATGAAAAGGAAAGCCAGAATAATTTTGTTTGAAAAAGAAAGCCTGCTCCATGATTTTAGCAACCGAGCAGTTTAACCTAAAAGCTGGAACTGTGGGCGTACACCCTTACTGCAGCCACACCGGCTGCGCGACGAGCTGCAAACACCCAAAGCTGTCCTTGGTGCCCAAGACAGCTCCTAATTCTGCTTTTCTGCTAAACAGAGATTATGATATTTGGTGAGCTCAACTACAAGTCCTAAGTGGGCTTTGACCTAAGATACAGGAGAAGAAAGAGCAGAGTGAAATTTAATAAGCTACTGCATCTGAACTTCGTTCTTCTAGAATTTCTAATCAAGTACTTTGTAACGTTTGTAAAATTTTATTTGTAGTTATTTAGGTAGATAAGCTTTTTCATTACCATGACTCATAGCACTTCAAAGCACTTGAGACAGCTTTATTGAAAAAGACAGCAAGGCTTTCTGGGAGGCAAACATCTACTGTGATCAAATCCATCTGGTCTAATCGTGTCCCTCGCATTGTAAGATCTAAGCCTCGGGTCTTTAAAAGCTTTTTTTAAAAAAAAAAATCTTTCTAGTTGCAGCCACGACTTCCTCAACATGGACAACTACAATTGTTTGTGTAAGTCATAAGAAGCAATTGCTCAAAAACTACTTGTCTATCCTTCATCATTTAAAATCTCTGCTTTCACTTGAGCTAGACAGTGGGCAAATGAGGAATAAATAGAGGCAATTTTTTCCCGATCAAATAAAGGCTGTGATAGTCACTTAATGAAAAAAAACAGTACTTAGAGAATGTAATAATCACTTTCCATTTTCATTTTAGTTCTGCAGAAGCTTCTCAATGACATCAATCACTGCGGACATTACATACTCCAAATCAATACTGTGCTGTAGACACTACCTGCTCCAAATCAATCGCTTGATCCATGGATCCCAATTAAGATGCGGTTCAGCCCTTCAGGGCCTCGGGGGCCTGGCACTACAGGCTGTCTGCTCTGCCTTCACAAGCATTCCCTCAAACCACCCTCCAGAGACAGACTTCAGTGAGGAACAAGGGAAAACATTTACCAGCAGTGAAACATCTGAAACATCACTGTGATGATGCTGAAAAACGCTTTCCACCTGTGTTCAGGATTCACCGAAACACTCAACACTGTCCATAGAAATGAAATAAAGGGTGTGAAAGAAGCAAAAGCTTTTTGTCATTGGAACTGTTTGCAGACCTTAAGCTTTCAGCAGAGCGAACGCTTTGTTAATTTCAAAAGGAAGAGAAACTGCTTCCCAGGCCTGAGGTTTAAGAAGGAAGTTTCTCTACCTGCTATGAGATGTTCCGTTCTGAGCATGGGTTTGCTGAGGTTCCTCACTCAGTCCTGGGGGAAGTTCTAACCCAGGACTGTAACTGTGCAGCTCATCAGCAGAAGGATTAGAAAACAAGAACACCTGAGGCGTTAAGACTGGAAACGAGACACCCATTTTTGATAATTTTAAGTGTAGTAATTTTCCCCTCAGTTTTCAACCTAGGAATTCCGGTATCTTTGAAATGATCAGTGAGCAGACATTTCTAAAGCTCAGCATAATTAAGCACTGACTAATTTACCTTCCAGATTTATAGACGTCGTATTCCCATGAGAAGGTTTAAAGACTTCTTTTCTTTCTTCTAGAAATACACAAGTTAAGTAAGGAATTCCAAAGTAAGGGATTCCAAAATTTAATGGCCTTTATTAGTACAAACATCTAATTCAATTCTTACAAGCATGCATGAAATTATGTACGTTAACCTCCTGAAGGAATTTAGGTTGGAATGTGCAAAGCAAAGGCCAGAAAGTGAAGCCAACTGCTTGTGCCCAGGGAACTGGATTAGAGGCAAAGCTGACAGGTTCAGGTTTGGGCAAAAGCATCGCCTCCTTCCTCGTGCCTGGCTGATGCGAATCTGCGGTGCAGTTGGGCAAGACCTGAGGAACATTTCTTGCAGAATTAGGAAGATACTGAACAAGGCAAGGGACTGAGGGAGCAGGGTGATCTCACTGCACCGTTAGTGAACTCGGTACCTCTCAGCTTCCTCTGCAGAATCCACAGGCAAGTCACTTTTTATGAATGAACAGTGGTGGCATTCTGCATTTGATGGAGAACGAATCTGCATCATTTTCTCAGAAATACTGACTGAATTAATGTTAACAAGAACTGTGCTGCAAACACACACAAACTTCTGGAAATTTTTCAGGAAGGTAGCCTGCTCTTTTGCTGTCATAAGGAGGGAGTGCAAAATTAAGTTTGCCTTCTCATACTCAGTTCCAACCTTGATCTAAAAGGGGTGTCATGAAGAAATACAGTAGCATCAGATACAACAGTGACAGAAGCTACCGGGAAGCCCACAAAACACTGTATTCAAAGTTGCTGGCATACTATTCATTTAGTGAGCTACAAATGATAAACCACAGAGAAAAAGAAATGGAATAAAACTAAGGATAAATGGTATCGAAAACCAATCGAGAAAGCATGGTCGGTCCATTTTGCATGCTAAAAATTAATGCCTGAGAAAAACAAGGTTGTGCAGTAACACTGAAGACAATTTGATGATATTTACATTAAGATGTGCAAAGTTAACCAATTCTATATGTGGGTGACACAGAATTAAGTATTTAGATTCCTATCAAAGTACTGTGACATTTGAGCCAAGTGAGCAATTGAGAAGAAAAAACTTGGCTTACGCCAAGAAGGAAAACCCCTACAGCATGACATCTAGCCTTCTACCAGCGTGTTCCCATACTCACGTGTGGGACCCTGATGGCTATTCCAGCTGTGAGGGAAGCACACTCTACCAGTGTACCTTCTGCCCTTCCTTGCTACTTCCAACATTCATTTTTATGAGCCCAGCCTGGTTTTGCCTCCGTATCTCATTCCCACTCCCCCAAACGCCACCCAGTTTCTCTTCTCAATGCTTGGTTTAAGACTATTCCCTCATTACGTTCTCTTCCAGCTCAACAAAGAAGCAGCTGATTTCAAGTGAAAAACTGAAAGATTTGCTGTATCTGCATGAAGAAACCATGATGTCTGTAGTTATTTAGAGAAGCAACCCACGGGGAAAACACAGGTTTCATAAACCTAGGCTGAAAATGGAATTTATATGGAGGATTTGGCTACTTTTTAAAAATTATTATTTAATGTTTACGAATCTAAAAATTTGATTGTGTAACCTGGGTAAACTTGTATAAATGGCAAAATACCTAAAGCTCAGGCAACCTCCAGACTCACGGTATTTTGGCCATACATGGCATTTATAAGAAAAGATCTTGAATGAATTCTAAATTCCCAGAGTTCTATTAGCACTCACCCGTAACACACCTTAAGCAGTTCTATTCAGTTTACATCGCCCTTAAACTACTCTGCTCTGGCACGTGAACTACTTCTTAAAAGCAACTGGCGTAAGTTTTCCTTTACCTTATGGATTTGACGATGCAGCCTTTGCAGAAGCGGTGCCCACAGGGGGTCTGCACTGCTTCCCGCAGAGCCATCAAGCAGATGGGACATTCGTACTTGCTTTCCAAGGGTGGATCAAACTCCACGTCGTATCCCTGCGTCTCCTCCGTGACAGAAGCGGGAGGGTTTCCCGTCCCTCCACTGTCGTCCTTGGCTCCGGCGCTGCAGGCACTGGCCATGGCTGCGCAGCAGCCGCTCTCCGGGCTGCGGGCCCCACAGCCGCTGTCGCTGTAGAGCAAGCTCATAGTACCTGCAAGGTGACAAAAACCACGTGTTAATTCGAAATAGCCCCAGACCTTCCTTTCCTTGTCTAAAACAAATTTTATTTCTAATTGGAAACATTGGTGCAAGGGTGCAGATCTGGTTCTACACAAAAAAACACTGGTTTGGGTTTGTCCCGGAATCAATTTCAAAACGGATCGTATGCTTCACGGGGAAAGGTTACAGTTCTCTCTGGCAGAGAGGCACACGCTCTGCTGAAGCACCACGCTGGACCCACCAGGACGAGCACAGGGGTCAGGAAGAAGGGGACACCAAAGGAGGGCTTGAAGGAGAGGGCGACTGGAGGAAGAAGCCCAGGTAGGGAGGGAGGGTTTGTGCTGGGACTGATGGTTTTAGAGAGCACATGGATGAGACGCACAGGAGAAGACGATGAAGATGGTTAGGGAAAGATAAAGCAAGAAACTTCTATGCTTCTCAGGATCGTCCCTGGACTCTTTGTAGAGTCCAAGGAAAACTGCTGTCCCGGTTTCTGTTGTCTATCTTTTTTACCTCTCTTGGGATACACAGGAGAGAGGAGAGCATCCTGCCAGCCTAGGTCAAATACAAACATGCTGTTTTGCAATCTCTTCATCTGACTACCTAATTTCTGTAAAACGAGGAATACTCTTTCTCCTTGCTACGTTTACTGAAAATGCCCCTTTACCACTTCAGTATTATTTACTTCTAAAGCATTCAAATACAATTTGCATAAAAAATGCTGTACAAAACAAGTTTTATTGGATGACAATAGCTCAACTACAGATTTTCCTTGTAATGAATAAATGTTATTTAACATTTTCTGCATACGGCGACTCACAGTATTGGTTTCAAATCAGTTTAGGCGTGTGTTGGCAAATGAAACGCAAGTCCAAACACCCAAACCAAGCAGCTCCTGTGCTGCAAATGAAATTCAGATATACAGCACTGCTGATAACATTTCAAAATTGCCAACAGGACTTTACATTGAGCAAGATGCTACCCATGAGCTAAGGCAATACCTCCACAGCTCAAAAGCTACCTACAAACTACCAGTACTGCGAGTTCTTGCTCTGCTTTCCCCCTCCGAGTCCCACTGGCAGGGAGGACAAGGGACAGGACTGTGGGAACAGAAGATAAAAGTCACCTTTCCCTGCAGAGCGGTGAATAGCACAGTAAAGCCTGCTTTTAAAATACTGCTCGCAAACCAGGTTGAACTCGCAGGTATGAAACAAAAACCAAAAATAAGCTGGTATCTCCAAACAGATCACCAATGTTTCTAAGTTGAATGAGGGAACTTTAACGAAAGGTCTAAACAACAAATACAAGTTCCAGAAGTCCAAGAAATTTTCTTCTCCCTCAACTTTTAAACGGTTACAACCATTTGCTCAGAATCCTGTTGCAGTTAAGTTTTCTATGAACAAGGTTTCTTTGAAAGACAGAGGTTATCAGGTGCCGGGGCCAGGCCTGCAGCATGAGCCCACGTTTCCTCCTCCTTTGCACCACGGCATAGGCAAAGGTCTCTGCCAACGTTCACCTCCTGCATTCACTCTAACACCGTGACATCACTGAAAGCATATTAGGGATGCAAACTGAAGGGTTAATCAAGAGCTGAGCTGTAAGGACTGTTGATCTACATCACTACTGCTCACTACTCCATTCCTTTTGCGTCCCTCCCTGCCCCTGGGGTCTGGAGTCACCTTGACCACAAGCTCACAAAAACCAAACTTTTCCCTGACTTTATCAGTATTTGCATGTCACAAGTCATTTTAACAAACCGTCCCTGGACAGGAGGAGGCCATACAGGTAGTTTTATTTGGGTACTTATTATATGACAGCTGGCGATGACATCAACAGAAATACTAATCACACAAAGCCTCAACTAACGTTCACGGAGATGTATTTTGAACATGTGTAAAATCACAGGAATGTACTCCAGGATGAACAATTAGCAATACTGTTCGTGCTAACAGTGTATGAATTGGGTTTCTTTCCGGTTATCCAGACAAAAAAATAAAAATAAAAGGCCAAAAAAACCAAACAAGCAAAGTTACCATATTACGTCAGTTACAGTTAGAATTAAACCAGAACTTTTATTTCACTCTGTAAATATGTGACTTTCCATAATCCCGTTAAGGTACAGGGTCTCAGAGCAGTTTGACAGTTCAGAGTTGGAGGGAACTGGTCAGCAAGGCTGACAATGCTGAAATAACTGTGGCAGAGCTGTCTGGTACTGCACCTGAGGGAGCAGGAGGTGGGAGGTGATGGCCCTCTTGTACTGGGCACTGGTGAGGCCTCACCTCGAGGGCTGGGTCCAGTTTTGGGCCCCCTACCACAAGAAAGACATTGAGGGGCTGGAGCGGGTCCAGAGAAGGGCAACGGAGCTGCTGAGGGGTCTGGAGCAAAAGTCTTGTGAGGAGAGGCTGAGGGAGCTGGGGGTGTTCAGCCTGGAGAAAAGGAGGCTGAGGGGAGACCTTCTGGCTCTCTCCAACTCCCTGAAAGGAGGGTGTAGCCAGGGGGGGTCAGTCTCTTCTCCCAAGGAACAGGCCATGGGACCAGAAGAAATGACCTCAAGATGCCCCAGGGGAGGTTCAGATTGGATATTGGGAAAAATGTTTCAATTTTTCCATATTTTCACTTCCATGTTTCCAAGGGTTATGAAGCCTTGGAATGGGCTGCCCAGGGAATGGGTTGAGGCCCCATCTCTGGAGGGATTTAAAAGCCGGGTTGGCATAGTGCTTAGAGACATGGGTTAGTGATGGTTTTTATCAGAGTTATGTTGATGTTGATGGTTGGACTAGATGATCTTAAAGGTCCTTCCAACCCAGACAATTCTATGATTCTAATTTTATGAGTTACGTTTACTGCTGCTCCTGCTCTCTGCCTCCAGGTATTATCCCTATACATTATCTACCATAACATGCTTTATAATCAGGACTCCTAAACACAACAGCAACACAAACTAAACACCACATAAATTCTCAGCAGTTGCTTCAGGCATTAGTCCAACAACCATCAATTTAAGCCCACAGAACTGAGCAGCTCCCCCAGAGAATCAGAATGGAAGCAGAAGGATCAATGCTCAGAAAGATGCTCTGTGACAAGAAGATTTTCTAGACTGCCATGTGGTGGGAAAAAAACAACTTGTTTCTGTTTTTAATCTAACATTAACTAACTAACTAACAATAACTTATTGATCAGCCACTGCTGAGGACGATTAGTCCACAGGCCATATTTCTTGAAAAATCATGGGAACTAAGCGGGGCCAAGGAAGTGGGAATGCTGGAATGCAGGATATCAGAATCCTCAGGCAAGCCCGGGACTGAGAAATTCACATTATTCTAAGCCACAAGGGTAAACTTAGTGAGACTAAGAAAGGGAAGAGGCACATTTATCCCTTTAGCAATGTCACAAAGGATTTCAGGAAGTCGCAAGGAGGAAAATGTAATAGCTTTACCCAAATTCAGCTGTCACACTAATTGCAAAGAAGTGCGCAACTCTTCCCTTGGGCTGCTCCAAGGAAAAAAACCCTGTTATTTGACATATTTTTCTTATAAGGAAGAAAACAGGATCCGACTCATTATAATCTTGACATCTGTGTAGATTTAAGTGCTGTGCAAGCGGTGTCTTTCTCCAATTTAAATTGCTTCCAGAGACAGAGCAGGTACGTAGAGTTTCCAAAAACCCAATCCTATACCAGAGTCACTTTAATGAATGAGTCACTGCAGCCAGTCAACGCCCCAGTCTCACATCAAAATCCCCTCATTCAGTGACACGCTCTGCTCTCACACGGAGCTTTTTTGTCTGCATATGACCAAGGGGTTCATAAAAAAAAGAAGTGCGAGTGTCACTGGCTCCTCTTTTTAAATAAGGAAACACAGGCACAAAGAGGCAACTTCAACTAGGTGATTTTAAATTTTGTTCATGTTTTATGTAAAATAGAATTCCTCCTGCTACTCTTACGCATTTCACCTCATCTGCGAGGAAAATCCTCCTTCCTCCACACGCATTGACAGGTATGGGGCCAGGCACAGTTTTCCAAACCAAAATCCACAGAGCTGTTCCTCAGACCATTAACCCGATTACCCCACCATAGTTTAAACCAATTCCTCTGCTAGTTGTAACTACTGCACTAGGAATTAGCACTGTTTCTTGTGGCATTTACTTTACCCTCAAGGAGTAGGAACACAGATTCCATCTTCTCGAACAGAGCTAACCCAATTAGAGATGAACACTCTTTCAGTGTTAATGACAGGTCTTTCCCCTGGTGAAGGTGGAACAGCCAGTTTGTGACCCAACTGTAGCAGTTTTGCATGTTCCTCCCCCTGGGAATTTAAAAAATTTTCAGCCTAGAAGAGGATGGATATTGAAACCCAGACCAGTATATATCCTAAAAGTTCACATCGAATTGCTACCTTCTTTTTTGATTATGAAATAGATTACCAGTGAAGTAAAACCTAACAAACATCCCCCCAAAACCACATCAGTTTTTCTTCCTATTGATAACAGTTGTTATCCTTCCCCTGTACTGAACAAAACTGAGTCAAATACAAGTGCAACAATATGCAAATATTAATGTATAATACCTTGTCTATACTACACCCTTTAGAATTTATCCATTTTTCACATACTGATAGTTTAATAGATTAATCACTTTGGTAGCCTGCTCTATGACCTTTTTCCTTTATACAACAACCAGCCTTCAGATCAAGAAACAAGTAAAATTAAACTGAATCATTACATAGTAATTCTAGTTCTTGCTAGCGTGAAGTTTCTCAGGGAGAGAAAGCCTGAGAAAGTTTTAGTTTTACTAAAGCCATAGTTTTACTATGTTTGGTAATACACGTGAGATCATAAAAGGTTTGAGTTGGAAGGGACCTAAGAGATCATCGAATTCAAGTCCCCTGCCCTGGGCCGGGACACCTTCCACCAGACCAGGTTGCTCCAAGCCCCCTCCAACCTGGCCCTGAACCCCTCCAGGGATGGGGCAGCCACAGCTTCCCAGGGCAGCCTGTGCCAGGCTCTCACCACCCTCAAAGCAAAGAATTTCTTCCTAAAATCCAGTCTAAATCTCCCCTCTTCCAGTTTAAAACCATTCCCCCTCATCCTATGGCTCCCCTCCCTCATCAAGAGTCCCTCCCCAGCTTTCCTGAAGCTCCTTTAGGGACTGGAAGGGGCTCTAAGGTCTCCCTGGAGCCTTCTCTTCTCCAGCCTGAACCCCCCAACTCTCTCAGCCTGTCTTCATAGCAGAGGGGCTCCAGTCCCCTGATCATCTCTGTGGCCTCGTCTGGCCCCACTCCAACAGGTCCATGTCTTGCCTGTGCTGAGGACTCCAGAGCTGGATACCAGTTCTCTAGGTGGTATCTCCCCAGAGTGGAGCAGAGGGGGAGAATCTTCCCCTCGCCCTGCTGGCCACGCTGCTGGGGATGCAGGTGGCCTTCTGGGCTGCCAGCGCATGTTGCCTGCTCACATTGACCTTCTCATCCACCAGATGCCCTTTTCTACATCTCAGAAGCCCTCTCAGACATGCAGAGCAGACAGGTACTGGGTTTCAGCTTGCACACAGGAGGTGCCCAAAGTCCCTGGGCCAGCCAAGGTTGACTCCTCTCTCCAAGGCAACAGCTGTGTTGTTTGACAACAGAAAGGAAGGTGCTTTCTCAGCCAAATGCTAAGGGACAGAATTTGTTGGATCATTATTTGTGCTGCAGAAATCTGGAATGCCCTACAGATCAAACCCTGCGTTACAGGGGCAGTAGGATGGTCTGAAACAGCACAGTCAGAGCAGAGGAGCAAACTCCTGCTGGAATAACATACCTTACGACTGACAAAACCAGTTTCAAAACACAATTAAAGACCAGAATTAAACCACAGAACTCTCATTCCTGAAGTCTCACAGGATAATGGAGTTTAGGCAGGACTTTTTGAAGATTTTCATGCTCCAAAGAGCCACAGGATCAATTCGGAAATTTCTGTAAATGAAAAAAATACTACTGGTTCCAGAAAATATATTCAGATTGCCTGGAAAATTACACTATAATTAGACTAAGAGAGAGGAAATAAAAGTAGGTATTGTATCCTCTTTCTACTGAAATATGAAACGATACCTTTGAGCACTTGGCAAAGATAAAGACACACTGTACAGAGTGTAGCACTTATCATGGAATCAGGGAATTGTCAGAGTTGGAAGGGACCTCTAGAGACCATCCAGGCCAACTCCCTGCCAAAGCAGGGCTGCC
>JAOTQQ010000041.1:18506472-18517025 GCA_026546715.1 Gallinago undulata
CCGGAGCCGTGAGGCCTTCCCTTCCTCCTGAAGCCATTGCGCTGGCAGTGTCCACCATTTGCTGTCCCTGCTGGGAGCGCACAGCTTCCTGCTGAGAGAATGGGCTGAGAATATCAGTATTGGGATTAATACTGATTCTTTAGTATTACCGTTAATTATTTAGTCTTAGTCTATTAAATCTATTTATATTTCAACCCTCATGTTTGTGTTCCCCGATTCCCCTTTCCCGGTGGGGAGGGGTCATTGGGTGATAGAATAATTGTCTAAACGACAACAGATTGTTACAGGTTTTCTCAAACCATAACAAGGTTCAAGGGTGGGTTGTACGCACCCCTGTCTGTTGTGAAACGAGTGCTGTGCTACACAGGCTGCTCTGTGAAGGAGTGGGAGCTCGGGTCTGCATGGAGCAACCAAAGTCCTGGCTGATGTCCCCATCTCTCTGTTTTATTCAGGGGTCCAGCAGGAGAGCTGGGCTGTGAGCACTGTGCTGTTACTGCTGGCTCACAAGTGTTGGGCTGATGGCATTGATTTTTTTAAAAGATGTCTGAAGCAGTAATAAAAATCAAAAATAAAGTCAGGAATGATGAGGCTTTACAAATAGCCAATAAAAGAATCCACAAAAAAGTTAATAAACTCTCGGGCCATTCAACCTTGACAATGTCCTTTTCAATCTGAATCCAATCTTCTCCCTGTGCTTTAGCAGCCAGCTGCAGTTGTTTCCACCCTCACAATGCTCCGCGGGCTCTCCGAGTCACTCTGAGCTACAGCGTGTGCTTTCAAGCTTTCACACTCTACACAGTCACCCTGGGAGAGAAGAGAAAGAAACGGGTAGTGCAGGACCTGGAGTAAATGATAAAAGTCTTGTTCATCAGAAGGAACTTCCTCTGAAGCCCCCAGGGGTTCACAGCATGGGGCAGCCGTGAAGCCAGAGCACTCACCAGACCTCCCAAGCACACACCCTGTCATTTCCTAGACTTTGGGATTTAAAGCATTTGATTTACGCCGTGAGTAGGTGAAACAAATGCAGTCATTTTTATTATAAACTTTATTACCTTACTAGATTTAAAAAAAAAAAAAACAGACACAAAGCAGTTGTTGAGCTTAGAGGTTTAAAAAAGCAATTGGGTTTCAACTATGAGATGATATTCCACAACTGTAGCCAAAACTGACATACTGACATTCAGTACCCCTCAAAATCAAAAATTAATTATCCAAAATTAAATGCTCCATATGTAAGTTTTCCATAACGGAAGCCCCTGAACAAAACTGACCTTCAGTGTCTGAATATTTCATTATTGCTGACACAAGGGACTTAAGCCACTACTTCAGTTTAAAACCAGAGTAATTAGTCTAATTTTATTTCATTACACCAACATAAAATGGGAGTAATGCTGTTATAAATTAGGCCAATTATTTCTAGAACTATTCACTACGACAAAAAATAAAAATGGGTAATAGAATGTTCTCTGTGGGCAGATGCGAACACCACCAAGTACATGGGGTAATGTCTTACACTACCAGCAGTTCCATAAAACTCACTGGGGATAACCAGGGAGTAAGTTATAGCACAAAATACAGTACAAAGTTACCAGTATCTGGCTGCGTGTTTGTCAATGCCCTCTGTGACAGGGCTTCTAACCAGGTACTACATAAAGACACATAAGAGATAAAAAAAATCCCTGAGCTTTGACATGTAACTGAAACATTGAGATCATTGAGATCAATTAAATAAAAAGATCTCAATGAGCTCAAATAACAGATTCTGCTTCAACCATTATTAGCTGCCTTTGGCTGTGGTTTTCCTTCCTCCCAGGTGACTAAATCAGCAGAGTGAATCTATTCAAACAATCTCCGAAGAAAGGACTTTTTCGTGGGCGTTGATAACTTCATGGTTGTCTTTTTGCGCAATGGTTTCATGGGTTGCTTTTTCAGGCGTACCACCTTTTTGGGAGTTTGCAGCCCTTTATTAAGGTCAACATGTTCGTTGCAGAAGTACTTGATATTTGCTTCTGAGAGACGTAGGAGCATGGTCTCTGAGAGATCCATACATTGTGCATGGACCCAGTGGCCAGACCTACCGGAACAGAGGATCATTGCGGGCTTGTTGAGCTCTGTTGAATAGAAAGGGACCCAAGTATTAATGTCAATATTGCAAGTGGCACAGCAGGTGATCCAGTAGCCTGTTTCTGATTCATCTTCTTCATCATCTTCATTGTAAGTGTCAGCATCATCAACATCAAAGCTATTGGCTTCAGCACTAAAACAAAACTCTTCCGAATCTTCAAATGGAGTGGAGTCTCCTGCGTCTTCGGTCGATGTCTGACTGCAAGTCTGTGCTACCAGTTCTTCCTCCTTGTCCTCTTCTTCTCCTTTGCATCTTAAAATGTAGAAGTAGTTTGCATCTGAGATTAACTGTTTGTTGGCTCCTGGAATGCCCAGCAATACAGACCCGTTGCCCATATCACAGCCAAACCACATCCTACAGTGTTTAATATCTGGTGTCCAGTCCGGGCTTGCCCTTTCAACAATCTCTATCTTATTGTCTTCCAGAACTAAGGTGTTACATACCAACCGTTTCTGGTTCTCAGACTGGTAGCCCCCGACAAGGACAAATTCGGTATCACCGGTTTGAGTCACTATAGCACTTGACACAGATATCCCCCCAGGCAAGATGCTGCAAGTCACAGCTGGGCTGCCCAGTGGAAGATCAACTTTTAATTTGTACAAGCTGGGACACCTGGTGTTATTTTGAAGGGAATGGCCTCCCAAAATGTAGATTGTATCATTTCTGGCAACTGAAACATGGAAAGAAAGTCCATCTTGAAGCTCTGGAAGTACATATGACGTACTGCATCCAAACTCAAAATCAACAAGAAACACAGATGGCAAACAGTCAACTACGCTGTTCCATTTTTCAGTGGTCCTTTGTGCAAGAGGAGTGTATGTTCTGCCTCCAAATATAACGCTTATGCTTTTTCCCCGGCTATGAACTACATTAATTGTATGCCCGTATCTGGCTTCAGGGACATCTCCACCCAGGTCTTTCTCAACGCACTGGAAGGTGGTTTTCTTGCTGGTTTTGCTTACCAGACTCATAACGTAAATCTTATCAGAAAGGTCATTGTTGGGTGTTTTCCCACCGTGGATGACATATTGACACTCATCAGACTCTGCGTCGCCTCCGAGTCTGCAAAGGGCAGGGTAGCGAAGAGGGGGGAGGTAACAGGAGTCTTTAGAGAAGAAGGCAGGTTTCATTTTGAGTTCGTGCTGCTTTACATCCAGGAGGAAGACACCAGTGGGACAGGATCTTTTGGGCCAGCCTTTCTGCCCAAAGAAGAAAACGTGCCCCCCAAAATTCAGAAGCGAGAAGCCCGGCTGCAGCAAGGATGAGTTACTGATGGCTGACAGCATCTGCAGCGCCATTTCGCCTGCCGACTGGGCCATACTGTGCTCGGTAGCTGAGGAAAAAAACACAAAGGAAACAGTTGAAACATGCTTTAGACCCTATGAAAGCTGCCCGACAGTCAATCCTATTAAAGCCGCATTTCAGTTCACGCTTTGAGACCCCAAAAGAGACCCTTTTATGAAACTCAAGACATGAATCAAAGGGCCGTGCACCAGTTCGGCGGGATTTTGTACAAACTACGGCCTGTCAGCGCACCGCTGTGTGCGGGCCCGGGTGGCCTCTAGCCTTCAGGCCCGGCCGCTCCCATGGCAACGGCGGCCCCGTGGCCTGCTGGGGCCTGTAGTTCCCGCCCGCCGCCTCGGCCCGGCCCGGCCCGGCCCGGCTCGGCGTGGGGCTGCCTGCTCGCCGCTCCCCTCTGCCCCGGCCGTGAGGAGGAGGAGGAGGTAGGCGGCGGGTGAGTGGGACCGTGGGGCTTTGGCTCCGAGGAGCCCGGGGGCGGAGGGACCAGCGCCGGGGGTGGCCCGGCGCTGGCTTTTCCCTGCCGGTTTCTCGCCCCGGGGCGGCGGTGGGTGCCGGGGCTGAGGCGCTGGAGCTGCTGGGGTGCCGCAGGCCGCCTAGGCGGGACAGGGGAGGGGGCTTCAGTGAAGGGACGGGGGTCCCACGGCCCCCGCGGGCATGCCCGGGGGCGGCCGCCTGCCCTGGGAGGCTGGCCTGCTCCCCGAGAGCGGGCCGCGCTGATGGGGAGGAAGGGGAGCTGCAGGCCCCGGGGCCCGGCCTGCGCCCTTAGGGTCAGTTGGAGTGAGGGCCTACGTAGCCCAATGCAAACCGCAGGTGAACGTTTTGCAGGTTTACAAGGAAAACAGCAAGACCTTTGGGAGCAGGCGGTGCTGGTGGCGTTTGTGGCCACGCTGCAGCAGCAGCAGCAGAGGGAGAAGCTGCTGGTGCCGGGGTGAATCTCGCACTGGGGGTAACTGTGTGGCTCTGGAAACTGCCAGGTGTTTCCAGAGTGGCATTAAATTCTTTGTCTTTGATGTCTGCTCTTTGCTCATGCTTTCGTGAATAGGTTTCAAGGGGTATCTTTCACTTTATTTACCCGTTTGTTCAAAAATCTGAAGGAGTTTATGCAGTCAACCTGTATAATGATACTGAAGGAGCTTTGGAGAGCACAGACACCAGAGAGGGAAAAGCTGCCCAGTTCTTTGGCACTGTCCATTTGTGACAGCAGAGTTGTGCCTTTTACTAAGTGTCCAAGTTCTCTGTCCCAGCCTTTACCCAATCCCCAGAATTTGAAGGTGTGAACTAGCTTTCGAACACGAGATTCAAAAAAAAAAAACAAAACAAAAAACCCCAAACCTCTGCATTTTAAAATATAATCCCTTGTTTTGAAATCTTCAGGATTCATGTTTTCCATGCTTCTGCTTTTCATTTTACTGTAACAATAAAACCAAGACACATAGGGTTTCTTGTCTAAGGAAGAATTGGTATCTTCTAGTTATGTGACATCAAAGCCTGGGGAATCGGGAACAACATAGTGTACAGGGAAAGTCACTGTAAAATCATGGGAACTGATGACACTGAGTACATCAAATTGCCATCGGCACATGTTCTCACGCACAGAAGAAACTCTTGTACCACATTTCTGTACTGCCTGCCTGCCCCACTTTCTGGTTCCCAAACTGCTGGGCTAGAATATAGATCCGCCACTAAAAGCTTTCAAAGGTAGATGAGCCCTGTCAGATGCACTTAGGCCAGAGCGCACAGCAGGGTAGGCATAGCCACTACTGAGTCTATTTTGAAAATAATCCATGGAATAGCTGTCTTATCTGTTTGCATGTTGTGGAATCATCCAAAAATCACGGTCAGGGTCTGCTCACTGGGTAGCCAGTCCTAACGCCTCTGCCCTGAAGGTGAGAGTTCAGTCTACGTTTAGATTCCTTTTCAGTTACTAGTTAATTAAATTAGTGAATCCTATTCTGAGCATGTCAGTATACACAGCAGGTTTTGTTCTTACTATTTACATGAAGAAAGATTTGACAAGATTTGTTTACCTTTGGCTGATCTGCTAAACAGTCATCTCTGCTGCTTGTTTCTTACAGCCATTCAAAAATGGTGTTAGAGGAGCTTGCACTAAGTTGGATTTACTGGGTTAGATTTCCTTCTTCTCTTCATTCATATTGTGTGGTTACTGAGCTTTGGTGTGTTTACAGCATCTTTGGAGAAGTAATATGTCTCCCATACTGAAGATGCCACTAGCACATTTGTAAGTTTGTGCTCTGTATTTTGTAACCCTAGTATTCTATATTTAACTGCTGGTTTATGTTTGCAGTCTAACAGGAGTACTAAAAAAGGCTAATAATTTAATTGACATGTTGGCATTTGCATTACATTCTTACGTATACCTTAAGAATCTCCAAATATTACAATTATTAGTGCCTGCAGTGTCACAAACTATTTCCCAAATGCCGAGCAGTACTCAGTTCTGGGGAGTACTGAGTCTGAAGTACAGAGTCTGAAGAGACTGCTGCAGGTATGGAGTGGAGAAAAGACCAATGAAAATGGTAAAAAGTGAGACTGATAGACATACGGAACTTAGTGGTTAAATAAAAACACTTAAACACACATCCTCTTGCTCATCCCTTAATATTTCTTGAGCTTTACATAAGCGAGCAGTTCAGTAAGGAACGGAGAGAGTATTCATCTTAGATTCTCTGACAAAAGTAGCTCCTTAGGCCCTTACTGGAATTGCTTTGGCTTTCCAGGTTGTTTCATGCTAATTAGGGATTGTTAATTCAGTGTGGTTGATCTTTGTCTATGCTGACCTCCGCCTCAAACCTTCCAACACCACCGATTCCTTTGGGCCAATACTCAGCTGCCCAGAGCAGTGTCAGGGAACCCAAAAGCTAGAAATCTAACCCCATAACCAAACAGTTTAAAGGGTTTTTTGTGGCTTTACACTCAAAACCATGTGCCTGTGGAGGTGGATTAGCTTTAGTGCTGGTATGGAGGGAAATGGAGAAATGCTGTTGTACAGCACAAGATAGAGGGGAGAAGACACTAGTAGAAGTAAAGATGGATAAATAGAGGAGGGTGGAGTTACATAAACAGTTATGGCAACTTGAGTCATGCTTCATCATGTTTGGTATTTTTATAAAAGATTAAGCTCCAAGGATTATACAAATAAGTGAGAATCTTGGCGTTACTTTTATAGCGCCAGTATTTAAGAAGTGAACTGCAGAGACTGGAGCTAAGCTAAGAGCAAGAAGAAAACTAATATTCTCCCCGATTTTATTTTAAAATCAAATTTACGATTTTGAGCTGTTTTTTTTTCAGTTAATAGTTGTTTGTATGGCAAGAAGAGTTTACAAGGAATTCAGATTTAGATAGATCCGTTGGGAAATTTATTTACAGAAGGCTCAAATGAAAAAAGAAGGTGCTTTTTAAAAGCAATAGTTAATGTAATTTGAAATGTACTTAGTATGGAAGTAGGTGGACATAGTCACAATTTTTGTGGGGGGTTATTATTTCAGAAAGGTTATTATGCGTTCACCGAGAAGTATAGGATGAATGTGTTTTAGAAACAAGGGGTTGGATTCAGGCACCTAAACATCAAGTGACATTTCATATGCCTTTAGAAGTTCTTCTAACTTCTGCTATGGAAGGCAGCAATCGCCCATAGGTCCTGTGTCCTAGGTCCTGGTAAATTATAAAATGTCACAAGATTACTATGGTTAGGCACCAAGTCATTCCCAAATTTCCTACTTATTGTTCTCTTTGAACCCTGTGTTGTAACTGTTAGTTCACCTGTGTGCTGTGCCTCTTACCTGAAAAGGCAAGAAAAACATTTTAAACAGGAGAACAATGAATGCTGAGTATTGTTGTGTAGTGTGGCCTTTCATATTAATATTTGCTGCCATTCAAGAATACCATACTCATAATAATCTCACAGTAATTTGAATGCTACCAAATAGTGAATGATTTGACCTCATGAGGAGTAGCAAACCCAAAGCTCTTTTGGTTTACACCAAGATAAGGCACTGGAACAGTGATGCTTGGAGATGGAGAGAAGAGATTGCAGGACAGCATGGAGTTAGTAAATGGTCATTGCTGACCATTATATTCTGTCAGGAGTTTGCAGTTATTTTTTATTTGGCATGAACACAGATACCGATGGTAGAATTACATTTATTTTGTAATATTGTATATTGGGTTTGGGTTTTTTTTCCCCTCTGACTGATTTGCATCCTCTCCCTTTGCAAAATGAAGAAGCATAACCCTGGAAAGCAAATGCTGTTCCCAAATTCTTCACAATCAAAATCATATCCAGACACCCCCAGAGCTTTGAAGCCTTCCATGAACAGGCTTAAGGAAGGACATCTTTATAGAGTATTTCTCAAAACATTTGCTAAGTATATCAACCAAGTTTGCTTTTGCCAAAACAATAATTTAGACGTACCTGGCTGATAGAGATTTTTTTTTGCGTCCTCCGAAATCTTTCTATGTAATTGGGATTCAAATGGAAGCGCTTTGAGGAATCTTCTCGGACAGCACAGGGAGCTTGTGGCGTGGAGAGACAGCTCAGTGGAGGGGAATCTTTCTGCTGAATTCACAGATGTGCCCCTGAGAACTGGGTCTGCTGGGGCTAACTGGCTGTGTGACCGTTTTTTTTTTGTTTTTTTTTTTTTTTTTCCCTTTCCTCTCTTGTCTTCAGATGGCACAACAAGAAACCCACCAGCCTCCAGAAGCTTTAACTCTTTGCGGTAGAACCAGCCGGGAGTGACAGTAGATGCCTGTTAGACTGTAAATGCCTGCAGCGTATGCTCCTTTATAGTTTAATTTTTTTACACTGCTAAACCTGTCAAGCTCGTGATTTTTTTTTTTTATTTTTTCAGTGCTATTGGAATACAATCTGAAGTAATTTTTGAGTTCAAAGAAAAAATAATTTCAATATCTAGTAAAAGCAAACAGCTCCTGCTGATTGGTGTACTGCCGCTTTCCCTGGGACTGCTCCACTGCGAGTTGGTAGTGACAATGACACAAAAGAAAGGACATGACAAATGTGTGCAACCCAGTGAGTGACAGCTGGCTAAAAGTCCAATTCGAAGTCCACTGAAGTCATTATGAACGTCTTTTGTCTACTTCAGTGGCCTTCTGATCAGACCTTAAAAGACTAGTAAAGCTTTGCACCCTTGTGTGGGATTTCTCATCAGTTTCGCAGTGCTTTTCTCCCACAAAAAATAATTAGACTCTGGGAAATCCTCTGGTGTCGTGTCCTTTCAACAGCTAGCAGTGCTGGAGCACGGGGGATAAGCCGCTTGCATATTGTAGCACAGCAAATAAACAGAAAAACCTGTAAAACAATTCACCCCTCCCAGCTCCCTGCCTTTGCTTTCCTGGCCCTACCTCACTCACTCCTCACTTACAACATCTGCTGCACAGCGTTTTAGAAATATCTCGTCTCCCGTTTGAAACCGGTGTGAGAATAGAAGTAGAAAGAGCTCGAAATGGAATTTAATTAGTGCAGCAAAGCAAACATACTGAATGTTTGTGAAAATTGTCTTGAGATGTCGAATAGCTGTAATGTAGGTGACGTTTCTCAACTGAAATCCAGCAGCAGCAGTGCTTATTACTCCTCAAAGAAAGATAAAAGTGAACTGTGCTGAAGAGTTGAATGCTGAAGAACTTAACTTCCCCCAAATTTAAGGGCATTCAGATCACATTTATTTCTGTTTTCAGTTGTGCCTGAATGGTATTTGACAGTTTCTTATCCAAGTGCTTGACATAATCTGACCCTTGTTTGGGTCTGTGATCAAAGATCTACTAGCGAGAGAGATGCGAATGTTTAAGTGAAAAATCCAACCCCCAGTCATGTCTCATTTAATATTTTACATTCATTTTATTTTCCTTCTGCCAGTTGACATGCCTTATCTTTAGAAATTCTTTTTCCAATTACTGTGGCTGAGAAGACAGAGAAATTAAAGTTTGTTGGCAACAGCATGTCGGCTTTGGATGAGATCTGTCCAAGCTGCTCTTCTGTAACTGCCAGTGACAAACTGCTGCGGCAAGTGGCTTCAGAATAATCTGTCTACAAGGCAGGAAAATCAAGTCCAGAACTGTCCAGGTCATAGCAAGAACATCTAGGATTTGCATCCTGAATTTATTCGGCAGAGAAACTATATGAAAATGAATAAATAGGCTTTTCCTTCACAATTTCTATTTCAATACCATTGACCTAGGTAGTATGCTTTCAGCAGATTGCCCACTGCTGTGGAAATACTTTGTTTCGCTTCATTTTCTTCTTCTGCAATTAATTTCTTAAAATAATACGTGGTTTACATCTTCTTCATCTCAAATCATTCTAAATTGCATTGAGATATATCCAGGCTTTTCAGCATATTTATTGCCAGTAGAACACAGTCATCTCTGAGCTGGAACGTGGCTGGCTCCTCGCGGGCTCTGGCTCAGCAGGGAAAGGAGAGGCCACCTTACTCATTTGTGTGGAATTACCCAGCCCAGGATCCACGGGCTGAAACCTGTGAAAAAATAGCACAGGGAGTCCAGTGTCTTACAGTCTGCAATTTTCTGTCTCAGCTGAAAACATCAGTAAACATTATTTAACATGTGAGGGACAGGGCTTTGTTTAGTGGCCTCGTTTGAAATAGCTGATTGAATCCAGCTGTGTGTGCTTCGACTGTCAAATCCGGGACGATGGCACTCCAGGGGATGATGGCTACCATGTTTTTGAGGAGTGCTTGGTGTATGGGAAACGTTACCCTTGTCGTAGACATCCAGGTGGTCTTCAGAGGGAGCAGCACTCGTGAAGCCCATTCAGCCTGAAGAAGACTCTGGGGAGATCTTAGAGCCCCTTCCAGTACCCAAAGGGGGCTCCAGGAGAGATGGGGAGACCCCACCTGGAGCACTGTGTCCAGCTCTGGGATCCTCAGCACAGGAAGGACATGGACCTGTTGGAGTGGGGCTAGAGATGGCCACGGAGATGATCAGGGGACTGGAGCACCTCTGCTGGGAGGACAGGCTAAGAGAGTTGGGGGGGTTCAGCCTGGAGAAAAGGCTCTAGGGAGACCTTAGAGCCCCTTCCAGTCCCTAAAGGAGCTTCAGGAAAGCTGGGGAGGGACTCTTGATGAGGGAGGGG
>JAOTQQ010000041.1:18518518-18544977 GCA_026546715.1 Gallinago undulata
TTTTTTTTTTTGTTTTTTTTTTGTGGTTGGACTCGATGATCTCTGAGGTCCCTTCCAACCACCACAATTCTGTGATTTCTGTGATTCTGTGATTTCTGTGAGAACGGGTAACCTCCCCGGGCTGCCCCACTGCAAACCTTCTGCATCTTTCTCAGGGCAGGACGTTGCAGAATCACTCCTTTCACTTGGCGCACTCTCAAAGTGCCATCCTGGGATGTTTGTTAAGGCAGTGACCACAGTCCATAGCTAACAACAAACATTTCTGAAGGGCAGGCTTGAGTTGCAGTTTGCGTGCCTCTCCGGGCTGTGGGGGCTGCCATTTAGAGGGGAGATGTTGCTTTATTCCACATTGGTGCTAGGTGGAAATCCATAAATCTAGCACACCTTACCAGGGACTTTCAACTAGTATTTATGCTCAAAAGAGTATCATAATTCTGCCTACCTAATCCGTAACTCCTCCTTGTAGAGCGGATTAGCTTATTGTTGTTTCCATTTAAAAATTAAGACTCTTGATTATTCTTTCATTGCCTATATTATAGTTAAAATAAACGTAATAAAACACCCCAAAATGCAGCACAAAACAGGAAGCCTGTATTTCACCACATTTTTTATTGTTTAATAGAACTAATAACTGCGTAATTGAAATCATGCTAATACTCACTTGACCTGCCTCTGTGATTCAATGCAGAAATTTCTGGTTTGGTTTAAACTGCTGGGAAGAAGGCTGTGCTTTGAGAAATAAAATTGATTTTGCACAATCTGCTGATGATCAGCAAGGTTTAATGAATGGTTGCCTTGAGAAACTTCAGTACAGTAATTTGGATGGATGAGCAGGAATGAAGTGCAAAAAGACAAAGTATCGTCGCTGCTTGAATGCATCGCTTTCTGATACTTGGCTCTGAAACCACCCAGAGCCAGCACGAGGAAAGGCGCAGATATCCTTGTCTTACTTGCCTTCAAACCTCCAAGTTAGTTTGATGCCTTTTTGGGAACCAGAAGATAAGGTTTTGATTTCCATAGTAGTTACTCTCTAGCAGAACAACGCAGTCATTTCATTCGTAGAGGTGTGATTGTATCCAGTTCATAAATTGTGAGTGATTCCAATCCCTTATTGTACTTTTTTTTTATTTTTTTCATGACAGTTGAAAGAAGTCATTGCCTTGAGGCTGTGAATTGGATGATTGCTGAACCCTTTTACTTATGTAGAATCTACCTGTTAGCTCCTTAGCAAAAGTGAATCTTCTGGTCAGTCTGTGTTCAGCTCTTCACGTCATAGAACTTCTCTGCAGCTGACACAGGATGGTGTTCATTTGACACGAGCAGGGAAGGTGGAAAGCAGCAGAAAACTAGAAAAACAGAAAACCAGAGTGGAATGAAAATGAAAAATATAAAACCCTTGATAGGTTGAGGTATGTTTCTGAACACCTCTGTGGTACCATCCATCCTAACAGTATGTTCAGTTTCAGGGATGGTAGATGTTCTCCAAAAGCCATCCTCTGTGCTTGCTTTCATTGAGGGTGATGCAACAGTATCTTGCGGTTCTTCAAAATGATGGAAAACAGGGAGGGACGGGTAGTTGCAGCTGCCAGGGTGTCCCCTTCATTGAGTGAGTGAGTGGTTGTTCTTCTGACAGAACCTGGGCTTTTGTTAGGGCCTATCTGCTGTTTCCTCTCCACGTGGGAATGATTCTGTAGATGTAAATACCAGATATGCAAGGGAAGAATAGGTCTGTGTTGGACTGCCAGCTCTTTATTCCATTTTGCATCTTATTTCTTGCTTTAGATTTTTGAAGTAAAACTGTGAAGTTATTATAAAAAAGCAATGGAGGATGAATGCCAAAATGACAAATAGGGTTTTCTCCCCTCTTTTCCAACTTAGGATTTATTAAAATAGGAAAAATTTAGTGAACTCATGTTCCAAAATATATTCTTTGGTAGTTGTTTTGGGGTTTTTTTCAGAAGAAAAAAATAAGGAAAAGTGGTCTATGAATTTCAAATTCTTTTATTTTTTTAACCCAAGATGAATACCTTTGACATAATTGATAGCTGATCTCCTGTACTAATGCCTGCAATAACTGGCTGTAGGGGAGCTACTCTGGGTTTACTGCTTTGACTTGGGTAAAAATTTGGTCCATTTTCTGGTAAAAAAAGAAAAGGATGTTAGTCTTGAGAAAGTAATCTTTTCGCATGCTTTGGAATATCCAGGAAACTTTCTCTGCTACTTTTTTTTTTTTAAGTAATACTGTTTTTATGATGCTTCTCCCAATGCATACATATTAAAGTGCGTGTTAGATGAAAATGTATAGGCTCGGAGAAATATATATTTAAAACCTTTAGGGATAACTTCCCAATCTTCAGATGTCAGGAGATTTCAGGTATTAAAGGTTAGATTATATTCCAACAGCATCCAGTGCTTTTTTCATGAGGCTGAAGTGCAGGATTTTGCAATCACGGTTCGGCTAAAACTTTTTCAAGCTGAATTCAGCGCTGCATTTGGGAGCTAACTCGAATACATCACAACCTGGTGTTTATCCAAGTCTTGTTGCTCCTCTCCAGCTTACTGAGTTAAAATATTAAGAGAGGTTTCCCAAGCTCTGGAGGAAGAAGAGGTTGTGCAAAAGAGTAAGAAGTGAGCTATAACATTTTGGTAACACCTGGCCTGGGAGCTTAATCTCAGACTGATGGGCTGGTGGCTGTAGGACATGGCATTCACTGAGAGAGCTGCCACTCAGCCTGTGACAGGATACAGCTGGTCCCCTAAATTACTTAGCAATTTTTCTAACTTCCTCGGGCATTTTAGAGTCAAGGAATCTAAGCTTTATTGCCAGCCCTCTTCTCATTTGTTAATAAGTCATTTAAACTCTTGGTGACTCACTATTTTTCATCAGTTACTTGGAATAATATTTATTTGCTCTTCCTCATGGGACTATTGTGAAGTTTGTTTCATTAGTGTTTGTAAAGTGCTTGAAGATCCTAGGCACCAGATGCCAAAGAAAAACAAACGGTTGTTATTACCATTTTCTTGATTAAATGTATGTATTATTTTTTGATTTGACACTAGCCTTACAAATCACTGCAGTCTTTCATATAATGAAATTTACCTCAAATAATGACTGTAATAAGTGAACAGTAATGAGGAATAGAAGGCATTGCTCCCCTCTGAAACCACCGTAATTTACATAAACCACTCTAAGAGACTGGTAAATTATAGTCTGCTTGGTCAGTCCACAGAGAGATTAATACTGGTTGTTTTTTTTTTTAAAACATTAGAAAACTTACACTTCAGGTCGTGTGTGTTTATATCTTAAGAACATTAGTCTTCTTTACAAGCTGGCAATCCAACAAAATTAGAGTTTGACATTAGAAATCATGCTTTGTTTTCCTGCTGGGCTCTGAACAATTCTTGTTCGGTCTTATTTAACTTTACAATCAGGTTCAGCAGCCTTTCCTTAGTGTAGCTGATTTGAAGTTTTGCTGAAGAATTAAGCATTTATTCCCGAAAGGCACTTCTCAATACTGTGGTAAATCAAGAGAAGAAACACGGGAACACATGAAGATCGAGCGCTGAGCGTATAATGCATTCTTGTGTCTTTATCGCATTTATTTATGCAAACTGGTCATTTACACTTTTTAGTTGTTGCCGCCATGTGTGAGATGTGTGTCCATGTGCTCACCTGTGCTTTTCTGCTTCTAGTAGGCTGATCCCATGTGTATAAACATATTAGTAATAGTGTTAAGTAGTTATCGTCACACCGCTGTTAAAATGTATTGATGCAGCTTTTATCAGTGAGGGGCAAGGATAACTCCGTGGTTCCCTGAGAGCTGCTTCAGGACCATTTCTTCCTTTAGGCTCTGTGGAGTGATGAAGATGGGCTGGAAAGCTGTTGCGTGCGACTTAAAAGGGGAACTTTCAAGTCCAGAGAAGTATCTGTGGGGTTCCTTCAGCTCCTGGGGTTTATTCCCATCTCGAGAGTGGTCCTCACCTTACTACGTGGCTGCCCAGTTCCATTGTACCCTCCCGGTCCCGTGTGCTGGCTCAGCGCACACACACACCTCATAGGGGTTGAACGTGCCCTCTGAAATCTGGGTCCAGAGAGCAGCAGAATGATGGGCTTAGTGTGCGTTTGGAATGTCCAGGTGTCCCAGCCGTTAAAGCCAAAGTGCTGGGGAGCAGTGTCACTCGGGGGTTGTAAGACTGAACAACTTAGTGAGGGGGGAGCGAACGCTACTGAGAGCACTTCTGCAGCCCCTATTACCCGAGGATTTAGGTTTCAGAGTCTCTCCCTTTGCGCTTAAAATTACTACGTCTGCTTGAATTTGGGGGGAAATGTGTCAAGTCCCACTGACAAGATCAGGGCTTCACAAGGAGAGAAGAAAAAGTTGACATTCTGGTGTTTATCTGTGGGGGGGGGACTCTTCAGTTAATTTGTTTTCTGCTGACAGTTACATACAGCTCTTTTCCTTCTCTTGCAGAAGCAGCCTACTGTGGTGGATATACAGTCAAGGTCTGGATCATGGGAGAGCAACTGCTAAACAACAGCGTCCTTGATCGATTTATTAACAGTCATGAGCAGTCATATGAAGAGTTTCTAAATACATTCACTTATCTTTTGAAAGGTATGGAGTTTCCCAAATCTCCTATTAGAAATCCCAGCCAGAAGGGAAGGTAAAAAGAGAAGCAGTAGTATTTTAGTATCTGTTCTGCTACTTAGGTGCTTTGTGACCTTCGGTAAATCCTGGTGATGCATTTATTTCTATATCAGCAGTGGGACCCCTGAGAACAGCTTTCCTCAACCTGGTTCAGAGGCTGCTCAGGTTGGTCTTCACAGGTGTTTAACCCTGGTTTGCTCGCTTTAGGAGCTGGGTCAGCGTGCACTTTTTGGAAGGATAGGCTTTTCCTAACTACATCCTGCATTGTTTTGCTCGAGAAGTTTCCCTAAAAGAACAAGAGTGTAAGGAAAGTATGGGATAGTACGAGATGGCCTAAAATTAGGGGTGTCCAATTTGGAGAAGTTCACAGATTTACTTACACTGGCTTGCTGTGCTGTCCTGCGCACCAAGCGAACAGGTCGGTTGGACTGAGGCATGTCAGAACATCCGATTAGAATAATTAAGCTGAAAAGGTCTTGTGCTCTGCAGATGAAATAAAAGGAGGGGCTAACCTTGATCTGAGCGTTGCTGAATGGCAGCTGGTTCAGACCTGGATCCAAATTCTGTAGCTCAGGTTCATTTCTTTTGGCCATGTTAAGTCAGGTGCCATAAAAATAAATGCAAGCTACATATTGCTCACAGTTCTCTTTACCACAGCTTTGCACTAAAAATGATGTCCTCATCTTCTTGCAGAACAACTGTATTTTTCAATTACAGCATGTGGCATGCTCCAGTGGCTGGCACTCAGAATCTGTCCTGTCCTTGTCCTTCAGGCAGAAGTGAGTGTCAGTCACAGGCAGTGAGCAGAGAACCAGTGGGGGAGTGGGAGCTGCCATAGAAATAACCTTGTGGCAACCTTCTGTCTCCTCCCAATGAAAAATAGAAGAGAAAGGAGACACTGGGGGGTGAGATAAGAGGATTGGAAATTAGGTTCTGGTCTTCTTTATGTATGATTGATACACTGGGGATAGTTGCTATCTTAGAAGCGTGCTGCATATCATGATGCTACTTGCAAAAAGCCTCAGCCTGTATTTCAGTCACTTTCATTGTCACTATAGCGTCTGCCATTAAAACTGTGTAAAAGGTAGAGCTTCAGCTGAATCAAATGCTTAGAAATGCAGTTTCCTATGCTGAGGTAGATGAAACAGTTCAGCTTGTTTTCCTCCTGCCTTCATTTTCCTTTAAAAATACCCAAAGGTGCTGGTTTGCATTAGAAACTAATAACCTGCAAAAATTCCAGTTAAAGCTCAAGGCATTTTAGCATCAGAACAGAAACTTTATAAAATATCACATTCTTAGTTTCTTAATTTTGCATTTGAAAAAGTCATTTGGCTTTAATTTTTTTTAAAAAAACCCAACCAACCGTGGTAGCTTAATAAGACTATCTGCTAATAGGCACCAGAAATTTTCAATTTTAGGTATGAGTTCAGATATTTACATTGGGGATGTATTTGAGGTTACTGTCAAGTAAAATCTGACCATTTTCAGATTGCCTTCCTGAGTTTGGCCTGATAATGGTGTTGATCTACACACCAAATCTTTGTACAGTAAGCATTCATGTCAAAATTTGCAGTCCTGCTCCATTAGATATGGGGACAGCTTTTTGGATACGTAAATAAACAAGCCCATTCATTCGTGTGGGTAAAAATATGTAGGAGCTCTTTAGAGAACATGCCTTGAAAAACATCCCCATCTGATAGATTTTTGATTGTCACACCGTTGGGAACAGAAGACGGATTGGGATTCTGAAGGATTGGGTCCCACTGATTTCACAGGGTACCATACAAGGTGATTTTCACTTGCCTTTGGATTTATCCTAGCTCTATAGTTGGGATTATTGCAAGAGTATTTTCACCAGGAGTTTCTTCATTGTTCTTTAAAGCGTCTCATGAGAATCTTATACCCTAGTTCATGTTTCATTTTTCTTCATTAGTTAAATGTGCACACAGTGAAATTAAAAAGAATGTGCCTGGAGTACAAAACCTCAAGCATCCTTGATTGTTCTGGCCTGTCTAAAAAGATCCCTTTAGGCTATAAATATCATTTATATGATTTAAACATCATTTATCATTTATAAACATCATTTTACTCGACATTTGGTTCTGCTGCTGAGCGGATGGTTCCATTCTTCTAAATATGGGAAACAGGATGAATGAATTTTTGCATTCCTGACTTCCATTGGCTTTTTAAGATTGCAAATAATCTAATCAAGACAACTGCATTTTTAGAATGTTGCCTTTTTACATCTAAATGTGTGATATTACCTATGGCTGCTCTATAGACTAAGAATAGAGATCCTATTCTTCCGTGTGTTATTTGAAAAGATACTCCCTTCATCAGCCTTTTCACCTGTCCTGTGGATGGACAGGTGAAAGGGCTGATGAACCCATGGGAATATAATTTAGTAATTAGGGCACAGGTCCAGATGATGAGATTTTTCATGCTTACTGTAAAGCTTTGCCAAAGTTTTCATCGAAAAAGAAATGACCATCTCTTGTGCAAACCCAAAGCAAAGATATTCGTAAAAGGAATTATTTTATTAGTCATTTATTTTAATACATTCATTTGTGCTGCTCTTAGCATCCCTGGATCCCCTTACGCTTACGCCAAATTACCCGATTAGTTTTGTTACTTTGTTCTTTTAGCTTTGAGTATGAAAACAATCTGATAATAGACCAGATAAGGGGTGTTTGCTCTGAGGTTGTACCACGCCACTGTGTTTGTTAAGTCCAAAAAAAAAGTCTTAACAGTGATTTCTTGACCGTGCGGTTGAAGAAGCCTCGGAAGAGTTGGATTTACAAAGGAATCGATGACACAGATTTCTGTACTGTGGTCAATGAGTGATCTCTTCAGAACTAAACACTTCCTGGAAAAACTTCGGACAAAATCTCATGGAAATAGACCCAATCCCTGCTTTAAGGAAAAAAAAAAATGTGCCACACAGGGCAAGAGGCTCTTTCAGATCTTCGAAGTGTTTGAAATCTGGTAGAGAGAACTATGATGTACGAAATTAGAAGGCAGCATCTGTTCATTTTTCTGAACTCAGAGGAAGAATGGGAAATGCTCTGGAGCATGAAATATATCCTATGACCTTCTACAAAAAATACAGAAAAAAAAACCCCAACCAAATCGTCCAAGCTTCAAATTTTTCATCTAGATTACAAATTACTCCTCTCCCACTTTTGAAAATAGGAGATCCTGGATCAGTCATCTGCGCAGAAAAACGCTGCCATAAATAAAATTCTTATCTAAACCCAAGTTTAGATTCATATTTTTTCCATGGACCTGGGCATTTGGCCACTGGGATTAAATTCAGTCCATTCCTGCTAATAATTTTGCTCTGTTTCCAATGCCTCGTGCTGTCTGGCTCTGCACTGACGCCTGAGGACTTTGATCAGAGCCTTCTCTAAGCAAACTGAGCCTTGGGAAGACACTTGGTAACCTCAGTGCTGCTGTGTAGGTGCTTCTGTGCCAAAGAAGCTGTCAAATGGAGGAAGCTGTAAGGTGGCCACTTCTCTGCTTCCAGGTGGCCCATGAGAGCCCTCATCTTGTGTCATGAGCGGATGGATTCAATTCCCCGCTGAGCGCTGAGCAATGTATTTAGTTCACAGTCCGTTTGAGGGTAGCTGTCTGCTTCCTTTTTAACCACCTTCAGGAAAAACAACAACTTTAAACTTCCTACATAAGTGTCAAGTGGAGGCACTTTACAAATGTGAGTCTTCACAGCAGAAAACTATATAAGAAATGACAGTAAATTCACTTCAATTTTAAAAATGGACCAGTAGGACAATGCTAACCCCCAGAGAAATTTGCAGCCTTCTTCCTATGAGTGGGTTTGCCAATAAAAGCAACTTGGCAGTTCAATAAAACTAATTAAATTAATCTGTCGCCCCCAGGGAACTTAAACAGGGCATGAAATAGGGAAATGGCATCAATTCAGAGCATTTTATTGATGTGTTGTGCTGAATCATTGGAAAGAATTGGTTGGGAGAAAAAAAAATGTGATTTTCTATTGATCATAAATTCAGTAGCTATCTCTACGTAACCTTCATTCAATAGAGTATAAAATCAAATATTGTACAGAGCCCCTGAAATGGGGATGCAAACACAATAGATTATTCTTGAAATAATACTAGCGGATCTGGTTTATGGGTGTTTTTTGGCCTTGGATCTCATTGGTATTTGCGACGCAAACTATTTCATCTTCATCTTCAAAATTAGGCGTAAAGAGGGGAAATGACTAGTGTGTGTTTGCGCAGTCGCTCACTGGCAGCACCAGATAAGGACAGAGGCACTCAGACTCCTGGAAAGTTCCACAAACCTGGAACAGTAATGCTTCTCTAATAGCAATCATTTGTTCTTTTCTGTGATGCCTTTATTAATAAAGAATTTTTAAAGATCGTTTCAGATGGAGAAAAATGCGTTTTCATTCCGTTGCATAATTTAGATTTTCTAGAATGTAGAAGAGGAAAAATACTTAATAATTTTGCTGTTGATACTTCGATACAGATTCCATCCTGAGCTGCGTATCGGCTGTGGCTGAATTCTGTAGTACCAGAAAGAGCAGTAACAGAGAAGGAATTCTTGCGCTAGCTCATCACCTTGCCTTGAGAGGCATCAAAGTCTGCTAAACCCAGCTTTTGGCCAAGTTTCCTGTCATTGCAGTGAGGCGAGGAAGCACTGATAGCCCTCTTCTCCAGCTGTGGAGATGGCACAAAGTAAATAGTCGCAGAGATCAGAGCCGTATAGCCGCTCGACAGGAAAAAACATGGAGTGACTTCACTTCCAATTTAATGCTGAACTCTTGATAGTATTCTGTGCTTTTCTGTGTCCAATATAAAATAAAAAATCATAGATCGCTTATCCAGTATAAAATATAAAATCACGTAGAAATGCCTGATTTCAAGAAAGTAGATATTTGCCTTTAAAAAATAATTGTGCTGTTTTGAAGATACCTTAACGTCTTAATTATAATATCCAAAATTGAGCGTTTTTGAGACTTTTGGGCTCTCTGACATTTTGTTACTTTGTTCCCAGCTATTGTAAATTTTTTTATGGTATTATATGTTAAGAAAGGAATACTTTATATGGACACATCAGATGCTTTTAATTGTATACAATTTGCTTGTTTCTCACAGTGCTGATCTACTTACTTGCTAGTGCTGGATTCTTCCAGAACAAAACTATACAGAAGCTTTTCAAAATCAATTCTGACCTGATTTATTAGTATATCACTTGCTCTTTTAAAGCGTTCCCAACATAAGTATTTAATGTAGTTTCCTTGTGCTGAGGGTGAATTTAAGCACATTTGTGGTTGCTTTGACTGTAAAAAAGAAAAAAAAAAAGGAAAGCAAATGTAACACACACAGTGCTTATTTAAGTAATAAACTCAAATACATTCTGTTTCTTTTATCTAAGGTTCAAAGTATGGCTTTTGTCATCATCTGTTGGAAGAAGCAGGATTTTGCTAATGGCACGCTGATGGTCAAATTGATCGTCAAACGCACGTTTGCCTTGTTATTTAACTGACTGCTTTATAATATGCAAAAGGAGAAGGTATCTCCCGACAGCACTGCTGAACCGTGAAGAATACATATTTGGAAATGATGTGCTGGGGTGAGTGTGGTACAAACAGGAAATAGTGCCCCTTTTCTCACCCCGATGCTGTGCGGCGTGAAGGAGATGGAGATACCGATGCAGATAAACGCTGCATAAAGCCAGAACACACAGGTTCCAGTGAGGAAAAAGGGAGAGATACCGATACAGCAAAAGAACAGTTCAGCTGTTGAAAACTGAGAGCTGAGTGAATTTTGAAGGAGTATTGCTGTGCGTTAAGCTAAAGCAGGTGTGTGAGAGCATCTGGGATATACTTGAGGGTAA
The DNA here is from genome assembly GCA_026546715.1 of Gallinago undulata. Classification (NCBI taxonomy): domain Eukaryota; kingdom Metazoa; phylum Chordata; class Aves; order Charadriiformes; family Scolopacidae; genus Gallinago; species Gallinago undulata. The sequence continues at coordinate 18,529,048 of JAOTQQ010000041.1, forward strand.
CAGTCATTTGTTTTTCCCCTGAAGGAGCACTTACAAAACAAAAAAAGTTCTTTCCTGTCTGTTTTTGAAACATCCTGCAGTAAGGCAAGTATCCAAAACCGGCAGTCAAAGTCATAACTGGGACTTAAGAGTTTACCCTTAAGTCAGGAACAGTCCTACTGAAGTTCCTTGTTCCAGCCCATGGGGTGTGTATTCATCCTATCCTGGCTGAGGACACGGGAGAAGGAAATTTCCTTAGAAAATTGGCATTCCTCAGAATCGAATCAAGGCCGTATTACTGATTGTAATAGAAGTTGAACTTTTTTGAAGGGGAAAAAAGGAGGTACACGATCCTTTTTGCTGATTATTTGTCATCTAATCAGGGTAAGATCAAAGACATTAGGGAAAAAGACTGATGCAGAGAGGGAAGATTCCATGGGCGTGAAAGAGTTGCTCTCACTGCAGTGAAGAGAAGGGGATTTGGCAGCAAAAAATGCCCTTGTTAATTAGGGGTGAAGTTTAGAAATGGAATATTGCAATGTTTGACACGTTGGACTTTAAATATGTGTTACAAATATTGATTTGCACACTTGGACAAGTAAGCTGTTATTTTCTCTGCTGTACACATCAAGTTGCTTTGACAAAAGAGTTCTGATGGCTCAGTGTGAGGTCACTGCCACCAAAATCAGTGAGGGTGTTGATCGGGTGACTTTAGGAAATGGGACTTTAGGAAATCAGATACCCAGGGGATAGACAATTCAGGGTTTGCAGATAGGATATAGTGTCTATGGAACACCCACTGCCTTTCTGGGTGGTAGCAGGAGGCTGGGCAGGACGCCCCAAGACTCATAAAACACCCCTATATGAATAAAGTTTAGGTGCCTGACTTGCACCTTATGGACTGTCATATAGGTCCCTGATGCTGAAATCCTTCAGGTACTTACCATATGGGATGCTTGGACTTTTTGTCACGGAAAGTTCGACAAAATGCATTGATTTTCCCCGCATTTAAATATAAGGAAAGAGGAAGGTAGCTCGAGAAGGTAAATCAGAGCAGGTTTTCCAGGCTAAGCAACTTTAAAATAAAACACTATGTCCTGTTCTCGGCTGGGTGATGTAGGAGCAGAGGGAAGCTGTGGGTTTTGGTTGGGTTAGTGCAGAAAATCTGGGAGCTGGTTTGATTGAATTATCAAAAAGAAATAGAAGGCTTAAAAAATTATCTTCCCAACAAAATGGATTTTCAGCCTTGCAATTTGTTTTTTCCTCTTACAGCTTGGCATTTAGGGTAAATGAACTCAGCACCATACAATGGTTTACATACTTGCAAGGAGGTAAATCCAGGTACTTTTCCTGCAGCTGCGGTCTTTTGAACATCTCAAAGGGATATTTTGGAGAAACCTTTCAGTGACGGGGTCTGTTCTTGTTTTAAAATGGGGCTGTTTGGCACAATGACGTGTTTGAAGAATGGGGACGGTGAATGAATGTGCAATTTGTACTTGTGACCTCTGTGTGAGACACTGGGAGTAAAATTACTTCGTGTTCAGGAGCCCTGCAAAAAGTCAGTGCGTTATTTGAATCCCAGCTTTTCCATCAAGGCATAACTTGGAAGGGATTTAAGGGATTCGCAGACCTTCTGCCAGCCCTCAGTCCAGCATTTTGAGGACAACAGAAGTAAAGTGGAACTTACAACAGTAGCTTTGCTGTTTAATTTTCTTTTTTTTATAGTTAAAGGGGCCTGCTTATCATTCTCACTCGAGTGGTGTTTTTGGAGTGAATTTATTGAATTGCAAAAAGGAGGGAAATACCTGGTAGTTGTGTTGTTTTGTGCAGTGTCTTATCCCAAGTCAGGCTTTATAGGGTATATTATTGATTGCTGTGTTGAAATGTTTAAAACCATGAGACTTTTACCATTATTTTGGGGCTATTGTTTCATATAACAGAATTCACTGATGGGGAGTTTTTCCTGATAATCCTGGTAACTCTCTTCTTTGGCTTTGTGATCAGTGACTCCATTATTCTTTGAAATATGTAATTGATCAGTGGCTATTTTCAAATGTTTCCCTTCCAAATTGGAAGAGAAAAAGGATTCTAAACAACATAGAGGATAAATAGCGGGGGAGGAAAAAAATTATCAGGCTGGATATGCTTTCTGATAGAAAGATGTTTCTGAAGTGTGGTCGTGGTTTCGGCCGGGATGAGGGTGACTTTCTTGCTGGCATCAGGAGCTGTACTGTGACTTGGCTTGGGATGGCAATAGTGTGACAGGACACTGGTGTTCCTGACTGTCTCTGAGTTCTCAAGACCTTCTTTGCTCCTCACTCTACCTCAGGGATGTGCTGGGAGGGGACACGGCCGGGACAGCTGACCCCAACTGCCCCCAGGGATGTCCCACACCATGGCATGTCGTGGTCAGTGTATAAAGCCAGAGGAAGAAGAAGGAAGGGGGAGACGTTTAGGGCCATGAAGATGCTCCGAGGGCTGGAGCATCTCTGCTGTGAGGACAGGCTGAGAGAGTTGGGGGGGTTCAGCCTGGAGAAGAGAAGGCTCCTGAGAGGCCTTGGAGCAGCCTTCCAGGGCTCCAGGAAAGCTGGGGAGGGACTTGTGACCAGGGAGGGGAGCGATAGGACAATGGGGAATGGTTTTACAGTGAAAGAGGGGAGATTGAGATGAGATCACAGGAAGAAATTCTTTGCTGTGAGGGTGGTGAGAGCCTGGCCCAGGTTGCCCCGAGAAGCTGTGGCTGCCCCATCCCTGGAGGGGTTCAAGGCCAGGCTGGAGGGGATTGGAGCAACCTGGTCTTGGTGGGAGGTGTCCCTGCCCAGGGCAGGGGGTGGAAATGGATGGGCTTTAAGGTCCCTTCCAACCCAAACCATTCCATGATTCCATGGTTTGGAGTCACGGTGTTTGTGTTCCCCGGTAACAGGGGAAGCAGGGAATGAATTCCTTGTTTTGCTTTGCTTGTGTGCACAGCCTTGGCTCTGCCTGTTCAGCTGGCTTTATCTCAGCCCACGAGTTTTTTCCCACTTCTGATTCCCAATTGTGGGTGTGAGCGAGCGGCGCCGTGGTCCTGGCTGGGCTTGAACCAGGACGAGTCTGCAATGCACTTCCCAGCGCCACGCAGTTATGATGGATACTGCTCTTGAGAGACTCAGATTTACTTTCCTAAGGCCCTAAGCTGCTTGCTATTTGATTGTTAAGGTACTGACAGTGGAATTTCTAAAAAGTAAGACTGAAAAACTGTCTGCAGAGTGAATATGTGACTCTTTCCAGCAGTTCGGCCTCTGCTTCTGCTATTTTTCCTTGTGTTTGTATCCCTTATTTTGGACTTTTGTCACATACTGTAAAGGCCAGTGTTGTACATCTGGGTCTTGGCAGGTTGAGAACTGTGACTGTGAACTATCAATTAGCCAATTATCACCTAGTCAGGGGGAAGGCGGAGGGATCCTCGTGCTGGCTTGAATGTGACCCTTCCTCCTTTCCCTTCTCTTTCAAAAGTAAGGACAGGAATGGTTTAAATTCAGAACACTGCCAAAGGGATTCAGATGTGATATTTCTCTGCAGACTGTAGTTCCTTTAAATTTAGATCAATTCATGTGTGTTGTTTTTACTAATATATTTTAAGATCATGACTCTTAGTGTTCCAAGAGAGCCAGTTATGTGATGCATACATTGAGAAGCTAGAGGTGCCAGTAGTTACTTTGGACATCTGAAGGTGGATCCTACTGGTCCTGGGGGATGGTGCTGGAGGCCAGCAACGCAACGTTTGATTCACCTCCCGCCTCCCGTGTCCATGGCACAGCCCATACTTCGTCCACAGCACGCCTTCAGGCATGTCACAACCCCTCTGAGTTGCTTAGAGTTTTGGTTTTTTTTCCTTGCTGAATTTTTCTTCACTTTGCGGTCATGAATCTGGTATGACGCTGCAGTTGAGAGTTTCATCAAATGTAACGTTGTCGTGGTTTGGCCTCAGACGGCAACAAAGGGCCGCGTGGCAGCCACTCGCACCCACCAGGGCGCTAACCGCCGCTGCGGCCAGGAGGGGAAAATGGAAAGAAAAAGGCAAAAACTCGCGGGTTGAGACAAAGGCACTTTAACGGAACAGCAAAGGGCGCAAGAAACAACAACAATAACAACAATAACACTGACGGAGAAGTATACAACCGCCATTACGGTACCGCCGCTTGCCGACCGCACGCGGAATGGACCCGACCGCTCTGCTCCCTCTCCTTCTCCCAGGGAGCTTCCTCTTCCAGTCCCCCCCCCTTTTCCCAGCTAGCTCTGGCCACCCCCCTGGGCATGGCCCCCATGGGATGGAATACCTGTGTCCCTGCTAGGGCCTGGGAAGAAATGAACCCTTTCTCCACCAGACCCAGTACAAATGTTTACTAGTTGCTCCAATGGTCTTAACCAGAAAGAAGTTTCTGATAGCAGTTTATGATGGATGTCTTAGGAAAAGGGGTAGTGCTTCTAGCTGCATTCTAGGGTTGGTAAATGGCTCATAAATAGCATGAATGCACTTGATTTCTTATTAGCTCATTTAATCTATCTAGCTTTTTAACTGTGACAGTGGCTTGGCTGTCCAGAAAGTCGATAACCTAATAAAATAAATTTGTCAGCTCATGTGTACTGTCTGATTTGAACTGTCCAACTCCTTGTCATAGGTCTTTTGATGCTAAAAGTTACGTTATTTTATTCGGAGAATTCAGAACCTGTATTTCAGAGAAGGGTGATCTGATTCGTATCTTAGAAGAATGACCACAGTGGTATCCAAGACAGGCATGGGCTTGTTCAAGATGATCATGTTTATTCAGCGCCTGTCGGTGGTATGAATTATGTTGCCGATCATTCCGGTTTTCAGCTCTTGGTTTATTTTATCAAGTTTTATATACATTGCATAAAGTTTTGAGACAATGAATTCTTCAGAATTGAGGAGCAGGTAATACTCTGTGCGCTTGAAGTTCAAACTGCATATTTGGTTTTATGATAAAGATTGCAAGGTTCATGTGTATGGTGCACATGGGAGCTCCGAGCATGAGAGGAAAAGTCAAGGTGTAAAATAAGTCAATATTAGATCAAATGAAATTCATGCTTTTCTTTTTCTTGGGTAGTGCATTATGTGATCTGATCTGCTGTGATTCTCCTTGCAGAGGAAGAGGGAAAGGCAAGTCAAGGAAGTAAAGTGGACTCCCCAAGAAAAACATTTTCTACTTGTGAATTATCAGACAGCAAGAAACAGGCTGGCTCACCTGGAAGAAGCAAAGAAATGTGGGTGTCTCATCCACCACAGATGTCAAATGAGAACGAGGTAATGAGTTAACATTTGCCCGTCTGGACAAGCACCACATTCAAACAGATGAAAATGTGGGGAGATACACTGTCCAAATGTTAGAAGCCAGTGGTATTTATCCCAACGGAGGCAAATATTTAAAATGCTACCTAAGTGTGCAGTGCTGACAGAGGCACCTGCAGGGATCATGTTTGGCAGTGGCATTTGCTCTGCTGAAGAGCTTCCCTAATCTGACTAATAAATAAGGCACCCTGCGAGGACCTTTGTAATGCTTTCCCTGGTGGCCACCGTTCACAGCAGAGGTTGGCAAAAAGGAAAAAGTCTTGAGAGTATGAACGCCAGCCTCCACAGATTTATTTTGGTTCTTGGGGGTTTTAGCAAGTACTGAATCCTGTGTTACTACAGCTAGATTGCTTCAGCTGGCTAAAGTCAGCAGTAGGCAGGCCAGAGGCATTTTTAATCTTCTGAAATATATGAGATTAGGGATTTAATGTGTAGGGACAGGAAAACAACAGACATCATCTGGAGAGAGCAAGATGGAAACCTGAGTCCACTTGTTAAGAATTTCTGCCCTCCTGCCTGAATAGCAAATAACTTAGCTATGGTCTAGCCTGTGCTCAGAAATTCCCTTCATTAAACTTTTTATTCAAAAAGAAGCAGCAGGTGACTTTGTAGAGGGCAACACACTGAAGTGCCGTCAAATGATGGGCCTGCCAGGCCTCGGTCAAAGAGCACAAGCTGTCATTTTCCTCTCTATTAGCACATTCTTTGGACAGGGGAATCAAGCAAGGCTTTTAAAATGATCACATTCTGTCAACTGATTGTACAATAATAACGACAAGAATCTTTTTGCCACTTTCCCCATGAAGAATATGGTTGATCGTTGGGATAGTCTGCTTTTGGGTGCCTCACTGTAGCCACTTGGACTTGGCTTTCTGCCCCATAAAGCCATGTGCGACTTCCATTATCCTTTATTTAATGGAACATCTTAATACTTGGTTTTGTTGCTACAGAAAAAGTGTTTCAGGCATGGCTGCACGTTTTCGTCACGTCAGCAGTTTAAGAAACAAATACAGCAGTAGTGGAATGCATCAGAAAAATTGCCAGCACGGTAGCAGGAGGAGGCTGTGATGCAGCAAGATGGACGCTGTAACTTTTAAGCCTGCCCTGAGGAAAGGAAAGAGGGAAAAACTGCTCTTGAAAGCAATGCTGCTGCTCTAAACGCTGCTTTTTACGCATGTTGTCATTACCTGCACTGTAGTTCCAGTTGATTCAGTCTGGTCCTATGTAGGTTTTCAGGGAATTACGTTCTGATTTCAGGAGCATTGCATTCAATTTTAAAAAACTTTTAAATAGACCATGGAGGATCTGTACATGTAAATCAGGAGGAGCTTTGACTGTGATTTTGGTTCTGTTTCATGCATATAAGTATATCTGCCCATCTATTGACAGACAGTAATGAATGAGAGCTGGAGAGCTGGTGTCTCTGGTGGAAATCGTCTCAGTCTGTCTGAAACAGTGAAGGTGAGGTCTTCTTTCATTCTCTTCTAAGTGGGGATTACGGGTAGATCATGACTGATTTTTGCTTTATTTATTTACAAAGTAATTAGGATTTGTTGATGTATTTCTTTCCCATCTGTGGGAAAGAAGGATGAGACGATCACCATCCAACTTTTTTTTCAAGTGTTAATGAGTATGTACTTTTAAAGTGTAAAGGTTATGTAAGTGTTGATGAGAATGGTGCCAAATCAGGTTGGAAAAATTAGCTAAGAGCATCTCTAATTAGTGCACAAGACAAAGAAGACTACCCAATGTGTAGAGTAGATCCTCCACGGTAACACTCTCACCCTGTAATTGTTCAGAGTGCTGCCTGAAATAAGAAATGTCTTTTCTTATGGCGTGTTTTAGACAGTTTAGACCATTTTGAAGGGATGTCAGCCTGAAAAAACAGTAGTGCAATGTCCCAGATGAAATACAACAAATGTAATAATTCTTCGCTTTTTCATTTGCCATTCAGTTCCCCATTCGTAAGAAAAAGAGGGATGAAGCTCTACTTTGCCTGCAGCGTGTACTGTCCCTGTGCTATATGCAGTGATCCTGCAAAACTGCAGAGTAGCTTATCGTGTATCTTTGTCCTGTGAACATATTTTACTTCTCCATCTTCCCACTAAGTTCCTGAAAAAGTTGCTGTACAGCTTGAGCTTCTTTCCCGGCACTGTAGCTGATATGCAGCAATTTTGGCAGCAATTTTTTGCCCGTACTTGAAAGTATTTCCTTTGGGTTATGCATTTCAAAGAAAACTCATCTGCTTTCTTGGAAAAATGCAGGGGAGAATGGAGAAGTTTAAGGAGACAAAGTAATGCTTTTTTTTGCTTTGCTCTAGATTGTAGTATAATAAAGGGATTTAATACATTTTAATAATGCTCCAATTTGGGGTTTTTACAGCAGGTGGACAAGTACTTAGATTTGGAAGATGTAAACGCAGGTGAAGAGACGTGCCATGGTAGGTTTCCCCTCTGTTCATATTCATTGTCTGCCTTTGGATGCAAGTGTGTGGACATTGTTTAAAGGAATGGATGAAGGGCTGGAATGTACCCTCGGCAAGTTCGCTGATGACACAAATCTGGGAGGAGTGGCTGACACACCAGAAGGCTGTGCTGCCACACAGCGAGACCTGGAAAGGCTGGAGAGCTGGGCAGAGAGGAACCTGATGAAATTCAACAAAGGCAAGTGTAGGGTGCTGCACCTGGGGAGGAATAACCCCCTGCACCAGGACAGGTTGGGGGCTGACCTGCTGGAGAGCAGCTCTGAGGAAAAAGACCTGGGAGTCCTGGTGGACAACAGGATGCCCATGAGCCAGCAATGTGCCCTTGTGGCCAAGAAGGCCAATGGCATCCTGGAGGGCATCAGGAAGAGTGTGACCAGCAGGTGGAGGGAGGTCGTCCTGCCCCTCTGCTCTGCTCTGGGGAGGCCCCATCTGGAGCACTGGGTCCAGTTCTGGGCTCCCCGGTTCCAGAAGGACAGGGAACTGCTGGAGAGGGTACAGCAGAGGGCTACGAAGATGATGAGGGGCCTGGAGCATCTCTCTTCCAAGGAGAGGCTGAGGGACTTGATCTTAAAAGGTCCCTTCCAACCTAGGTGATTCTGTGACTTGGGTCTCTTTAGTCTGGAGAAGAGAAGGCTGAGGGTGGATCTGATCAATGCTTATAAATATTTAAAGGGAGGGTATCAAGAGGATGGGGCCGGTCTTTTTTCAGTGGTGCCCAGGGACAGAACAAGAGGAAATGGGCACAAACTTGAACATAAGAAGTTCCATCTAAACTTCTTCCCTGTGAGGATGGCAGAGCCCTGGAAGAGACTGCCCAGAGAGGTGGTGGAGTCTCCTTCTCTGGAGACATTCAAACACCCCTGGACATGTTCCTGTGGGACCTGCTCTGGGTGGCCCTGCTCTGGCAGGGGGTTGGACTGGATGATCTCCAGAGGTACCTTCCAACCCCATACATTCTGTGATTCTGTGAATCTGTAGAGCAACGATTCCTCTAAAAAAAATGGTCTTCCTCAGTTCTTCTATTGCTAGAAAGTTTCCCAAATTGCCCAAATTCAAGTACTTATTTCCTCACTCTAAGAGGTAATGAGATAATAAGTTATAAAGAATATTTATTACACTGTGTCCTGGAGAAGAGTTATTTGCTAACACTTCTTGTCAGCAACATTTCTACATTTTTTTTGCACTTCTAATTTTTACTGAAATTGATTTAATTACAGAAGTTTCTCCACAAAGTAACGTGGGTGCTAAGAGAGAGTTCTATAAAGTGGAAATATTTAATCAAAATGTTGTCCCTACCTACAAAAATTATTTCATTCTGGGTTTAAAATTGATTAGACTAATTTTTAATTCACAGTGAACTTCTTTAAGAATTCCAATTATGAGTATTTTGAGTTGTGTTGAACTGTTTCATCCATCTATAATAATTTTAACTCTCCCACCTCTAAAAAGTAAATAGAAACCTGGGGTCCATAGTTATTTGTCTGTTGTAAGTGCTTGTATGGTCTTTATTACCACCAGAATTAACGACCCTTTAGGGATTAAATGTGTCTTCCTCATCTACACCTGTACTTGCACAAAGAAACAACGAAGCCACACAGATTATGGGATTTTCCTGAGGTCACTGGAAGAGCAGGACTTTGGTTCTCAGTTCCTCAGGTAGTGCCATTTGTTTAGTCTGTCTAATCCATTAAAGATTTGGTTAGTCTTTTCTGTCTGTGCAGAATTCCTGTCTTCCCGAGATCTAACCTAAACCTCCCCTGCCCCAACTTCAGACCATTCCCTCTGCTCCTGTCGTTATTCCCTTGGGAGAAGAGGCCAACCCCCACCTCTCTCCACCCTCCTTCAGGTAGTTGTAGAGGGCAAGGAGGTCTCCCCTCAGCCTCCTCTTCTCCAAACTCAACATACCCAGTTCTCTCAGCCTCTCCTCATGTGACTTGTTCTCCAGACCCCTCCCCAGCTTGGTGGCTCTCCTCTGGACACGCTTCAGCCCCTCAATGTCCTTCTTGTGGTGAGGGGCCCAGAACTGACCAGAGCCCTCGAGGTGAGGCCTCACCAGCGCCGAGCACAAGTCCAGTGTCTTTTAAGGTGTGAATGAATACAGCTGCTTCTTACAAAAACCAAAGCAACCCATAGATTTGGCCAACGTACAAATGCCTTGTGGCTGTTTTCATGAGATGGCACTGGGCTGAGAGCCAGAAGCCAGGGCAGTGCTTTGCATTGCAGGCCTTTGGCACAGCAAACCATGACTGGCAAAGGAAAATTTCTGCCCTAAACCATAAAGCATAACCTGAACCATAGCTTTAGTGCATCCTGTAGAGACAGCGTGTGTATGGTGGGCTGTTTAATGGCTCTTTCTCACCGGATTTAATCTGTCACTGTAAATAGCATAAGGCAACAATAGAGATGACCAAGCTCAAGGGACAGATGGAGAATGCCTGATACCTGGGTTTTGGCTTTCCAGGACTGGTGACAAATAACTTGCTGCAGGGCTCAAAGGAGAGCTAGGTAATAAGAGGTGATGTTTATATAAAGTACAAAATACGTAAAAAGCCTATCTAGAGACTGTGAGTGTGCTATTTTTTAAATGCAAGAGAAAATTAAAATAGGACTAATTAAATGTCCGGGGAAGGCTGCATAGAGGCAGGCATATCAGAGTATCATCGTAACCCAGCTTGGAGCCATGAGGTGCCTTAGACTTGGCTTTTCAAAGTCCCAGTTCTCTGTAACCCCCCAGAGGTTGAGGAGAATCCAAGTGACTCAGTTACTTTGAAGCTGAGGCCGAACATAACTATTTGATTATTTAAACAATATTTAGGCAAATCATATCAGTTTCTGTTATTTTCCATAGTCTATGTCTTTCCACTTATATTTTGAGTCTGTATATACGGCAAGAAAAATCAGATTGAGTTAATTTATGTGGATTTTTTCAACTATGGGGCTCGCCCCAGGAGATTAATTTCTTTCCTTTTTTCTACTCCATTCTCTGCAGTCCATTTAACAACTGCCTCAAGATGATTTTATACTAGTCGTCTCTTCATGGCTAACAGCCTGAAGCCTGAGAACCAGGGGAGACAGCAAAATTTAGCTTTTAAGCTTTTTTCATTATCACTACCTCCCTCCTCAGCTCCCCATCAACAGCACTTTTGTGAAACGTTGTGTCTGCAAGTGGTAAAAACCTGTGTTAGTGCATCTATAGCTGGGCATCGTTTGGCTACAGTAAAGCTAAAGATTTAGACAAGACTTTGAACTTCTTCAGTCTTGAAAGTTCAAATCAGGTTTGTGTCAATAGATTTTTTTTCTGTATTTATAATTCATATCAAAGTTGCACAGCGGACAAAGCACCCCAACTCAGCAGTGCTCAGAGCTGTAGGAATCACTTCCCGTGGGTCTGTTGTTTGTGTGCGGGGTGGGATAAGGTACTAAAGAGAACAGAACGGATGGGTTTGCCAAATATGCCCTCATTAAAGTGTGCTGGGCTTGAGTAAAATCACCGGCGTTCACTGCCAATGTCCAGGCAGCTGATCCTTCATGCTATGAGCAGAGGTGCATTTCAAAATCTCTTCTCAGATTTTTGATATCACTGCCTCCTTGGTTATCTCTACGAGTGGTGCCGTTTACAGTATCCAAGGCTTTCCTGTTGCTAATTAATCACCTCCACAGAGAACATAATTAGCAGCTTAATTAGGATCATCATCCACTAGTGCTGTAGCATCAGCCTAAACCAGCTGTGAGGTACTGGCTAGAACTTACAATAGCCTACAGTTCCTTTGGGAGCTCCCACCGAGAAGGAGGACTGTCAAAACTCCCTAATTTTTCTCTCTGAAGGAGTTTCTTGATTAAACATTATCAGGGAAAGCAGCATTTACCGATTAGACTTTCATATGCTGTCATGCAGCCAGGATAGAGAGACAAAGCTCATTTCTGGCATGTCTGCTGGCAAACAAAGGTTGATTACCACATTCTTATGGGGTGATTGAAGGGAATTTGAAACATTGTTTGCATTACTAACGAGCCCTAAAAGAGTGGAATTGACATTCGGAGTATGACAAGCACTTCTTGCTAAAAGCAAAAATAAATTTCCTTCTGTTGTCCTAATTTTTGAGTTGTCTTTCTGAGCCATCGCCAGACTCTTGCATAACAGTGCTTCCACCTCACCTTCTCTCCACAGGTTGGTCTGTTGGGGCGGAGTTCTTAGGACAGAAATAATCAGTCTCTACGTCAGGAGGGGATACAAACCCCCTGATGTCCAGGTATTCCTCCCTGCAGCGAGGGTGTATATATAGGATGCAAGTTTGAGACGTTAGCGGAAGATGCCATCGCCTTTAAATGAGCGTGCAGGTCTTCCTTCCATCCTACAGATAGTTTTGTCCCAGGATATGAAAGATGGAAAAAAGCAGTTGCAGAGCATGTGAAGACATAGTATAGGCATCTGTGGACTGCACTGCTCTTTTCAGAAAGCTTTTTCGTGTAACTGATGCAGAGTAAGATCAGATGCCGTGCTGAGAACAGGTACTGAGGGCGCATAGAGACAGATATAAGAACAGGGATGAAAACTGGAAAACACTTATATGTGAGTCATGAACCAAAAGACCAAAAAAAACAGGAATGAGGTACCCAAGGGAATGAATTCAGCTCTTTTTTAAAGAACACTCTACTTTACAAGTCCCAAGCCCTGCTTGCTTTGAAATAGTATGCAATTCCCAGAAGAAAACTCAGTGAAGAATTCGATCATGGATTTTTTATGAGGGCCTAGCTAGGAAGGCATTAGCTTCAAACACTGATTTGCAGGAGAATGAGAGGTCTGTAACTCCACCACTGTGGTAAAAGGGTGCAGGTGGAGAGAAATCACCGCTTCTTCCTTTTCACCCTGGATCTATGTACCCTCTTGTTGGTTCCATTGACTAAAATTTAAGCAATGCATTGAAAATTTATTCTGAGCTTTCAAGAGGAAATCAAGCTACAAAAATGTCACATAAAGCTGTAAAGAACCTTGTGTATCACCCACAAAAAACATAGTAGGTAGATTTACATAATCCTTTGACTAAATTGCAAGACATATGGTCCCCTTAAGTTCCTCCATAAAAACATTTCTGAGACAAGATGGACACGTCTGTGCTGTAGCAGAGCTGAGACTGATTCATGTTAAAAGATATTTCTAAACCTAAGGCATATCCTTCTGAGCTGTCACGGAAAGCAAACCCACTGTTCCCAGTATGAACTTTTTGCTCAAGTATGTAAAGGGAAAGCGATTGAGAGAGTCTGTGCATTTGTGAACTGTGGACCAAATCCTGCCCGTGTGGAAAGGTTATGTGTTCCTGTGTCCCAGGTGTAGGGAAGTCCTTTCAGGTACCTCTTTGTGGAAAGGTCAGGCAGGAACAAACATCCATGAAATATCAAGTCAGTCATCCAGCACCATACTGGGGAATATTAGTTCTTCTACTAGGTATTTCTACTTAATGTTTTGGAAGAGTCACGTTGAGATGCTTTGCGGGGATTCTTTGTGCCCAACGTGTGGGTGGGGAAACTCTAGCAGAAGGTCATTGAATGGGACTGCCCAACTAATCAATGACAAGATCAGGATTCAATCTGGTTTTATGTATCTCCTACTGCAGACATCTCTGCTCAGGACCTCCCACCTCTTTAATGAAAGAGATGAATCTAATCCCAGGTGTTCTCTGAGGTCAGAGGTGTCTACATCCAGATTTTTAATTCAGTGTCCTCAAGAAAGAAGAGCTACCTGTCTGTTTTAAACCAGGTTTGATGTTTCCTTAGTATACTTTGTTTTATTGTCTAGGTTTTAGCTCAGGACTACATGGATCTGTTTTAAAGATAGCTGCCTATATTCTATATTATGCAACAATAAGAACAGCACACTTTGGCTAACAGGATTCTGCCCGTGTCTGAGCACTACAGGATTTTACAAAGGATTTTGCTAATTTATACATTGAATCGAAGGGTAAATTTGATCATTTTTTATTCGTCAGGGTCATTCATTCTTCCAGGAGAGGTGGAACAGCCAGTGACTCACTGTGCACCCTTATTGGATAAGCCTATTCAACTGAAGTTCAAAACTGTGTCAGTTCCACAGCCATCAGACAACAAAGCCCAGGAGGTACGGGGTCAGAAAAATTTATTTCAACACTGGGGACTTGGGGTGGTTTTTTTACCTATTGGCATCTAATGTTATTTCTACAAGAACAGAGGGATATAGTGTGAAACTGCTGTGAGTTAACATTACATTATTAATTTTTAAATTATTAGTGAATTCTTAAATACATCAAGAATTGAGATAAACACTCTAATAGGAAGGTACTATTTTATCTTGCACACTGCTACTATATAATCCTGTACTTTCAAAATGTGTACCTCAGTACTTCAAACTGTATGTGGAATTTTTGCTATTTAATTGGTGTAACTCATAGAATATTTGAGTGAACTCTTGCACTTCCTGACTTTTTAACAAATCATTACCTAGGTGGAATGATGGGCCAGTTTCCAGTGATTTCATGATCTTACAACATCCTGCAGTTCTCATTGGCCTGAATATAAGAATCATCTGCAACAAGGAGGCAGTGAATGATCCCTTTAATGTGACATTTAAAATTAAAACAGGTTTTACAATATATTGTGATCAGAATTGGGATTTGTCCTCTTGGAAGTGAGTAGTAGCAAGATGCTGCTGAGGATCTGCATTATCTAGGTCCGGTGTGGAGAGGTTTGCATTATGGAATCTGAGTCTTCTAATCAGACAGAATCAATACGAGCTTTAATTTAGAATTGTCATTTTCCCTCAGAATTTCAGTTCTTTTCAAACTGGAACAGAAGGTGTGGATTGCTCACAGGCTTATTTTAAGCCATTAAGCTTCCTATCCAAATAGTCAGTGTGAGCACTAACTTTTGGGAATGTTTCTATTGCAGAGAATTCTTCACCACTCTTTTCCCCTGCCTGAGGACTGTAACAGAAGCTGAAGTTAGCTTCTGGCTAAAATGGGCCAGTTTTGATTGTTTCATATGCTTATTGATGTCCCGTGAGGCTTAAGTCAGGTTTATAAATGACCCCTAACCAGCGAAGGATTGATGTTATAGCATATGGTGCCTCCTTTCCTGAGCTCTATTGTGTTTAGCTCTTTGCAGTAAACTCTTTACTGGGAGGAACAGGTCTGCTTTGGGAAAAAGTAAATGTTGTAAAATGACCTTTCAGGCTTTAATACCTACCATTCTATGAATAACACACTATTTTTTCCCTAAGGATTGACACAATTCCAGGGTTTTGCCTTGGGAAATATCCATTGGTACAAAACCAACCCCCTCCACTAAAATGAAGCTTTATAGTTTTCTCATTTGATAACTTCTGTGTAAAACCAAAGAAAAAGGAGGTTTGAGGCAGCCTGGAGTGTTTGTGTATCACTTTTTAAACTGTGATTCATGAAAAATAGATGAAGATCCCACTGCATGCAAAATTCATTTATCTTTGAGGAAAAGTTTGGTTATGAAAGAGAAATGGAGTATTATTATATTGGTTAAGGGTTTTTTTTTTTTCTGCTGCAATTTTCAAGAAGAAGGACTCACAATTTTCACAACTGTTTGGTTGGTGCCAGGCTACTCAAGATGAAGGCAGTCTTTCCTCTAAATTATACATGTATTTGTGCCTTCATTTAGATAATATAACTGTGGCCTGATATTTAGAATAGTCAAGACTGAACAGGCCCACTTCAGAATCCCTCAGTGCTTCAAATCGTCTATTACCTTGAGAATTAAGTCTTGCACTGTTTATGGCAGAACTCATTTAGAAAGAGAAAAAGATTTTCCCTGGAATAGAATCATAGAATCATTTAGGTTGGAAAAGACCTTAAAGACCATCAAGTCCAAATGTAAACCTAACACTGCCAAGTCCACGCTAAACCATGTCCCTCAGCACTACGTCTACACATCTTTTAAATACCTCCATGAATGGTGACTCCTTCACTTCCCTGGGCAGCCCATTCCAAGGCTTCATAGCCCTTTCAGCGTAAACATTTTTCCCAATATCCAATCTGAATCTCCCCTGGTGCAACTTGAGGCTGTTTCCTCTTGTCCCATGGCCTGTTCCTTGGGAGAAGAGACCGACCCCCCCTGG
>JAOTQQ010000041.1:18545077-18559003 GCA_026546715.1 Gallinago undulata
CTTGTGCTCCAGACCCCTCACCAGCTCCGTTGCCCTTCTCTGGACCCGCTCCAGCCCCTCAAGGTCTTTTTTGTGGTGAGGGGCCCAAAACTGGACCCAGCCCTCGAAGTGAGACCTCATCAGTGCCCAGTCCAGAGGGACTGTCACTGCCCCAGTCCTGCTGGCCACCCTGTTCCTGACACAGGCCAGGAAGCTGTTGGCCTTCTTGGCCACCCGGGCAGACTGCTGGCTCCTGTTCAGCCAGCTGTCCACCAACACCCCCCGGTCCTTTTCTGCTGGGCAGCTCCAGCCACTCTGCCCCAAGCCTGTAGTGCTGCCTTGGCCCAACAATCCAGCCTGTCCAGATCCCTCTGCAAAGCCTTCCTACCCTCCAGCAGGTCAGCACTCCACCCATCTTGGTGTCACCTGCAAACTTACTGAGGGTGCACTGGATCCCTTGGTCCAGATCTTTGTAGGTTACCTTGTCATAGAAGGAGATCAGGTTTGTCAAACAAGACCTGCCTTTCATGAACCTGTGCTGACTGGGCCTGATCGCCTGGGTGTCCTTCATGCACCGCATCGTGGCACTCAGGATGATGTCTGTTCCATGACCTTCCCAGGCACCAAGGTCAGACCGACAGGCTTGGAGTTCCCTGGATCATCCGGCCAGCCCTTCTTGTGGATGGGCACCACATTTGCTAACCTCCAGTCAACAGGCACCTCCCTACTTTGTGAGGACTGCTGGTAAATGATGGAAAGTGGCTTGGTGAGCACTTCCACCAGCTCCCTCGGTATCCTTGGCCCAGTAGACTTGTTTGTGTGTAGGTGGTGTAGCTAACCATGTCTAAGTGGTGTAGACAACCATTTTCCCTTGGATTATGGGTGGTTCATCCTGCTCCCCTTCCCTGTCTTCCAGCTCACAGTGCTGGGTACCCTGAGAACAACTGATCTTACTATTAAAGACTGAGGCAAAGAAGGCATTAAGTACCTCAGCCTTTTCCTCATCCTTTGTCACTATTTTTCCCCTGCATCCAATAAAAGATGGAGATTCTCCTTAGTCAGCCTTTTGTTATTAATGCATTTATAGAAACATTTTTTATTGTGTTTTACTGCAGTAGGCAGATTAATTTACAGCCAAAGCTCTCTGTTCAGCCAGGCTGGTCTTCTTCCCCAACGGCTCCTCTTTCAGCAATGGGGACATCCTGCTCCTGTGCCTTTAAGAATCCCTTCTTGAAGAATGTCCAGCCTTCTTGGACTCCTTTGCCCTTCAGACTGCCTCCCAAGGGACTCTCAACCAGGCTGCTGAACAGGCCAAAGTCTGCCTTCCTGGAGCCATCCCTGCTTTGAAATGAGACTGTTCTCCACCCACCAAACCAAATCTGTTAGGGTAGGGCAACAGATGTGGCTGCCTGGTTGGTATTCATAGAGAATGGAAAACTGCTCCCTATGAATGGAAGTTCCCTATGAATAGAAGAGAAAGCTCTGGGAGACCTATAAGACCTGTAAGACACTATAAGTAGCAGCCTTCCAATACCTAAAGGGGACTACAGGAGACATGGGGAGGGACTCTTGATCAGGGAGGGGAGCTATAGGATGAGGGAGAACAGTTTTACACTGAAAGAAAAGAGATTTAGATTGGATATCAGGAAGAAATTCTTTGGTGTGAGGGTGGTGAGAGCCTGGCCCAGGATGCCCCAAGAAGCTGTGGCTGCCCCAACCCTGGAGGAGTTCAAGACCAGGTTGGATGAGGCTTTGAGCAACCTGGTCTGGTGGGAGGTGTCCATGCCCAGGGCAGGGGGTTGGAACTTGATGATCTTTAAGGTCCCGGCCAACCTGAACCATTCTATGATTCTATGAAAAAGAAATAGTGCAATGTATGATGTCAAATGTCTATGCTATGGACATATTTGTGGAGGATTTTAGGGGAAGGTGTGTATCTCTGAACATATTGCTGGGGAAAGTTTAGAAAAAGAAGCTCTGCTAAGACCCAACATATACCTTGGCTAATCCTTAGAGGACAGCTTGTCTCCCTGTAAATGTTTTTCTGTCAAAAGCTGTTAGGAATAGACTTAGCAAACAACACAGCAAATTAGTTCTGTTGTCTACCAATGTTGCTTCATCTTTTTTCTTGGTTTCTTCTTCAGACATAAATATATTCCTGGATTTCATCATTGACAGGCCAGCACCAATGGCCTCCCACAGGCCACTGCAAATTGAAACAACATTCACTCCATGGTTGAAGTTCATTATCATAAAACATTTACCTTCCCTACCCAGATACTTATTCTCTTCTTTATTTCTACTTAAAACCTTTTTTCATGAAAGACTTCATCAGTTTTCTTTTTTTTTTTCTAACATTATGTCCTAATCTCTGCTTCCTAAGGTCTTTATGTGTTCTTATTTACCCCCCTGCATACACATGGGTGCACTTGAATGCATATTTTCTATTCACTGACTATAAGCATGCATTCAAAGTGGGGTTCATCTCATCTAACTTCAGCTTTAAATTTAGTCTAATTTAGTCCTTCTATCATCAAGAGGGGGAGACAAGCACCTCCAGAACATAATTCATCCCACTTGCTGTAGGCATGTGTCCGAAGACGAATAGTCTCTGTCCACAGGCTGACTCTCAGCCTTGGTCTTTTTTGGCTAATTGCCTACCTTAATCTAGAAGCTTAATTTTGATATGGCTGGGATTAGGAAAGATAAATTCTTCTCCGTTGTTTGTCTTTAGTTGGAGCATTCAAAAAAGTATTTACCACGCCTAGCATTTTATCTGTAGCTACGGAATGGCAGCATCTGTATCCTAAAATACAGCTTCTGCTGAGTTCCTTTGGTTTAAGGGTTTAGTAACAGGGGTCAACTGAGGTTTGTTTCTGTGAAGTGCTACGCAAAAAACCCAGAAAGAACTTAAAGAGAGAATTGACTAAATGAAAGAAGATGGAAGAGTTACAGAGGCCACTAAAGACACAAAGATTGAGTGACTTGTCCAGAATAATGAAGCAGAAGTGGAAAACTGGTCAAGATTTATTGACTCCCAATCCAGTGCCCTGAGCTCAAGATAAACTTTTTTTTTTTCTCTCCCAAGTACTCCAGTATGTATTAAGCTTATATGAAATAATAGGATACATGCCTCTCCCCCCCCCCCTTTTACGTATCGTTATTGAATCAGTAAGTTTTCCCTTGGGTATACAATTAAATCATTGGTGAGTGTCTGCGCATCATTTACATAATTTGAACAAGTGAATCATAGAGTGCCATTACACAGAAATAAAGGTTTTAGAAGATCAGAGACAAGCTGATCAGCTGTAACTCCACACAGATTAATAAAAAGAACTGAGCTGCCAATTATTAATAGATTTTGAAAGTCTCAACTTTGAGCTATTTTATTTACAACATTACTTTGTAAAACAGCAAAATACTTCAGTTATTAATAGGAACATTACATTCTTTTCCCCTTTAATTTGGATGTGCAGGAACTGTAAATGAAAGTGATTTTTTCTTCAGAGAGTGAATCACAGGAGCATTCTTAAGCAAACTGGCAGTTTTCTAATAGAGCAAAATTCTATTCCCAGAGAGCTCTCAAAAAGATTTCAATTAGATGTTAAATTAGACACCTGAAATTCACATACTTCTCTCAGCTCCTTAGGCAAAAAATAACAAGATAATGACTTGATCAGCTCAGAGGAGTTAGTGTTCTATTGCAAAAATGTCTTCCTTTCAAAATAGATCAAAATTGCAGTTTGCAATATAAAATTTTTAGATTGCTTGTCTGCGTAGAATGTTGAACGGCTTCTTGGGAGAGGAAGCAAAAAAAAGAATCTCTAGTGCTTTGAGTACTTCTTTGAGAGCTGAAGCGTGCTGATAAATATGCAATGTGAATAAACTTTTCAAATGTGCAATGAGTGGGTGACAGAAAAATTGTTAACGGTGAAGTTGGGTATGTCCTACTTTGGCATCTAATTTCAGTTGGCATTTTGGGGTCGGGTTTTTCAAACAAAAGTTTTCCCAGTTTTTCTCTGCACATCCGTAAAATGTTCCTGGAATGACGTGGTGACACTGGGGGATAGTGAGTGTGTGTTTGATGTCCGTAGCTATGTTGGCAGAGGAAGAATAGATTTGTTTTAGTAGAATCCCTGTGAAGGCTCACTGTAATTTAAACTCTTCGTTACCTATAGATGTGGTAACAAGTATTGTTACAACCAAACTAAACGAAAAATATTTGCACCCTGCCTCGTATTTTAGAGGAGGGTTTTGTATTTCTGCTAAGGAGGGACTGGTAATAATGAACCTCAGTTGCTGGTAGCCTTACTGGCATGG
Organism: Gallinago undulata; assembly: GCA_026546715.1. Taxonomy (NCBI): domain Eukaryota; kingdom Metazoa; phylum Chordata; class Aves; order Charadriiformes; family Scolopacidae; genus Gallinago; species Gallinago undulata. The sequence continues at coordinate 18,549,377 of JAOTQQ010000041.1, forward strand.
AATTTTAGGAGGCTTTTGCCTGTGGAAAAGATGAAAGTGGACATGAGTATGGTGAGGAAGTCAAGGAGGTGACCTTAGCCTTAATGGGAAAGAGAGCTTATGGGCAGGCTTTGTCTCAGGTAAAGAGTCTCATGGAAATGTATTTCTCGAATGGGCTATTTATAAAAGTTAACGATGGTTTACCTGATGTGGCCATCTTTGCATGCAGAGTGAATACCATTTTTTAGACCAGCTGTATCTACAAACCTTGTTTTCGTCATTTATAAAAGCCCATGCTCTACAGGTCTGTATCTAAGATGACTTATATGCTGCAGCACCTATTGAAGCCAGACCCTAGATACTTGGGTGATACTTGCTGCTGTGAGGAATCCACTGTCACTTCTCTGAGTTGTCAGATGGCATTAACTGTGTCAGTGCAGCTTCTTGCAGCACGTTACCAGAAACTGTGTGGGGTACTGTGCCTTCTAAACTTAGCAGTGACCATGATGTGCTGTGTTCTTCCTCCCTTTCAGCAAAACAAATAACTGTATTCTTATCCTCATTGTAGTCATTGGCTTCATGGAGGATTCATCAGAAGTTTAAAAAAATAACCATAAATTTAAAGGTTTTGCTGATTTGATGCTCAAGTACTTAAATCTTTGAAACACAGAGTCCTTGAGGAGTGGTGCTATTTGTGATGATTGAAATTTCTAGACATTTTATATTAACTTCTCAAAGGATAGAGAGCATTCCTGTACAGTTTGGGCAGTGAAGGTGTGTCTCCCGTGTAGCTTTGTAACTGCTTACCATTGCCTTTTGTGTCACAGCTTTCTGCAGCTCCCCATCGGCGTGCAGCCTACCATGGTTATTTCTTTTCCTTATTTTATTTTATAGGCAGGGCATTTATTCTAAGATATTTCAATGAAAACAAAACAGAAATGCTATACACTGTGTCAACAAAAGAAATACTGGCAAATCCAGTAAGAGTCATCATACAAGAAATCCAAACCAGCCAACTGCATACCTCTGAGATGGTGAAAAGAAATTAGTAGAGCCTGAAAATTGGTTATGTGTCATTTCACTCATTCCAGGCATTTCCTTTGCTGAAACTATTCTGGGAAGCATGTGGCATTAGTCTCGGATCAGCACGTACACTGAAGTTTTGTGGGATACTACCCCAAATTTTAAGGATATGGAATCTGTCTTTGAAATTTAACACAGCTGTACATAACTTGTCCCTGTCCCCACCGCCCTGCTGCTACAAGTGGCAGGAATGCAATAGATGTGTGCCTTGCCTTGAGCAAAATTAGCTAATGATACTAATTCAGATCCAGTACAAATGGGGCACATTAAATGGCTTAAATTAGGTCAAATTGAATAATTGAATTTATTCTTTTACTTAAAAAGAGCTTAATCAGCTGAGAGTGCTAGAGTCAGGAAAAAAAAATAGTTTAATTAAATATTAATTAGAAGTTTATATTTTGAGCTTCCTTATCATCACTTGCAGTAATATTATTTATGTGTCTCTTTTCCCTCATTGCAGCTACTAGGGGATGATGTTCAACCATTCTCACTCGATGAAGAATTTGATTATGACAATGTGGCACTGACCCCGAAGTTCTCTGAAGCTGAGCTGAAGGCCATCATGGGGCTGTCTGAAGAGAAGAAAATGGGGACAGATGTCACGTCAGCACGAGCAGAAGACTGAATCAAAGGCATTCTGTGTGGTGGTGTCGAAATAACATTTTTATTGGGTAAATCTGCCTCTTCATTGTACCCTTATTTAGTGTTCTTATCTCTGTGGCCAGTAAATGACATCCTGGAGATTTGGTTGTTTTTTCTACCAAGGTGCCTCGGAGATGGAGGTTGCCTTTCCCCGAACCTCCTCCTCATCCTGAGGAAAACACGGAATAGGAAGATGGTTTTGCCCAGAGTTGCTTGTATAGTAGCCCTTCAGCCAGAGAGGAGGTATTTCCATTCTCCTTATACGTCTGTACGCTGATTCGGTTAGGTGTTAAGGTTGGCTAATGATGGCATTATTTGTCCCTAAACCCAATGGGATTTTTGGTATAGATCAGTGCCCTTTAATATTTTTAGGCCCCAGTATTCAGTACTTTGTTGTTTTCCAGGTGGTGCGAAGCAGTTGGAAGGATGTCTCAAATGATAGTCATAAATTCCCTTCTGTAGGAAGGGCACAGTGAATCCTGTGTTGGCTCAGGCTCGATATCTGGAGTAACCACTCCATAGGACCAAAACAATCTGGTGGAATTCAGGGTAGCACTGTGGCTACTCTGGCTTAGTTCCTGACTAGCAAAAAGCCAGCTGTTTTTTACCTAGTTCTTTCAGTAGTGCAAGTAAGTGCTTTTTGCAGCTGACAAATCAGTCTATAAACCCTTTCCCTATCACTATAAGAGTTAAATATACAGAGGTATGCGAGTGAATAAATCTGGGAATGTTGGGTTGTTTTCTCTGTCTTTTGGGTTACTTCAGTTCTGCAGAGAAATAAATATTCCTGTTTCCAAGAAACTTTTTGAGTTGATGAAAATCAATGAGATGCAATTCCTAACACTTAAAATATGAACTGCTACAAAAAGCTTTCCACATTTACCAAAACCAGACTGACAGATGGCCCTTCCCCCCTCCCCACAAAAGAGAGGAGTAGAAGGGATAAAGAGATTTAGAAGTTTAGAATGAACTAAACTACTTTAATGAAGAAATTTAATATTAAAATCAAAAAGAAGAAAATAATGAAATAGATACAGTATATAAAAAAGCGTATCAAGCTCCCAGGATGACAGGCACTGGGGAAGTCCCAGACTGGACTCGGAGAGGGATGGGAACTGGGTTCCAGCTCTGGAGTCAGGAACACACGGATCGGGATCAAAGGCAGATGAACAGACAGGGTCCTCCTCGGACATTGATGTCCTCAGACATCGGCCATTGAAGGAGGAGCTGACCCTTTGATCCCTCAGCTTTTACACTGAGCGTGGGGCAGATGGGATGGAACACCCTGTTGGTCAGTTTGGGGTCCCCTCTCCTGTCCCTTCCTCCCCACAGGTGGGACCCCTCTGCGCTTCTCCGTTTCCGACCCTCCAACGGGGCAAATAACGAAACTGGCTGCCCTTGGTTGTTACAGCAATAAGAATAAGCAAGGGCCTCTCTGCTCACCATCCCTTGGCACGGAGCACAGGCATTGCTCTGATCACTCTGCGAACAAGCAGTTTGCTCCACAACATGCCGTTCATTTCAAAGAGTTAGAAGAGGCTGAGCCAAGATCTAAAATTACCGAGCAGAACGTTGGTTCTGTTTTACTTCAAAGCGGGACAGTTTAACATCACAACACTGAATTGTGTTACTGGTCTTTTTCTGGTATAACTGCATTAGCTAAAGTTTATTGACCAACAATTTTGTCCTTGGCCTACGTCCATTATTTCTGAGGTGGGTGATTAACATGATGAATGTGGGAAAGGTGCCTGGGATGGAACCACAACTTGTTTAAAGGCTCTGGATGAAATCCCCATGGCTGGTTGGCTGCTCCATTGTCAGCAATTTATAAGCAAAGAAAGGTCCTTTGATGCTCCAAAGGAAATTTTCCAGATCAGTAATTTTGTAGACCATAATCCCACACCACTGAAATGTAACAGCATTTGGTTTGAGGAATGGTATTTACCTCAAGTGGGGGGATATAATTTAAGAGTGGAATTAACAAAAAAAAAACAGAAAAGCAACTGGCTCAGGCAAGATGTTTAGGGAGAGTAATATAAAACTACAAGTATATTGTATAGCGAAACCAGTCTGTATAGGACCTTGCTGGTAGAAGATAATGAGAAATTTATTATTAATGTCTACATCAAAAGGATGCCTGAGCTAGCCTGAGAAGATCTCTTTATTAATTCATCTTCCTCTGGAGCACTGGAGGACACAGATAATGTGTGTAAATGTGAGGGATAAAAAGTAAGTTCTGGAAGAGCTCCACCAGCAAATCTGGGAGGAAGAAATGGAGAATTGCTGTACAAAGATGGCAAGGTCAGCCTTTAAAAGCCTCAACAGGAAAATGAGGGAGACAAACTCATGAACATGTGTGTATTGCAAAGATAAAGGAACCTTCAGTCTAAGAGACCTCTGTGTAGGGAGCTTGCTGACCTGTGGACAAAAAATCAAATGTCAATAAAGGTGGACTTCAATGCGTTTGTGGAATGATGAATTCGACACTTTTTGGGTGTGTGTTTTTAGAAAGACATGAGACACACAAACTATAGATCGGTCCTGTTGGAATCCTGTTGCCAGCGGAGCCAATGAGAAAGGTGGTCTAGGGGTTCATAATGATCTTGGGGCCAAATCAGCTCTGGAATCTCTAAGTGCGTTTTCTATTCATCTCATTAATAATTTTTCCCTGTGCATTAGGGATACATCCAACCACTCAGTGTCTTCTCTCCCAGGCAGATGATTCTCTTAGCAAATGTTTAGAGTTCCTTATTATGCTCCATAACTGTCCTTCAGCATAGCCATTATCTGGTTCCCTTTGATATGAAGAAACCCTTTGCTGCAGAATACCCAACACGGTTGGAACATCCATCTTAGAGGGAGAAGTGGGGATAATTCACTTCCGCCACTCATCAGTTAAATTTTTGCTCCTCGTTAACAGAGGTGGATCTCACAGTGGAGATCAGGACACGTAGGCTACATTTTCTGAACGTGACATTTTATTGGCCTGCCCCTGTGGTTGTTTCTGGCTTGTAGCTTTCATTTGATTATCCTTCAAAGAGGAGACATATTTTTCCCTTCTCCGTTACCAGGTTGTCATTTTTAAGAACACACTTTCTGTGCATGTTAAATTTTATACGTGTACGTGGAGTTAGTTACCTAAAATTGTTTCAGTGTTTTGAGGTGGTTTAGAGTCTGAATAATATATATCTTTTCCTCTTGTAGCTTGTATTCTCTTTAATGTTTAATAATTTCAGCAGGAGTTGGTGAAGGATGTTATCCTTTTCTATTGATGGCCTTTTCTAAACAATTCTGTTTTACAAAAGAACTAAAGGCAAAGCTCACCCATGGAACAGGAAACTTTGGATGCTGCTTGGAATCAACTTGGGGCTCCTGCAGCAGGGAATGGGATTGTCTCCCTTCCACACTGCCGAGGATTTTGACTGCAAAATCTCTGATGCGGTGTGAACCTGTTGGAAGTGAAGATCTCTCTCTCCTGTTGGAAGTGTATTTGTGACTTCCTTGATGTCTAAAGTGCAAGAGAGATCCCCAGCCGTATCAGTCAGTGGTTTATCTCTATTAAACTTAGGACAAGAGGAAATGGGCACAAACTTGAACATAAGAACTTCCACCTAAACATGAGGAGGAACTTCTTTCCTGTGAGGGTGGCAGAGCCCTGGCAGAGGCTGCCCAGGGAAGTGGTGGAGTCTCCTTCTCTGGAGACATTCAAACCCGCCTGGACACATCCCTGTGGGACCTGCTCTGGGTGGCCCTGCTCTGGCAGGGAGTTGGACTGGATCATCTCCAGAGGTCCCTTCCAACACCACGGGATTCTGTGATTCTGTGAAACTTGTTGCTTAGTTAGGTCTTGCCAGAAGGATATTGACTGTTTCTTTCCACAGTCTTGGGGGGTCCTGAGTTATGGGGATAAACTCCTGGAGTTTTATGGGATGTACAGCAGCCCTTCCACCGGGGCCGGAATCTGCCGGGTTGTTTCCTCGGCTGGCTGTGGTACGAGCTCAGATGTTACTGGTGCTCAGAGTTACTCCTTGTAGGTGTAAAAGGAAGAGCAATTATTTGCTGAGATAATGATTGTGAAAGAATAAGATAAAAATTGAAGAAATGAAAAGAGAGGCAGTCAAATCTGACTCAAGCATGATTATGGTTCTAAATATATTTCTATTAATGCACAAAGGTATCATTATATACACTTGTATACACACAGTGCCACTGAAAGAAAATAATTTTAGTATGGAGAGTGCTCACCAGATAGCTCAGAACCTTTTGAAGAAGATGGCATGGAAACAAATCCCTACTTTTATGGAAAAGACCCTTTGATCCTCTTGGCCTTGATTTTCAGCAGCTCTAAGCTGGCAGAACTCCACCGAGGCCATTTATATTCATACAGAGCAGACAGGGCCCTGGTATTTACAGTCTGAGCAGAAAGAACGTGGAGCCAAATCAATTCCTGATTTAATTTTACTGAATATAAAGTTATGTTTGTCACCCATTATCATTATGGGAAAATATTTAAATGCAGAGCCAATGAAAATGAAGTGTAAAAAACATCTTTAACTGTTCAGTTACTAATTTACACAGGGCATTGTGGAGTCTCTCTGGTGGTGTGTGCTTGGAGTGTGGGCTTAGAAAGTTGCTTTTTGCTTTTGCAAAAAATACCACATACAATGTCCTATTCTGAAGATGAAACTTGGTTACCCACAGAACTACCAAAGATTCCCACCTCCTTTAATGTTTGGCTTTGGATTATTTTTTTTTTCCTTCTGGATCTTGGCAAGGACTGGAAATGGACTTCACTTTATCTTGGAATTGTTTTTAAAAAGACATGACATCTGTTGTAAAAACGTACACTTTCTTACAAAGGCCGGCTCTCTCAGCAATGCAACACTAAATGCAGAGCTAAAAAAAAAAAAAAAAGGACCAAATTCCTACTTATTCAGCATCTTCACGTACGTCGTGGTGTGACTAAACAGCCACTTGGGATCAAAGTGTCTGCGTGGAGAACAGGCTGGCTTCTCTCCTCTTGTCCTCTTCTCTCAGTTTTCCTTGGGAGTCTCGGCAGTAGCTTGGTCCTACCTGGGTGTGAGTTCTAAGAGCCCTGCGAGGAGACTGCAAGACAATTCAGTGACACTGACCAGAGAAGCCTTCTGCTGGGACTCCATGCACACCCAGCCTCCTGAATGATTTAGCCGAGTGGGGCTGTTCACTTCTTCTCAGCCAAGGTTTATGTTACAGCTGTCGTGAACGCCATAGTCCTGAAGACATGCAATGAGAAAGTGATGTCAAGGCTTGGGGCAGGGATTCATAGAATCATAGAATGTGTTGGGTTTGAAGGGACCTTTAAAGGTCATCTAGTCCAACCCTCCTGCACAAGCAGGGACATCTTTAACTAGATCAGGTTGCTCAGAGCCTCATCCAGCCTGACCTTGAATGTCTCCAGAGATGGGGCCTCCACCACCTCTCTGGGCAGCCTGTTCCAGTGTCTCACCACCCTAACTGTAAAGAACTTCTTCCTAATGTCTAATCTAAACATACATTGCTCTGGTTTAAAAACATTATCCCTCCTCCAGTCACTACAAGCCCTTGCAAACAGTCCCTCCCCAGCTTTCCTGCTGACTCTCTTTAGGGACTGGAAGGGGCTCTAAGGTCTCCCTGGGGCCTTCTTTTTTCTAGGCTGAACCCCTCCAAGTTCTCAGCCTGTCTTTGTAGGAGAGGGGCTCCAGCCCTCAGAGCATCCTTGTGGCCTCCTTGGGACCCACTCCAACACTCCTTCCTGTGCTGAGGACTCCAGAACTGGACACAGTGCTCCAGGTGGGGTCTCTCCAGAGCGGAGCAGAGGGGCAGAATCCCCCCCCCCCCCCACTCGCCCGGCTGGCCACGCTGCTGGGAATGCAGCCCAGGATGGGGTTGGCTTTCCAGGCTGCCAGTGCATGTTGCCAGCTCATGTCCAGCTTTTCATCCATGAATACCCCCAGTTGTTTTCTGCAGGGCTGCTCTCTCACGTCATCCCCCAGCCTGTATTGATGACAAGGACTGTCCCAACTCAAGTGCAGGACCTCGCACTTGGCCTTGTGGGGCCTTGTGGAACTTTGTGGGGTTTGCATGGGCCCACCTCTCCAGCCTGTCCAGGTCCCTCTGGATGGCATCCCTTCCCTCCTGCGTGTTGACCGCGCCACACAGCCTGGTGTCATCGGCAAAGTTGCTGAGGGTGCACTCAATCCCACTGTCTATATTGTTGATAAAGATATTAAACAGCACTGGTCCCAGTATGGGCCATTAGACCCCCATTGGCCTACAGGGGCCGTGCCGAACAGGTGGTTTACTGCCCTCCTTCGCGAAGATGTCGGGTGTTCGAGCCACCCGGCACAGCGAGGAGACCCACGCTGAGGCCCCTGGCTGGCCTTGGGGGGCGAGCTCCCCGCGCCGCAAAGTGATGGCGAAGGGCCTTCCCACAGCCCTGAGCTTTCTTGTGGCGAGGTGGCAGTTGGCACAGGTGGGTGCAAGGTGCCACGTGTGCCCTGGGCTCCTCTTGCTGGGATGGCCCCTCTCCCCGAGAGGCCGCCTTTGCCAGTCTCGGCCACGTGTAGTTCTCCCAGGTGCTAAATGTCTGCCCGTCCCTTGGGAACGTGAGACAGACGGGTTTCTCTGAAATGGCGTCAACTTGTAGAACATCTCAGAAGGTGATGGGCTTTGTCAGCTTGTGATTGCTGACTGCTGGAGGTGACGCTTTGTGTTTTACTCTGAACCAGCGTTGCAGGTGTGCAAACAGTAAAATGCCAGGGAGTTAGGCTGGAGGTCGCTTTAGTGCTTGTTTGTGATGAGTTTGCAAGAAGAAAAGCAAGTGTTAAAAGGCACGGTCACTTTTATAGACAGGCTACTTTATTTGCGATTGCAGTGCCCCACAGTTAAAATGGAAATCAATTTTAAAGCCTTATGAAAATGCAGAAATATTTGTCTCATTTACAGCACTTCCAAAACAGACAGATCATAAAATCCCCTTGATTAACGATTCTATAATTTTACGTGCTCTGTGGCATCTATCCACATACATAAGCAAAGATAAATTTAAGCAAAATCGCTAAATCTAACTTCTCACCGAATATCAAGTTGTAGAAACTCTCTCTACATTCAAAACCCTCTTTGATCTGAATATTCCCAAACTTTGGGGAAGAAGATACTCTACTTTAAAAATCTTTGTGCAAACATTTCTCAAGCAACCAAGTCCACTGTTAGACTACAGAAGACAAAGCTGTCAAGGACCTCAGTATATACGAAGAACCTGTGGCACCTATAGATCACAGTAACTGCTCTCTCCATCTATAGACAATGCTATCTCTGTCATTAGAAATAATGCTAAGTTTCTATAGATAATGCTATTCTTTAAAAGGACTCTTAATGATAGTAGAGTTAAATGGAAAATGATATTTTTCTAGAGAGTGAAGCGTGTTAAAATATTCTGTTGACTCGATACAAACCTCTGAATGCCCAACTGAAAAATTAGTGTAATCATTCTGTAATTCATGTGGATTTACAACACGGTTATCTTTTGAGCCATCAAAACGAGATTAAAAACTGTGTGGGATAATTCAGTGTGTTTTGTGGCAGAGCTAACACCATAAATGAAGGCTTTAGCCTCATTCTGTCATATGTTACAACAGTTTGTTCTTTTGTGGCTGCTGTGGTTGAGGGATCTGATGACACTGTTCCTGCACTGCAGGTGTGACTTGTATCAAGTAAGCCTTAAGTTTAATAAGTTTTCTTGAATCCATCTGCTTTTCTGTCAATGTGGATAAACCCTTGCAATATGCAATATGAGATGCATAATTCTTAAAAAGAGGCAAGTGCCACGGAATCACAGAATGCTATGGGGTTGGAAGGGACCTCTGGAGATCATCCAGTCCAACCCCCTGCCAGAGCAGGGCCACC
>JAOTQQ010000041.1:18575998-18589842 GCA_026546715.1 Gallinago undulata
AGACTTGTGCTCCAGACCCCTCACCAGCTCCGTTGCCCTTCTCTGGACCCGCTCCAGCCCCTCAATGTCTTTTTTGTTGTAATAGGCCCAAAACTGGACGCAGCCCTCAAGGTGGGGCTTCATTGGTGTCAAGTATAAATTTTATATCTTTATTAATTCTGTTAATTTTCTGATGCACAAGCTTTTGATCTCGTTATGTTTATCTATATCCACTATAAACTGAACTTGCATCCACAACACCATCATCGCCCACTGGCCCTGTGTAATATTTATTCCACTATTTGGGGCTCATTTGAATTTTGAGGTGTAGTTATCCACCAGTCCTTTCTGTTTCTTGAAGAATAACAGTGAAAAATACTGGAAAAAGAAAAATGTTTCATGAACATTTCAATTATTTCTCCATTGTCTGCTAGGAAAAAGGAAATCCACTTCAGGTAAATATTTTATTATTTGCTGAATCCCTTCAGTTGCCTTAAAGTCAACTTTTGAGGTGTAACTGTATACCTCAGTCCCTTTTGTTTCTGTTCAAATATAGCCAGAGTACCAATACTGTCTGCATTCCTTCCACTTACCTTCATAACTTTTCCTTGATGTCATTTATCTTATCGCCAGAAATTGAGCTGTATTCCTTTATTGTTTTAAATAGTTCCCTGATTGATTCTGAAGTGATTTGAAATATCCTGAAAGCAGCATCTGTATAAAAAGGAAATTTTATGAATGCAATTTCTTGTTCTTATGGCCCTTGTTTTTCTCCCTCTCTCTTAGAGTCTCTGTCAAAGTTCTGGTGACGTGGCAAAAGGTGCCAACGGGAACCAGTTGTGGACAAGGCTCAATACAAAGAGCTGGTGGTATATCCCTCCTCCTTTTTACACCATCCTCCCTCTCTTCAAACAAAAAACTGGAGCAAATCTTAAGGGATGGTGGGAGTCACGTTTCCGAAAGACAGTGGAGACAGTGGAGGGAATGATTTTCTACATGGATAAGACATGAGGGGCATAGGAAAGCAGTTGACCTTCCCTACAATCTCTAAATTGCAGCAGAATGCCAGAGATGCAGGGGAGAAATCTTAATCTCAGAAGGTCCCCGGGAAGGAGGTTTCTGTGGTTATCCTGCACGAGTGGGTGTTGAACCACGTCAGTTCACCAGCCCTTTTTTGCCACGGGTTCCTTCCTCTTTTTGGAGTAAAGCCAGACATGCAACTAGCTAAAAGTCTGCCTCTTTTTAGGGACACCAATAATTAAATAAGGAGAGTCTCCTATTTTCAACGTGTTGAAAATATGCAGAAAAAGAATGGTTGTTTATAGACAAACAGATTTCAGAGTCTAATGTACATCTCTACTGTTATAACTCTCTCCAATCCCTCCCAAATTCTACAGAATCTTACATAAACCACTGCAAAATCTTTCTGGCTCAAAAAGTAACCAGGCAGTCATGAATAAAGACACAGACCCAAAGTCGGTGTCGGTTACAGCTGATTTCTTACGTGTTTTTTAATACTTTATAGTACATTGCTCTTTCATGTAGGGAAAGGAAGGGTGCAAAGGGACTGCTGGTGCCATGGATCTTGAATACTGTCATTTTTCCACTGTGTATCACAGTTACTGAAAAACTTCTGGCTAAATAATCATCCTCAAGACCGTAGAGACCTGCATTTCATGTCTCCTCTGCGCTCGTTTAATGGACAGAACAGACTGCTGTATAAATCACGAACAGAATGGTAACCACTAAAGTTATGTTTTAATATTGTAAGGGAAGTGAAGGGTAGGGAAGGAAAGGAAAAGAAAAAAGAAAAGGGAAAGGGAAAGAGGAAGGGGAAAGGGAAGGGAAGGGAAGGGAAGGGAAGGGAAGGGAAGGGAAGGGAAGGGAAGGGAAGGGAAGGGAAGGGAAGGGAAGGAATCTGTCGGCGATTCTTTCAGTAATTATCTCAGATCCAACTGTAACATCAGAAGAAGGTCACATTCACAGAAGACAGCAAGGCTTTTGGTAGCTACAGTTATAGGCAGAAAGCTGGTAATTAGGATGATATCAATTCAGTCCTAATCCTTAATGGGAAATAGTTACATTTGCTATAGTCCAATGAAAGGTGCAATGGCATCAAGACAGATGGATGCAGAGATGGTGAGAGAGTTAGGTGGAGCAGATGGAGGGCTACAGTCTAAAACACCTCAGGGAAATGCTACTGATGGGTAGGGTTAGTGTGGGAAAGTGAAGTGCACAAAGGCAAACATGAGGGGTTTTGCGGTTTTGTCATCCAGTTTTCAGCTTATATGTGAAAAGAAAGTGCTTTTATTTAAAAAGAAAGCTCAAAATGAGCCAGCAATGTAAGGGTAGTGATAGAATGAGGGGGTAATAGTTTTAAACTGAAAGAAGATATCTTTAGGTTAGGCAGAAATTCTTTGCTGGGAGCGTGGTGAGAGCCTGGCCCAGGTTGCCCAGAGAAGCTGTGGCTGCCCCATCCCTGGAGGGGTTCAAGGCCAGATTAGAGGGGGCTTGGGGCAACCTGGTCTTGTGTCCCTGCACAGGGCAGGGGGTTGGAACTGGGTGATATTTAAGGTCCCTTCCAACCCAAACCATTCTATGATTCTGTTATATTTTGCACTCCTGCCAGGCTTACTCTCCAGCCAATGCCATTGGATGGTTCAAAATAATTGTATAAAAGTAATTGCTGGATAGTTTCTCCTATTAACTTATAGCCCACTGACAAGGCTGGCACTGTCAAGTTAAACTCCCAGACTCTACATGAGAACAAAACCTATGAGGAGCAGCTGAGGGAACTGGAGTTGCCTCATTGGAGAAAAGGAGGCTGAGGGGAGACCTCTACATCTCCCTGGGAGGAGGGTGTAGTGAGGTTGCTTTTTGTCTCTTTCCCGAGGAGCAAGTGATAGTATGAGATTAAATGGCTTCAAGTTGCACCTGGGGAGGTTTCAATCAGACATTAGGAAAAAATTCTTCACTGAAAGAATTGTCAAACATTGGAACAGGCTGCCCAGGAAAGTGGTTAAGTCACCATCCCTGGAGTTATATAAGACAGTCCGACATATTGCTGAGGGACAGGGTTTAATGGTGGCTTTGGCAGCGTTAGGTCGATTGTTGGACTTGATGATCTTAAAGCTCATTTCCAACCTAAATAATTCTATTATTCTATGTGAATGTGCTCTGCAAGTGCAAAACTTGCTGAGAAGTAAGACAGCCTCGGTGCTGGCGCCATCTTCACACTGTGATATGTGCCGAGGTACTGCTCCATGCGCAAAAACCTTGTTAATAAACAGAGAAGATCCATTTTGTAAGGGAAGTCATGGCCTACTTCTCTGAAGATGTATATTCTCTTTCTGGTTAGGAGAAGAGCTGAGCCTACAGTTAATAGCAATGTTTAAAGAAATTGTAGTTGCAGTCGAGATTGCAAGTAAGGGAGGGAGGGATGGAAGGAAGGACGGACATTTAGGATGGAAAATCTGGTCTAATGGATCTGTTAGGCTTGTTCATAGAGCAGGGAGGTTTCATGCTTCCTAACTTGCTATTAAAGAGTTGTCTTCTTTGGTGAATCCCCTTTGAATTACCCAGTGCAGTCACTGCCTGAACGTTTACACCTCATAAAAACGGGCTACGCTTCCGATAATGTGGTCTCTACTTGGTGTGAGGAACAATCCCAAGCCTAGGTCTGGTTTGTGGATGATCCGTGGGGAGCATTTGGAGCAGAGGGGGTGCCTGGCTGGGGAGTTTGACTGCAGAGGTAATGCACACCTGTGGATGCAGATGCAGTTAGAAATACTATAAGAGACATAACAACACTTTTTTTCTTAACCACCGTAGTATTAGCATATATTAGCATGTTATGGCTTGGTGACTTCTGCAGCAGCACTGTAAACTGAAGCTGCACTTTTGTGGAACTGCGTGTAGGGGTCTGTCTCTTGAAGGGAATGCAAGTCAAAGGGGAAATTCTGGATCCCTTTAGGTTCAGGGGGCTGCAGCAAAACCAGGCTGGACTTTCTGTGTAATTTTTCGCACAGCCAGGATTGTAGCCTTTGAAACCGGTCTGAGCATTACAGCCCAGAGAAATACCAGCCGCTCGGTGTTTTATTCAGTATCCCTTCACCCTGATATCTGGAGAGTCAAGTGAGCTGTTTAGCTCAGTTAGACCTTTGCGTGGAGATGTACATACAAGGCCATCAATACCCTTTCAGTAGCTGCACATCAGTATGCCCTGCTGCGTTAATGATTTCAGTTCATTCAAAGGCTCTCAAGGGCACACATTGAAACATAAGAACTCAACAGGCAGTGAAGTAGTGAATCTGAAAAAATGAGATGCAGTGGACATTAGAGAGTTTCCATTTTCCTGGGTAATCACAGCTTGGAACAGAGCTGCTGAAATGTCATAAACCTTTCTGTAGACTGAAAGCAGAGCTTGTGAAGCACGGACCGTCACATTTAAAGACGTTTCTGAGATCTGTCTTTTTTTTTTTCCTGTAGCAAAGCACTGAAGGTATTTTAACAGACCGAACCCTACATGTCACCTTAAAAGGAAGAAATCCATACGACTCCCCCACCTAAACAATAGATGTCTGCGTAAGAAGGAGTCTGTGAAATGATACATTCACTCCGGGTTTATTACTCTTTGTGAGTCTTGAAATATGAGCTACCGAACATGAGACTATTTATATTACTCATCCTTGCAAAAAACAAGGGTAAGTAAGAAATGTGTTGAGAGTGTGCACAGAACCAGCTGAATTCATTCATCCAATACGCTTATTTCGGAAAATCATGCATTTTTATTGCCAAGTTAATGCATTAGATTTCTGTAACGCAAATGGCACTTGAACTTGACAAGGAACACAACAGTGTTTTAACACACAGTTAGAAGATCCGTATAAATAATCCCAAGGGATAAATAATCCCATATGGGCTCATATCCCAAGGCAGATTTACTCTGTTTAATTTTGCCCTGTTGCAAAGGAGAGGTTAACTCTAGATACATTATTAAGCAGATAAAGCAACCTTTTTTATAGTGCTTAGAAGGGCAACATCAGTTCCTGGGACATTTGTGCACAAACAAATCATATGTTTATCAAACAGCTCATAGAGCAACCTTATTTATTTGTTTATTTATCAATTGTCAATCTGAATGATTTTGGAATGATTGAAAACTGTCTTCCTATTCACTTTTTTTTTTATTATTTTCTTTCCCCAAATATTTTCTTTTTCGGGGGGGAGGAGAAGGCAGAAAATGAGATGAGAAGGGAGAGAGCAAACCCAGCAACAGCCCCGTGGTCCTAGGCGTTCTGGGGGGTTGCCTCTTCCCTGGGATTGAGGAACACAGAGCTGTGCCCCCATGCCCAGCCATGCCTAGAGGTGGGGCCAGGGGTACACGTTTGGCACAGGAGAAGGAGACAGCAGGACACCTGGCCTGGAGGTGGCATCACTTTAAAAGATCTTACGCGTGATTTGATGCAGTGAATTAAAATCAAAATTTGGTCCTTCCTGTGCCATCACACTGAAGCCAGCTAGTGAAATCAAACTTTGTGGCAGAAAGCAGGGAGCTTCCACCTGCCCAAAGCCCTGGAAGCAAAGGCATGATTTTCCTCATCACGTCTGCTGTGCCTGGTTTGGTGTATTATTAGGTATCTGGAGCGATTTTGAGGAAGAGAGGTATAATGCCTTTTCAAAGAATTTGTTCCCCAGATAACAGCGGTTGGTTTGTTGAGCTTGATCTTTCACATGGAAATGTCCACTTTTATCTATTTTTTTCGAGCTGAGCTGCTCTATAAGCTCTTAGATGTTACATTTGCTGCCCACAAGCAGGACAATTTTGTCCCAGCACAGAAAGTATTTCCCACTTTCACATTGACACTCAGGCACAGAGGATCTTAAAAAGACAGCCTCAGCCTACCCTGTCCTCCTCTTCCTCTCCCTCATTCAAGCTCATTAATTATTCCTCAGCTGAGCTACAGGAGGTGTTCTATATTTCTGTGTGCCTCCACGAAGCTGAAGAATGGACGTTACCGGTGGCTGCATCGAATTCTCATCAGATTGTTGTTATATTTGTTGTGTAGTTTGTGACATCCACAGGGCTTGGAATACCTTGCAGCCTTCCCTGGGAGTGCTAGAGAGGCACTTGCCAGAACAGAGAGCCTGACGTCTCCCATGCCTGCACAGCCAACTTCTCTTTGAAGCTGAGGGAGATGAAGACACATATCAAAGGGGTGAAGCGATGCCCTACAAATTTACAAGGCCTGTTGTCAAAGATAAAAAAGCATCAGAAGGCACAAAGTTGTAAATAACAAACACTATTGGCCTGGACTTTCAGCACACGCTGAACTCTGTACCTTAGCCTGTGAGAAGGAGAAAGAAGCAGCAAAGACAAATTTGCATCAAAACTAAGATAGTTTACAGCAAAGATATCTTACACTCTTCAATAAAACACACGCTTGGGTTGTATGCCTATGAAGTTTGCATTGATAAATATAACAAACCCACCTACTACTAAACCCAGGCTATTTTGAAAAAATATTTTGCCTTTCATGGCTCCTTATAAGAGTACTTTTTATTTTTTAACAATATAAATACAACTTTCTGGTAGTAATAACTTTTCAGTACTTATTCTACTGAGGGTAAAAGCGTAATAGCGAGAGTTGCAGCAGGATCTGTCAGGAATGCCTTCTCTAAAAACTAAGGCAACTTGTCCAACCTTGTGACCGATGTGTTGTTCTAGTGGCTTTGCATGCATCTGTATTTATATGGTTAGAAAGGCCTTTAAAAGTCTTTTTACTGGGACAGTGCCTGCACTTCTCCATATGTGTGTTGAGTACAAAGTCTTCCAAAGTGCCTTGCCACTTTAGAAATGGAGACCATTTGGCTCTCTTGCAAGAGGCATAGTTCATTCTTGTCAGAGTATATTGCAAAATTATGACTTCATTATATTTTGTGTCTCTCTTTCCATAAGCAAATTTAATCAGACACAAACCTCAGAAGTCCTTTCACTTCTGCCTCATTTTATTACAATGCTTTTAGCAGATAGTTTACAGGAGTGTCACTGGTCCTTATTTCTGCTCCATGTAGCCTACGTTATTCATGTGCTGTGTCTTATTTATTAATTAAAGCTCTTTGAAGTTTAGAGTGGCTTAGCTTCTCCCTGCACTTCTAATAATGCAAAAAGGAAAAAATGATATGGAGCCTTGCAATGCCTCTCTCTGCCTGAAAAACGAGGGAGAGCACAAAATGCACAGAAGGGCAATCAAACTCTGGTTGCTATAATACTGAAAATTTCATGTCTACGATCTTATAATCATAGAATGGTTGAAGTCCTTAAAGACCATCTATTTCCACCCCTTGCCCTGGGCAGAGACACCTCTCACCAGACCTGGTTATTCCAAGCCCACTTCAACCTGGCCTTGAAACCCTCCACGGATGGGGCAGCCACAGCTTCTCTGGGCAGCCTGGGCCAGGGTCTCACCACCCTCACTGTAAAGAATTTCTTCCTAATATCTAATCTAAATCTCCCCTCTCTCAGTTTAAAACTGTTAACCGATGTTCTATCACTCCTGTCACTGACAGAGTTCTTCCCCATCTCTCCCGTAACGCCTTTAGGTACCGGAAGGCTGCTCTAATATCTCCCTGGAGCCTTCTGTTCTCTTGGCTCTCCAACCTCAGCTCTCTCAGCCTGTTTTCATAGCAGAGGTGCTCCAGCCCTCAGAGCATCTTTGTGGCCTCCTCTGGACCTGTCAGAACTGGTCCGTGTCCTTCTTGTGCTGAGGACCCCAGAGCTGGACAGAGTGCTGCAGGTGGGGTCTCCCCAGAGCGGAGCAGAGGGGCAGAATCCCCCCCTCACCCTGCTGGCCACGCTGGTTTTGATGCAGCCCAGGATGCGGGTGGCTTTCCAGCTGAGAGTGCACAGTACTCTGCCAAGCAGACCTGCCAGTCTGCTCTCCTGAAGTCCAGGATAGCCACCTCCTTTGTGCGCCCTCCTCGCTTCTGTAAGCATCTTGAACCCGACCATTTCATGGTCACTGCAGCCAAGGCTGCCCTTCAGCTTCACGTCTCCCATCAGCCCCTCCTTGTTAGTGAGAACAAGGTCCAGCATGGCACCTCTGGTCATTGGCTCCTCTATCACTTGGAGAAGAAAGCTATCACTCACGCATTCCAGGAACCTCCTGGGTTGCTTATGACCTGCTGTGTTGCCCTCGAACAGATATTGGGATGGTTGAAGTCTCCCATGAGGATCAAGGCTTGTGAATATGAGGCTGTCTCTGTCTCTCTACAGAGAGCCTCATCAACCCATCCCTCCCTTTAATCCTGAGCCATAAACGCTCGGTTGGTTCTTCATCCATCCCCAGGTGGAGGTCCATGCGCTCCAGCCGGTCATTGACACGGAGCGTGACACCTCCCTCCTCATCTCACTTCAGGGACAAACTGTAGGGAGTAAATCCCGTGACAGTATCCATTTAATGGTTTGCATTTCAAAAGCTGTAAGAGCAAAGTGTGAGAGAGTGAGGAAGTCGGTGTGTGCCAGAGGTGAATGCAGAGAAATGGGAAGGGCTTTTTAGCGTTAAATTAAATGACAGAAAAGTCCAATATTAACTGGTCTGCAGTAGAGCTGTTCAGAAGTTGTATTTCAAAACCCTACACTGGAAATAAACGGCTTGCAGGGAAAAACTTATTGCATAACAACTTATTGCATATACGTCAGCACTGCATGGACAAACTTTATGCAAGATCTGTCGATTTTGTGCGTGGATCAAGGTTTTACAGGGACAGGCAGAAGTTTGCATACAGATTTCCCCATAAAATGGACCTTGCAGTTTTTTTAGGTGAGAAGTTTTCCATCACGCAGCAAGGAGACACCTCAACCTTTCAGGCACAAGCATAATTGCCCCGAGACAGAAGCTGGTGATGGGTAAGAGCTGGGGATGGAGAGCCCGGTGGGCAACTGGGGGCGTCCTTCTCCACAGCGGCTGCAGAGCCAGCCTGGGTGGCTGCTTCTTGGGGCAGCAAGAGCAGCTTCTGCCACAGGCTGACAACTCTGGCCATGCCCCACATCGCCTCCCCACCCCTCCGAAGAGGCACCAGACATTTTGGCTTTCCAGGACCACGCCTGGCTGAGTAAAAAGGCCACGTCCTCCTATTTTACTGCCCTTGCAGGGGAGCACTGCAGAGAACTGTCTTCTCTGCTGCATCCTGAGGTTTAGTTATGCTGTTACTAAGACAGAAGGAAATAATTTACAGACAGGCAAAAAGAAGCAGCAAAAAATACGGGAGTCCAACTTCTTTTCCTCTCTAAATTTTAAGACCTGTCTTGGCCAGAAGAACCAACCATTTTTAACATTGAAGGAATGACACGCTAAGGCTGAAAGGCTTTAGAAATTGAGCTGGGGGAAAGGAAAGAAATACATTACTCCAGAGATGTTAAACTATTAGCAAGAAAGATTTTTTTTTTTTTTTTTGTTATCCTAGTCAGACTGTGTCTCTGCCAAATCCAGCACAAAACTTCTGGTAATTAATCCACGGAGACACTTATGCATCTAATCAGATTCGCGATAATTCTGTTCTTGGCACAGGTAATATTTCCTTCGTTACTTAAGGCTGGTATAAATTGGCATTTAGCTGAAGCCAGCACCTGCACTGAACACGTGAACTTTTGCTTGTCAGTAAACTACCTCAGAGTTTTTTGATAAGAGGAGGAGGAAGGAAGATATAAGGCGGCACAGGGAGATGCTGAAACCTCCGATCCCACTGGTAAGGGCAGACAGCATCACGGGCTGCATTTTACCCTCTTTCCCCAGAAGCCGCATCCCAAAACAGTTGCCAAGCTCTAATCACATAGTTCTGGTGCTGCCTCACTGTCCAGTGGAAAGAGAAGCTGATTTGAACTCTGATTGGGACGATTATCATTACCCTGCAGTCAGAGATGCACCAGCAGCACCACGGCCATGTTCAAGTGAGAGGGGAAACTGTCCTCTGGTTTTTGCTCCGGTGGGGGACACACTCTCCCGGGTGCAGGAGAGGTCTGCAGCAGAGCCAGGAACCTCATCTGCTCTCTCCAGCAGCCTGTTTAAAATTAGTTCGTCCTCTTTCATCATGTTGAGGAAAGATGCAAGGACAACTGCCGGGATTCATCACAACTCGCTTAAACAACTTACATGCCTTAAGTTAGGGGTAGAGCTGAGATAGGCATCTCATATAGCCAAGGAAATAGGGAAATTCTGTCCATCTGTCACTGCTAGAAATGCATTTTTTTTTTTTTTGACTAAAGGGAAGAGTAAGGCATTTATGGCTCAAATCTAGGGAGCTTTGTCAGGTGCCTGAGAGAAAAAAATTGTCTACCCGGGCTGGGAAAGGTGCTATGATTTATATATTCCTCCTAAACCTCAAGGTAAATTTTAGGTTGTTGGCTCTGCTCTGTAGAGAATGTAAGTGCTGGAAGATTAACATTCTCTGAGCTCAGTTGGTAGGGATTAGCAGAAGGTGATCACTGGTTACTGGTAGGACTTCAAATTAGGACCTCTACACTCAGCGACCTGTTCTAATTGTGCCAAATTAGTGATGCTGATTTTTGGCCACTGGATAGTTGTTTGGGGAATAAATGTGACTCCTGAGCAGTGATTTTGTCCAGTGATCTTAAAATAAATATAGAAACTAAGAATTTTTAAGGAAATGTTTCAGCTTGATGCTTTAAGTAGTATGTTTGCATTATTCACTATTAATAACACATTCTGGCAAAGCAGAGTTGTGACACTAAAGGCACACTGGACTCAGCCAAATAATTTCATTTTATAACAGTCTGAAAATTCTTTATGCTTTTTCAGGCACTAAAAATAAACTTGAAACAAACCTGATTATCTCCGTATAAAATTAACACATTTGAAAATAGACTATTTTTGCAAGGCATATTTAACACCGTCAGTAATTCACCCTCAAAAATGGTGCAAGAAGCAAAAGTTTCGTATCTCTTGAGATCTAGAAATTGATGAATAGTAAAAAAATAATAATAAAAATAGAATATGATATTCCCGTGGATAAATGCCACTTAGGTAATATTCATTTTGATGGAATTGAGGATCCTTTCGTCAGCTACCCAGGATCACCCAACAAACAGGTTTTTTTCAAAGCAAAAATATCACTAATATTATCATCGTAAGTTTTAGTCCAATATTCACATCTCAGATGTCTGACATTTTGAACAGAACCAGTTATTATTTTCACGTGCAAAAGAACTATCTCTCACAATTAGTGGAAGTAGTAAAAAGATTTATCATAAAAGATTTGTCATTAAAAATTAAGTTATCCAGCCTGAGAACAAAAAGCTACCATGTCACCTTGATGCCTGTCTGTAAGGTGTGAGTTATGTGCCAAAAATCAGCAGCGTATCCCAAAAAAACAATTTAGTCTCAATAAGTCATAAAAGAATGTGTATTTCTGATTGATTGTCAATACTTGTCTTCCCAGGAAAACATTCATCACACAGGAGGGACAGATTGGGGGATCAGATTAGACACTGTGAAAATCACGGCTCCCATGAATTAGAGAAACTGAACCCCTGGACTTCTGTGGTAGGTTTTTAAACAGATGTGACAGAGTTTTACAATATAAAGCTTCCTGTAGTCACACAAAAAAGTGTTTTTCTTTCTTGAATGCAGGCAGATTTTCAAGCAGAAGCCGCAATACTTCCAAGTGATTTACATATAAATTAATCCATATTAGATCATATGAATCATGCACTCCTCCAGGGGAATGATCACCATCCAGTTGATCTGATCACCCTAAACTGAGTGAATATATAATGTTAATCGTGGTACACATTCCCTGCGCATCCATCGTAATCCCCAGTTTGGAATCATTAGGTAGGCACTCCTGTTAACGGATCTTGTGTGGCATCCCTGCTGGATGGAGACATAGGCTTAAGTAACAAAGTCCAGTGCTCCAGAGTTTCCAGTTATTTGGGAAGGCCAAGAGTGACATTAAGATGTGTGATGCTGCTTCAGACCATGCAAATGGCATGATGTCAGTTCAGACCATGAAAATGTTGTGATGCTCTGGAGCACAAGGGAAAGCCCAGTCTTTGCTGGCCTCCGTTAGCCAGCAATGCTGACTGCCCTTCTCACACAGCATCACACAGCCAGTCTTCCCTGCTTCCAGCCTCTTGTTTTAGCAAGAACTGCCTCTAATTCCTGCTGAAGAAACTGCTCCATTAGTGCCTCGGCACCAGGAATGTAAATTTTGCTGGCATACGTATTTTTCTTAGAAGTGAACCTGCTGAGGTTAAGGAGGGAAAGTGTTTTGGGAAAGCAGAAATTGCTGGGTATTGGAGCTATGAGCCTGACGATTCCCAAATTTACACAGCTCCTTCTGGGAGCTGCATGTTGGTTTCTAGCCGAGAAGACAGTATTTGAGAATTAAAAAACAAATCAGCCACCCAAACAAACCAATCAATCTCGACTAATGTGCTGCAGCAGGCACCGCGTGAAAAATGCATAGAATTAAGGGAGGATCTTTTCTTTCTTTTTTTTTTCTTCTTGATCTCTGGAGTCAAGTTAAAATGCAATACAGTCATTAAAAGGTTATCTAGTGTACCAACCTAGCCAGTAAAAGGCCGAAGGAGAAGGCTATATTCTTCTGTGGATTGTTTTATGAAGTTTCTCGTGGTTGACCATCAGTGAACTAAATCCTTCAACAAGAAGAGATTTACAAGGACTTGTTTACAGAGACAAAGTGTTTCTACACACATCAGACAGCCCTGGGACCAAGGATTAGCAGAACTGCACATAAATACAGCTTACAGCTACAGAATGCTGCAACTGGGAGCCTTCAGTAGGAAACGATATAAAAAACAGGATTCAGATATTACACATGCAACGTACAGGGGTTTCATAGCTTTACCCACCTTTGTATATTGAACTTTTGAAAAGGTACTTTCATTCCTTAACTCACACTGTGCTATTTTTGCCCCTAGAATTTTGATTTCAGGCATTTTTTTTTTTTTTTTTTTTGCTCATGGCTGTTCTGAATTCTCCCATTTGGAAAAATCCCAACCCGTGACGTTCCTGTTTGTGTCAAGGCTGAGTGGTGTTCTCCACCTAGCGCCGTCTTCTTAAGGGGTTGCATTTTGGTGGTTTTGTTTTTTCTTTTAATGAGTGATGAGCATTAGAAGGTGGATCAGATAGAATTTAAATATCACGAGCTGTTAAATACTAAATACTTGAGGAATACTTAATTAAGCAGCAGCACGCAGCAGGTGGTCAAGTTCTGAGCAGCTATCAAAATCCTGGGATGGTACCATGCTGGAAAAGCCCTTCTGATTACCTTTATTATCCATCTCAGAGGGGTATCAATTAACTGCTGCCGAAATTTACTGGTTAAAAAAAGCACATCATTGTTATCAATGAAACAAATGCAAATGTTCACAAGGCTGCGCTCAATGGCCATTACTGCCACCAACAAAGTGGCACTGGCAGGCAAATCATTTCGCAGCCCGTTTGCGATCACGTCGTATTGAATCACACAATCGTAGTGGTTGGAAAGGACCTCTGAGATCAAGTCCAACCACATTAAAGAAAAACCAAACCACCAAACAAAAAACAACAAAAACCTACCCAAATAAACAAAAAAACCCACCCACAACACAAAATAAAACAAAAAAAGCGACAAAAACCAGAAAAACACACAAAAAAGCACCCACCAACTAAACCCCACACAAAACACCCCACCACAAACCAATAATCTCAGGCATTAGAGCACGCCCTGAAGAGCCATGTCTACACATTTCTTAAGTACTTCCACGGATGGTGACTCCACCACCTCCCTGGGCAGGCTGTTCCAGTGCCTGACCACCCTCTCAGCAAAGTCATTCTTCCCAA
>JAOTQQ010000041.1:18589942-18602424 GCA_026546715.1 Gallinago undulata
CCTGGCACTTGGCCTTGTTGAACCTCATCCCATTGGCCTTGGCCCATCCATCCAACCTGTCCAGGTCCCTCTGTAGAGCCTTCTGACTCTCAAGCAGATCAACACTCCCACCTTGTTTGGTGTCATCTACAAACTTACTGTGTACAATCTGGTGCGTGGTGCTGATTTAGCGCAGGATTGAGCCGGGCATGTGAGGGGGGCTGAATCGTTAGCAGAAGCAAGGAAAGATGCATGACAGTGTATCACAGCTGCTAATTAAATACATCTCAGCATTAAAAATCTTAAATTGCCTCTTTCTTATTTCAGATGGATATGGAATTCTTTATACTTCTTGCCCTTCTTTCACTTCTTCTCGTCTGCTGGGCATGTTTTATCTGTGGGCTGTAGAGCAGTTACTGCACGTACCTCATGGGTGATTGCTGGGAAAAGTAATCTCTCCCTTTTCTTAGCTCTCTCTTCCCAGAATACATTAGTATGCCGATAAATGAACTCTTCCAGCCCCCTGAGCTGCTTCAAGGACCCACCATCTCTTTTAAAATCTCTCTGACAGAAAATATGTCTTTCCTCGGAGGGGAACAATTACCCAAGCCATCCAGACGCATCCCAAGGCCACGCGAGCGATGTGTTTCCTAACCATTAAAATGACACGACTCTGAAGCCTCTTGTATTGCTGCCTCATTGGGCCAGAAAGCAGAATTTTTATCCTTTTTGAAAGGGGAGAATTGCAACCTGCCAGCACTTGATTCTAAACTCTGGAATAGGCAGAAACAAAGAATTTAATATCATGACACCGGTACAGTTAAAAACAGAATTTGAGAAAGGATATTGTCACACATACAGTTTGAGTCCAATCACCAAAACATCTGGTTCTCATAGAATCATAGAATTGTTTGAGTTGGAAAGGGATCATCGAGTTCCAACCCCCGTTTCCTGGGCAGGGACACCTCCCACCACACCAGGTTGCTCCAAGCCCCATCCAGCCTGGCCTTGAACACTTCCAGGGATGGAGCAGCCACGACTTCCCTGGATAACCTGTTCCAGTGCCTCACCACCTTCACTGTAAAGAATTTCTCTCTGGTGTCTAATCTAAATCTCCCCTCTTCCAATTTAAAACCATTATCCCTTGTCCTGTCACTGCACAGAGTGCCTCTCCAGCTCTCCTGTAGCCCCTTCAGATATTGAAAGGCCATTATAAGGTCTGCCCGGAGCCTTCTCTTCTCCAGGCTGAACAATCCCAGCTGTCTCTCAGCCTGTCCTAATAAGAGAGGTGCTTCATCTTTTTGATTATCCTCGTGGCCCTCCGCTGCACTCGTTCCAACAGGTCCATGTCCTTCCTGTGTTGGGGATTCCAAAGCTGGACACAGAGCTCCAGGTGGGGTCTCACGAGCGCAGAGTAGAGGGGCAGAATCACCCCCTGTGACCTGCTGGCCACACTTCTCCTGATGCAGCCCAGGATGGGGTTGGCTCTTTGGGCTGCCAGTGCCCACTGCTGGCTCATGTTGAGCTTCTCATCCACCAACACCCCCAAGTCGTTCTCCTCAGGGCTGCTTTCTAGCCATTCTCTGCCCAAACTGTATTTGTGGCTAGGGTTGCCACAGCCCGGGTGCAGGACCCTTCACTTGGTTGAATTTCATGCAATTTGCACAAGCCCACTTCTCCAGCCTGTCCAGGTCCTTCTGGATGGCATCCCTTCCCTCCAGCACGTCAACTGTGCCTCACAGCTTGGTGTCATCGGCAAATTTCTTATACATCAAGTTAATAAAATATTTTAGTATCATTCAGGACTGTAAGCATTGCATCAGGGCAAGATATTTTTATTTAATACTATATTTAATACATTAGTTATCCAATAAATTAGTATTACTATTGATACTTACTATTTCATAAATGCTATGATTCCGAAGGATTTAACATCAATTCATTTATGGAGGTGAAAAAGAGAAAAAGGAAAGACAGTAACTTCGGAACCAGGAGACATTTTTTAAACATGCCTTTAAATTATACTGTTATTTTTTAACATCTGCCTTTGGCAGCCTTTCCTCCCTCGGAACAATTACTAGTCAAGTCATTATTATTATTGAGGATGGGATGAAGATGTAGAATACTCTTTAAAAAGCTTTATTTAAAAGAAATAAAATCTATAAACACTCTCATTCCCAACAGCACATTAGAAATATTTAACGGAAACAAAGCAAAAAAATCATCAATATACCAGAGTATGAAATAAACAGAAGTTCAAGGTCATACCAATTCTTATTAAACAGTTTCATCTTTGCTCTCTGTACTTTTTATTGCTCTTACTATGAAGAATAAAGTTTGATTCCCGGAAGGGGGACAGTGTAGATATTTTAGCACTCAAAACTTATTATAAAGAAACAGTAAGAGTAGGAGTGGGTAACTTGACTGACACTGGGTCACTACTGGAAGCACTGCACCACCAGCCTGCCTGATGCACAGATGGAATTTTTCTTCAGTTCCCAGATTCCTACAATTATGATGTTGTCTTAAGCAAAAAATGTTTCAAATAATGGTGGCAATTAACAATGAAAACATATATGATGGGATGCATGCAGTGTGCTCGAGGTATAAACACACACAAGCCCACTTTCTCTTTGGATATTTCTCTATGGAAATATCTTTACACTGTAAGATAGCATTTAAAGTCTCTGTATATTCTTTTCCTTTGGGGCTTGAAATAAAAGCTTTGCGTTTACAGAGTGAAGTTTTCAAAGTATCTAAGGTGTCATTTCCTAAAATGAAACGATTTGGCCTCTGCAGAGTGGTTGGTGAGGGACTGGGGATGAGTGTTGAAACACAAACATCTCAGAGAAGTGGCAAAATCGTTGTAATCTCGAGGTATGACACCACCAAGAAATAGAAACCCTTAACTAGAACAGAATAATGCAGATTGTTCGAATTCTCTTTTATCGCTTATACCAAACAATGTTAGTGAGACGTAAGAAATAAGAGCTTCTCTGTTTCTGCTGTTAAAAAGATGCTACATAATTTTAAGTCTTGAAACACTTCTTTCACACTGGACACAAGCATCAGTGCAGCTTTCTCCAAGAATTAAAGATTTTAGATTCTCTTTAAAATATACAGTTTAATAGGAAAATCCCCTTTCATGCTACAGTGAATTTGTTTAGTCACAGCAGGTATTTAAATTTTTAAAGAGTTTGTACTACAAACACATACTCTCATTCTCAAAGTACCTAAATCAGCTTTTTTTCCCCCCCGTATATGAAATGAGATCTTGACTCAGCTCAGACTGTGGGTGAAGGCCCTTAGACTCTCCGTCAAGGCTGCTGCGACTCCCCCTGAAATCAGAGGGAGCTTTTTCACAGATGTCAAGAAGGGATGAGATCTGTCCTCTCTGGCTCAGATAATGATAGCGAAAGCAAGCAAGATATCATGCTACCAATTCTGATTTCTCACAGTCAGATTTGCTGGTCAGTCTTGGGGAGAAGTCAGGATGGCTAAATACAAAGGGAGGGCTGGCTCCCTTGAAACATTTAAAATAAAGGTTTGAAGAAGAGACATGATTTTAGGAGGAAACGGAAATAAATACAATGCTTTAAAAGAAGCCACAAGGGAATGTTGTTCCAGAGTGGGGTCGTTCACCCACTGTGCAGGTGACAATATACACACAGAGCAGAGGGATTATCTATCTATTTTATTTCTGCGGAGATGGGTTCTCTCTTTTGATCCACAAAGCCAGCCCCTCCCCAGCTTAAAGACTCTTAGGAATATTTATATTGTTCAAAACACAAAAATACACCCTTGATTGGCATTATTGGTTAGTAACTTAACAGTTGCTATACAATCTCTCACTTTTGTTTAAAGTTACAAGGCCTTTTAATTGATGTGCACATGCTCCAGGATCATGGTGGGGTTAGTGCAATTCAGTCTCCAGTTGAGCTGGGGTGTTGCCCAGGGACAGGACAAGAGGAAATTGGCACAAACTTGAACAGAAGAAGTTCCACCTAAACATGAAGAGGAACTTCTTTCCTGTGAGGGTGGCAGAGCCCTGGCAGAGGCTGCCCAGAGAGGTGGTGGAGTCTCCTTCTCTGGAGACATTCAAACCCCACCTGGACAAATTCCTTTACAATGTGCTCTAGGTAGACCCACTTCGGTGGGCGGGGGGTTGGACTGGATGATCTCTAGAGGTCCCTTCCAACCCCATATGATTCTATGATTCTATGGGGGTCGTGATCTCCCACTGCCACCTTTAACTTTACCCCGGTTACTGCAAATTTTTGTTGACGTCATGCCTTCCAGCCAGTCTCTGGTTTTCAGCCAGTATTTGGCGCCTCCTGTTGTGGGATGTCCCTTATTATCGGCCTTCTGTTCTTCTTCAAGGGTCCGTTCGTTAGCGAGGAATTATTTCTTATGCTGTGTCTGGTTTCACAGGGCCTTGCGACCTTTTTAACAGCTCTTTATTCTTTCCTGGTGAGAGATTCTGCCTTCTAGAATGTATTTTACTCTTTTAAAAGTATACTCTACATTCCTAAAGTACATCAGGAATATTTGTCCCCTCGTTTGTAGGACACTTTAGAGGTATTTGAGCTGACCGAGGCAGGAGTGGGGGACCAGGGGAAAGGCTATTGCTAAAATAACTGGAAATGAGGACGTGGCCAAAGCTGTACGAGCAGCAGAGGCTTTGGAGAACACAGAAGCAGATGAGGGACACGCGTTTACGGGAACTCTCGTGGCTCGGAGCCAAGCTTTGAGCTGAATGGACTCCTTCCTGGAAGAGTCACCATGTGATCCCTCAGCTGGGACCTGGAGGACCAGGAGGATATTGCTCGTACAAGTATTTAGACAGCTTTAACCAGAGGGCACCTGTGTCATCCTGGTTCATTGCCCTTCCAGCCTCCACGTGAGCCACAGGCTACTCTGAAGCTAGAAAGGGAGTTTTTAATCGAGGTCTCCTTGGTGAAACAGCTTTTAAACTGACAGGAGGAGGTAGGGGACATTGGAGTGCTTAGGCTAGTTTTATGATACCCTGTGAACTGAAGATAGCACCCAGAAAGGTTTGTAAACCCATAAAGATTGCCTATTCCTAATTATATATTATCTTTGCTTTTACAGACTTACATTTAGAACATTGCTTCTTTTGCAGCCATCTTGTGATAACGTTAATCATCCCTTTCTTTCATTTGTATTATCTCCTTGGAAATATTTATAGACTGTGTTCATATTCCCCTGAGTCCTTCTTTCTGCAGAGAGAATTAATTTTGTTTCCTCAATCACTCCCTTTCTTATGTGTTAGCCTATAATCCTTCCATAGTGTCATTTTCTTGCCCTTCTTTGCATTGTCTCTACTTCTACAGTATCATTTTTAATCATGGACAAGAGAACTACATATAACTTCTTAAATATAATTGAATATGTGTCACCTGCTCTTTTAGCTCCTTGACTGAACAAAGTGTAAGGTCAGGATCTTACTTTTAACCTCCCTGTTGTTCAAGAACTCCCATTTGGAGACAATACAGTGCATAAACTCCTGAAATTATTCATCAGACATATGAGAAAACGCAAGAGAAAGATCTGGTTGTCTCTCGACAGTTCTACAGAAGGCCTACAATTCAAAATGACCAAATGTAATTAGTATCCATTAACAATCTTGGACAGACAGGATAATAGATATGGTCCAATCTTCTTATCAACAAGAACAGCACTAATTAATGTAACAATATACTAAATTATGTGTGTTCTCGATACATTCCTGTGGCTGTACTCAGCTCTGAAATGAAGGAGACAGATTACAGTCATAAAAGGTTTTCCTATTTCTTCAACTTTACATAAAAAAAAAGATAAAGATGCCGCCCCCCAAAATTCAAGAGCTCTCGCGCTGGCTCCTCACTCTCTCTATGCCAACCAGGTAAGGTCATGGGGCACCTTCAGCCACACCAGCCCTCAGCCAGCTCTCGTCAGGGATTGGACCCTCTAGAGGATTCACAAGGTCTTCAAGGAGGGTCTTTGACAGTAGAAGGACCAACTGTCCATCCTTTGGTAGGATGAGGCCTACCTGAGTAAGGCAAAATGGGATGAGTTTTCTTTGGGGGGATATACTGAGCGTAACAACGTTGTATTTGAAATGATAAACTGCGCTCGGGTTACTTTAGTCTCAAAATACTGTGGAGCGGAGAGTGTCGGTCACACAGCATTAACATTTCCACCAGCTGAACAAAAAGGGGCAGAAGGAATGAATTTTTAACTTTTTTATAATTTCACTTGGAGAAATGGAGCCACAAGCAGCTATCATCAGTGCTCTTACCAAGCATTTTTCAAGGCATATTGGAACAACCCCTGAGGAGGATTTAATCTGTTAATTGCCCTTTAATACTTGGTAGGTGTCCAGCTATTGTCTTATAATTTAACACCTAAGCCAGCACTTTAAGTTTCATTCAGATAGATGTCCTATACAGGAGTACTAGTTCAGTTTAGATTAGAAAAATTTATTAAGACTGCAATCTGTTCTTGTGATTCATATATCTGTTCATTTATTCCTTTTATAGTACCACATCTCCCAGCCTCATTAACCATAATAGACCTTTAAGCTCCTGGTGGGTTATAGGTTTCTAAAGTGTTACGAAGTAATTCTTGTCACTATAATTTAAGCATGGTGTTGTTATTACTGAATCTATTTTACGAACTTTTTTTCCCCAGCTAGATATATGCAGATGTGCTTGGTTGTATATTGCATTTGGCTGCATTGGTAACAAAAATTTGCGTAATTACACATGATGAATTGTGGATACTGAGCTCTTGACTATCTAAAGTAACCTTCTGCCCTAACCAACCTCATAGTGAAAGTCTTCTAGTATAATACTAATGAACAATATTACATACCCAGCTCTGAAAATGAGCCAAAATGGTGTTCATTATGCATGAATATGCTCATATTCACTGTCAGGAACTTTGCCAATGAATCCTTTTTGATATGTACAAATGACAGAGTATCCTAAGACATTACTGAATCCCACACTGAGATCTTGGAAGACTTCTGCCCACGGAAAATAAGATTGCTCCAGTCATTAACCAACAGTAGTCACAAGAAAATGCATCTTCTATTCAGTGAAAACAGATTCTGGTCAAGCCCCAGATCAGCCTCAAGACATTACTTGTATTCTGCACTATACATTCTCCCTGAAGAGCAGCAAGCATAATAACGTATTTTGCTTTTATAGTACTAATAGCATTCCTTGCCTCATACAATCATACTTTGTAATTATTCAGCATCTTTCAATCAAGGATCTCAAAGGCTTTCTCAGCATCAACTAGTACAACCATACAACCTCAGTGTTTGATAGGTGTGTTCACTGTTGCTACTATATACACTGAATGCATTCATTTGGTAGCTACCCACTGTTTCAAAGATCTATAGGGGTGAGATGCTTGTCGAAGATCCTCTGAAATATTCAGGATCAAGCCAGTCCCAGTATGTTTTAGATCAGGCTTGCCTTTAAGAGAATGAAGAATGCCAAATTGCCCACTGCAGGTGACTGTTTCCATTGACTTCATGCTTTGGATATCTTTATCCAATCAAGCTACCCCAGCTTGGGCAATAGTATCTTTTTTTCTTACGTGAGGGCCAGAAAAGAGCTTTAGAGTGCAATAAACCATCAGGTATTGGTTGGCATTTCAAGGTGGACAAGGTGAAAGGGGAAAAAAGAGATCTAGCTAAGCTGAAAGGCAACAATCGGTCATCTTCACTACTTGCTGGTGGATTCACATTACCTTAGATGAAATAATGCACTCTATTTTGGTAAAACCTGCGTAAACAACAAGTTTAATTTATTCCGTAGTAGTTGGAATAAGTCTTGCCTATGCTCTTGCAAATGGATGGTCAAAACAAATGGACAAACATCCCTGTAGTCAACAGGAAAAAGAATACTAGGCCATTAAATTCTGGAATTGGAGATCCTTTCACTGAAGGACACACAACACATGGTTTCGCTAAAGGATACGTTCAGAGGAAAAACACAGAATTCATGAGAACTAGCTTGCTCTGCTCTCGCCCAGTATTTTTTTGCATAGATTATAGTGTATCCTACAAGGTTTTGGGTTTTCCCAGACTATCCTCAGGAGTTCTGGCCAATAATCCTATGAAGTTCTTTGGCGTCTTTCCCAATAAAATCACTACTTTTGTTCCTGCGATCATATTATCCTTTGTTCTTCCCTAACAACAGTTCATAGCAGATGACAGAAGAATATATACAATCCAATACCACTGGTAGCAACAAAAGCCTTTGCCTGACAAACTTCAGATATCCTTACTGGTTTAATATTTGTTTATGATATCTTATATATTGTGGGCCTGTCAGAAATGTAATAGAAAGGCAGATATTTACTTTTTTAAACTTCTTTTTTTTTCTGAAATAAAATGAAAAAAAAACCCAACCAGAGAACATAATTAGTTTTCCTCTTTTATTAGCTTTTCTCTCTGCTTTTTCTCAGTCTTGTGTTTAAACATGGGAGAAGGAGAAGGAAATATTTGCCAAAACTGTTCTATTGCAAATATGTCAAAATGTTCAAGAGAACTAGTAGATTATTAATCATCTCAAAGGACTCAGCTGACAACCCATAAAATGCAAAAGCTCTCTATTTCGGTGAAAAGTATCTGTTCTCTCAGATTAGATCCTCTTGGCAGACTGACAACTTGGGTCAATAATTACTCCAGCTGTTGAAGCTGATTTTGAAACCTTAAATCAAATGTGAGCAAGAACTGCTCAATGATAACCCCGAGGTTTCCTACTGTTTAGTAATATTAAATAGATCACCCATAACAGAGAACAACACATGAAACGGACGTCAGAGGAAGCATCTTGGTTAAGATACAAATAATAGACAATAAGACATCTTAACTGGAATCTCCTCACGCTTCCTACACATTTAATGTTTCAAATAAAACTTCAGGTATTCTGGAAAATGATCAGAGAGAATGCAACACTCTAAATAAAGCTGGGCAGCTCAGAAGATGAAGGCACCCAGAGCCATATTTTACCCTGGCGACAAAATTACAAATCTACCTACAAGCCGGCACTGGTAGAATTCATCCTTCAATGAAAGTTCTCATTCATTCAGAAATTTTTATCCATTTTAGAAAAAAAAAAAACCAACTAGAAAAGGACATGGTCTTGACCAATAATGCCCTACCTCTTCAATCAATGAAGCCTTTTTTCAAATCCACAAAGGGTAGAAAATCTTGATTGCTCTTTGTGAAACTGTGGAGGCTCCTTTCTGTGCAGGTTCCTACTTTTAGAAGTGCAGAGGAAGATTACAGCCTTATAGCCTGAAGGGAATGACTGAAAGCACCTGAAGGAAAGTACAAGCAATGCTGTCTCCTGTCACTGGAAAAGGGTTTGTGCCGCAAATGTATGTGTTTTTCTGAGTGTATATTTTCCCACAGAGAGCACAGGTAGAAAAAAGTGAAAACAATGAAAAAAAAAAAATCACCACAGAGTTTCGGGAGACAAAAAAGTTTAAACAACTTCGTCCCTCTGTCTCCTGAGCCCATTTGAGTCAACAGGTAGAGCAATAGTGCTGGAAAGGCGGTCTTACTGCAGTTGCCATGTTCATGAAACTTTGAGATTATTGCCTGTAAGCAGTGCCGGGTTGTGGCTGAACCCTGAGGTGCACCATGTCTCCACTACTGCCCACCACGTCTCCACGTGAAAGAAGCCCTGATACACCCGTGTTTGGCAAAAAGTAACTATCCTCTTATTACCTGAATCAATAAATGTAGTCTTGCAACTGAAGGTGCTCAGGAGACCAGAAATACTCCTGTCATCAACAAACTAGGCTTCCTAGTGAGAACTCACAAAGCTGAATACCTTCAGCACAGATTCTGATGCTGATTATCTTGTTGAGCAGTCAAACTAGATGTTTTGCGGTTGTTTTGGGGAAGTGGAGAGAGACAGGGAAGAAACAAGTTTTGTTTTGTTTTGTTTTTTTTTTTTTTTATGTGCAAGCTAGCTTAATTCTCTGGAAGTCACTGATCTACAACACCAGATGTGAGTTGGGTTCTGTGAGAATTTTGAAGTGGGTTGATTCATGCAAAAATGAATGCTGCATATGTTTGGGAAATTCTTTTAAGGATGTTTTATTCGCAAACAACACAGTCACCTAAGGTCGTAGTCACCTTGAAAAGCGATTGCAAAAGCAACAAGCAGGCTACACATAATCAATCCATAATCAAATCTTCAGCTGAAAATGCACCTGTGTCCCAGGCTGTGCTGATCAGCAGCTGCTGCCTGTCTTCTTTGTCACCTCTCTACCAGCACAGTGATCGCCTTTAGGAAATACTTTGCACTGGTTATTTTTGTATATATGGATGTTTCAGATTTTGGATGTTGGAATCATGTGATATTTGAAAAATCATGGCACGCAGGTGAAGTCCCTGACATATTGGAAGAAGAGAAACATCACACCCATTTTTAAAAAGGGTAGAAAGGAGGACCCTGGGAACTACTGACCCGTAGCCTCACCTCTGTGCCTGGAGAGATCATGGAACAGATCCTCCTATATGCCATGCTTGGGCACATGGAGGACAGGGAGGTGATTCAGTACAGCCAACATGGCTTTACTAGGAGCAGATCCTGCCTGAGTAACCTAGTGGCTTTCTATGATAAAGTGACTAGGTCAGTAGATAAGGGACAGTAGATAAGGGATAGATGTGATCTATCTGGATTTCTGTAAGGCCTTTGACACAGTCCCCCATGACATCCTGATTGCCAAATTGGAGAGATACAGATTTGATGGTTGGACTGTTTGGTGGATAAGGAACTGGCTGGATGGTCGCAGCCAGAGGATGACACTCAATGGCTCGAAGTCCAGATGGAGAGCAGTGACAAGTGGTGTCCCTCAAGGGTCTGTGCTGGGACCGGTATGGTTTAATATTTTTATCAATGATAGAGATAGAAGGATTAAATGCAAGTTTGCAGATGACACCAAGCTGTGTGGTGTTGTTGATACACCAGAGGGATGGGACGTCATCCAGAGGTACCTGGACAGGCTGGAGAGGTGGGCCCAGGTGAACCTCATGAGGTTCAAAAAGAGTAAGTGCAAGGTTCTGCACCTGGGCTGGAACAATCCTCGTCATCAGTACAGACTGATCCCCTCATCAGACTAGGGAATAAGGGATTAGAAAGCAGTGCTGAGGAAAGGGACTTGGGGGTGCTGAAGTGTTGCCAGCAGGTCCAGAGAAGTGATTCTGCCACTTTACTCTGCTCTGGTGAGACCTCACCTGGAGCACTGTGTGCAGGTCTGGAGCCCTCAATATAGGAAAGACATGGAACTGATGGAACGGGTCCAGAGGAGGGACATGAATATGATCAGCATGTTGGAGCCCCTCTGCTCCGAGGACAGGCTGAGGGGGCTGGGGTTGTTCAGCCTGGAGAAGAGGAGGCTCCGGGGAGACCTAAGAGCAGCCTTCCAGTACCTGAGGGGGCTATAGGAAGGCTGGGGAGAGCCTGTTTACAAAGGCCTGTGGTGACGGGATGAGGGGTAATGGCTTTAAGCTCGAGAGGAGCAGGTTTAGATTGAAGATTAGGAGAAAGATCTTTACTGTGAGGGTGGTGGAGCACTGGAACAGGTTGCCCAGGGCTGGTTGAGGCCCCTTCCCTAGAGATATTCAAGGTGAGGCTTGATGAGGCCCTGGGCAACCTGGTCTAGTTGGGGGTGTCCCTGCTGACTGCAGGGAGTTCAGACTAGATGACCTTTGAAGGTCCCTTCCGGCCTGGACGATTCTATGATTCTATGTTTTCCTGTAGACTACCAGTATAAATGGAATTTAGCCCGTGGCATCATGTTTGCTGCTACTATGTCATCTCCAGTACAAAATAGCTGTAAACACACAGATTTTTATCAAAAAACAAGTTCAAGGATAGCATTCAAAGCCAGTGCTCTGATTCACGTTAGTAGCAAGCAAGGTTGCAAGCAACGCCTCATGTGGTAGCAAGCGACGCTATGAATCGATGATTCTAAGGTGTAGAAGACAGAATCATGTGGCATAAAATATAATTACTCCCATACATCCCCAAAAACCCAAACCCAAGCAGGCCAATATCACGTGTTTGAATGGTTAGAATGTCTTTGTCTAGGTTCACGACTTTGCATAAGGTGGCAGTGACTTTTATCCAGTACCAAAGCCTGATTCAATGCCCGGGGAACGACAGCCTAACGTTATTAGTCAGCCTGAAATCAGATGTGTCCTATCTACAAGTAAAGGGTAGCTGCTGCTCTCTTTCTATCAAACTGTTGCTGGTGGTGTGCGAGTAGGATCCGGGAGGTGATCGTCCCCCTGTACTCGGCACTGGTGAAACCCCACCTCGAGTACTGTGTCCAGTTTTGGGCTCCCTACCACAAGAAGGACATTGAGGTGCTGGAGTGGGTCCAGAAAAGGGCAACAAAGCTGGTGAGGGGTCTGGAGCACAAGTCTTATGAGGAGAGGCTGAGGGAGCTGGGGTTGTTCAGTC
>JAOTQQ010000041.1:18609964-18657764 GCA_026546715.1 Gallinago undulata
CCCCTGCTTTGTTTGGGGTGTTTGTTCTTTTTTTTTTGTATGGTTTTGCTTTTTCATCAGAGTAAGGCTGATGGTTGGAGTAGATGATCTTGAAGGTCCCTTCCAACCTAGATGATTCAATGATTCTATGATTCTAATAGCTCCGCAACAGTCATATCTCAGCATTTCAGAGGAAAAAAAAAATGTTTAAACAGAATATTTTGAGAGTATCTTTTCCTCTTAAACTGAAAGCTGCCTCACCCTGTTGCTTATAACCCATAGGCTGTCCAGAGAAGTCTTCTAGCCATGTTTGCTGCATTATCTCAGGCAGCCAGTCAAACATTGCCTCAGCCAGCCGTCCTTTCAACTTGTGACACAGGGGTGCATGACATGCTCAAGCTTGGCTGTTCTCATCAGAAAGAAATGCTGATCTTTGCACAGCTCTAATGAGTAGCATTCTGGTAGCACATATCTGCAGTATGGAGACAGCCACACCAGCCTATGGCATTGGTATTACTTTTCACATGTATTTTAAAAAATATGATAGAGATCAAGTTGTCTGAAAAAAAATTCTCAGAAAGGAACCATTACCAAGACTTTAGCACACTCATTAACCTCTTAAAGTTGGATTGCTCCACAATAGGGGCTGGCCAGTTATCAACAGCAATCCCAGAGGATTTCATGTAACTTAAGGTTTGACATATGCTAAAATAGCTTCAATTATATATATTACTTCCCATGCGCTAGCACAAGCTCTCATGTGTCTAAAGAGAGATATTTTTTTCCCATTGGTTATTTTATTGACTTTCATCATAGTCGTTACTCCATTTCAAAAGTGAAAAATGTTTTCTGTATTGTGAGCGAGGGATCTAAATAGTACAAGCTGTCAAATGCTTGCTAAAATATAAGCTTTCTAAATCTTTGCTATACTGATGGGCCAACATGGACATTCCTAACAACAGCAGCAGTGCTGTAATAATGCAAATTCCTTAAGAAATGAAGGATCACAAACATCCCTAAGAAATTCCAGCAAGACCTGCCTCTTCTGTGGTGATCCAGGTAGCACTTCCTATCCCAAAAATGATTTTCAAAGATCCCTTAACACACTGCTTTTGCCATCAGCAGGATTCTTGGTGTTTTCTTGCAACCAGGAGTATTATAACTGTAAAACGTGACTTCTGCATTTCTGAATGCTTTGTTTCCCTTTTTTTTTTTTTTTTTTTTTTTTTGTGGAAAAGATGTTCTGTCCAGAAAGCACATTTGAGAACATCCAAGTTCAACTGGCCGCTGGTAATACTGGTGTTCCCAGTCGTGCAAAAGGGACTGGGATGTAGACACTTCGGGGCAGAATCAGGATGGTGACTGTGTGCCAAGAGAAGCCAGCCGTAACTCATCACAACATGTACCATTCAACGCCAACTGGAGGATGAAGGGTTTGGAAAAAAAGGTCATCTCATTTCCTGGCCTGGCTGGCTGGGCTAGAAAAGCTGAATGAGTAAAAAAATTAATCATAAACTCTGTATTGCCAGGAGATTTGCAGTCACAGATTTTCAGTGCTACAGACGAGACAGTAAACTAAGGACAGTGCTTTCTGACTTCATTATCTGATCAAATGCCATTTAAAATTCCCTTGATTTTTTTCTCAAAGGGAAGACATGAATTTCTGTATTTATGTTCCTTGTCAATATAACATAGGTGCTGAAGAGCTGGAGCTACTGTTTAACGAGGACATCACAATTCCTGACATCGAGAGACTGTTCCCAGCCCCACAGTGGCTCATTTGTCAAGTCACACAGGACCAGAGCTACACCATCCGGGTGCCTTGCTTGGCCATGGGTGAAGGTGTCATAAGAACTTGGCTTCTCAGTGCGCTTGCACCGTGTTCACCATAGAATCACAGAATCATATGGGGCTGGAAGGGACATCTGGAGATCACCCAGCCCAACTCCACTGCCAAAGCAGATCCACCCAGAGCAGCTTACCCAGGAATGTGTCCAGGTGGGGTTTGCAATGCCTCCAGAGAAGGAGACTCCACCACCTCCCTGAGCAGCCTCTTCCAGGGCTCTGTCACTCTCAAAGCAAAGAAGTTCCTCCTCATGTTTAGGTGAAACTTCTTACGTTCAAGTTTGTGCCCATTTCCTCGTCCTGTCCCTGGGCACCACTGAAAAAGAACTGACCCCGTCCTCTTGACACCCTCCCTTTAAGTATTTATAGGTGTTGATCAAATTCCCCCCTCAGCCTTCTCTTCTCCAGACAAAAATAGACCCAAGTTCCTCAGCCTCTCCTAGTAAGAGAGATGCTCCAGGTCCCTCATCATCTTTGTAGCCCTCTGCTGTCCCCTCTCCAGCAGTTCCCTGTCCTTCTGGAACTGGGGAGCCCAGAACTGGACCCAGTGCTCCAGATGGGGCCTCCCCAGGGCAGAGCAGAGGGGCAGGATGACCTCCCTCCTCCTGCTGGTCACACTCTTCCACATGCCCCCCAGGATGCCCCTTGGCCTTCTTGGCCACAAAGGCTACTCACCACTGCATCACCCCCAGTGAAGAAGCTCGACTTTTTGTTGCATTCATGTGATGCTTGGCTATGGCTGATAACCCTTCTGATCCCCACAGCACACAGACCCTCTGTGCCATGCTTCACCTGGCTTCAGCGGTGCCACAGAGGCCATACGCTGCGAGGCTGAACCCACCTGTGTGAAAATAACACTTTTGGCATCTGGAGAGACAAAGAGCTTATAGAAATGCCAAGTAGAATAGCCTGGCAGTGGCCACTATTGTTAATAATTCCATGACTGGTCTCAAACATAGCGGTTTTATACCATGATTGAAATTTGCCCTTGTGTTTGACAGGAAACTGGCAACATCAGAGAAAGGATTGAAGTGACTGTGAGCACTTACTACTAGGACATGCATATTGACAACTTGCTTCAGAATTCAAAAAGAATTTTTAATGTGGTGTCCTAGCACAGCAGTTGATTCCTATATACCAGCTTATGCTCTGGAAGTTAAATGGTGATTAACTATGATGCTGGAATGCTGTGATTTCCATATTTTCTGTCAGATATAAACTAGTTATTACATAATATTTACATGACTTGTCTGTTTTATATCCTTAATCTAATTAAAAGGTTTTTTAAAAAAATCTATTTTTTTTAATGGTTTTATGCAGCAGGGTTTCATCTTAGCCTGAGGAGTATTTATTTATTACAGATATTTTGACAGCAGTCCAAAACCTGAAAAAAAAAAGGGGAAAATACAGTCAGGAGTACTTAATAACCTCTCCTTGACACTGTCAGAACATGGAAACTGCAGCGAGATGACTCTGCTGAGGGTCTGTGTTTCCCAGCTATTTCATTCTCTGCAATCTTTTTCCCCTCATGTGCTGCTGCGTTAGAGCTGACAGCTTCTTCCTTCCTCCATAGCTCATGGAAATGACAACTGACCGAGAGTGTCATCGGTTTTCACCTGGGTTATTGGACACTGGGATCAAACCATGACGTTAAAACCGCAGGTTGCCAACAGGATAACAAATACCCTAAATATCAGAATCAAATGGAAAGGAGTTCTCTAGTAGATAACTTTTCAAAGAAATATACTGGTCCTCAAGCCCTGTGTAAATGGCCATATCACAAGAGCAGGAACAAATCTTCTTGTCATTAGAAAGATGATATTAATTGTAAAATTAGAAATTCATTAGCTTTGGTGCACGAGACCATTATGTAGCTTCACTTATTCACATTGCAAATCATCCCTCCCTGGATGCGTGGATAGAGTTTCACCTATTTTTTTCTTTTTTCCTTTATTTTATATTCATTCCTGTACTATATATATATCACACAGTGCGTACAATCATTTACAAATCTCATAAAATCAAATGTCCCTTTTCATCAACTTGTACAGAAGTTTAATATTGATATCGCTTCATTCAATTTGGCTTGGTTTGATCTTTTTTCCCTCTCCTGTCTCGCTCAGTGCCTAAAGACTAAATGACAGATGTAATGACTGTTGGGCAAAATAATTGATTTGATTTGAAATCCCTGTTCCAATAAATAAAACACTCTCATTGTTTTACTTTCCTTTGGACAGCTGAAAAGGAAGATATTTAATCTTCTATCACAGTGTCACATCTGTGACTTTGGGATCAGTTGGACGCATGGAGCAGTTAGGACTGTATCAAGAGCACAGCCAAAGGAGAACGTAAGCTTGTTCAAGACACAAAGAAGGTCACTCCAGCGATACTCTTCCTTGCATTTATTACACGGCTCTCCTTCTCAGCCTTTCTCATTGTTTTCTTTTCCCTCCATATCCAGTCACCTCCTTTTCATGAGGAGAACACCTCTTTTCCCTTTTATCACATATGAAACAGGTTCAGAGTGCTCTCAAACAGATTCATGAAGTACTTGCATTAAGACAACTTTGTGCAGACAAAACTGAACCAAACCAACGAAGCAACAGGTTCAGGCCCAACAAGATGAGCACTGGTGTAAAACTCAGAAGACGGCAGCATACGCTTGAGTTTGACTGTGCTTGACTTGTGACCCTTGTTAAGTCACTTCCTTCTTCTTGGTGTCATTTCCTAATCTGTAAAACGAAGATACTGAAGCTTATTTTCCTTATGAAGTGCTTTCAATTTCCTGTCTGGAAGTTTTCATTAAAAACTTGTTGGTTACACTACAATTCTATGTACTTTGAAATTTCCATATCAAAACCAGATCCATTAGTCTATGTTAGTTTGATATCTCTCAATAGTGGTTAATGATTGATTCATCAGAACATTAAGATTTTCTTAATGCACAGAACTGAATTATAGATAAAAAATTATTCGCATGAGAGAACATTTCTTCCTGACTCAAGCCGGTGATTGGCTTATGACTTGAAGTACGTGGGCTGATAGCCCTTGTAATTTTATCCTATCTACTGTAACTGCAGATGCTTTTTTTACAGTATTCACATTTGTCCAATTCTTTTTTAGACTCGTGCTAAACTAGTTGCCTCAATAATTCACTTTACATTTGCTCAGGTTCTGATATAGATGAAGATTTATTATATTAAGGACTGGTTCCAAAGCTCAGCTTTTTGGTGCTTCAAAATTCACAAAGAGCATTAC
Source organism: Gallinago undulata (assembly GCA_026546715.1). Taxonomy (NCBI): domain Eukaryota; kingdom Metazoa; phylum Chordata; class Aves; order Charadriiformes; family Scolopacidae; genus Gallinago; species Gallinago undulata. The sequence continues at coordinate 18,615,047 of JAOTQQ010000041.1, forward strand.
CTCAAGGTTATTAGTCATGGCTTCTTGGAAAATGTTGTGGTTATACAGAATAAAATGAGGACATTAAACAGCATCCCAAATTTAGCAGTGTGCCTCCTCTATAATGCAGTGCCTTGTTTACAAGGTAATACAAATGAACACGCATCTATTAACAAAATTAATGATGAACAATTACTGTAATTTCTCCTTGCTTGGGAAATACCTCTCGCACATAAATTGGGATAACAGTAGTTTGCTAATTGGCTTTATCTTGCCAACAAAACAATGAACAATGGTAAGAATTTCGCTTCAGTAACATTAAGATCGTGGTATAAGAAGCGGTATAAATGTTTTGAGTTGTTATGAGGAGTGGGTGTAACCAAACAAAAGCCAGAAGAGCTTTTTGTGCTTTCATTTTTGAGGGCTGTAGTTGTGGCATAGTATAAAAGGGCTTAGTGAGACACAAGCTATTTGTTTACTTTTCTGAGGAATCTATAAAGCGCTTAATGCGTTGGTGAATAGAAGCTAAATAGAGTAATGAAAATATTTACTACTGTTACGAAAAGGCCAATGTCTTCAACTGCAGAAATATGTCAGATAGATAGAATATGCATGGAGAAGTGTCCAGGAGAAAGGTCTACATGTGCACTTAGAGCCTGCAGTTTTATGGGTAGGTCTGGCCTTTGTTAGCACAAGGTCCAGTAGAGCACCTATCCTCAGCGGTCCATCCACCACTTGTGTCAAGGCATTATCACCAGATTTCCCTACAGGAAAACAAAATGCTAAACAAGAGAAAGCAAAATACTAATTCAGTAAAATTTGGAGAGAAGCTATAAAACCCCCATATTCTCATATTTGGATATTTCATATTACGTGAATTAATTGGTTAAGCTTTTCCCTCCCTTTGAAGGAGTGTTAGATTTAGCCCCCCCCAAAGCCATGTGTGTTCTCTGGAATTCCTCCTTAATAGGAACCACTTGCTAAAGACCATTTCACTGTCATCTCTAAATTGATGTTCTGGAATGCTGTGTAGTTCCAGCTCACCTAAACTGTCTTCTGCCACACTACAACTGGATGTCTACCTCTGGGCAGAGACCTACAGAATTAGCCTGTGGTCCCTGTAAGTGCAAATGAATGAATTTTGAAAGGAAAATTACTCACTTGGAATTTCAAGTCGGCCTAAGTTAGACGGTCAGTGATGCAAACATTGACATGAGTGTGTAACTGCCTTCTGCCAAATTGCTAAATAAAAACTCCTGCCCAAAACCTGTGTTGCCATTCCCATGCCTCCTTCTCCTTCTCTCTGTAGGAGTGAGTCCTGCAGCCTGAAACCAGCGGCCAGAAACCCTTCCCACACCTGCTGGCAGGACTGGAGAAACTCTGAAATAACCACTCTTCCCGAAAAAGACAAATTAGGCAGCGCCTCAAAAGCACTCTACAAAAAGGAGAGTTGTCTGCAAGAAATCTGTAATCCAGCTATCTGAAATCCGCTGAGGTCACGCTCCGAAGCAGCTGGAATGATGTGCTCTTCCTTGATCCCAGGACTAAACCCTGAAACGCCTGGCTGGGAGTCTGACAGCTCCAGGAAGGTGAAGTGCTTGCTTTACATCAGCCATGACAATCTGAAAATACTAAACCCTAATCCTTTTAAAATCAAATCAACATCTTTTCCCACGTTATTTTCTGTGTCACTGAAATTCATACAGATTATAGAGAAAATGGAAAAGGCTGTTCATTGTTCCTTAATGAAGCAAAATTACAGGTATAAAAAGAAATCATTTTCTTAATGTCTGTTATACTTCTGGAACGTGAGTGATTGTTGCTGTTACTAAAACATCAGAGAAAAATCACTTAAAGACAAAATAATCTTTTTGTTAGGCTGCAGAAATGTCACGGAGATTGTTTTGCTCTAAAGCATGCTTTCTTGCTATCAGGTGCCCAGAGGATTCCAGACTTTTATTACCAGTCTGTTCTTTCTATATAAAGGAACCCAACCCATGGAGGAAACAGAGGCACACTAGAGATCCTAAGTTAAAAAAAAAAAAAAGGGAAAAAAAAGAATCCTTGCATTGAAGAGATTAAACCAGGAAAGATAAATATGCAGTTATCTATGTAATCTGTCCGTCCATCTCTGCTCCTAATTGACTTCATTAACTGAAACCACTTTTAAAATGGGGTTTGATGAATGGGATTGAGGACTGTGATTGCCTGTGAGAGCGGGAGGATGGACTCCACATCCCTTTCAGCGTGTTTCTATGACTACTGCTGTGACTAGGAATCAGGCAGAACAAGGCTGGCCTCCCTGGTGTGCCTGTCATCACAGTACTAGGTACCACCAGATATACTTCCCTTCTGTTAAAAGGCATGGACTTTCTGTCATATCAAGAGTAAATAATATTAATTTTAATAAAGGTTAGTGGGAGAAAAGCAGCAAGCCTTGATCACTATCATGAGAATATTTCCTTAATCTATTTGTGCCAATATTTATTTCTGTATTTTTATCTTAATGTAATTATTTGCTATTAAAAACAACCTCTGTTAGAAACAAATCTGTTTTAAGCCTACAAAGGGAGGAAAAGAAGCCACGAAGTACTTTCTTGGAAGAAGATATTACACTTATAAAATCCCATTGTTAATATCTTCAAAATAGTAATTTCTTTATGGCACAAATGTCTCAACTTGTCCTTGTTTTATTTTAGTTTGTTGTGGCTTCGGCAGATATCTAGGGATGATGGCATCTCGTATTTTTTGCTGGCAGTAAAATACAAGTACGAAAAGCCAACTATTATTATCGCTGAACACACCCCAAAGGATAATTCTCCTTTGAGGGACTCCTAAAACTAATTGATTTCAGCTGGTTGTATTTGCATAAACACTCCCCATTGTACGTCTGGGGCAATTGGACGGCAATTCAAATATCACAGAGATAAACTCTGAGAAAAAGTGCTCAATAGGGTGTTGTCATCTGACGTCTCATGAAGGAAACCCCTTATTTTATGGACAAGCCCACTGGTATTTTTCTATTCTTTTATCTTCCTCCAGTCTAGGGAAACAGAACCATGCAACTGAGAAGGCAGAAAATACTATCGTCTCTAAAAACATCACATAATTTTACCCCCTGCTGCGAGTTTGCTTTGTATCTCTCGTTATGACTTTTGTCCGAGGGGTGTGCCTCGAATCAAGTCATGGCAAATTGAGAGAAATTACTCGGTTTAGTGACAATAATAGCATTTACTGAGATTTCCCTAAAAGGGAAGGTGCTTTCATAACAGATGCCCAGAGCTTACAGATATATTGATGAAAAAGAGAGCATATGATCAACGGGGGTGACATTAAAAGTGTTGAGAGGCACTATATCTTCCATTAACGATTTGCAGGTGCACAGTCCAATAAACCAAGCCAACAAGGCAGTATCTTGACAACGTTTTACTACTGCAGATAGGAAGATGACAGATGATTTTAGAGAAGTACAATTAAATCAGTATTGAGAAAGTTTATCAAAGAGCAAAGAAAGAATTGCATTAAAATTAATCAGCCCAAAGTCATAAAATCAGCTGTAAACTCTTAGCAATGAAAGATTAAATGAGGAGGAATTTAATGTTGTAAACGGATTTGAATATTCCAGTAGAGTACTTAATAGTTGCAACAGACTTTGATGTCTCAGAGTATTCACTTCAGTTTCAGGCGAGCCTGGTCACACCATGGGCACCTGAAAGATTCATCAAATAAAATGAATTTATGTTCGCTTCATTATGCAAGAACTTAAGGTTATTAAAAAAACAAAAACCAAAATGCACAAAACCAAAGTCATAGCCCATAAACCTGACACGTATTTAACCAAGAAGTATATTGGTCTTTTCAAAGAGGATCCTATTTTATAGCTATTGGAGTCACTGGTCTGGATCATGCTGCTTAATCAGATGAATGTTGGTTCTGATATATTCATCAGCAGATCTCTGGCATCATGGTATACCAGAAACAGTATTTTGGATATATTCAATAGTGGTATGGAGTTCAAAAGTTGCAGTGTTACACTGCAGATCACTTACATTTTTACCATAACTGATTTTGCTGAAAACTTTGTAAATGATAACATTTAAAGATGCAGCATTCATTTCTCTAAGGAAGCTTGACCTATCATTTAGCAGCTGTATATTTCTCCGGAAAGATACGGCAGATCTTTGTCACCACAGATGCTCTGGAGAGGGTTTCATCCACAGCATTGGATGTGGATTGAGACACTTTATTTGGAAAAATAAAAGACCATGGTGTAACATAAATTTTTAAGCAGAACTCCCAATTGAATATATTGGTAATTATTTTCAAAGGCCAAACTAAGCCCCAGTACTACATGGTAAAAAAATTAGCTAATTAAAGGCTCAGCCATATCCTCTGCTGTTGCCATGCTGCACGGAACTGAGCAGCAGCAGCAATGGACATAAGCATTTCGTTTATTGCAAATTTATGTTTGATATAGCTTTATCGAATAAAAAAACTCTTAAACTCTGCAAATAGGGTTAAAGAAAAACAACCACCAACTACTTAAACTATATACTGACATGTCTCTGTGTTTTTGTGGAATGCATATTTGTAGTGCTTTTCAATATTTATAGTTATTAATAGTTAATACAATCTCAATTTTAGGATCTATGTACTTTCTTGAAAATGAACATTGCTATATCCAAATAAGTGTATACATTTAAAGGCAAAATATAATACCCAGTATCTCATCTTTCTTTAACAAGCTGAGGACACGCACTTCCCACACGCAACAGCCTAAACAATGAAAAATCTCAATTCCTGAGAGAATCAAAGATACATAATGGCAAATCTCCACAGAGCATGTGAGAGGTGGCATTGGTGCTCCTTCTTCAACCAGAAAACCTAGGGCAGAGTTGGCCACTGGCTGTTTATTCAGTGCTTTGCTACGATCTTTAGGGACTAGAGCACAGTTGTAGCATGTTGCTTCCATGAGACTGTTCCTTTGCACCACCGGTGTTTTACTACATAGCAGTCAGAATATTTAGGCTAATTTAGATGTTCTCACCGTGACAGATTTACCTCTAGTGCAACCGTGTAAGAGCTGATAGACTAAAAGTACGAAAAAGCTTGGTCTGTTGAGTTTATTGGTTAAATCTGATGCATACAAATCACAAGCCGTGTTCTGTCTTTAGGCACATAGATAAAACGTGCGTTGTACTTAGTTGAAAGCCATAAATGTACATCTGTTAGTAGAAAATGGCTCAAAATATTGTAAATATTTTAAATATTGTAATATTGTAAATATTGTAAAGCTCAATGCAAACATAATTGTCCCTGACGTGCAAAGAACAGCAGTGTCCTGAGCTCCAACCTCGGGAAGAGCTGCTGACCCCTTGAGTGAGCAACTCCTAAACTTCAGTAAAATCCTGCCAAACTCTGTGAGTATGGAATCTGCAGGAAAAAAAAACCAAAAACAAATCACTGACATTGAATTAACATTGCTAGAAATATCTGACACTGAGAGAAAGACACATCAAGAAAGGGTTTGGATTTCTTATGCATGTTTGTTTGCTTCTAATGCCACACTATGAAACAGGGTTTTGCAATTTAGGAGGTTTTAGCATCTGGTCTTTTTTTACATGCTACTTAGATTTCTCAGATAATTAATTCTAGAGACCATTTTGGCAAAGCAGGTTTGTCTGCAAGGAAACTGAGCATATTGGAGAAATATTAGGAGAATGAAGCTTTCACCATTTAATGAATTGCTTTGGTGTGCTTGAAAAAGGACTAGCACACATCAGTGTATAATCTGTCATTTCTGCCTCAGCATTTTCATCTTGTCACAAGGAACAGGTCTTTGGCAGTGCTTGAAAAACATTTTGAGTCTCTCACCCTCTTTCTGTAACCTGCACCACCTTACATCCACTAAACAGAAGACAAGAAGGTGTCCACGCTGCCCCAAGAAAGCAAGGAAACTGAGAGCTGTAAGACGTGGAGAGCTAAGCACAGGAGGAAACTATAGCTCTGAGTACACCACTGGGAGCCTTAGTGTCTTGCTGTTGTGGTCTCTTAGAAAATGGGCACGAACTTGAACATATGAAGTTCCATCTAAATATGAGGAGGAACTTCTTTCCTGTGAGGGTGGCAGAGCCCTGGCAGAGGCTCCTTCTCTGGAGACTTTCAAACCCCACCTGGACATGTTCCTCTGCAACGTGCTCTGGGTGGCCCTGCTCTGGCAGGGAATTGGACTGGATGATCTCCAGAGGTCCCTTCCAACCCCGTATCATTCTGTGACTCTGTGGGGTTCTTAGACTGTTTTTGACAAGGTGGTCGAGCTCTCTGGCTCTGGATACGCCACTTCATTTTTTCTGTCACAGCAATTGCACTAATATAACCTGGCACTTCAAGAGCTGTGGCAGCTCATCAAACTGTGGAAACCTAGATGGTAAGAGCCCAGAGATCTGTTGGGGCCAGAACGAACAAGATTTATCCACCTTGGTCCCCTCCCAAGGGCACTGGGATCTGGAGAGCAGTGAAACATGTACTGGGCTTTTCTTGGGAACAAAGTGAGACAAAGTGAGTGAGCCTTGATGAAGGGAGTACATTAAAGTAACTAACCCCCAGTGCAGAGCAGCACAACAGTTCCTGTGTCTGTTTCTGTGAGTCCTGAAGTAGTCCAATAGCAACCAACCCTTGATATCAAGCTATTTGCCCAGGGAGGTGACTGAGGCCCCTTCCCTGGAGACATTCAAAGTGAGGCTCGACCAGGCCCTGGGCAACCTGGTCTAGTTGGAGGTGTCCCTGTGACTGCAGGGGGGGGTCGGACTAGATGACATTTGAAGGTCCCTTCCAGCCCAGCTGATTCTAAGAAAACAGCATTATAGGTATGGCATACATTAGCATCCAAAGCATTAAACCTGCTTGTCTCAAAGTATTAGAAATACTAAATCTTCAAGTCTCAGTGAAAGGCCAAATACCTGGCAATCATTGTTACAATCAACAATTTCAGTTAGTTTATTTTTACAATAAGAGAAAGAGTCACAACAGGTATTTATACTTTTTTTTTTTTTTTTTGCAAGCATATCCTGACATTTCTTACCGGATTTCTGGCTTTCTGGTTTGAGCAAATGACAACTGCTGTGCCCAACTTCTCCGTCCCACCAAACAATTTGAAGTTAAAACAAGAAGGCAGTTGGTAATGAAAGGCCCTTTGAATCACCTGCGTATCTCCTGTTTATGCCAATGGGTGTTCCCTCCTGACGGGAGTGCAAGGGGCAGTGTATCGCTGAGACTACGCCATGAAATGATACACGAGCTGAGCACTAGCAATGGAAATAACATGGTTTATGATCCGGTTCTTAGTAGGCTGAACATCACATTCGATGTCTAAACACTGTTGATTTTTTTATAGAACTAAAAAGTCATGCCTAGACGCATTACAGGAGTCCTATCTAACCTGCGTGGTTACTCTTACAAACGCTGCAACATTTACCATATTGAAAGGTGTTATGTTTTGCTTCATTATAACATTACATCGGAGTATTTTTCCCTTGATAGGCCTGCATAATCTGAATCTGCATTTTCCTGGTTAATATTCTTCTATTCCACTGTATTCCCTAACAAAGAAAAGAAGAGAAGGATTCAATACAAATAAAGAAAAAAGAATAGTGCATTCTGTCTATAGTAACCCGAAAATATGAATAATCATTTTTTTATCCATTTTAATGAAGTGATGAATGTGGAAAATGAGCACAGAAATCATTAGTGGATATAATAGAAATAAGTAAGAAAGACAATATCATCCGCAAACGAAAACAAAAATAACTCTGGAGAGGAAAAGAAATTAATTTCAAGAATAACATAATGCTATGCAGGCCTGCTCTTACAGCAAACCATCAAGTTAATTTAATTCCACAAACACCATTGCTCCAACAAAATGTTGTTTAAATCAATTCATTCTTTCATTATGCCTCTTAAGAGCACCATGAAGTGATGAGAAATTACAGAGATGACTTTCATGTATCAGAATCCCTTCAGTTTCACTTCATTTTCTATCCTGACATGGGATTAATGTGCTGCATTTGCACGCTAAAATAGTATATTTAATTGTAAAAGTGGTGTTGTTAATTTACCTTGCAATGAGTTTATTTTAAACGGTTCATTAAAGTTTTTAAAGTAGCTTGCTGCAGAATTGCATCTCTGCTCTTCTATGATGTATTACATCTTCAACCAAGAGCTGCAACACAGGAAACCTTTACTTGTTATATTGTTTGCCCTTTCAACAACAGATTTGGAGCTATTAGCTGTTTCAGGCTCACAGGATCAGATTTAGATGATGAAAACACTCCAGCAAAAATCCACCCCTCTCCAGAGCTGCACATTAATGCTACGTGAGTATGGTGTATGTGCTGACAGGGATGCTGTCAGCTGGAGTGCAGATTGCCTAGAATGTTATGTGATTCTCTGTCCCCTCGTCGTGGTTGACTCACATGCTGTAGCACACACTCATGTCACCACATAATGCAGCACGGGATTTCATTAATGTCATAGAATCATAGAATGGTTTGGGTTGGAAGGGACCTTGGAGATCATCAAGTTCCAACCCCCCTCTTCCATGGGTAGGGACAGCTCCCACTAGACCAGGTTACCCAAAACCCCTCGTCCCTTCCCTTCCCTTCCCTTCCCTTCCCTTCCCTTCCCTTCCCTTCCCTTCCCTTCCCTTCCCTTCCCTTCCCTTCCCAATAAAGTATATGTAGATCTTTTCTCTGATAAAACAAGGTACTGCGAGTCTTTGGACTGCCAAAGGCCAGGTTGAAGAGTATGCTTTGTTCCTGAAACACCAGATATTAAGGGTTTATGGGAGGCTAGAAGACTTAGGGCCTGAAAAGATCTGAACTTTTTTGTGAATAATTCAGCTGCATCAATCACTACCAATAATGCACAGAAAACTACATTTCTCCTCTTTATAGATATTTATATACAGATGTATAGAATTAAATTTACAGACTCACCAGAATTGTTTTGATTGGAAGGGACTTCTTGAGATCATCTATTCTACCCCTCAAGCAGGGTTGGATACAGCAGGTTATGGTCCAGTTGGGTTTTGAACGTCTCCGAGGATGGAGGTGCCACAGACTCTTGGGGGATTTGACATAGTGTTTGACCACTAAGACAGTAAAAAAGTGCTTTCTTCTGTTCAGATGGAATTTCCTGGGTTTTAATTTTTCCTGTTGCTTGGCACTAATGAGAAAAGTCTGGCTCCCTTGTGTTTGTTTCCTGCCATAATGTATTAAAAGACATTGATAAGATTCAGCTGACACTTCTGCAGGCTGAAGTGTCTCAGCCCACCTTTCCTTATATTAAAGATCCTCCAGTCCCTTACTCTTCTCTGTGGCCACGTGTCAAAATCACTCCATATCTGTCTTGTACTGGGGAACCCAGAACTGGACCCAGCACTCCAGGTGTGACAGGAACCCACCAGGAGCCACCAGGGTGAGCTACCTCAGCAAAGCCACCCAAGAGCAAGCTTCCCCAGGTGACTCTGTCCGTATTCTCTCCCCTGACAACACACTTATCTATGTCTACTTGGTGGATAAAGGTTTTCCTCTACATTTAAGTGGGCAGAATTTAGGTTTTACTTTCAGTTTCATCTGTGTACTTCCTGTGTTAGAAACCATAATGCGAAGGCTGTTTCAAAAATGCAATTTTTAAACCTGGTCTCTATTCATATCTTTATTGACAATGTTCACATCAGTATACTTGGAACACAATGGCAGCATTTCTCTTGAACTCAATTGGGAATTAAGCACTAAAATAGCTTTGAAGAGTCTAGTGTTGCTTGTAGGAAAAGTCCTATTTTGAGTCCCTGCTGTGGCTTTTCAGCGAGTCCTTCGCAAATGTGCACAAATAGTTGTCTATATTTAGTCAGCTATATGCTTGTGCGCTAAAATGTTGCTTTTCTTCCTGATGATATGGAGGAATATCATCCCTTAGGGAAGAATATTGTATCATTAAACTGATCTACGCTATTACATTTCTATTATCATTTTTGCGTACACACATTTTCAAACTAAAAATGGTACAGAGAAATAATACACATTTAGAAAACCAGTAGTATCGTTGCTAATATCTACTGGTATTGGTACTGATTACCTGTACAATTCTTCCCAGTCATTAACGTTCAAGTTGCACTCTTCTCATGCCATTGTTTCATTTGCTTTCTGTACTTGCCACATTGCCCACATATATGCCTAATGCTAGACAATAAAAGGTACTTATTAGATTTGGGAATGATTATCCCAGCTTTAAATCACACATGAGCTTTACATGGTAATACTCAAACGAGAAATCAACATTACACTCTTACTCCTATGTATAGAGATTTATCATCAAAAGAACAGTTTCTGTTTTCACGTTAAGAAAGTATCAGAGCCCTTCCTGCGAACAAATGGATGTGCCACAGGCTGGACTGCCTGGAGCTATATTATCAAATATTGTTTGTCTATTATTTAGTGGTTTACTATTATGGACAGGTTGCATGTGTTTGACACTAGCTTCAGCAGAAGAGGTAGAGTTTTACTTCCTACACCCAGAATATGTTTTTGCAGCTCAAAGAGCAGATCTCATATGTTGGCATGGGGGTTTCTTTTCTCAACCTGCTGGCACAGCCCACCTAGCAGATACCTGCGGTCTATGGGTACACAGTAAAAGTTCTTAATGGTGTATCTGTGGAACAATTTCTAGGTAATATGCATAATTTTACTGAGAGCTGCTTTTGTTCTTAGTACACATTGCAGGATGATTTTTGGTCATTTTTTTTTTTCCCTGTTGTTACGGCAGGAAGAGTTTTAGTTTGGGCCTTTTAAAATAGGCTCGGTTTGTTCCGGATGCAAGTACTCAATGGCTCCCTGATGTGTTCAGTAAAATAATTTAACAAGCAGAAAAATATTTTCCTCTTTCTCTCCCCTCTTCTTTTGATAACAGATGTGCTTTGTTAATCTAAAAATGACATCTCAGTAAGTGCTCTCATTTTCTTTCCTCTTTTACACAAAAGCAGGCACGAGTCTCAACTTTATTATTTAATAAAATAATTGTCTCAAATCTTAAGACTTTCCAAGTCCTCCTGAGGTTACCAGAAACAAACTATTCTATTCTGTAGGGCTTTTCCTTGCTTTCAAGTACTGGCTTAGTTGCTCCATTCTGGGCTGGTTGGCAAATGAAGTCTTAGAAGGTGGCATATGCAAATCATGTATCCAATTTCTAGGTGTGCCACCAGACTCAGGTGCTCAAGAATCACTGTCTGATACATACCTTGGTCACTCATTTTGAGAAATATTAACTATGGAATGGTACAGATGAGATGAGAATATATTTCCCAATTTTTTCCCTAATGTTTCCCTGCCCTTTTGAAGGTTATAAGGCAAAATATTTTCCCTCCAACTAAAAATAGACTCTTTGGCTAATTAAGTTGCAACTACTCTACAGCTTGAATTATTTGATGTGGTTAATATTTGACTGAAAAGCCACAGCTTCCATTCTCTACTCCTGGTTGCTACAGTATCCTTCTGTCTAGAGATCATCTACAGAGGATGCTACAGCATCCTCTGCCTTCTGTGAGGACGAAAGCCACCAAATCAGTGAATTAATGCTAGTCTTCCTCCTGGAAGAGAAACCTGGCTTTTGTCACGCTTAGCTCCTAGTCATCTTAGACAATCATTTTTGCATTTTTATTTCCTGGTCTAAATAAGCAGTTCTTTCTTCATCAAATGGGGATGGATTTTAATTTCTGAAACCCTGCAGGCAGGTCCACTCTGGGTAGGAGGGTTGTGCTGATAAGTCAGCCTTCAGACACCTGCTATTCCTAGACTACAACTTACTCAAATTGCCGATGGAGTATAGAACACGTTTCCTGGGAAGGACTGAAGCTATATTTCCCAGCAGAGACACACCAATTATTTTATGCTAATGGCAGTCATTAGCAGGCTTCAGGCCACTAAAGTTAAGGCATCCAATTTCCAGTATCCTTCTCTGCCAACCCTTACCTAGAGCTCAGTGCAGGACTAGTTATCTTTAAAAGTCTCTCTCTTCCCTCCCTTCCCACAGCCTGGTGCAAAGGCAGGGATGAAGGAGCTATCTTGATCTGGCGTTAGATCTTGAGACCAGGAACAAGACCACTAACAGTCACAGCTTTCCATCCCTGCCAGCTCACCCTCACTGGGCAGGTCAGAATATCAGAAACAGAACTCCAGGAGTAAAAAAGAGAACCAGAAAGAAGAGTCCACAAAAAAAAAAAAAAAAAAAAGGAGATTTATAAAAATCTCTTTAAATGGGGGAAAAAATTGAATCGTTAGAACAGCAAAGTTGGAGGTCTGATTTGGCTCTGGGAGAAAATAATGAGAGTAAGATGAAGAGGAATGAGATTTGCCGTATACTAGAGGGTAAAACGGATTAGTCTGAGAAAAGACAAAAGATTTATTTACAAGGAACTGAAGAATAGAAAATAGACCTTGTAGACATTTTAAGTAGTTCTTTCTCAATTAGGCTGAGAGCTCAGCCATGCATATCCCCTCCTTTTGCTGCCTGCCCAGAAGAAAAGCAAATAGTGAATTAGCAGGTATTCTCTCCTCCCCCAAACAGAATCAGACACTCTGCTGAAAAGAACCCTCCCAAATTTTCTTGCAACGTCCTCAGCCAGAACTAGCTACTGTCTCCTCTCATTTTACCAGGTCACACCTCACAGATTTCTCCTGTACGCTCCTGAGCTCTAGAAGTCGTAAAAAGTTGGATCACTCTGTGCCCAGAAGCCTGAATCTGGGCTGCTCTGCCCGTTGAACCTCTCCGCAGACAGTCCTGGATACTCTCAGTTTCTCCTAGGTCACTGACTCCCAGGGCTTTCTCCCACCAGCGCTGCCCTTCTCCTTCCACAGCCTCTCCCCAGTCTCATACAGCCCAACGCCCACCCCAGCGTTTTACTGACCGAATTTCTGCCCTGTGAGCTTTCTGCCCATCTCCCCATCCTTTCCACCTGGGGAGGGCAGCTGATGGCAGTGCAGCTGCTCAGCAGCACCCCTTCACCAAGCAGATCTATCCTGAAGCAGATAAAGAATATGTATCACAGTATTCGAGCCAAAGCTCTCCACAAAACCTTTTTTCTTTTTTTTTCTTCCAGCTCCTCCCATAAATATTCCTCTCTTTTTCAGCTTTGATTTCCATGCTTTCCAGACCTCATGTTTCTGGGCTGCTTGCTGATTACCAGGCTGACACTTGTCTGGGACTCTGGCATTTGCCAGTTCAGCCATGGACTCGGGGTGACGTATTCCAAGAGAAATCCAGCCTCTCTCTTTAGCCGAGCTCTTCACTTCATCTGCTCCTCTCCCCTTTCTCGCCTCCTAACCCCACCTTGCTGGCATACTCCAAGTCACAAAAGCGCGCTTCCAAGGAGCAAAAACTATTGTGTAATCCCAAGGCTCATTTTTGGATGCCAGTATCTAACCCTGAGAGGTGGCCTGTGATCGAGACCGTCGGCAACCGTTAGCAATGCAGCACAGGGCTGTTCTTTCTATTAATTCACCGATTTAGACAACAGCACTCCAAACCGTAACAGAAACATCACTGTAACTACACATTCTCAAAAGTAAATCGGTCACGGCACCACCTGTGTGTGTCTGTGGTTCTCCCAATAGTCTCTCAGCAAATGGTTTACTTGGACAGCTTTACAAGGCACCAGAAACATTATCTCTTGAAGTTCACGTTCAGGTTGGTGACAGCATCTATGAATAACTTAGGCTCGGTTTGGCTCAATAAAGTGTATATGCATATGGTGTTCATAAAATTGGAAGCAAAACCCAGTCTTGCGATTCCACAGACTTCAGGTTGTGATAGCGCTTCTGTTTCCAAGATCTCTTTGGAAGCAAACTTCAGCTCTCTACTTCGGGAGGATGGAAGGAGTAATTACCCTTGGTCAAGGTCTGGAGCGAAAATTAAGATACTGCTGAATCAACAACATATTACGAAAAGTAGTGAGAGGTGGTTCATAGTCCAGCTCTCAGCTGGCTCCAACGATTATGGTTCAGTAGGGGCTTTTGGTAGAGAAATTCCTAGACAATGAAGCTTACCTGTTTTTTTTTTTTTTTTTCTTTTTGTACTGAAGATGTTCATTATTTCAAAGCTTTTGTAAGGAATCTAAAATATTATTTTGTGGTTCTCCAAATACGTGAACATAGAATACAATGGAATAATTTTCTCCTATTAAATTAATCGCAGCCACATTAAAATCAAGCAATTCTGCCTGTGTTGCATGTTGCATGGCTACTTACTGAGAAACACCTTTGCGCCCATTTTGGATCATCCAAGACCTGTATAAAAAGATGGATCCTCTGGAGACTACTAAGCTCTATCATATGTGCAGGTTTTTTTCAAGATTGCCCAGACAATGGCATATGCTTATAATAGGATATTCTGTCAGCTCCTGGCCTTAAAAATTCCTGGCATTTTCTGCCTCCTTCTTGCCCTGGTATGCCCCACCCCCCCAGCACAAGAAATGGACATGTTAAATCATGCTTTTACAAAAAGGGACAAATAATTTCTTTACCTATAATGAAAGCAGGGAAGGGCAAAGAGATAAATGTGAAGGGATGGCACAGCTTATGTATGAGCAAGGCACTGAGAATGACAGCAGCTAAATGCATTCTCAGGACAATTACTATACTTTTTTTGCGGCAAAGCAGCAGCGATGGATGTGCACAGAAAAAGCATGAATTTCCTGCCCACCCACTGGCAGCGGCAACGTTCTCTCCAGGTCATGTGCAGGGATACAAATCAAATGATGAGAGGCCCTCTGAGGATGAAAAATTTCTATCATCTAGGATTTAGCCGACAGGCTTTAAAGGGCTTTTAAATCCTTTAGATCCACATACGTGAAGGTGGGTACTGGGAAAGTTGAACTGGGAAAACACCATCAAGAGAACAGATAGCTCAAAGATGGTGAATTTTGCGGGACCTTTTCATATCAGAGTCTATGAATTAAAGACAGGAGAAAGAAAGATAAACAACAACAAAAGAAAGGAAAGGCCAGTGAAGCAGGTGGAGATTGGGAGATTGTATTTTTGACTGAGTGCCTTGAAATGTTTGCTGCCCAGATAGATGCATTTTGTTCGGTATGGACCTCCAGTCCGTACCAAAGGGAGAGACATTAGCTACTGAACAACTTTACCTCAGTCTTCACCAGCAAGGGCTCAAACCACACTGTCCATGTCACGGAAGGCAAAACCAAGGGCTCTGCAAATGAGGAACTGCCCACAGCATGAGAAGATCAGGTTCGAGACCTCTTAAGTAGCCTGAAGGTGCATAAGTCCATGGGACCTGATGAAATCCATCCGCAGGTCCTGAGGGAGCTGGCGGATGAAGTTGCTAAGCCACTTTCCATCATATTTGAGAAATCGTGGCAAACTGGAGAAGTCCCCGCAGACTGGAAAAAGGGGAACATAACCCCAATATTTAAAAAAAGGGAAAAAAGAAGACCCAGGGAACTATAGGCCAGTCAGTCTCACCTCTGTGCCTGGCAAGATCATGGAGCAGATCCATCTCTGCTAAGGCACATGGAAAATAAGGAAGTGATTGGTGACAGCCAGCATGGCTTCACCAAGGGCAAATCGTGCCTCATAAATTTAGTGGCCTTTTAGGATACTGCCACACACTTGGTGGACAAGGGCAGAGCAACAGATGTCATCTACCTGGATTTGTGTGAAGCGTTCGACACTGTCCCGCACAACATCCTGGTCTCAAAATTGGAGAGACATGGATTCGATGGATGGATGACTCGGTGTCTAAGGAGCTGGCTGGACAGCCGCACTCGAAGGGTTGTGGTCAATGGTTCAATGTCCGATTGGCGTCCAGTGACAAGTGGTGTTCCTCAGGGATCCATATTGGGACCAGTGCTGTTCAACATCTTTGTTGGAGACATGGACAATGGGGTAGAGTGCACCTTCAGCACATTTGCTGATGATGCCAAATTCTATGGTGTGGTCAACACACTGGAGGGAAGGGATGCCATCCAGAGGGACCTGGACAGGCTGGAGAGGTGGGCTCAGGCAAATCGCATGAAGTTCAACCAAGCCAAATGAAGGGTCCTGCACCTGGGCTGTGGCAACCCTAGCCACAAATACAGTTTTAGCAGAGAATGGCTAGAAAGCAGCCCTGAGGAGAAGGACTTGGGGGTGTTGGTGGATGAGAAGCTTGGGGGTGTTGGTGGATGAGCCAGCAGTTTGCACTGGCAGCCCAGAGAGCCAACACCATCCTGGGCTGCATCACGAGAAGAGTGGCCAGCAGGTCACAGGAGGTGATTCTGCCCCTCTACTCTGCACTCATGAGACCCCACCTGGAGTACTGTGTCCAGCTTTGGAGTCCTCAACACAGAAAGACCATGGACCTGTTGCAGTGGGTCCAGCGGAGGGCCACGAGGATGGTCAGAGGGATGGAGTACCTCCCCTATGAGGACAGGCTGAGAGACAGCTGGGGTTGTTCAGCCTGAAGAAGAGAAGGCTCCAGGGAGACCTTATAATGGCCTTTCAATATCTGAAGGGGCTAGAGGAGAGCTGGGGAGGGACTCTGTGTCAGGGAGTGCAGTGACAGGACAAGGGATAACGGTTTTAAATTGGAAGAGGGGAGATTTAGATTAGAAACCAGAAAGAAATTTTTTTACAGTGAAGGTGGTGAGGCACTGGATCAGGTTATCCAGGGAAGTCGTGGCTGCACCATCCCTGGAGGGGTTCAAGGCCAGGCTGGATGGGGCTTTGAGCAACCTGGTGTGGTGGGAGGTGTCCCTGCCTGTCCGCTGATTATCTGATGCAAAAGTAATTGTACAGCTTTGTGGAAGGCAGTAAGCACACAAAATGTCAAATTTTTGGCTTGTTCTTTCTTCTGTTTAATAAAAGTCATATGTATCAGAGTAGCAACCCAATTTGAAATTGAAAGGAGTCAATTTTTTCCCCATGGGTCCTCATTTTGGTTCTGATTCCTCTTCTCTGAAAGACAGACAACTGTGAATATAATAATTTCCTATTATGTAAAGTTGTTTTATTTGTAACTAGATGAAGAAGGCATTTTAAGCTGTATCATGGGTAGCACCAGGATAAACTTGCTTTGACACAAGGACAAAGCCTTGGGTCTGTGCCTTGACTGTATCTGTGACTTGGATGGAAAGGAAGAGCTATCCCTGAAGGACTCCTAGGAATAGGACTGGCGGATGTGATTATATGTAGCAGAAAAAAAGAACCTACAAAAACAGATTGACAATGTCCATCCAGTTCTTGGCTTTGCTTCTATACGGAATATCAGACATACTGCTGCAGCAATGGACACATCTATCAGGCAGCTACTAGATCAGCCAAACCACCTTTCTGCCTGCTGAGCTCGATTAAGTTTCTTTCCTCACTTATTTAGGCCCAATTAGGAACGTAATCCTATCATGAAAGGTTCAAACTCCACTATTTTTTTATTCCTCCACAAACATTTTCAGGGCAAATGATAGTCCTCCAGTGCCGATGTAGAGTCAAGGCAGCAGACCACAAGCTACACTTGATAGAGGACAGCTCAAAGAGCTGAGGTTTACTAAAACTAGATGGGAATATTTGCTGTGATTTGGCGGTGCCTGTTTTTCTGAGGAGGATTCTTTTTCTTGGGGTTAGTCCCACAAGGTTTCATTAGCAGCAGAACAACTCTGACTGTCAGGGAGACCCTCCCGTTGAGTCTTGAGGTTCAGAAGGGACCCCCCGGCTTTCTAAACTTCTTCCCAGAGTGGAGTCTGGGTGCAGCTGGATCCAGTCCTAATCCCAGACTGGGTCAACGGTTTATGTCTAAAGGATTATATCAACCCTTTCTATTTCTTAGCTAAGATTTCAAAGTTTAGCATGCTATTAGTCACATACTATGGATCTGATGCGGCAAGAAATCTCTCAAACTTGAGGAACAGAACCTTCAGCAAGTGTCCTCACCAAGGGGGAGATCTTGGCGTGCAGCCACTGCCATACAGGAGAGCTCCAAGGGCTCTTGGGCTGTCCCCTCTTTGATAATTGACCTACAGTCATATTCTCATGGGAACAAACTGTCTAGGTCCCCACTCCAGACAGTGTTTTGGCCATGTTGCCAGCCATCCCCCAAAGTCCAGGTGCAACTTATCGCAACTGCTGTTGTGATGGCCATGGTGGCCACAGCCTGAGCAGGGGCCGGGGTGGGGGAGTAAGGGGGAAGAGAGGGAAAACCAGGGAGAGCACACTGCCACAAGGGGAATCCGAGGCAGCCAAAGCATTGATAACAACCTCTCAACCACGGCAGGGGATTCTCTGCATGCTAGTTCACCCAGCTCCTCTCTACACCTGAATCTAGAACTGATATTCCTAGAATTGCTTTTGAGAAATTGTTTTTTTTTGTGCAATGTTATGGGTACTGCCAACTGGGCGGCCGGGGTGGAGGGCAAGGCTCTCTGCTCCTCACGGCTGCAGCGCCTGCCCTTCTTCCAGGTGGCACCCAGGAGCGCATCGCTCTCTTCTTCTCCCTCTGGCCATCAGCATCATGACTCTTACATGATTTACCTGACCCGCTGTAGATCCGTGCAACTTCCAAGGGTAAAGCTGTGCTTAAAGACCGTTCATGGAAGCGCAGATTGCTTTTTATCTGCTATTCACCCAGGGTTGTGAGGTAGCCTATCATTTTTAATTTTACATGTCCTATTTTTTCAGAAGGTGGCAAAGAGAGAGACATATGACACTTAGCCCAGAGTGAGGATTCTGAAACTGAGACATTCATACAGTGTTAGTTTGGAGATACTGCGTAAGTCTCCGCAGTTTAGTCAAAAACTCTTCTTTTCTGCCAATTGTGTCAATCTCTGTGAAATAAAAGCTTGCCTATCAGAAATCCTAGAAGAGGGAAGCAAGGAAACAAAAGACATTTCTCAGTTCTCGATGTTTATAGCCACTCTCGCAGTTTACAGCCACTGCTGCCTTGAATTAGAGTGGCATTCTGAAAGAAGCCTAGGTTATGTCATTGTAAATTTTGTAAGTCATGCACCCATAAAAGCAGCAATGGATTTGTTTCCTACGATACAAAGAATCTTAGATAATTAGCATAGTTGGGAAAAAATATGATTTACTGTTTTTTTTAAAAAATAAATAGGTAGATGTCGCTTTAGTAATGCATTTCAATTTTATTTAAATTCATATGGAAATATAATACAGTGTCCATTGTATTTTTCTGCTTTTGAAATGTCTCTTCCCTCCTGAGAATTAAAATATATAAGGAAAGAAACTCAGCCTAGCTTTACATAACTGCACAAGCCCTTTTTACAGTAAATTGCCATGTGTCCTTTCTGTACACAATATGCACAAAACCAAAGAATTTGTATGTTAAATTTGAATAATGGAACAAAATAAGATAATTCCTCTTTGCTGACAGAAAGACATTAGCCACTAGAACATATAACCATTCTTCAGTACAGAAATGTGTTCTTTAAAGTAGGGGTAATTGCAAAGCAGCTAACCAGAAATGAAAATAGCTTCCAAAAAAATCGCATCTGATTGATGCACTTGACAAGTGGGTAATAAAATTAGGTTCTGCTTAGAACAATTTGGAATAATTGATTTGTTTTATAATTTTGACCAAAATATGCAAAAAGGCAACATTCTTTCACACTTGCATTGTAACTGTTCATATGACTGAGAGAAGGAGAAGGGGGGGGGGAAGTGCCTATTAGCCAGAGTTTCTTTATGAAAATGTCTAATTAGAGAATCTGAATAGGGTATTTGAAATATCACATCCTCTACAATGCTCATGGACTCTGTGTGAATCAAACACACATAATACCAGTGACTCCCAGGGACCTAATTGTGTCCAGAGTTTTACCAAAGCCTGTGGACATAAATGGACATTTTAAGTGCCAGGAAAATTTAAAGAACAGTACCTTGCAGCAAAATCTTGTAAGATTGTTGTCTTGACCACTTCTGCCTGTATTCAGTTGCTTAGCACCATTGTGTACGTTCACTTTCTCAGCAGGAGAGTTCCTAATTCTCAGCAGAAACATTTCCCTGACCAGGAAAAATAAGAATTAGAAAAGTGCAGAGAAATGTTTTTAGGATGTAAGTTTACAGGGTTATAAAATGCTGGGGAATCACATGATCCCCTTAACTCTTAAAAGTGGGATTTATTCAGCAAGACAGAACATAGACTTTTGAAGTTCTCTCCTTTTTCAAAAGATAGCTTGCACAGAAAGAATGAGATGAACTATTTTCTGTAGAAGCTGGAAAGTTATATCTATTAATGGGGTTCATAATTTATTCTGTATAAGCATTTGGATAAAGTAGATCCGGTGAATTATTACACTGCACCAGGAGAGTAACTTGTGTTTTTTTCATTTGATTGACTATCAATAAATACCTATTTCTGATGCATCATCTTTCACCAGATGCTTGCCAGGTGTTCATTAAATAACAGCTTTATTTATTTATTTTCCTTGACAGGTTAAAAAATTAGTTCCTGTGAAGAAACCTTATAATCCCTTAAAGGGATTATAAGCACATATGGTGTAAGGTAATTATGTCTATGCCTTTAGGAAACTCGGTCGGTCTGCATGCAGAGCTGAAGAATGCTGGAAAGGGAGAGCAGAAAGGAAAGTCTGGATGCACCCTCACTTCATTCAGGCGCAACTGCTAGCAGCTTTGATGGAATTCTCTAAGTAAAGATTGGAAAGGATTAAGTCCTGGGTCAATGGGAACGAGGTAAGGTCTTGAAGCGGGTTACAACATTACTTCTTTCCAAATATCAGTATGTTGGATTCTGAATAGTCTCTCCCTTACCAGGTACAGGTTCTGTAAGATTCTTTGCAGGGAAGGAAACACCTCGGATAAGATGCTCTGGCTCATCATTGCTTTGAGCTTAGTCCCTTTTTCAAACAGATCCTCACAAGGATTTGTCTTATCTTCCTAGCCTGCATCTCTAATCTCCTAAATCCAAAATAGAGACATTTAAAACGCTGGGTCAGCACCGATGTCCCAGCACCTGGTCTCAGCTGTGCTGGCTCCCGAAGAAACCAGCCGAGGAAGAAGAAGAGGGAGCAGCAGCTCTGTCCCTAGCTTTTTCTTGGCAGTGCTGTCAGCCACCACAGGGCAGGCAAACATGAAGACATTGTCCCTTTCTGCTGGGTGCTTTAGATGCCTCCATGCCCAGGCTGGGCACCCTGCTCTCAGCCAGCCATCTTTCCTCAGGAGCTGAATAAACATCTTACTTACCTCAGTGGACTCCTCGGAGGCAGCAGGATGGCAGAAAGGCAATCTTGCTGATCATTTTTTGTCATTGAAAGCCATATGTATTTCAAAGTGTGTCACCCACACCCATTTTCATAGAATCATAGAACGGTTAGTGTAGGAAGAAACCTTAAAGGCCACCCAATGACACCCCCTGCCCTGTGCAGGGACACCTCCCACCAAACCGGGTTGCTCCAAGCTCCCTACAACCTGCCCTTGAACCTCCTTCTCAGGGCAACCTGTTCCAGCGCTTCACCACCCTCACACCAAAGAATTTCTTCCTGAAACATCATCTCAATCTCCTCTCTTTCAGTTTAAACCCTGAAATTTTAAAGATTGTTATTCTCCAAAAGTAGAATTAGCAAACAAGAAGGAACTCTTCTTCGGTATGTACCATAAGTTTGGCCTTAAAATTGCTCTCTGTGGGGGGGGGTGAAATACCTGGGTGTTCAGATGCCTGGACTAAGTTACTCTATGTCAAATAAAAGCATAGCCATGGAGCAGAGGCTTTTCTGCATGTTATTCTTAAGGCTCTGATCCAGAAATGCAAGCACTTAATTTTACACGTGTACATGTCATTTCCATTGACAGCCACAAAACAAATTGTGTCTCTAAATGTGCTGATGTGTTTTTCTGGCTTGCAGTGTAAATCTCTGATTGAACAGTTGTGGCAGACTGTTTTATCAGAGGAAGGTTGCAGAATGTAGTTGTATATGGCACCAACTGACATTCAGACTAAAAATACTTGCCACAAATAATTCACTTCATGGAATCATAGAATTATTCAGGTTGGAAAAGAGCTTTAAGAGCCAACTGTAAACTCAGGACTTCCAAGTCTACCACTGACCCATATCTCTCAGCACCACGTCTACACATCTTTTAAGTACCTCCAGGGATGGTGACTCAACCCTTACCTGGGCAGCCTGTTACACTCATTGATAACCCTTTCAGTGAAGAAATTTTAATCTAAAAATCTAATCCTAAACTTCCCCTGGCACCGCAGATCGATGATTTTACTGGCACTCTCTGCTCTGCCTAAAAGGCAGAAAAAAAATAACTGTATTCCACAACCCATGTTAATATTTCGCCCTAATGAAGCCATTAGAACCGTAAATGTTTATTATAAGCTTTTCTTAAACAGAATTGTTGAAAGAGAACTTGCACTATGTTTCCTCTGGGATTTACAATACTGTTAAGTGTCCTATTTTTTGTGGTTTTGTGGTTATGAGATGGCTTTTTCCTGTTGCGCAGTTTCTACTTGCTTGCTGTGAGGGAGAAATGTGTCAAACCCTGAACACAATGTCTTGTAACAAGAGGAATCCTGCTCTTAATGAAAGCCATAGCAGAGCTTTCACTGACTTAAACTGGAGCTAGGCCTGTTCAAGAATTACATGCGAATTTTGGGAGCTTGTTTTCAAATTTGCAGTCCTTGGTTGCATGAAATAGTGCCAAGAAACCACCAGAGTCGGGCTGAGTTGGCAGAAATGTAGCATACGGTTAAAGTGTGGATTTGTTCAACTAAAATGATGCAGTCTTGGTGCATGATGCCAATTCGATTAAAGTCTGTATACAGTTATTCAGGAATAAGTAGATAACAGTATATTTTCTGTGAAAACTGGGGGTATAAGAACCAGCAGGAGCACAGAAGGAAGACTATGAAAAGAACTGAAGTGGACTGTTTAACAGCTAATTAGAGGCACCAACTGAGCACTTTCAGTTTGCATAACTGAAGGCATTATGCCATTGAACAGGGACGTGCATGGAATGTTTCATCATTTTCTGGGAACGTCAACATTGAAAAGTTACTGAGAAATATTTCGAGAGGGAAAACAAAAATTACCAGAGGTCGGGGATCAATTTAACAGGGTACCTAGACACATGTGTGAAAAATTCACATGAACAGGTTGGCTAGACATTAGCTAAATAGAAATATGTTAATAACCTAGCCGTTAGGAAAAAAGAAACTTGATTAGCTAATTTTGAATCTAATGGTAAAATAAATTTCTATTTAAACTCCTATATGGTCTTTTTCTTTTCAATTTCACTTGCACCCTCTTACCTTTTAAGTACTTCTTTTACACTTAGCAAAGTCAGCAGAGTCTCCTTTAATGGTAGAACCATAAGTGGATGTTGCTGCTACTTGTCTGAGCTGGACAAATCAGAGTAATGATTTCTTTAATTAATTCCCCTTTGAAGCAGAGCAATATTTTAAAGTTAAAACACCTAGATTTGATTCAAAAAATTTCTACAGATGTGGAATTTACAAATCATAGAATGCTCTCTCAATGGTTAGTTATTACCATCATAAAAAAGAAACACAACACAAAAATAATTAAACCAAATATTTCCAGAATCAACCAATAGACTTCACTGAATCTAGGACCACGAAGCTCTTTGGGTTTAATTTGCATTTCCTATATGGATGTATATTGACTGTAAGTCCATGCCGAAGTCCTGTTGCTAATAAGGTAAGCAGGTAGAGCATCCTGAGACTTGCATTATAAGGAATAGTTTTCAATTTTTTTAATTGCTCCTGCAGCTCTATGTGTCAACCTTTCTGGACTCTGGATGCTGTTATTCTGTAGCAAGTCCATCACTCACAGCACAAAAGCAATAAACCTACCTCCTAACATGGTTGTAAGTCCAAGAATTAGAGTTTAGAGAAGTTAGACACCATCACAAGAAGGCGTGCCTTCCAGCTGGTTATCTCCCAGGAGCCTGCTTGGTTTCTTCCAGGGCCACTGCTTCCCAGGTCAGGCTACGTTGCTCCCCAGGCACAGCTTGGTTACTTTTTTAACCCCTGAAGGCGTCCATTTCGGTTTGGCCATGTTGAGGAATTCGTCCATGTTGAGGAAACCGTCCATTTCGGTTTGGCCAGTGTCCAGCTCGCCAAGCCATCCACATCTTTCTGAGGTTTTGAGGCATCATCCAGAGCGTCAGTCCACCAATTCCTGTACTGTTTATTTAATGTAGATTTAACATTATCTGATGAATGCTAAGTAGGGTTCTGGAAATTCCTTTCCCAATCCATTGTTCACCCCAGCCTCCTCTTTGGTGAGAATGGGAGGAGTGAACATCCGTTTAGACGAGTCGAGAGCCCTGCCGCTTGGATATTCAACTATTCATCTGGATCTTAGAAGTACAGAAAAGTAAACTAGGTAAGGCTGGACTTGTAATTTCTGGTGCTGACAGTCTGACACTTTTCACCAGCAAAAATTAACTTAGGGAAAAAAACAACAAACCCTCGACAGTAGTGTAACTTTAAATATAGAAAGTTATAACATACTGTACTTTGGTATTAAATTCTAACAGAACAGCAGATTACAATAATAAAATGACAAAGAAAAATACACTTTCCACTTTTCAGGCACAAAGAAAGCATTGATCAAACATAATACACACAGCAGAACAGAGAGCGGGGTTCTTTTTAAAAATAAAGATTAGCTAAAAACATTTAAAAGGCTTTACACACAAAAAGCTCCTACAGGGTGGGCTCTCTGAATAACGATTCAAAACATTATCACAAAAGAATATGATTCATTATTATGGCTTTTATCAAGATGACTTCTCACATAGCTCTCCAAGTGAATTCAACCTTGGGAGCTAATCCTCCTGCTGACAAGGGTTAGTTTATCCTATTTGGACCTCCTGATCTCGAGTCCCACTTTCCCCAAGCCCTTCTTTGCCCCCTGGACAACCCCTTGAATGTCACTGATGGGGTACAAGACAGACCCTTTGAAATAACTTCCCTGAGGTTTGTTTTTTTTTCATAAACTGCTTTTGGATTTTTCTGAAGGGCTAGGTGTTGCAGCAGGCCTGAACACAGAGAAATGTGTCTACATATTGAATTCAACAAGAGTGCATATTTCTGGATATTTTAATTACCAGTGTTTACTATAGCCTTTTTATTATTATGCAGCTATTAAAAATATCTGTCTATGAAATACTGAATTAGATCAGGTTTTCCTCCTAGAGGCTGCCAGTGCTAATTAATATTGATCAACCTCAAAATGATTAGTTCTTCAGTTAGGATCATCAGGAAAAGCCTTGAAAATGCTTCTTTGGGACTGCAGCATCACCTGAGTATTGAAGGAAGCTCCTCCCACTAAGCCAACCACACCTTGTGTGAAGGAACCACACCACAAAAGAGTATCAGGGCTACAGAAGGTGCCTGGGTAGCTCATACTGGGTATTTAGGCTGTTTCTCCATTAGAAAACCAAACTCCATTTGAAGCACCGTCAGGTAAGAGCTTCCATGTGCAGACATGATTCTCATTTGCCAGGGCTTGTACCCAGGCAGTGGCTGCTGTGCCGATACCATCACACTCTGCACCACACAACAAGCCTTGGAGGGGAAAATACACACGAAACTGAACAAACATCTTAATCAAGGGCGATTATCAGCGCCATCTGACCATTAAAACAGGGATACCTCCTCAAAGCCCAGTCCGAGCAGGGGAAGCAGCACTTTGATGCTGGTGTGGGATCCAGAGGCAGGGCAGTGATTTTTAGAGCACCTTTCATCTCCCTTTTTTGCACGAACGTTCTTATTAACCAGCTTGTCAAACACAATTTCCCTGCACAGGCCTGTATTGCTGATAAAGCCCTGCTTGTCCTGTGATATTTCCCCCAACAGGTGTAATCTGAGGAAATGTGCTTTTAATTAGCTGGGTCGGCTTTTTAAAAATACATATTTAGTCTGTAAATACCATCAACAGCTTACATCTGTCATCTATAGCTACATATTTACATTACATATCTAACCCTCTTCATATACCCCTGTACACATATACACACAATGCAGATAGTAATGATGGGACCTCACCTTTGTTGTTCTCCTGATAGGAGTGTGATGATAAAGAATTGTCATGTTAAGACATTCAGTCCCTTTGCACCCTGAAGCTTTCTATAATTTGCTCTACTCACCAAATGCAGCCAGTTCTGGACTTGAGAGCGACCCATTACAAATAACATGGCTTGCTGGAGGAACAAGGACAGAGTGCATCTTCTCTCTGGCTTCATCAGCTTACTTGGGGTACAACACGAATTGGGGTACAAACACCTTTTCCCATTAAGTTTCAATAATTAGTTCAGCCTTCAGGTTGCAGGCAAGCATAAACCCAGCCCTGTCCCAGGAGCTTGCTATTGAAGAAATCATTCTCCCAGTCCAGAAACCGGGAAAATAGAGAGTTTGGTTTATGAGTATCAGTGTTCTGTATCAGGTTAGCCGACTCGGACAAGCTGAGCTTTATTTATTTACTCAGCCGCTGTGATTATTCAGACTACATTAACCTTTGTGTAATTGGAGAGGGGCTACACCTTGGATGAATTTGGCTCCTTTGTACATTCTTAAGGGGGTGATTGGAGCTGCAGTAACAATTCACAGCCAGGGTTCGAGCAGCTGTTAGCAACTTTCTGAGCAAACAGGGATAGCCTGGAGGTAAAAGCAACACAGAGCAGCAATTTCTAAATGTCCAATCTAATTGAGCAGGAATAATGAAAAAAAAAAAAAAAAGAATAAATAAACCAAGCCCTCCAGCATGCACACAAATGGTTGAGATGCACCGATCCCTCAAAGCATCAACAGACTTGCTTTGGAATTGCTCCATGCTCATCCCGTTTCACGCAAACATTTTGGACCCCTTCCCTTGGCATGGGATACAGTTTTTAGTGCTTCTGAGCCTTTTTCACCTGGAAGGCTGAAACAACTGTGCTTTCCAGGACTCATTCATCCCTCTGCATCTTCTCTTGACATGAGAACTTGAGATTCAGCTCCCAGCATCTTCACCAACATGAGGTAAAGATGAGCTTGTGGTTGAGTAATGTGGGTTGGTTGGAGGGGACTGGAGAAAGGCAAATCCTTCTGCAGAGATAGCTGATGGGAAAGCCCTAAATGTGGAGGGAGGGCTCTTAAGGGGCCAATTCTCTTGTTTCTCATTTAACTTTGCCTCAATCCCAGCTGGGGATCTGTGACCCCGCGATCATCTCATGTACCCACTCAGGAAATCAGGGGCAAGGGACCAGCAGGAGTTTGTGGGACACCAGATGCCTTCATAAATGCAGAGTCAGTGGGGGCTAAACTGTGCATCCTTACTCCTCTATTGGTCAGAAAACCAGAATACTAGAAAGAAATTCTTTACGGTGAGAGCAGTGATGCACTGGATCAGGTTGCCCAGCGACGTCATGGCTGCCCCATCCCTGGAGGGGTTCAAGGCCAGGCTGGATGGGGCTTTGAGCAACCTGGTCTAGTAAGAGGTGTCCCTGCCCAGGGAACGGGGGTTGGAACTCAATGATCTTTAAGGTCCCTTCCAACCCAAACCATTCTATGATTCTCTGATTCTAAATACATAACGATGCCCAAGTCATGATGAAATATTCTCTGCAGTGCAAACAAACATCCCTCTGGCCTGATCCTCTCTGCCTGTGCCACCGAGATTAAAACCTTGCAAGCAATGTGTCTTAGCAAATTTTACAGATATACTTTTTGTTCACTCTGCTAAACAATTTATTTCTCCTAATTTTAATATGACAGTTTCCAGTTAGATCTAAAAAGTGAAGGTTGGGGTAACCAACCAAGCTTTAAGTAACCTTAAAAAGGTGGTACAAATATCCAAATGACTTAGGGTATTATGATATTAGGATATCTCTTCAGCCTGGAGAAGAGAAGGCTGAGGGGAGAACTTATTAATGCTTCCAAGGATCTAAAGGGTGGGTTGAAAGAGGATGGAGCCGGACTCTTTTCAGAGGTTCCCAGTGACAGGATGAGGGGCAACTGGAACAAGCTGGACCATGGGAAGTGCCACTCAAATCTGAGAAAGAACTTCTTTTGTGTGAGGGTGGCAGAGCCCTGGCAGAGGCTGCCCAGGGAGGGTGTGGAGTCCCCTTCTCTGGAGATCTTCAAGCCTTGCCTGGATGCTCCTGAGTGATGTGCTCTGGGCAGCCCTGCTTTGGCAGGGAGTTGGACTGGATGGTCTCTAGAGGGCCCTTCCAACTCTGACAATTCTCTGATTTCGTGACTTTTCTCCGATTTCAGCCCAGTGTTGGGTCACAAGCGTCTGTGGCAAATCACTTAAACACATCACTTTCCTCCCTCTGCCTAAACAAGGTGTTTCACTGCTCTGTGTGTACATTATCTCATTCCAAGGATTTTCACATTAGTAAAACATCTTTTTTTTTTTAAAAAAAATTATTTTATTTCTGTATTAAGTTGTGAAACTGTTGCTGTCAAATGCTGATAGAGAAAGGAAGAGCACACCTGATTTACAATCTTATAGTCTAATGTTGGATCATAGCCCAACGCTACTGCATAAGGAAGGAAACCCCTGTCAGTGTTTTCTATTATCCCGTGTAATTCCAGAGTTTGCAGCGTCATCGCAATGGTTGGCAGAAGCCAACTACCAACTAATTTTGAAGCCATTCTATCTAACATGAAACAGAGACGGTGCATAGGAAATAAAACCAGAATAAATACATGGGAAGTATCTTTCAGGACGGTCCACAACAAAAAATACCCAGGCAGAGAGAGTGGTATAAATGCTGAAAATACATTGCATGTGTGACACTGTATTGCCCAAAGTCCTCAAGTTTTCCATTACTCAGCAAAGGATTCCCCATCACCACGACCGTCCACCCCCCACCTCGAGAGTTACTCCTCTTCTTGCCAGCTCGCCTCAGCTCTGAGAGGGGTGAGGAACAAGGCAGGGGCTGAGCTCTGTGTCCATGGGCCACCACAACCTGTCTCCTGGGGCTGTCCAAGGGCCAGCTGGGGACAGTTTTCACTGCAGCCTGGGAACCAAACCTTGGTGACTGCAGAGAGAGTCCACATCGCTCCTGTTTCAGACAGACACTCGTGTAGATGTCAAAATACCACTCTCTCATCCCTGAACAGGTCTGGGGTTGAGGCAGTGAAGGTCACTGATTCTCCTGGTGAATTGTTATAGTTTGAGCTCTGGGAATGCAATTGATTCACGTTGTTGGCAGTGGTATTTACATCCTTTCACGGGGCAAAGGCTGGAGTAATATTGATTCATGTTACAAATCTCATCAGCCAGTAAACACATGCACTGTTTGTGAAAGGCAATTCATGAGAGGAAAAAAAATCTGTAAGAAAAAAAGGCTTAGCCATGGCGTCATGCTGCTTCTCTTCTCGGGACACAAATAAGATTCCTGATCTGTCAGTGCAGCAGGCTCAACCCTGCCAAGTGATTCCCAGTCCAGTTGTGCCCTCCCCTTGTCGTTACCAGCCACTGGGGACAGCGTGTGGCATCCGAGCTGGAGCTGTTGGTGGCATTGGGATGCGTGAGGTGTGAGGGAACCCTGCTTGCTCTTCTGCAGGGGTATGGATTCTGAAGCGCTGATGGCAGGAACGCTTGGGTTCATTACTGTGAACACGGAAGACACACAGGAAGCTTCCTCACAAGATGCCATAAATACGTTCTGCCGTGAAGTATGGATTTTTCATGTTTCTACCTGCAGTTTTAGCAGGTCTACTAAGACCCTGATGAACCTCTTCTGAACTCCTTCCAGTCCTCGCATTGGCCATGAGGAAATAAGCCAAACTGTCTGCCTGGGAGAAGACGCAGGGAGAATACCTCTGCTCCCCTCCGGCCGACACAGAACTGATTGCAAGATGAGACATCTTCTTTATCTTTTAAAAACATTTTATAAGTTTCTGCCCCTTGAGCTTTAGGACAGGCTGAACATACCTAAAAGACTGTAGGAACTTCAAGAATACAGAGTTGAGTGATCTTTTATTTTAAGCAAATGACATTATTTAATACATCAGCAATTTATACCTTTGAATTATTCCAGCAGAATTATGCAAGATACAGGAGTGCCTGCTGAAAGAAGCACCGAAGAAAATACTGAAGCAACACTAGAGTGTGCCTGAAGAATTGTGTGCTGTTATTCTTCCTCCTGCACAGACTTTAAGAGATGTTTAAACTCCGTAAGTACACAAGTGAGCCAAGTGATGTCGTCCTGGAGGTGGCAGCGATGCAGCTCCATCAGCGTGTTGCTGTGCTCAAGCCAAGCAGCCCTGTCAGAGCCAACACAGCGGCGCTGCTTTAGGGTCCCCAACTAGTTTTGCCACCACATCAGCACACCAGCCTTCTTGTACTCACTTCACTTTTGTCAAATAACACAGAATTTTAACAAAGAGCCTTTGAAGCTCCTCGAAGAAGCCAACTCGAAGAAGATGCTCAACTGCCTGAGCTCCCACTGATTTTCAGGACCTAGACAAAGTCCCTTTGCCTTGTTGGCCTAGAGGCTATGGCTTCATCTTGCTCTTTCACCTCAGCTGTACCTCTTCAGAGCAGGATTCATTTCATACTGTGTGGTCATCCTTGCACATCGGCCTCTTCATTTTGATGGAGGCCCCTGACTTCTACTGGACTTTAAATAACAGTAACAATTTGTCTGAGCTTATAAACCACCAACGCACAGGAATGTCAGGAAAGAACAGGCAAACTGCAGGAAAAGTAGCAATTCATGTTTTTATGCATCACTGGCAAGTTCTCTTGAGGGCAAAAAATGAAGGAATATTTTATTTAAATTATTCACCCACTCTTTAAAGCAAGATAATGGGAGCTCATGTGCGCTATCCATCAGTGTCAATTCACTAACTGGAGGAAGGGCAGTCAGCCCATGGGTTTCATGTTCCAACCATCTCCAATCCAGCTTTACTCATGCTTCAGCAGAGATAAAATTCAGGAATTTGACAGCTGCTTTCTACTCTTTTGTGGTTAGGAACAGTTATTACATTTAAGTAGTTATCTTCTGAAATGTTTAGATGACCATCCTCCGGCATTTTTTGCAATTGATTAGAAAATTATTAAATCAATTTTCAGAACTCATGAGCTTTAAGCCCAAGCATGACTACTTAGGATTTTTATCAATAAACCACAATAATCAGATTTCCAAAGTTCCAGTCCCGCTTCCATTGATTTATATTTTGAGAAATGGAAAATAGTAAAAAACAGACAAAATTAGAGCTTGACCACAGATGCTCACATAGAGGACAAGGAGGTCACAGCTTTTTCCTGTACTGTTAGTGTGATAGCCACTCAAACATTCACACTCCAAGCAAGAAAGCACTGCAAGCAGCTTGAAAATGCTGGTCTAAATTTCATTCCCAGGAGATTTTCAGCATTCCACCTGAGTCTCCTCCCTGCATTAGTCTCCTTCTCAGCAGAGTGAGGGGCGGGCAGCAGCTCAGTGGGCTTTATATCTTCCAATGAATGTCTCCATTTAGAAGAAATTTCCAGCAGATTAATTTAGATAATGTCAAATTAGTGGTGTCCCCTGGGAGAAGAAAGGGCCAGTGAACATGGGCTGGTAGGTTCAAAGACAAGACAAGACAAAGAGAAAACACCACCATGGAATCCTAACAGGAGTGCTCAATGCCAAAAATCATTATTAAAAGGCTTTCGCTAGACAACCTATTGGTGTGCTCAGGGTTTTATACAGACTTCTCTTACTTTGGGCAACTGGAGAAGTGTAGTAATACCTGCAATAAGAAATTATTAATATTTGCTGATCTTTCTGATGTTGTCATTGCTCTTGCAATTGCTGTCATAGCTTTTGCCTTGAAATATTCTATAGGAATGATCTTGTTCAGTTGTAATTGTGGAGAATCACAACCTTTGTAGTTCTCTTTAGAAACAGACATTTCCTATTGGTAAAAACAGCAGAATTCTCCCCCAAGCAAATGAACTCAGGGGTAGGAATATAGTAAGAGCTGAAGCCCAAAGCCCTGTGAAACCTTCATAACAAGATTTTTTTATTGAATTCCTCTAAAAGCTCAGCTTTGGCCTTTGGCTAGACTGAATTTCTAATGTTTGGTTTATGATGTCTGTTTTTTTTTTTTTTGCTTTGTTTTGTTTTGTTTTTTAAATAAAGGACCAAGGTCTGGCTGGAAAAGAATATAACCTCAATGCCTCTTAGAAGACGCAATTTTTAATATTAATAGATTCTGGTTCCTATGTATTCCTATATTCATCCATTTTGTTACTATTAAAACGATCTGTTTAACTCATTACCAGGATTAACTTTTATTCAGCAATATTAACATATGCAAAAATATAAGTAGAGAAACATGTGCCAGAGAAGTGTTTAGTCTGTTAAATGCACACCACTAATTTACATTTTTAATTACACTTTTTTCTTTTACTCATCTAGTTACCCAACGACACTAAGTGACTGGAAGGCACTTGGAGAGCTGAATGTGGGGACAAAGCCTCCAGTGAACCTGTGAGAAGTATTTGAGCACCTCCTAGGTATACACCACTGGTGAGGAACCATACCAACACACAAGAATTGACCTTCAGAAGCAAAAGCATGAACTAAAGCGTTACCTACTATAACAGCCACACAACCTTCACTAACTGATGGCTTTATCAATTCATAGCCTTCATGAATAAGGTAACATACACTCTTCAGTGCATTCATCAGCGCAGTTCCTCTATCTAAAAATAATACCTGATATCGTTGTGCAGTCAATTTTCAATTTAATATGTAGATTTTTAGAAGCCCCTTTGCAAGAATGGGGGAAAACATGTAATTAAAAACAGCAGTCACAAATAAAGGGCAAATATTTCTTGTAGAAGATAATATTATCAAATGTTGCTGTCCTTTTGAGCTAAAAGTGGCTAATATGAAACAATGCCTCTCACACTGTTACCTGCTTACAATCAGTTACTTTGAATTACTGACCTGAAATTCTTTTTGGATATAATGGAGTAACTCTAACCCTTCAAAGCTTGCCAAGCAATTATCACCTAACCCATGAGATGACACTGAACTGAACTCAGGGAAGGGATAAGTTACATGTGGCTACCTCTGATGTTATCTGTGTAGTGGTACCTCAGGTACTGACAAAGAGGCTATTTGGTTTTGGTTTTAAGGTAGTAAAATGTACTATGGAAGCAAATGTAAAATCACCACTTTGTCATTCTAGGGATCTGCTTTCAGGACACTGACTTGCAAGTAGTATATTTCAGTGATCATGTTCTGATTCTCCAAAGTGTTTTCAAGGGAAACATCTTAAGCTGTGACTCACTCAGCTCCTGTATCATTCTCTGACTTCTGTGGAGGCTGATGATGCTGATTTTGCGGGTTGAGGCTTCTCAATATTAAATGCATGAGTAATTGTTACAATTAACAGACAGTTCCTATGTGTGAATGCTTTGTTGGAAAAAGAAAGACAAGGAAGACATTGAGGTGCTGGAGAGGGTCCAGAGAAGGGCAACGGAGCTGGTGAGGGGTCTGGAGCACCAGCCTATCGGGAGAGGCTGAGGAGCTGGGGGTGTTCAGTCGGGGGAAGAGGAGACTGAGGGGAGACCTTATCGCTCTCTACAACTACCTGAAACTCTTCTCCCAGGTCACAGATGATAGGACAAGGGGTAATGGCTTCAGGTTGCACCAGGGGAGGTTCAGGTTAGGTATTAGAAAATATTTCTTTACTGAAAGGGTTGTCAGACATTGGAATGGGCTGCCCAGGGAGGTGGTTGAGGCACCATCCCTGGAGGTGTTCAAGAGATGAGTTGACATGGTGCTTGGGGATATGGATTAGTGTTGGGTTGGGGTGTGGTGTGTGGTTTGTGTGGGTTTCTTTGTTCGTCTGTGGTTTGTTTTTTTTTTAATTATTATTTTTATTGTTTTGTTTTGTTTTTTTGGTTTGGTTTGTTTTTTTTTCACCTTTGGTTGGACTAGATGGTCCTAAAAGGTCCCTTCCAACCTAGGTGATTCTATGATTCTGTGATTCTTTTAATGAAGCCTAAGGTAACTTTCAGTTTTATGCCTGTCAGCAAACTACAAGCTAACATTTTTGCATAGCATCAGCAGAACTATTTATTATATCTCTGGAAAGCCATTGCTGGTAACTTTCAAGGGAAAAGGAACTCAGACTTGAGCTTTGGATTCCGTGTCAAATCCAGTGTCAGTGTTTTAATGTGCAGCAAAGGAGAGATCTTGACAAAATAAGCAGTGCCGTCGCACCAGGAAATGTCTCTGCTGAGCACTGGAGAGCTGGATGAAAGAGCAGGAGGTGTGCTGCCGTGCCCTTCAGGGTCCTCAAGGACCTCTTGAACTTTCAAGCGTGACCCACCTCTTATCAGCCAGTTTCCAAAGAAACAGCCAAGCTGACAAGCAGCACAGTTGAGAAGACAGGTCTGAGTAATGGAGGGTTCTGAACACAGCTCAACCTGACATCTTTATTATTAAGATTTATACTGTTGTCATGACTAGACATGAAAAAAGACAAGGGTCTGTTATATAGATAAGCATATATACAAGCATATAAAAATCATGTCTAGCCCAAAAGGGTCTAATGGGAGCCATAGGTTGCTAATCACTTTGAAAAACCTATATTTTACTGTTTTTAACAGATAATCATGTCACTGTGTCTTATTTTGCCCAAATAGCTAACAATTGTCTAACTGATAAGAAAAATTGAACATAGGAGGAAAAGTTTATTTATTGATTCTGCATGCACACAACATTAGGCATTAGATTTTCTCAAACTGATTTCATAATTTACAAATAATGCAAATTCAGTTATTCCAAAAAGTTAAAGCACAGCTATGTTAATTAGTAACACCTACTTATTTCAAGAAGCAGTATTTGTTCTACAACAGGTCATACAGCAGCAGCAGAATAACACTGCAGAGGAGCAATTCATTTTTAAATGCATGATGTGAATCCATGCACTGAAATACAAAAGATTAATCATTTAGCTATCTGGAAAAAAATGACCAGACAAATTAGTTGCTAGAATCAGAAAGTCAGGAGACTAATCCAATTAAACATGTAAATGGGATACCTATGGTGCTCATTTGCAGTGTCCTTCAAGCTAATAATTAAATGATGGATTTTAAAACTAATTGCTAAGAAAAATGTCAGCTGTTAGCCTAAAATTCAGAGTGCCTTTAAACTTGTGCTGCCATGTTACTCCTTGACAAAGTCAACTCTGCTCCGGACCTTCCGTAGCTCAAGGTGCTGGACAACAAAAATTCTGTCTTCCACTGTGGAAAGTCAGATGGGTAGAATTCCTCTGAATGTGTATTGTCCCATGTGTTCAGAATCCTGAACATCTGGCAAATAATCTCATCCAGGGCACTGAATGAGACCACTCTTTCAGTGGCAAAATAGTGGCGACCGGAGTGGTTCTACACCTTTCTCAGCAACTACCAGAACCAAGAAACAAGTTCAGTTTCCAAGAATCAGTTCCTACAGCTTGGTCTATTGTCTTGATGAAACCAGTAGATGAGATCGATTAGTCATAAGATAAAATAGCACAAAATAACTAGTGGTCATCATATGCCTTTTCTGTAGATCATGATTACTCTTATCTGGGGCTATTTCAATTACTCGAGCTCATTTACCTTGTCAGCTTTAAGTATGGAAAAAAAATCACATCTTTCCGCACAAACTCTTGGCAGTAGTCTTAAAATCACAAGTTTTAAACAGAATCTATGTATTTGGGACTCGGAGATAAGAACCCCCATGGTTTGAAAACCCTGGAGAAAAGGGAAACAACATTTTGTGGCATCATGTGACTGCGACTGCCTTTCACAAGAGGAATTATTCTCCAATACTTATGGAAAAAGAAAAAAGACATCTGTTGCTTTAAAATAATTTTTAAGCAAAAAAAGTTAAATTTAAAAAAATTAAATTTAAATTTTATTTTTAAATTTAAAAATTTAAGCAAATTTGACTGTGTATTTGCAAGTATTTAAAGTTTTGTCATACTGCTGCTTTCAGGATAAAAAAAAAAAAAAGAAAAAAAACCAAACAAAAAGCAACAGCTGAGTACCCGGTGCTGAAAACCAGTGGTTTTTAATATTTTCACTGAATTCTACTTCTTTCCATCTTAGGTTTCTGTGCTTGCCAGTTAACTATTTCAGCAATACCTCTGCCTGGTAGCCTGGGATAGACCTCTCAACACGCACATATAGGTGTGATGCCTTTAAATAAGCACTATTTCATTGAAGCTCATGAAGTGAAACTATATTACATCATTTGCCCATCTGAAGTTGTTTTCCTCCAAAAGCACTTTTATGGCCATTCATATATGTCATTTTATACAGATTTGCAAGGAATAAGAAAAAGTCAATGAGATTCATGAGGACTCAAGTTACAACAAAGATCATGCAGCTTTTCTACCAGAGGTGATAAGAACAGGAAGGAAACAAAAATATCTTCTTCTCATCATGATTTAACTATGCCGAAGGGGTAACATTTGAATAAAAATGTTGCTTAAAGTCTTAACTCACTCATTACAAAGTGTGTGAAAAATTTGTAATGCAGAATGAGTTGTTTCATCTTCAGACACCATGAATTTCTAGGTGATCTAGTGTCAGTTTGTGAGTAATCTTTTAGCAGTTCACGTCCCTGAGGTCTGTTGTTGTTGTTAAAGCCCATTTACTGGATTTTCTTCCATACACATGGTTTCCTACTTCACAGAAACATATGAAAGCCCGCCTAAACTTTATTTTTTTTATTTTCTCAAAAGGCAAACGATACTACAACACAGGAATACCGTTGAAGCCCGATATCATGGTTATTTTAGGTGCTTTCAGCTGCATTCAATAGACAGCATCTGGCACAAACATGTCTGGGAAAAAAGAGCAACGATGGCATCTGTGAGAGTGCAGTGACACCTATGAGAGAGCGAGTGAACCCAAAAGTCTTCACAGTGCACCCGTAAAGAAGTGATTTTCCAGAAGAGTAGAAGGCTTTCCTGGGAAACTGACAATGGGGAATTGCCCTGCAAGCCACTGTCCTAGCTGGCTATTGCTTGTGGTGACAGATAGTTATATCCAAAATCAGTTTGCAAAGCTCTGATCACGGAGCTTTATGCTCAGCATTTTCACTTTCTTTTCTTTGTGGGAAGATGAGTGTTTCCAGTCCTCTTAATTATGAGAAAAGTACAAAATGAACACAATCAAACCAGAGGTGTGACTCAGTTTTCCAGGAGTCTGAGGACACTACTGAGTAGTAGTATTTCAGCCAAGTTCCTGGCATGTCAGATGTCACCCTCCAAATTAAAAATATTTCCAATGTTTATATAGCTCTGGAGGGTAAAAACACCTAGGGGACCCACTCTTGTTTTCTGAAGTGTGCTATAAACATGCAATTCTTTTTTGTCTTGCATACACCCCAGAATTCATAGTACTTTCTAGAGTTCATTTGCTTCATTTGGGGATTTTAGTCTTCTCGCTCTGTCTGGAGCTGCATCTAATCTTACAATGAATTGCATCACAGCAGTCACAGCACACCCAGCAAAAGCACTGTTAGAAATGAATACATTTAACTGAAAACAGTTTTTGTCCCTTTATGCTGAACATCTCCCCAGTGGTATAATCCTTCCCTGTGCCTGAATATTTTTCCCGATCGCTGCTGCTCTCAACTCAATTGTAAACTCCTTTCCCATGATTTTGGGAACATTTCCGGTGCTGACCAAAGGAAAAGCATCAGACAGGTAAAATGTCTGCAGTTTCTTCATGATTTCCTTTGACACAAGAAGGCAGTGTTGTTGCAAGAGCTCTTGAAGCACTTTATTAGCTCCAAGGTGTCACAGTGCCTAGGGTGGCCATGAGAAGGTAACAGTAGGAGCCAAATACACAGTTAAGAGTTTCAACAAGTATTCTGCAAGGTTGCTTATTTTCTTGCCTATGTCTCTCCACTAAGGTTTCTTACAAGGAAAAAGAATGTTAATTACAGAATGCCATACTTCAAACTATGCCTGTTGTTATTTTCCTCTTTCACAAGCACTATAGATATAACTTCGAACAGATACACCCAGGTATAATTTTGAATGCTTATTCAAATAGACCAAGTCTCTTGGGGTTCGTCCTTTTCTAGAAATCAATTGCAAGTGTGTATTTCTGTGACTATTTTTACATATATACACACAACAGGTATCTAGGTGGCGTGGACTAACGCCCGGACTCCTGCCTTCCCCTGCAGGGCCAGAAATTTGGATCCTGCAGTCTGGTGCAGGGAATTGCTCACTGTATCAGGGGGCCTTGCAGTCTCTTGGCAGCATTGCTGGGCAGGAGGTGGGGGGTAATGTGGTGGCACACATCCACACCACCCGTCAGCAAAACCTCAAAGCTCATGAAAACTGGTGAGAAGCCGAGTAGAGAGTTGGAAAGCACCTCTTTTTTTTTTCTTCAACTTAAACCCATTGGCCCTGGTCCTGTCGCTGCAGGCCTTCACATCTGCCCTGCCTGGCTGAGGCTGGGGATTGCAATGGTGAAACACCAGCTGAGCCAAAATCTCACCTCTGCTCCGGATGAGAATTTCAAACACAAAGAAATATTGATTACAATTTCTCTCACCTCCCTGTTTTTCTTCGTTTTTGTTTTGTTTTGTTTTGGAGTTTGGTGCTGGGTTTTTTTTTTTTGGGGGGGGGGGGCGGAACTGGAGACGCAATATTAAAATTGGAAAAAAATTAGAGAGCTAATTATTCAGAGTTACTTATTTAATCTTCCATTTTCTGCTCAGCAGAATGATATTCATAGCCAGATTATTCATTATTAAGAGCTTATTTCAGATCAAACCCTGTATGTTAGTAGATTAGGCCACTGAGGAAGATTAGCTTCTCACTGTAGGTGGTGGAAGTAAGTTCTTTATCTTATCATTAGCATGGACTTTCATGGGCTTGATGATAATTATTAATTCTACCAGCAGCCTTCCACATAGGGATTAAAATGCAGATAGATGTCATTTAAGTAGCATAATCAAGCTGGAAGTGAGGGGTTTGCAAGCAAATCCTCTGCTTTATGACAGTCAGTTTCATTTTTGGACTTTTCAAACTTGTTTTTGTTGTTTAAAAGTGGATTTGTTTGCTTTCGTGTCACTGTAATACAATTTTATGAAGTATTTTTCTCCGCAGAGAAAAATATTGTTAGCATTCAGGTGAACTTTTATTCTGTTTAATATAAATGGCGTGTAAAATTCTTAAGCAATGTTTCTGCACATCCTGACATTGTTGTAAATGGAAGGCAAGCACATAGATGAAGAATTACTGAATGAATTCAAATTAAATAAATCCACCCTTCTCTCTTTCTTTTCCCCCACTCCTCTGTCACTTTTTTTTTTTTTTTTTTTTTTTTTTTTTTCTGACGTGTTTGGGCTTTATTCTCTCTGTGAATGTGCATTAGTGACATGGCTCTGAATATATAAGAATCCAAGAGTTTGTCCTAGTGTCAAGGTGAACACTCTTAGAACATCAGAAGATTTCAGCTTGCCACATTTCTGAATAATACAAACGAGGCAGCAAAGAAAGAGTAGACAATATTTCATCAGCAAAAGCCTTTTAGTTAGATTTTAGATCAAAAGCTCAGCAAAGCAGGGGTCAGCTTCATTGCTAAAGCGTACAAGGGTTTGGCTGCACATTGAAACGGAACGATAATACTATTGAAGTGCTCCTAGAACTCTTGTTTTACAAAAAAAATAAAATGCAGGAAGGTGAGGAGCAGACTCAGCCCTGGGGAGAATCTGCAGCAGCAGCAGCAGCAGCAGCAGCTCATACATACAGCTGCTGTGAAGATGGCAGGTGTTTCTCTTTTAAATGTGATAGTAATCAGGTCATTGCTATGATGAACTGCTCTTGGCACAGGTGGTGGTTACACCCTTTCCTGGAGATTTCTATCCCCTTTACTTTTTTTTTTAAATTTTTTTTTCTTTTTGCCTTTACCTTGCCTTTCAGTACACATTGCATACTCCCTCGGGAGGGTTTGGCTTTTCCTTATTTTTATACAGCATCCAGGGTGGCAGGTCAGGATCTCTTGGAAATCTCAGCAATTAACGATGGGGATATGCATTTAAGCTGCAAAGGAGGGGAGTGTTTGGTCCCCTGATTCTAGTTTATGCAGGGGCTTTGAAGGCGGCAGTATTTCTGAGCCTGAGAAATGGCAGCATTGCAGTGTTGCTACAAATGGAGGTAAAAATTCAGTGGAAGCATTTTAAATTTGGATAAATGTTTAGAAACCTGTGCAAATAGTTTGTCCAGTGTCACACAGCAAACTGATAGTACACAGAGGTCCTAGAGTCCCCCCAGACACTGATCTCTAACAGCAAAACATGCTATAGATAACCTGGATGCTCCCACAAATTTTTGAATGCTAGTGTGTGATGATTATAGTAGCTCCTTTCTGACTCTTTTTGCATATTTAAACACACAGCTATGCCCACAGTATGCCCTGCTCCTTGCTCCGTGGTTTCTGAAAGCCATTTCTCGGTATTTTTTCTGGTGACATGAAGAATGCTGCCTCAGGCAAACAGCACATGCAGGGGTCATAGAGCTGTCAGGGAAGCTTCTGACATGTTCTTCTCCCATCATCTGAGAACACGCTGCCAGGCACATGCATGCAGATTGGGCAAGCTTTGTACCAAAAAAACCCTCAGCCGACAAGTGAGGCTTATGAGTGGTGAAGAACTTTATTTTCATTAAGATTTAACCCTAATGAGGATAAAACTGCTCATTTTGAGGCAGTGAGCCCACAAAAACAAAATAAAATTTTTCCATGGTTAGCATGGTATACGGGATAAGAGCCACGCTTCTCTCCATGTAAGTACAACTATTAAAACATATATTATGCTTTAATGCATTCCTATCTGATGGATGTCGTAACTAAACAAAAAGTGCATCAGGGATTAAAATACATCAAAAATAAACCCTTATTCATATTGCTCACTGTCATCAGTTAGCTTGGAATTAATTGAAAGGTCATGCGGTTTATTCTCCGAGTGTTTTCAGCAGCAAAAGAATTTGAGCTTTTTCTTCTGTGACACGGCAGCAGCAAATCAATTCTGATCGGTAGATTTACCCGCCTGTTAAGTGGGGCATTGTAAGCCCCCGTGATTTAAGAGCACTAGCTGCTGTTGTGCATGTGTGAGAAATCCACGTGTATCTCCAAGGGCTGTTGATGCTGAAGAGTTTTCTGTGCTGTTCACTCGTCCCAAGGTTTGGGTCGTATCTCATTCCCCTCTTAATGATATGATTTTATGGTGCCAGATCCAAGATGAATTAAAGCTTGCTTGCACTCACTGGGACCAAATTCTGCTGCCATTTAAAACTGAATGAAATCAGAGTGATTTTTGGAAGCTTTCCATAACTATCAACAGAAGCATAATTTCTTCAGAGGGAGCTCAGACTGAACAGAAAACGAATGAAGACTTTGGGAAATCTGATTATTATTGTATGTTATTCAACCCCAGCTCTGCAGCCTGCCCTTAAAAAAAACAAATAGTCACAGAAGACCTTGGTCCACCCTTGTGTCGCTTCTATTGTCTCAGAAGAAGAACAATCTGGAAGAACTGCTTTGGATCTTCTCAATGAAAGTGGAGAGGATGATTGCTCGGCGCACTTGAGGAAGGTAGAATTTGGTACCACACAAGGCAGTAAGGGAGAAGGTGATGAAATAAGAGTGGGGAAAGACACAAAGATGCTAGCCTTGCTAAAAGTGAGGGGAGTGAAGCGAGGAGGAGGAGTAACAGGGGCAACACAGAGAGAAGAGGGAAATGGGAAAGCTTCTGTGTCAAGAAGTTTGAGCTTCCCTATTTGGAGGGGGAAAAAAGGGCAGAGAAAGTATTTGGAGACTATGTGATATTTGGCTTGGGAAGATCTAGAGACTTTCAGCAGAGACAAGGTAGAAAGCAAGGCCAGCAGGAGAGAAGGATGTGGCTGCCATCACTATAATGCATTGTCACTTACAGCAATCTTGATTTTGAAAAGTTAATTTATTTTTAACTGTTTACTTGATGGAAATCTACAAAAGCCTTACTATTTCATGTGGGTTTTTTAAAACGCTTCCTCTGGGCTCAAATGGGTCCTCGAGTTATTTTTTTGAGCTTTCCATCGGTTTGCCAAACAATTTCCCCTTGAAACTTAAAAGTAGAAGATAATTAGGGTTAATACGTGTGTATTCTCTCCGTGCCCTTTCCCCAGGCAGGGAGTAAGCTATTGCAGAGAAGGAGGCTTGGCTTAGATTACAAGCTCAGACTGAATACACATATACAGATGAGCAAACAGATACATTTACTTAAACATACTCTACAGGATAATCACAATAATACACTCCTATAAATTCCTCCATCTACGAAGAAGGGGTTACAGCATAAACACACAAAGAGAAGGAGAGTGATAAATTATGTCCCTGGGCTCTTTGTTAATGGGAGTATCAGTTTGGAGAGGGGAGGGACAAGTAACTAGCTTTAAATAGCTTTCACCATGCAGTTTAACTGGGATTGTTAAGGTACCCTGTTAGCTTACAGTACCTCGAGGAAATATTTCAGCTACAAAGAACTTGGCTGGATACAGTGAAAGGCATTTTTTTTTTTTTTTTGTTCGTCGGGGAAAAAGTTATTCACATTTCACTATCCAGTGATTATTTCATACTGGGGGCAACTTTGGTCGCTCTGGGTTCCTGCATCCCTTCTGATACCAGTTCTGTCCAAAG
>JAOTQQ010000041.1:18657864-18668098 GCA_026546715.1 Gallinago undulata
AGTGATTATTTCATACTGGGGGCAACTTTGGTCGCTCTGGGTTCCTGCATCCCTTCTGATACCAGTTCTGTCCAAAGCAGGTAGGACGAGAACGCTACATCTGTGCTGAGCAGGGACTCCCGTGGACCCCACTGGTGTTTCAGAGGAGAAGTTTGGGGCTAGAGCCAAGTTCTGTTTGTTTGCACATCCAATATGCTTTTGTCATTTGCTCCTTGATTAACTTCTCTGCTTGCTCATATGAGTTGTTCTGACTGTCTCTGAGTGGATTTTGATTATAAAGAAGGCTCACCACTGTGTTTTGCTTGAGCACGATGCAAAAAATGCTTTTGAAGAAGAGAAACCTGTGTTGACAGTAGATGAATGGATATGTAGGCAGCATGAAATAGATCTCAATTTTCTTTCACCTGGGGGGCTATAATCATGTAATATGGGGAGCCAAGGCCAAGAGATCTGTCTGTAAGAATCAGCGTTCCAGCAGATCGGAGCCTCGGTGTTACTTGTTGCTGCTCTGACAGAGAAATGGATGAGAATGTCAAGAAGAAGAAAGAAATCTTAACCTGAAGAGACAGGGCATAAAGCAAACAGAAGCCTAAAATGAGAGCAAAATGAAAGAAATTAATTTAAAGCCAAATAACAAATGGTTGAGTCCAAGTGTGGGTGTGTTGTCACTATGAGCACAGTCAGAAATCCCAGATTCTTAGGTTTTGGTTCTACTTTGTCATATATCATATGGACAAGACATCACTAGGGAAGGGATCTCACAGAGGTCCATAGGGTCCTGAAGGTGCATTGGAAAGAACTGCTGACCAGCTTTTCGGATGCAAGAATTAGGGGACATGGCACGGTACTTTCGGGTCACAGAATAAAGAAGTGCATATTTGAGGCACGTAGTCCTTGACTTTGAGGCAGCATGTTGTGGATTAATTTTAATTAAGTTCAAGAACTGAATTAATAGTTTCATGGAAGCCAAAGCTTGTAAGAACTGCTAAACACAAAAAGGCAGGTGGAAGATGTTGAAGTCTGGCAGAGTGCTCTGGGGAAATATTGGTATGTTCTGGTTGTAAACTCCTCCATGGGCATTTGCTGATGACTTTTTTTGGAGACCTCCATGTAACTGGGTTGTATGCAACTGTGGATATGGCCACTCTCATGTTCTAATGACATTGAACCTTTTATCCCCTTTGTGACAAGGGAAATATATGTGTGTTGTGTGAATATACATATATACACACACACACAGCCCTTTGAGGCATTTTTAGTTTGTTCAGCAAATCAATATCTGAGGTGTTCCTTAGTCCTCAAAAGCTGCTGTAGAAGTTAGAAGATATTTATCATTAAACAAAATTATTTGATTTTTAAAAAAAAATGTTATTTTCCGTACTGTTGGTTGTCAATATTGTCAACAGTGTTTTAACAGTGTGTTGTGCAACAATTTTAAGCCATGTGGGAGGTTAGAATACAGAAAACTGGAGGGAAAAGCTCCCAAACTCAGAACAGAACTTTTGCTTCTCGGATGCTAACTGAGGTGCAGAAAAAAACCCACAAAAGTAGCACCCTTCCCCTC
This sequence comes from Gallinago undulata, assembly GCA_026546715.1. NCBI lineage: Eukaryota > Metazoa > Chordata > Aves > Charadriiformes > Scolopacidae > Gallinago > Gallinago undulata. The sequence continues at coordinate 18,659,429 of JAOTQQ010000041.1, forward strand.
ATCGCTCTCCTCAATATCTTTGAAGCTGCCCATGAATGGGTAGGAATCAAAATGGTAGCAATTACGTTAATTTCTTTACTAAAAGATCAAGGTCACAACAACAGCAATTACCTGCAATTTCCCATTCCTGCAATTATATTATTATGAAAATGAACACTTGCTAACTACGGTAAAGCTTTTAGGGGCACTAAAGTGAATTTTTTTCATTTCAGCTTGCTTGCTAATTGTGTCAGGACTTCAGTGTAATGTGATTACCATCGCTTCGGTCTCATCAGAGCAACAAACAGCAGATAGGTAGTGCCTGCTTCTTCTATACCTAAAATTTATACCAGTATAACTATTTAGGTTAGGAACACTACAAATCCTAGTTGAATAAACCTTTCGGGAATGAGCTAAATTAGCATAAGTATACTTATACCAATATAATTGGGTCCAAAATAAGCAGTTGTATAGTTTTGTGACACAGTATAACAAGATGCAGAAAAATGTCCTGATTCTGATCCAGCTATGTTGGTGGAAAAAATTACCACATCTAGCTGCCAGTCACCTGGATCTGCCAGCGAAGTATTTGAAGTATTTTTCGTAAGCATTCCCCAAATTGCTTCTGGCAAAATCAGAGAGTGCACGTCAGTGAGGGAATTTAAAGGAATGAGATTTCTCATCATTCTTCTAAGGGATGATTTCTCATCATCCCTTAAAGGGATGGAGATTTCTGCTGCTATGATTGGAGTAGAAGTAGCCTATTCCAGAGTTTTACTCTTCTACTAGCTAGAAAGCTTCTCGCTTCCAGCCAAAAGCTCTGGCAAGGGGTTTGGACTAGATGATCTCCAGAGGTCCCTTCCAACCCCATATCATCCTGCGATTCTGTGATTTAGTCATAGCCTGTTTATAACTCCATGATCTGTTTACATCCTTTAGTTTAAATAGTTCTTTTCCTGCATTGGCACTTATGTCCCACAGTTGTCTGCAGAAAGCAATATCTCCTCTAGCCTTTGTTCTACCTAAGCCAGGATCTCCCAGACTCTGCTCTTTATTCATCTCCTGCTCCTAATACTCCCCCCCCTGAGTTGCTTCAAACTGAATGTCATTCTTGAACATCAGCATCAGTATTATTACCTGCAATAAACAAGATTTCTCTGGGTATTTTTAATACATATAACTTCTGTGTTTCCACTGGAAATGCTCATCCTGAAGCATATTGATAGCTTTTCCCTTTATTGAGGCTGAATCATTGTAGTGTCTCATTGTCACCCAATTATCTAAAGATAATATGTTTCTAGGATATAGCAGAAATTCTTTTTTACTCCTGCATGCATGACTTTGTACTCTGTCCTTTTATCGCCTACTTTGGTCCCAGAGGACTTTAAATTCTCCTTTTGCAATATTCCAATTTTTCTCTGTATTGACATTATCTCCCAACCAGTGCCGGCAGTGAATTGCATTAGCACATTTTTTGTGCCAATATAATTAATGATTTTTTTTTTAACTGCTGTTAAGACTTATACTTGTCCCTTCTCTCCAGCATGATCACTTGTTATCTCTTCATTAGCTAGTTCTTATAATTCTTGGGAAACCATGGTTTTTAGCTTGTACTTTGGCAGCCTACTGATAATGTCTAATATAGTATGTTTTTAGAGAAAACACACTTATCTTTACACAAAGAGATTGTATTAGATAAGACAACAATAAAACAGCAATGGGACAAACTACTGGACTTTATAGAGCCTGAAAAAGTTCTTGGAGATACATTGGATGAAGAACGTCAAAAGACAGTGAAGGTGTGCTGGCCTCTGGGGGACACTAGGGCTGAAACTACTAAACAAGGTTGTAAAATCAGCCAAAGTGAGGCCAGTCAGAACTAAGGTGGATGGGCTCGTTGTTTAGAGAGAGGAAAAAGGGAGAAAGGAAGCATGAGGAAAACCCAGGAATGTGATTAGGGCTGTGGGAGAGTATCTGCTGAACAGCCCTGTGCATGGTCAGCAGAGCTCTGGCAGGACAACAAACTGATGGTGGGATGATGCTGAGTATTGTACTTGCTTCTGCAGTCAATGTTGGTCAAAAATGAGGATTGTTAGACATTTCCTTTTAAAAACAGCCAGGGATGACATTGCTTCATGCTTCTATTGTGTTTTTTTTCTGAACAAAAGTCCACTTTTGGGGGATTGCATTAAACATTGGTGGGCTTGCTTCCTTTACCCTGAGACTCAGTTCCCTTCCTTTTGGGGTCTGCAGTTAGCTACTGCTATGTAGCTTCTCCTATCTTAGATCTCCCTTTCAGAATGGTTTTGTACTAGGGGAAGTGAAAATGTATCAGAATCCAAAACCTTCTAATGGCTTTTCATTCCCATATTGTCTGTTAATGAGACACTTGATCCTTCATTGTGCTACCAACTTGCACAATATTTCTCTGAAACTTGTATCTTTTATAAAAATGCAAATTCATGGAAGAAGTTATAGGTATTTTATTCCTTATTTATTTATTTTTAAACATTTTATTAGTAGTCCTAGTGACTAGTGGCAATTCTACAGTTCTGAAAACACAGGTAATAGTTTAGGTAAAGTTACCATTACTAACAATGTATCAGCATCAGGAGTTGGTAGAAGAGGGTAATTCCCTTGAGATCTTTTATGATTTAAACAAAACCCATGATTTTAGGTAGCACAAACAATGACAGTGATGAATACAATAAGGTAGGGCCAAGAACTAGAACTCAGTTGCATCAGTGAGAACAGTTCATTGAACAGTGTGTCCTCTGATTATATTTTCATTATACACATAAATTTGAGCCCAGATCATCTATATTTTATCTTTGATACTTAATGACACCTAAATGTCAAGTTGCAGCTCTTCTGTACTTTGTTATCCAACCGGATATTTTATTTTTTTCCTAAATAGTCCGTTCCCTGTCCCCCCTCCCCCCGGTTCTTATCATTAGATATTTTCTTGAGAAAAGAGAAGGGAAAAGCCTGGGAAAAACATTGTGATGTTGCTTTTAACTAATGTAGCAATGCATCACTAGAGATTTCTTCAGTTTCTAAGGTATAGAAGCTTATTATTCTAATCTTATAGCCATAAGAAAAAGTTCAGGAAAATACAAATCTACCCACATCTGCTCTTTTCACATTTACAGGTAGTGGAGAACTAGACCACCCATCAGAGATGTGAAATTATTTTTGTCATGGCCTAATAACATCAGCTGCCAATAGCTAAAGCCTTTTCTCTACTGGAGAAAAGTAAAATCTTACCTTTGCATCAAACTTTTTACATGTTTTTTATTTCAAAATAGGGAATCTATATTAAATCCTAGCAGAAGAAAGGAACTGTAGTTTTTACATTGATGTAGCTGCTCAAAGTCTAGTAAAAGGTACTTCTGATTTGTCTCCAATAGGCTTTTAGATCAAGATAATTATCTTGATGCTGGAAACACAGCTTTATTGCTGTGTTAAGACTAACCCCGAAAGGGGCTGAATGGTTTAAGAGGGTTTTAAGTATGGATGCAAGTCAAAATCTCATTATTTTTCAGAACGACATTCCAGCAAAACTCTCAAAGGGGAAGCTCTGACTCACAGCCGTGCTGCCTGTCTTGCTGAAAGAACAGGATGGTTTTATCCTCTGTCCAGAAACCCCAGAAAACACTTGATTATGGTTTGCTTTCCAGAAAGTGGGAATATCAGTGCTAGAAACCTACTTTGCAATTATTGATTTCTTACAAAATCTAGATATTCTGAATTTCCTGTGAGGTAGCTCAAGTGAAATTAGTAATGCAGACCTTTCTCCAGGGCTGGTCTCACTGAGGAAAGATTAATTTTCATTACAATGGAGACTATATGTCAGTGTATGCCAGTTTGGATCTCCCATGATCAAATCAATTAAAAAAAAACCAATTAACTGACAAAGATCACTGTTAAAGAATTACACAGTCTTTATAAATATTGAGGTTACAGCTGGAAGTGGATATGAGTGCCACGTATATTTGTGACTGGGGGAAAACCCTGCATTATAAGAAAATTCCAATCAGAGTGGCCTTTTGGTAGTGAATTCTGTTATAATTGATAATGCAATAAAAATCACATGCAAATCCTGAAAAGCCCTGCAATTTTCACCTAAATCTTGCACACAAATCCAAAGGGAAATAGCCTTGTACTGAACACATGGAAAACTGCAGTAACCCTGCAGATTACCTGCAGGCCGAATTACCTCCCTATTGGCCCTGGGCAACCATTTCTGAGCTCATGTTTGGTTTTGTTTGACCACTGTGTGTAAACTGTAGCTCTATACAATCATGGATTCAATCTTTGTGGCTTAAAAGAGTGTTTTTTTTTTACGGGCATTTTTTTGCTGGGAGTATGGAAGGTAAATTTTTCAGTGTGATACTGAAAGGTGCTAATGCTTTATGCCCAGACTGTTGATTTATAAGCATTCAGACCTTGGTGGAAGATGCTGCTCAGATTAAAGCATCCCTCCTGTTCTGGCATCTAAAGTTTCAAGGCTTCTTCGTGTTGTAAGGAATCTGTGCAGAAGGTGCACAGTCACCTTTCTTCAAAGGCCGTGATATTTCAAAGGGAGTTGCTGAGAAATAAAGTTTAAAGCTTGGAGCAGAAAGGCAAACCCTAGTATGTTAGAGTAGTCTGAAATCAGAGAGAAGGGAAGAGATGGCCAAGACGGGATAAAGATCCTTGTCCAGGTTGGTGCCACACTGCACTCCTTTCTGCTTTCTTCTCTGTGTGAGGGAAGGGGTTTGTTGTCCTAGAATCAAACACCTACCTGGGTGTCACTAACAGCAACGCTAAACTTGCTTCCTATTCCCTAATGAGGAGACAGACAGTTTAAAGTTTGGACAAAAATCTTGTCAGGTTTTCCAAATTACAGCATGTTGTTCACTGGGTGTGTAAACAGCACACAGGTGTATTAAAACATTAGTCCAAATATGGGGAAAGGGGTAGAAAGGGTATAAAAAAAAGTCTTTGAATGTGTTGGGATATAATTTGTCTTTTGCACATTATATGAATATATAAAAAAATTTTAAATATTAAGATTTATAATATATAAATAAAAATATAAAATATTCATAAACAATATAAAATTATAAATAATATCTATAAATATAAATACAAATATAAATTATAAATATAGATATAAACATAAAATTATGTAATATATAAATTTATACAAATATATAAATGAATCAGTTTAAGTCATCTGGCTCAAATAACTGCAGACGCATGACATGCTCGCTGTATGTGGCAGAGGTAGAGGAACCACATAAAACCATTCCCCATGTCCCTGCCGATGCCATGCCAGCGAGGTGACAAATTGCCCAGTGGGATCCTCTCTTACACCTTGAAAGGTCACCTGGGTCTGCCCCCAGAGCTGCTGCTGATAAAGTCCCGTCAGTAAAAATGAACAAGTAGAGGAAGAAGAGACATCAGCATTCCCAAAGAGTGGATATGGATAAATAACCATTTTAGGTTGGAAGGTTTTTTTTTTTTTTCCCCTCCAATGTGGAGTTATCATTGTACTCGGTTTGCAGCACTAATCAACACTAGATAGACGGGAAATCAAACTGCTCAGTGCTCACGGGGTAAACAAGAGGATTTGTATCAAGCTGCAGCACTTGCTTCCTAGTGAAGCCAGATTGTCCCCCTTGAGCTATTTTCAAAATGCATCAGCAAGAAGGAGGTTATGTAAAAAGGCCTTAAACCATATGTCACTAGGTTCTACCCACTTAATGTATTAAGACCAATTGTAGATGTTACACTGTACACACACTTGGATGAAGTGAATTTTTGCCAGATAGGGCTGGATAACCTGTCATTAATTCCTAACGACAGAAGGTGATATATAATGTATGCTGGCTTTGCATTTTGCTGATTGAATTACCAGGGGAAATAATACCTGAACATAAAGCAAACATCTCTGCTGCGGGAGAAGAAGAATTTAGTGGGTTTATCCCAAATACATTCAGTGGACTGCATACGGAGACATGAAAAAACTCATTTCCAAGATTAAATATTAGTCTAAATTACAAAGTCAGTGCTCAGCAGGGCAAGCTAGGACAAGATTGTGAGACAGAGAAGGTCAAACTATCTCCTATTAATTTTCTCTTGATGGCTAATGTGAGACATTAGCTAAGGAGTGTTGACTATGTTTTGGCTGTAATTGCTAATGATCAATTTCAAATGGGACTAATAACTGGATATAGAATTATAGAATCATAGACTCATAGGGTGGTTTGGGTTGGAAGGGACCTTAAAGATCATTCAGTTCCTGGGCAGGGACACTTCCCACCAGACCAGGTTGCTCCAAGCCCCCTCCAACCTGGTCTTGAACCCCTCCAGGGATGGGGCAGCCACAGCTTCTCTGGACAACTTGGGCCAGGCTCTCACCACCCTCACAGCAAATAATTTCTTCCTAATATCTAATATATTCTATTAATATTATTGGTAAATATTCTATAGCCTTCATCCAATCTGTGTTTATTTTTTTACCCTGATTTCTTTTGTGCCCACTTATTTCTGCCCTGCGATGTTGAATTTTCAACAACATTTTATGCTATTTTTCTGAAGTTTTACAGGTGACTTTTAAAAATGTATTGTTTCAGTTGTTTTTTTTTTTTTTTTAAGCTGTTCATGGGAAACACTAACTTCTGTAGCTCAGCTGCGTGATGGACAAAATAGTCTCAAATTATGTGTGCAGTCTGGGCAGCCAGAACACAAAGCCAATCAATTCCCATCGTAACATGTTTTGTTTCTAGGAGTTTGTGAAGTTGCAAACAAGTGAAGAGAGAGAGAGTAGATTTTGTCATTTTTTTCTTTTCTTTCTCTCTCCATCTTATTCATTTTAGAGTTCCAAGTGAGCTGTATTTCTTTCTCAGATGCATTTCAAAACTTGCAGCATATTATAGGCCTGGAAATATGTGTACCAGAGTACCTTTGGTTTTATTTGGAGAAGGTTCATTCAATTCAATTTGCAGTAAGTTTGTGATCACGTTAATGTGTTGAAACGGAGTGTCTTTTGCAGATTGTACGTTGTGCAGGAAAACTTACAGGGTCAATAAATGTCTGATTAGCCACTCTGAGTAGAACACATTTTGCCTTTCATTTCAGACAGATATGTGGTCTCTTCTCAATTAAAACATAACATCTTTCTCTAGCCAATAAGCTAATTTGGTAATGATATCATTAAAGGGTGGACATCGTATTATTCATCATAAAACTAATTGAATCAAATTAAACGGGAGAAAAGATAAATCATAAATTGAATTAAAGGGAAAAAGTACTGGGCTGATATATTTAGGCTAGATTCTGACACGTTTTTGAATGTAACCTCCCTCCCCAGACTGTAGAATGGCTACTGGTGAAGAGGAACGAAACAGGCAATATGGAGTGTTGCGTAAAGTTAGACGTGGGGAGACCTGACATCCCCAAAATCCATTTGTGTTGTCTGTACTGAACTTGAAGCTACCCCTAAAAACCACTGACAGAAAAGGGTGCTACTCAGCTCAAACAAAAACAGCTCTCAAAAAAACCCTCCTCTGCTGTTAAAAAAAAAAAAAAAAAGAAATTAGAAGATAAATTAGAAGCTATAAGGAGCTGTATGGGAAGTAAATACAGGCATATAGGAATGATGTTTGATATTAGGTTTCATTTTAGTTTTGGATTTTGTGGTTTATTCAAGTGAAGACTACTTGTACGATTATTTTTTCTAGCAGGTTTTACAGGGAAACAGTTAATTTCAGAGGTGAACAGATGTAGTTTTTTCACTGGCAATGGTAGCTGTTAAGCAACACCCTAGTGAGATGTGCAGTGCTGCTCAGAGTCACCTGCTGTGCTGCAGTATTGCTGTGGGAAGGGACAGGAGCATGACACGAAGCAGTCAATTCTTCTCCGGCATGAACTGACCTCCCAGCATCTAGACTCAGTTTTGAGTTGGTCTTCGGGAGTGCTGGTTAGCAAACATTTTTAATGAGCTCTTCTGCTGTGAGGTGTTCAAGTGCCCCTGGTATATACAATGTTCTTTGAGAGGGTTCCAAAAATGTGGAATGAATTCTGAAGCTTAAGAGTATAACCTGCAATTTCTGATGAGCAGTGCATAAAGACGACGACTTCTGCTAATTGCCTGCATGGGATGGCTTGAATCCAGGTTGGTTTAGGAGGAAACTGCAGCAGGTGGGAGATAATTCCTGTGGGTGCAGCAGATAATTCTAACTAGTGGGTTTATCTTCATTCCTATAGGAAAGAGATAACCCTTGCTGTGGCATTTATCTTAGAAAAGTGACACACCATGCAGTATGTCGTTCAGAACCCAGGAAAAAGTGGTCATAAACTCATGGGCAACATGCAGATAGTCTCTGGTTTAGGAAAGCTGGAAAGATGTCTGGAAACAGGACTAGGGCCAAAATCAAGGGCCAAAGATACGTAAAATATGTTGACTTTAGGAAGAGCATGAAAAAGATCACTTCCTTTCTAGTGGGTTTGTTTTCTCTCTTAAAAAAAAAGGAAAAAAAAAAAAAGAGAAGTCCTGGTTTGAGGTAAAACAGAACCAAATTTCCATTCAGTAATTTTACATCTTAGCCAGGACTTTTCTAACTCTCTGAAATTAACAGCATGTTGTGGAGAAAAGTGCTCGTTCTCAGAATGGTAAGACCTGTGTTTATGGTCAATGCCAAG
>JAOTQQ010000041.1:18668618-18707402 GCA_026546715.1 Gallinago undulata
AGCTCCTCCTTCAATGGCCGATGTCTGAGGACATCAATGTCCGAGGAGGACCCTGTCTGTTCATCTGCCTTTGATCCTGATCCGTGTGTTCCTGACTCCAGAGCTGGAACTCAGTTCCCATCTCTCTCTGAGTCCAGTCTGGGACTTCCCCAGTGCCTGCCGGTGACATCATCCTGGGAGCCTGATATGGTTTTGTATATACTGTATTCTGTTTCATTATTTCCTTTTTTTTATTAACATTTCATTAAAATAGTTTAGTTCCTTCTGAACTCATAAATCTCTTTATCTCTCCTCCTCCTCTCCTTGGAGCGAGAAGTGGGGGACAACATCTGTCATCCTGTCATTGGGCAATTTGGCCTAAACCATGACAGACTGGGAGACTCTAAGGGGGGAAGAACACCCCAGTGCATATGAAAATTACACATTTTATTGTGCTTTTCATAAGTAACATTATTATTATATATGATAAATTGTATCCCATCTATTGAAGAATAATGACTAGGACATGCCAGGTCTTGTATACACATGTATGTGCACTTGGCACTGCTGTCTTTTGGATAAAAATACAGTGATTATCTTGCATATAATGTGCTGTAAACAACTATCAGCTTGTGTCAGCCGAATCTCCCTTGTAGCTTAAACTGGGGAATAATGTTTGAGGATAATATATTACAATATATGAATAACTACACCGTGCAGCATAAAACCAACAATGTCACTGGGCTCTGGGTGTGATATGTGATGATATTTAGGAGGATGCTATTTTCATGGGAGTTACTATAGTGAATGTCACAGATTGAGAGAACGTCTGGCCCAGTGGGATGTAACTCAGAAAATTCTTAGAAAAAATAAAATGCATTGTATTCACAGTTGGGTTTGTTGTTGTTGTTGTTGGTTTTGTTGTTGTTTTGGGTTTTTTTATTTATTCAGTTTTACAACTGGTCCCCTCTGTCAACTTGATTATTTCCTTTGCTGTCTTTCCCCTTGGTGCTCTTTTGGTCTTTTACACGTTGAAGTTTTATGGTTGCTATTGACAGAATCATAAAATGGTTAGAGTTGGAAGGGACCTTAAAGATCATTGAGTTCCAGCCTCCTGCTGCCGGCAGGGACACCTCCCAGTATGACCTCCCATTTCATGGTCACTGCAGCCAAGGCAGCCCTTGGGCTTGATGTTCCCCAGCAGCCCCTCCTTGTTGGTGAGAACAAGGTCCAGCTTGGCTCCTCTCCTCATTGGCTTCTCCATCACTTGGAGAAAGGAGTTATTAATTGACACATTCCAGGAACTTCCTGGGTTACTTAAGCCCTACTGTGTTGTCCATCCAACTGAAATCATAGTGGTTGTATCCATGTGTTGATTGCCAGATTCGATTGGCCCTATGAACACCCTTCTTTTTGACCAGGAGGACTGCTGAAAGAACTACCTGCGCCTCAGAGTCCCTGACCACAGCTCCTAGGGCTCTGTAATCTTGATACCCATCAGGCTGCTCCTGGCTGTACCACTGGTGCCCACCTGTTTTATTTTGGAAATGAGCCCTATGCACAGAGGAACCCTATGCAAATGAGACCCAAACCACAGAGAACCTTGCTTGTTTGACTTAAAACAGGTTGCAGAAATTCTGGATAAAATCAAGACACACTCAACATTTCTTCTGGTATAGCAGGTGTCTGTTTAGTCCCATCTGGCAGCAAAGATCCATGCGGTCTTTTTGCCCATTCACATCCTCCTGCCCCATAGCAGGATGGGGAAGAAAAAGGCAGAAATCATTGGTTGAGATAAAGGCAGTTTAAACGAACAGTGAAGGAAAAAGGACAACAGCAGAGATACTTATAGTGGAATAGTCAACACTTGATTAAAGTACCACTGCTTGCCAACCGAGCCAGGGAAGCCCCAAGCCCACTCCCAAGCTGTGGTTACTGGTCCCTCTCCTGGCCAGCACCCAGCTACCGACTGGGCTTAGTGGCACTTGGTACAGAATAGCCCTTTGGGCCAGTTTGGGTCAGCTGAACATCCCCTCCTCCCCTGCATCCCCCCCGCCCCCCCTTCATGTTCCATCCCATCCTGTCCCATCTCAGCTCCTTGGGAAAATTAATCCTGTCCCCACCAGAACCGAGACAGAATGTTACTTTTCATACAATAATCTTTTTTAATGGATACATACAGTGGAACCTTATCTTACAGAATGACAGGTAAATTTCACTGTAAAAAAAACCAATTTCCTTCCTTCAATATTTCTTTTAATAATTTTGACCATCATATATCTTAACAAGAACTGTTCCCAGCCAATGTGATTAACATGCAAAGCTGTTTCTTAGCAGTATTCACTCTTATTTTAAAAATGACACTGAGAGCTCAGAAGCTCTTGTTCTTAATTTTTAAACCCACTAATTTCATTGTGTCTGACACAAAGCAGAACATCTTTGCCATAATTACTGTATAAGTTTTTTTTTTCCCACAAAGTTGTAATTTTCCTAAAATAAGCTGGACTGCTTCAATTATGTAAATCAACTATCTAGAGAATATAATGACTGCACTGGCAAAACACAATAGAACTTAACAGGAAGCCAGCAGAGAGAGGGAGAGAGTGATGGGGAAGGCAAAAGCCCAAATGAGGATGTTTTTTTTCAATTAGAACCACAGCAAATTTTCTGCCCTGCTGGTAAACTGGCTCCTGTGGCTTCTTGCTCTGCCAGACTCACTCCTCCCTTGGTGCTAGAGGGCGACCATTAAGATTGGCAGGAAGTCTCAGCTAAGACGAACGCTGGTGTGCAGAGGTCGAGGGTGGCTGAGAAAAAACCAATGCTTTGATTTTGTTGTTGGTTTTGTGCATTCGTATCGAAGCAAAAATACAGGCAAGAGTGCCTGAAAAAGCCAAAGAGCTCATGATAAATTTCATGTGAAATGTCTCAAGCAATACCCCCTCCTATTGTTTCCCCTCAAACGATGACCGGGAGATGGAAAAACGCCAATGTAATGGCTAAAAAACATGTTAGTACTGACAACCTGCATCAAATGGCTGGTACGAGGTAGACTTGATCCTGAAAGTCCTGGGAACAGTTGGCTTTTCCATACGTACTCCTCCTATGTGACTCCTATAAATCCCGACCTTCCCTCACTCAAGGCCATCTCAGTGACCTAAATTAGGCTGTTCTCAGGATGCATCTGTTTCTATCTCTTTGCTCCAGATGGAATGATCAGAATGAAGACAGCCACACAAAGATTGAGTAACCCTGTTGATTTATATTATGAAGTCACTGCAGCTTTATTTTCAATCCTAATGTTTGTGGGTTTAATTTTCAAAATCTCTTTTGGCATCTGACACATTCAGAGAGACTTTCACTGACATCTCTTCAGTGATTCCATTTTTTTTTTTCTAAATAAGTATAACTAACATAGAAGTTCTTAAAATACAAGTTTTTTTCTGATAAATCGTTCTTTTTCTATTGGTTATTGCTGACTTTTAATGTGGCATAGTTCTTGATTAAGTTCTTGTGACGGTTTACTTTGCTTAATTAGAGTTCTGAAGTTTTCCCATTTTTTGCTGGTTCTTGGCTAAAACCAGAGTGTATTCTTATGTGTGTATTCAGCATTGCTGTTGCTTAAAATCTTAAGATTTTACACACTGAAGTGTTATAATTCTGTCATGATTTATTCTAACTCTAATCACTTTCTGGTTTACATTTACATTTACTCTTCATTCTTGGCCTATTTTGTTTTATAGTTTCATGGCAGAAGGCACCTGGTCTGATGTAGCACTCTGTACTTACCTCCTTGGTGATTTCTATGTCATGTCTTACAAAGGACTTTGTCAAAGTCTACAGTGAAGTCGAAATAGATTCTATTATTTGATTTTCCTGTAGCCACTTTTTGTTGAAATACTCATCAAGGTAATTTATAATTTTGCCTTTAGTTGACATGTCAACTAACTAAACTAGTGTATTTTAATTGCAATCTGCTCTGTACCCCTTTTCCTAAATGCTCGCTTTTTAGAAGAGAGATATAAGACGTATAAATATCGCAGTTTTCTAAAAGCTTCTCACAACTTTGTAAAAATAACTGTTTCTTCATTCCTAGGTTCCTTCAGCATCCTACCCTAAGATTTTGTTGCTGTCTAATACTTTGGTGCTGCAGTGCCTCTCTTGTTTCAGTCTCTGACTGTGATACATTATTTCGGTGTGGGTAGAAAACCTTCAATACAGTTATTTCCAAAAATCTGGTTAAAAATAAATAAATAAAATAAATAAATTCAGCCTTGTCCATCGCCAAAGTGTTTTTTCTCTTCTTGGTTTAGCAACCCCACTTACACTATTACTTTTTCCTCCTTCACCTCATCCTGATTAAATCCTTACTTATTTTTTCATGCCTATGCTTCTTCAATTACGTCTTGCAAAATAGCCGTGTTCTTTACTACTTTCCCTCTGGCCAAAGCAGTTGATGAAGGCGCTATTCTTCTCACCGGGAGATGCTACAGGTGGTACCTAACTGGATAGGATTAATGGCTGTTCCATACAAGAATAAACATATTGTGGGCAGAGAATCAAAAGATGGCATTATTTGCACTAGTCCTGTCTGTTACTTGGTCTTTTTTTGGGTGAAACTTGGAGTTATATTGATTAGAAGCTTTCGTTGCATATCCTCTTACCTTGGTGGCTGTGCTGAAATGTGAGATTTCTTATTGTACTTGAATGCTTAATTGTACAGAGATCAAACACCTTCACATCACTTTTGGTTCTGGAAGCACACTGGAGAATGAGCACCAAAATCAGACTTTAATTGCTGTCAGGGATCCTTCTTTCTTTCTCTGGTGTTGTAGGACAGCTTGGGTTGTGGCAGATGTGTTCTACGGACACTAGACATGAAGAGATTGTGCAAGACGTGGGAATGAGAGGAAAGAAAGATGAGACAGGTAACGAATTACATATTAACAGATAAATATTTGTGTTTTGTGCGCATACAAGTAAACATGAAGCAGAGAATAGCATGGAGGTGTATATTTGCATGTTTATTAATTGTATTTTTATATTGTCAAAAGTTGTTAGTCAGTGGCACGATAGTGCCACTTGCTAATCCACAACACATTTTGTGAGCCTTGCCTCCAAGATTACATGATTTTTTTGCCATAGTTTAAAACTGTGAAAAGGACTGTTTCAGGGCAAGTTTTACTAACAGCACAAGCACACAGAGGAAAAATAGCCCTCAGAATGCATTCCGCAGCACGAATTGTCAGCAAAGTTGAATTATTATCATTATCCTTCAGCACATGAAACAGGCTTTAATCTCTCAGATGTCTGAATTTCCAACATATAGAGGGAATACTAGATCCCAGTTATCCGAGCATATAAGAGGAAAAAACCCCACCACTTAACTGTATGCACAAATCCATTCTGAAACGGTAGGCATAATTCTGAAGGACCAAACAGAGTGGGTTTTGGCTGTACTATTGCTGCAGAACAGCTACAAAGGAAGAGAATTATTACTTCTTCCCTATCAAATGAAGCCTTGGACAAGATATAATTGTCTTTGAACTCCTTTAAACTCTATAAAAACAAGACTGAGCTAAGCAGACCATAATTACTTCATTTACCACACACAGTTTCATCTGATTTGCTATGGACATCTGCAGGGGGACCTTCAATTACATCACAGATAACAAGGTTCTGTATATTGTAGCTGAATCTAAGTACCGAAGGACACATAATAAAAATTGAGGAAAAATCACCAGGAAACACTGTCTGCTGATTTATTTGCACTGATACATCTCATCTCTGCTATATATTGTTGCTAACCAGGCTTCAACTAATTAAAAATATGAGAAAACAAGATTTTAGAGCATGAATCTTCTTCAACTTAAGAAAGGTAAAAAAAAGTATTTTTTAAAATAATGTCCTGAAAGAACTGCAAGTGAATGAATTAACACAGAGAAACTGTTACACAGAACTCCAGGTGCTACTGCTCGTTTCGAGAGGGCCTGTGGATAAAGTAAGGAAATAATTTTTCAGCTGAGAGAGAACAGGGGAAAAGATAACTCAAGTTTATTGAGCCAGGTATAATGACAAAAGATGGGTGAAGCTGCAGCTCCATTTGCAATTTTTCTTATTATCACTTGAGAAATTATAAAAATCAAGAGTTTATGGGATTAAGAGAGCTCATAGTAGCAGTCCATTTTATGAGGAATCCAGCATAATCCTTCAAGGATATCTGGTATAACTGGTTGGAATTTTCCACCCTGTTAAACAATGTAGAATCTCTTCAGAAAGCAGGGAAAGCTATTTATCCATCATTAGCAACACATAAAAACAGCTGTGGACAGCTTTAGTGGTCTGCTCCTAAACCCTGAAGAATGAAGGCTCAAAAACATTGGCCTGGGATCTAACACTGGAAAACCAGCTGGACTCAGAACTGGGTGGTTTTTCTTTTTTTTTTTTTTTCTTTTTTCTTTCTTTTAAGATAGAAGTCTTTGTTGGCCATTTAGATTTTCACATGAAGAAAAGGAGCTGCAGGCTCGGCAGCCTTTTCACAGTCATTCTGCCTTTTTTGCATATTGGACTTTCAGACGTGACAGAATTGCAAGGGATTACTGCTGATCCCTTCTCTTTCTTCAAATCTGTATGAAAGCATTCCCAAGTGTTCCACCTGTTAGGAATATTAAGACTGGCAGCTTTAGCAAAGCTCTGCTCCAATAATCACAGCCAAATTATTGTCCTTCTTCCTACACTTGTACTGTGAAATGAAAAAGGAGTTATCTTCTTCTAGGTTTACAATTGCACTTAATGTCACCATATTCCCCACAATTTCCTACAGCTTCCATTTTGTTAGATATGTTCTATACATAGCATCACTGTAGGTCTGACACAACGGTTCCTACGTAAAAAATTTCAAATCAGTTGGGAAAAAATCATAAAAAGAAGAATTATCTACGGAAAGCATTTTCTGTTGCATCTGTTTTTCAAAAGATTTTTTTCATACACATACAAAAATAGAAGAAGCTTTTTCTTTGTCAGAATATGAATTTCCGCTCTAAAATAAAAAAAAAAAAAAGAAAAAGAGAGACAGAGAATACACTCATGGAAGAATTAGTAATAATTGAGTTTCCTTGCTTTTTTCTTTTAATATTTATGCATGAAAGGGACTTGTTACTTCTTAGTCTGTCTTCTTTCTTTTATCTGGTTCCTTCACTGAAATCATAGTAAAAAGGAGAAAAAAACAATCCAGCAAGGATAATTAGTTTATTTTACTGTCTTTGGCTTTCTATCACTGCTGAATACTTAAGAAAATTTGTGTTTACTGTCATAGCCTCTGGAGAAGCATGTTTTGTTTCCAAAAACATCCTGCAGGACAACCATCATATAATCCTGCTCAAGTGTCCTTCAGTGCAGTGTAAACAATGCAATGCAGGATTTTGTAGTGTAATTATGAAATATCAGCACTGAACTATTGTGATTTCAGTCTATTTAACAATCTTGAGGCTTTTTAAGGTCATGCATCAAACAATGTTTAGTCTTGGTTGCAATAAAAAGTGGGTTCTGGGACTACCAAACCCTCGCTGTGCTCTTCTGTATGTAAAGAATCCAGCACTTTTGCACAGATATTGTTCTCAAATGAGGTGATTTTAAATAGCATAATGAAAACAAAAAAATGCTCTTTTAGCTGGGAGACAGCAGTCAGCTGTCATCAGAGTGACTGTCCTTGACTGGGATGATGTACACGTCCTGGTGGGACATGGTCTTGCTCTTGCAGTCAGCGCGGCTCTTCAGCAGGTCAGTCACATACAAGGCATGTTTGCATGTTTTACAGCAGAACAGGTGGGACACATTTTAGCATCTGCTCCATCTTATTCACTGATACCATTGGGGGCCCATTTCTGGAATGTAAAGTGCTAGATCTGTGCTTAATTTGCCCCTTTGTGTTTTATACATAACTCTGAAGAAGGAATCGCAACAAAAAGACAGAGAAACAAAACATGTTCTGTTCCCCTTGAACAAGTGATTAAAATGCACATACTTCACAAAGGACCTCACTCCTTCTGCTCAGGGATAGGAACAGCTTCAGAGCCAAATGTGCCTGTTTGGAGATGCTTTATAGTTGTCCACTTACTTATATTCCCTTCTCTACTTAATAGTTCATGAAGAACTTGAGAATCTGTGAAAGCTGTGTCCTTCTGAAGCCTCTTGCTCCCTGTAGCATGGCTCCCTCTGATGTTTCAGCCTTTGACTCTGTCATATATGCACAGCAGATAACAAAAAAAGAAACAAGCTCCCTTTCTAGAAAAGTCATGGCTCACTGATCTCATTAGGAACACACCTTATTCTTTCTCAGCAGATCCTTTGGCTCTGGCCCTTGAAGCTGTTTGAAATTCTCTGGCAGCTCAGGAGGGAGGCTGAAAAGCATGATACTTGTTCACTCCTCATTGCCAGCCTGACAAGTGAACAGCAGTTCACCAGAGTTCAAACATCTGGCAAACAGCTCGCTGCAGCTCTAAGCTGTCACACATTAATAAAGACCAATTGTTTCGTCAAGAACACGTTGGGAAGTTTAAAGGAAGAGAAGAGCCAAGGGGAAACATGCTAATTAAAAGTATCTATATAAAGCTATAGTGAATAAAGGAAGATTAATTTAACTTCCTTAAAGGTAAATCTGTGTTCCAGAATCAGACAGGAACTTTGTTTAGCTGAACTGAAGAGGAGCCGAGGCTGTCACCCTTCCTGCTGTTGAATAACATCTTATTCACTGGAGACTTCCATGGCATCCCATTGGAACCCAAGATGTATTTCTGTGGTTGATGTTAAGGGAAGATGGAAGGGCACATTTTCATAGCAATTCATCCTCTAATTTTAAAATATACTAATCTGCATGATGCAAAAACACATCAACCCTCCTTGTTCGTTTCTTCAAACTCTTTGTTGCTCATTATCTGCCAGTACAGCACACATGATATATTGCATAGAGCATTGGTTTTAAAACATGCCTTAAAGAGAGGCACATGGAGAAGGTCATGAGAAATGTTCTATTTATGTTTCATGGACAATTCATACATTTTCTGTTTCAGGAGACGTAACATTTGCCCCATCATTTTTAAAATGTCAGTTTCTTTCCAATTTTCAAATTCATGGCTTTTTTTACTCTATTGCAACATTAATTTGTAAAAAAAATCCACATTTTTGTTAGGAACAGACACAATATTTTTGCTTTAAATTCAACATCTCTGAGCACTTCTCCCTAACAGCTTAGATATGAAGAAAAATGTCCAAAAGAAAGATTTTTCTCTCTTTGCTTCAGAGAAGATGGATTCAGAATCATCCTTATATCTGGAATAATTTTGTAAATCATGCTGATATCTTAGGAATGATTCCAGGTGCAGTCAACAGTCCATTCAAGAATTCCCTTGAATTTTGCCCTGCAACAGTGAGAGATGTTGGTTGCCAACCCAACCAGTGACCAAATGACCAAAGCAACTCCAAACAACTCTTACACAACATGTCTGAAGAATCAGAGGATTTCAGGTAGAAAACTAATGTATTTTGGAGACCAGAAATGGGCAAGGTATCTCTAAGCATTTGGATCATGACCTGAAACCATGGCTTATAGCAACTGGTAGAAATGATAATTTTTGTCAGTTAATGTTCTACCTGCAAAGATTTTTTTTGGGAACAAGCTGCTCTTCTTACAAATAACTACTCGAGTCAGTGCAACTGCTGGATAGAGACTGAAGGCTGGTAGGACATGTAACGTAATGAATGACACAGAGATTTCTTTGGAGGCATAATATGGAAACTTACATTATTACTACAAGCGCTGTACTGGTGCTGAGAATATAGATGTGCACTTCAATAAGTTTGTTTTTTAAAAAAGTAGTTTAAAATAAAAGTTCAGAATAAGATTTTAAATATTTCCATTTATCTTATTTTCTTTTTCTCCGTGGCTGACAACTTGTAAGTTTTTTTCATCTTCATGTCATTTTTAAGGGTGATGAAGTTTGTTTGAAGAGGTCTCAGTGCTAAAAGCACTGCAGGTTACAACCTCAAGTAATGGATCACGTTGCTGTTTGGCTGGACTCCCTGTTCCACAGCTGTAACATTTGACGGACGCCAGGAGCTCTGTGTTGGCTAGAGACTGTGTGGAAAGCTCTAGATATAGGACAGAGCACTGGCACTGCAGGACTGTAGAAGAGCTGCTAGTCTAGTTTCGGCTGTCAAATTTCAGTTATGAGATGCTTTTAATTGGACTCAACTTTCTGCTGCCACTGGCATGTTCACTGGACCACAAAGATCATAGAATCATGGAACGATTTTGGTTGCAAGAGATCTTAAAGACCATCCAGTGCCACCCCCTGCCCTGCGCAGGGACAGCTCCCACAAGACCAGGTTGCTCAAAGCCCCCTCCAGCCTGGCCTTGAACACCTCTAGGGATGGGGCAGCCACAGCTTCTCTGGGCAACCTGGGACAGGGTCACATCACCCTCACAGCAAAGAATTTCTTTCTATCTAGTCTGAATCTCACCCCTTTCAGTCTAAAACTGTTACCCTTTGTCCTAAGGCTCCACTTCCTGATCAAGAGTCCCTTCCCATCTGTCCTGTAGCCCCCTTTAGGTACTGGAAGGGGCTCTAAGGTTTCTCCGGAGCCTTCTCTTCTGCTGGCTGATCAACCCCAACTCCCTCAGTCTGTCTTCACAGGAGAGGTGCTCCAGCCCTCTGTTCATCTTCATGGCCCTCTGCTGAACTTGTTCCAACAGTTCCATGTTCTTCCTGTGCTGAAGACTCCAGAGCTGGACACAGCACTTCAGGTGGGGTCTCCCCAGAGTGGAGCAGAGGGGCACAGTCCCCCCGCCTCGCCCTGCTGGCCACACTTCTGGGGATGCAGCCCAGGATGCAGGTGGCCTTCTGGGCTGCCAGTGCAAGTTGATGGGTCATGTTGAGCTTCTCATCCACCAACACCCCCAAGTCCTTCTCCTCAGGGCTGCTCTCTGATTCTTGTGTCCCTTCATAGCGGAAGGGTGTTCACCTCCTGAGAAAAGTCCCCTGGCAAAACCTGAAGACTGGGCTGCTCCAGCCCTTTTTAGGTATGGTTCTGTAGAGCATAACACAATGGGGTCACTTATTCCAAAACTTGGAGATACAATGGGACCAGTCAGAGAGGGTCCCCAGACACTGCTGCAGGCAGCTGCCAGACAGAAGCTCTTCCCTGGCAAGTCCGGGTTCTGTTGAGCTGAAATGTGGTGTAGGGTGCATGTAAACAGAGAGAGTACAGGAGTCAGTGATGGTGACGGTACTAGTGGTGGTAAACCCACCTCCCATTAATAACACGCAGAGACTTTGGGGCCTTGACGACTACATGCCTGGTTGTGATGAGGGAGTGATGAGTTGTGATGAGGCCTAGTCTCCTCCAGCGTTGTGGGCAGCCACATGTTTTACCGCACTCTACCTGCCAATACGTTCTCGCAGCCAAGACTAAACAGGGGTGACTCTGCACAGTCTTTGTTATCGTTGGCCTTGTGGTGATTAATCCATCTGTCCATTGCTGCAGCTGATCCTCTGCATCTGCTCAACAGATCCTTTTACCTTTTTGCTGGGTTGCTGCTGGAAGATGAAGTGCATTGACGCGGAAAGAAACATACAACTTTTCTTTGAGAGGCTTTTTGTAAGCCTTCTCATTGCTAATCTCATGTGTCTGCTCAAGCATGGGAGACACTGCATGTGACATCTTCACCGTGAGCTTTTGAAGGCACTTGAGACACATGGTGGAAAGACTTCTGGGGTGAGATGGGGGCACCGTTGTTCCAGGCCTGTTGGGAAACAGAAACTGGATGGTTTTGCCCAGAAGAGTCCAAATCCTGAAGCTCCCATGCTGCTTGTGGGTGTCCCCCTGAGGCATTGCTAGGATGCTCTTGTGGCAAGGTGCTTTGAGTAGCTGGTCAGTTTGTCCCTATGGTCATTGTCAGAAGAGTGTGTTGCACGATAGTGTGGGTACCACATTGTGTCTATGACTGCCAAGAGGGAACAGCATAAACTTCCCTAC
This sequence comes from Gallinago undulata, assembly GCA_026546715.1. NCBI lineage: Eukaryota > Metazoa > Chordata > Aves > Charadriiformes > Scolopacidae > Gallinago > Gallinago undulata. Next base: position 18,680,628 of record JAOTQQ010000041.1, read on the forward strand.
GTTATGAGAGGAAATGGCCAAATATATCAAATACTACTGCAAACTCTATTATGACAATAGATGCTGTATTTGTTCATGAGCTTCATAAAAATTTGCTACAGAGAAGCCCAGAAGTTTATTACAGAGCCAGAGGTGAAACTTTACAAGGAACAGCTACAGTTTCACAACAAAGTGACTAGTGGTTCCATTTCACTTCAAAACAACAATATTCTTTTATAGTAGTACCTAAATATGAAGTATCATTTTAAATGAGAACAGGAATTATTGCAAGTTGGAATTTATCGTGAAACACATCAGATGTATCTGTTTCTCCTCATTTAACCGTCTCTTTGTTAACTTGAGTTTTATTGCCCCTTCAGCAGTTGTAGTATGGGGCACTTAGAGGTAGTGATCTTTGCTCTGTATAAAGATATTAAAGCAGGCAGATCAAATAAATCTTAATATTGCAAACAGACCAAAAATGCACAAAAGCAGTGATGTCTTCAAAAACCATACTGCTAAGAGATCTGTGGCAGACTTTGCTTCTCTCCAAGATTTTTCTATAGTAGCAGTAATGGTACCACAAAAATTCTCTGGTAAATTACAGTTTATCATGGTTTTATGGGACTATTCACCCCTTAGGTATCCTTGAGTTTTTAGGGAGTATCACTAAATATCACGGTTGTTTACAGTGTTCATCAACACAAGTGATGGCAAAATAGCCTTCCAGCACATGATTCACAGCGTTATTGTTGCTAAAATAATGTATCTTCTTACTTTTTGATGAGCTGATTTTCTTCAGTGCATCTAGAGGAGGGTATCTGATGCTAATAATGAGTGCAGGGGAAAAGAACAGTGTGCGTGGAAGTTACTCAACAACAGCAGACTTTTGAAATCTCAGAAGTCCAGTTCTTTCTCTAGCAATAATAATATTGTTGACGATGATGTAAAGTTCTTCTACTGTATTTATAAGGTGATTATATTCAAGTGCCCCAACAATTCTTTATTATGAGATGTATATAGCAATCCTTAATCCACAGCTTTTGGAGTGTCAGAAGATATATTTAACAAAGTAGCTGTGCAAGTTAATATTTAAGATGTAAAATGACTATAATAAAAAACTGGGAAAAGAAAGCATGTGAAAAGATGAAATTTACTATCCAGTATAAATAAGTGAGCCAACAGAGCATCTTCTAAGAAATCAGTACTGTGGAAGGAGCCCCATCATTTTATTATTAAATTACTCATGTTGCCATTCTTGAGACTTAATTTTGCCATATAAGATTCTAGTATCCATCATGGGTTATTTTAATGCAAGACTTCACATTATAAATTTGGGAGAGAAAAAAGCTAAAAAATATGGCCTGTGCTATATTGTATATTTGGTTCCAACTTGAAATATGGAAGTGAAACAGGGGAAGCTGTTAGTTACCAGTAATAAATTTAAAGGATCATGGTAGTTTTAAAGAATTCAGGCTTGGCAGAATGTGAGCTTTCACTGTCACGAAGTTAAACGGAAAACCTGTGCCTTGGAACCCCAAAGGATCAAAATTATTTCAAATAATAATATTTAAAAAAAAAACCCAAACTTTCAGTTTGGGGAAGGGTGACCATTTTTTTTCAAGGACTCCACTATGTAACTTATATTTCTCTAATATATCACTCTACAGACAAACAGATCTCTATGGATTCATGATTGCATAGATAAGGCCTGTTAGTAGTTGAAATCAGGGAATCGGATCTGCATCTGGTAAATTGATACAGCTCCCGTGATTTCACTCTGGGACTTTTTAGAGGCTAGCAAAAAAATGGAGAATTAAATGGTTAAAACTTCTACCATTCTTGGGATCCAAGTTACTCTCCTTCTAATTGTTGGTGTTTTCCTCTAGCAGTATAGAAACATTTATAACAATTGAAACAAAATCCTTGGCTGTTGAGTCTCAGCTAAGGGAAGCTGATAGCAAGTTTTTTTGATGTTTCTAAATCAAAGGTATCTAAAAGCACATCAGGTGAAAAAGAAAGTAGAAAATGAAGCAGAGATAAGGGACTCAAAACAATTTCAGACCTACACACTAATATTATGTCCTGGGTCTAGTAAGACTAAGCCTGCTGATAAAAAGTGAACAGGAAATAGATTTGGGAAGGCAAACTCAAGATGAATTTTGGCACGATTATTTTTAGGAAGTGTATGTGTGCATATATAACTCCCCACTCACCCGCCACAAATCCCTCACAGAGAGGTATCCCATAAGTTCTGGCATTGCTTTCTACAGAAATTGATATGCTCTTCAAGAGGCACAAGTTTATTGTTTATCATTTTCACATAAAATAAATGGTCTACTCTTTTGTTATTGTCTCAGAGATTCCTGGCCTACACTTCTCCTTTCTGTTCCTTCCCTGTACTCACAAAAATTTTTCTTTTAGGTTTTCTGCTATACAGCAGAGGCACACATTGAGGTGCTGGAGCGGCTCCAGAGCAGGGCAACGGGGCTGGTGAGGGGTCTGGAGCACAAGTCTTGTGAGGAGAGGCTGAGGGAGCTGGAGGTGTTCAGCCTGGAGAAAAGGAGGCTGAGGGGAGACCTTCTGGCTCTCTCCAACTCCCTGACAGGAGGGTGTAGCCAGGGGGGGTCGGTCTCTTCTCCCAAGTCCCAGGCCATGGGACAAGAGGAAATGGCATCAAGTTGCACCAGGGGAGGTTCAGAATGGATATTAGGAAAAAATGTTTCCACAGAAAGGGTTATGAAGCCTTGGACTGGGCTGCCCAGGGAAGTGGTTGAGGCACCATCCCTGGACGTGTTCAAAAGACAGGTTGACATAGTACTGGGGGACATGGTTTAGTGATGGGTTTTTCGTCAGAGTAAGGTTGATGGTTGAACTAGATGATCATGAAGGCCCCTTACAACCTAGATGATTCTATGTATGTCCACCTCACCCCTCCAAGTCCCCAGTTGTGGCTGGGTGGGCAGGAACTGCTGCCAGTGTGGGGAAGACCTTCCTGTAGAGGTGCCTCTCCCTCTTTCCCACTTATGCTCAGTCTCACTCTTATACCCACAGAGGTTTCTGTCCCACTGGGTGTGTCAAACCACAAATCAACTGTGTCTGTCACCCTCTCTTAACCGAGGGTGTGAAATCCCCTGACAGAGATAGGAAGGGAATATTAAGTGACTATTGACAAGTACTTTTTGGAAGTGTTTCCTGGCTCTACTCACAAGACACATCAATCAGATTTGGTACCCCTCATTTTGGTGAATCCTTGCAGGATGCCTCACTTCAATGAAACTATGGGAGTCTTCCTTCTTGAGAAAATGAGGTGGCACTCAGTTCTTGCACAGAGTAAATGCCAGAGGAGATAGTGCTTGCATTACTCCCAGGGGAAAAAACTGCATGTTCTAAAGTGTGTCTTGTTATGACTCCAGCTGGATGGGTTGGTGACCACTGGTATGCTCTACCACATCTTGATAAAAGAGATTTTAAGCACCTAGTCATCAGTTAGTGCAATAAAAACAGCAGAAGATGACAATGTCCTCCCCTTACACTGTAAAAAGGTATGCATTTTAAACTAGGTGTCCAACACCACAAATATAAACCATTAGGGGGACCCCCTGTGATACAGAAATAGTTCTATACAGCTATGCTGCAGTATTTTTGTATTGCTTTCAATAGAAGTATAGCCAGAGTAGTATATCTTATATTTTTAATCAATTTTCCATTTTACAGCCTCATTTTTGGAAGCAGAGCTGAAGTTCTGCATAGCCATCACTCCTGTGCTGTTGAATGACCTCTTTAACAAAAATTGTAACTAGTGAACATGTGATATAGAGATGGAAATCTTGACATCATATCAGGATGTAAGTAGGCAGAGAAAGAGCTGCCCTTGACTTAGCAGCCCGTGCTGTTTGGAGGAACCCAGAACCCGTGCTCCTCAGTTCAGCTGTGGCTGCTCAGCTCGTACTCACAGAGCGTGCTCAGCCCAGTGAAGGCTTTCGGTGATGCAGCAGGGTCAGGACTGAGCAAGGCTGAAAAATAAATTCTGTATATGCCGGTGGAAGGGAACTCAGACCAAAGAAGCTCTAACTTCATGGAGGGCAAAGAAGCTCTAACGTCACCTGAAAGCCTGGTGCTGCAGCCAAAGCAGAGTCCAGACCAGAACTTGGAAGAACGTCTATCTCTGAAGGATGCAAATATTTCTGCTTCCTGATGGCTGCTTTCTCTCTTCCTACTTGGTGCAAAACTGATACGTACTTGCTGCCATGGTCCTTGTTACCACTAGGCATGTCAACCGCCTCTCGGCAGGGTTTACAAGGTATAATAATGTTGTCTCTGGTTACATGGTTAAATTATGATTTGGATACTCGTGTTGTTGGGTTAAATTTCCTCTATAGTTTCTTCTGGATGTGTTGGACGAAACCCAGTTATCCACTTAATTAAATCAGTTGCTCAGAAATGGAAATTCACTGAAATCACTGACATCAGCATGGCATTTGACTGACTCGATGGACACGGGCTATCATTTCCCACCTACTCTTTCTATTTTGATCTATTATTTAAACTATTAATGAGCTACTACAACATTATAGCATTTCCCTAACTTTATCAATACTTCAAGGTGTATCGGGTGTTCCTACTTTAATTGACTAATAGAGAAAGGCATCATACTTTGTCACATATACTGTTAGTGGCATGTCAACCTCAGAGATTAAAACAGCAGAAGCAATTCCAGTTGCTAAAAGACACAAGGTGTTCAATAGCCACGGAGCTCATGAAGGGGAAGGACTAAGTCTTTCTGTCTGCAGAGAGTATGGTGATGTGTTTCCATCACCAGCAAGAGGAATAGCTAACTTCAATAAGAAAAGAAAAAATAACACTTTTAATTAAGCATGATATAATGCTTTCTTGAAGTATACTTTCATAATATAATCTGCTGCAGAGATCTCAGAAAACATCAATATTCACTTTCAATGTTGAAATTTTTTGATAGTAGGCATTTAAAATATATTTCTAATTAAATATCAAATGCTCTCATTCTCAACATGCTCAGCAGTTCATCTTCAGCAAGTAGGGGAAGATACTGGGAGACTTGCATGGCATCACAAAATGAATGAAGATTTGAAATACATCATTGGGAACACTGTAGTAGTGAAGACACTGTCTAAGCTAAAGAATGATGCTGATACAAGAGCAAGAGATTATAAAGGTGGTTACAATGAACTTCCTCTGGGTGTAAGAAAGTTTCAGAGTGAGGATGTTTCCAAACAGAATAGCAAACACAAACATCTGAACTGATTCAAAGATGGAGTGATAACCTCAGGGTTTCCTGAGAGTGTTATCCAGCTGGGGCCAAACCACCACCAGTGCCCACCAGGTCCACAGTGACTGCCTGATAACAGCTGCAAAGGACTGGAAGAGGCTGGGAAAGGGCCCTGTCATTTCTCTGGACCTCAGGGTGGTGACTCCTCTCCTTTTTCAGATGAGGGTACCTTCAATAGCGGAGGTGGCACTTAGGCACCAGAGGTATGTCTTCCAGTCCTACATTCTTAGGAGCAGTTCTCCTCCTTTCAAGTCTTAGAGGTCTTTGAGTGTGGTCACAGTGATGCTGGGACTTTGAGGGTATTTTCAAAGGCTTCGGTAGCAGTCAGGCACCTAGTGAGATTTGCAATGGAAAGTCAACGAACACTCCAGAACAGAACATCTTCCCCCTTAAGTCACTCCTAGCTGTGAGGACTTTGAGGGGATGATTTCATGTGTCAATGGTTGCATTTTACACCTATTTTACACATGTGGAGACAACTTTGCTGTGTAACAGGCAATACAAAATTTGCCTTTTGTGTGTACATGTTTAGACAACTAGATTGTAGAGCGTATTTATGAAAATTCTTCTGTTCTCTCTTGCCTCCAAAAGGGTACTTGGATAGCTTATTGTCATTAAAAACATAGACTTCACTGAAAGAAAATGGGGCAAGTAAGGTCCTCAGAACACAGTGACAGTTATTATTTTTGTTGTAAATCCATTTCTTCACCTCTTTTGAAATTATCTAACCCCTGCCAGGGGCAGTGAAAGGAGTGACCTGAAAGTGTGAGATGTTGATGCACCGCCAATGGATATTTTCTGTGTGTATTGCTGTGCTGGCATGGACTCAGCAGGTACATAAAATACAACATTGCAACCCATTTCACCCTCCAAGTTGGAGTGAGGTGTGTTCATTTTCACTCTGCACCCACTGCCTGTTCATAGTCAGAGAGTCAACACTCGTGTTGCTGCGCAATCTTGAGCTTCTTTTATGAGCTTAGCTGGAATGCTGCTGGGTGTCTTTCTTCATTGCAGCATTTTACATCTTGACTTGCAAAATCAGAAGCTCTTTTCTGGCTGCACAGGTGATTACCTTACTTCAGGTAAAGTCTCAGATACCCTGAAGTATCTCATGTAGGTTCTCACAATGTCTTTTTTCAGTCCTTCATTTTCATTGTCACACTTGGTGTTCTCTTTTAATTCTGCACATTGGCTAGTGGTGGATTAATTTTTTTTTGACTGCATAGTGGCCAGTCTGTCTTTGATTCTGTTCTTCCTTATAGTTATCCTTTCTACTGCTGGAGAACCATGAGTACTAGATGAAAATATTTGCCCCCTTTTCTTTTTGCTCTGAGAACAGACTCCGCTGTCAAGAGAAAAAAGTACAGGGGAAAATATAATAACAACAACAACACTTATAAATTATGGATGAAATGAGCAGTTTGCATTGCTGCAGTGAATCATCATTTTTGGAATGTCTAGGAAGATGTTTGGGAAGACTGCAATGTCATCATGCTCTTGTTTTCACCATTTAAAAAAAGAAATTGGGAGCAAACCATGACCTCAGTGTCTAAGCCTCCCGAATGGAGCAGAAAATCCAAGATCTAAATTATTTTATGGACTTTTATACTGATTGTGGATCTAAAGAGAATCTCAAATTTAAAATAATTCACATTTGCTGAGTGAACCTAATTAGAAGACATTAGATGTGACGGATATCGGCCTACTAAGTGGCCTCTATCATTATAGAAATTGAATCCCTTGAAGACATGAATAAATTTGTTCTTCTCTGGCTTCTTCTTCCATCCTCCATTTATATATGGGAAAATCAAGGGCAGAAAGATTAAACAAGTTTCTCAAGGTCACATAGGAGTTTGGTGGTAGGAACTTAGCCGATTTTCTACATCCCAGTTTGTGTTTTGAACTCATGACCAATATTTCTCTGTTTTCACATGGTGAGATATTTTCACATGGTGAGATATTTAGAAGCAATTTTTAAAACCTGGGATGAAATTTTAGACTGCAATTGTCCTATAATCTTCAAAGATCTTGTTCCTGTTAAGTATCATTGAGATGTGCCGGTTCCTCAGAAGCCCAAAGCAGCTTATCATTTTATTGCATCCTGGTTAGTACTACTTTACAAAAAACCAACTACTTGCAGTTAGCAGGAAGTGGGAGATCTGAGGCTGCCTTTCCAGTGCAGATGTATGATTTGTCAAGATCTGGTGATTTTGACATTCATTTTTAAAGCAGAAGTCATAATTTGGAAAACTTCAATATTGATGTCTCTCTTCTTATCGGTGTTTCAAATACAAGTAATCTCCAAGAGATATTATCATTGCACACTTATTTACTACTAAGTTTGTAAGAGATTTTAATACCCTTTTCATTGACTTTCAAACTTGTAGGTATACTTTATTGATACTTTTTTTTTTTTTTCTGGATAGTTCAGTTTGGTGTAGGAATTTAGAAACTTTGGATGTCATACAAAATGAAACTAAAAAATTGGATTTCCTTTTTTTTTTTTTTTTGGTAAATGAGCCAGATCCTCTTGTCTTTCACTTGATCCTCAAGTCTTTTGCTTGACTAGCTAATAAATAGATTTTGTGTAATAAAAATTTTGTGTTAACTGAGAGAAGATGCAGGAATAACACAGATATTCTTGAAAAGAGCATTTCAGGTGTGTCATGGCAAAAGATGGCAAGCATTGCATTAACATTGACAGAGAGAGTATAAAGAGATGACAGAAATGACCTAAAGAAAGTTTAGCTGCTGTGTATCATTTGTTGCTTATGGTTTTACTACAGGGGAATAGAGTTTGGTGGGAGCCCTTTGAATTGGGCTAAGTCAGATTCCTGTTCACTCTAGTGACTTTCAGATCATTTTCTGAAATGTTCTGTTTGCTGAACAGCAGGTCAACAGTTTCCAACTCTGTGCTGGAAACTCCTGTATTCTACTGCTGATGCTGGTGGGTCATGTGTCAAAATAAGACGAGGGAAAATTTTCAAGTCTCATAAGAGCATTTTAGCCCAAAAGTTCATTGAGTTGGTCAAAATGACGTGACCCAGCCAACTTCCATGAGCAATCCTCTGCTCCAGTACCTGCTAAAAAGGAGTTGTACCAATCTTTCCATCTTCCTTTCTGCCACCTTTAGGCTGCTCATTCCTTTCCTTGTGATGGCTGATACGATGTTAATCTTCAGAAATTATGCTGTTGTGGTGGGTTCACCCTGGCCAGCAGCCAAACACCCACACAGTCTCTCGATCACTCCTGTCTCCTGCAGGACAGGATGAACATAGAAAGAAGGTGAGAAGAAGCTGTTCGGGATAGAGATAATGGTGGTTTAATAGAAAAAGGAAAATCTGAGCACAGAAGCAAAGCAAAAAGAGGAATGCATTCACTGCTTCCCATTGGCAGATGGATGTCTACCTGAGCATGCTTAGCAGCTGCTTGGGAGGACAAATGCCATAACTGTGAACATCTCCCCCTTCTTCCTCTTTTCCCTGAGGTTTTATTGGTGAGAACAAGCAATTGATCATATGGAATATCCCTTTGGTCAGTTTGGGCCAGCCATGTCCCCTCCCAGCCTCCTTGCTGTGGGGGGAGGATGGGCAGGGTGAAGGGCTCAGCAACAGCCAAACCATGGATGGGTTATCCACACACTTTTGGCCCCGGATACAAAGCACAGCACCCTACAGGCTGCTGTGAAGACAGTTAACTTCATCCCAAACCAGAACCAGTACACACATTTATCACACACAGAAGTATTCTAATTGCTTTTCTGAGTTTTTTCCATAATAACAACTTGTTTTGAACCTCAGTATTATATTGGTGACCTGATTTTAATAGACCCCAATATTGATCAACTGACTTGAACAGGCTTCAAGAATTTGAATTTTGAGGATGCTCAGTATCACTGCAAATACCAATTAATCTAGTACAATTATTTCCAGTGTTCCAAGGCTAAAACCACTCTTCCTTGAATATCATTATTGCTTAATAAATTGCATACTTTCCATTTGAACAATATTAAATAATTGCCCCTCAGATCTACAACTGAAGGACTGTTCACATTATGCATAGTGCCTTATGAAATACTAATTGATGGCTTTGTGCAGTGTCTCCATGGAACAATTGCTTGTTTATTGCAACACTTTCACTGAACAAATGATTATTCATTGCATTTTTCCTCTGTAATGTATTTTTTCTTACACTAATATTTTCAGAAAGATTTCTGGTTTGGAGTACCTGGATCACAATCTATGGCATCGTTTAATTGCTGAAGCATGAGCTGTATAGCCACTGTTTCTATTTTTTAGATTTTCTGCAGGCAGCTTTTATACCTTCCCCTTTAAGAAACTTCATGCTTGTGTTTTCTGCTGTAAAGCATTTGCTGTAAAGCATTTGCTCATCAAACCTATGTTGTAACACCTCTTGTAGAAACTAATATTTCCACATTTGAAGGAAGACAAGAAACCAGGGATCATAATGAAAAACTGTGTTCCCATTTTTTTGTTATCATAAAGAATTTTGATAGAATTGTTTCTGGTTGGAAGCTGTCATCCCTAAACCTACGGAGTGCTAAGCAGCATAGAAAAATCTGCAAAATCTAGATTGATTTGGGCTCCTGTGGAGATTTGATTGTTGAACAGTTTTTCTCCTGTTGAAGTTCTTGTCGGTGGACACAGGTGAGCAGCCAGGTTAGCCAGATGTGATTTCCCCTTGGTAAATCTCCTTGCTTTCTGAAGGAATGCAAAACTTCAAAAGTAAGAGGGTGGTGTACTCCATGGCATCCTGGTGGGATGCAGCAGAGGCCCACAGTCAATATTTGGAAAATGCTTCTAGATCCCATAGCACAGATCTAGCATCAGTGAGCTAAATTTAAACATGTTTTGGAGGAACAATAGGAAAAGAGCTTGGAATAGGAATCTGAGAATGAATCTGGCTGTGAGAGACTACCGGGGTAGTTTCTGGTACATGGTATGCCTGATACTTGTCTTAGACCTGTATCAGGACTGCAAAGTTATTAACCAGAAGCTTGTGCTACAACTGTATTTTTGTATTAAGGAAGAAACATGTTCAAATTCCTATAAATACATTTTTACTTAATCATATATTTTTTTTTAATATCGTTATGAAATGAAGGGCTTAGTAGGTTGCCTTTGTGTAAAGCAAAAATTCCTTCCTTTCTGAAAGTGCAAAAACGGAATTATGTCCTCAGTGGGTTGACTATAATGTAGATCATTAAATCCCTGAAGATTTGGCATGCCCTTCAACAACTGTTTATTTGTCAAATATATTTAGAAATTTTCCAATACTGTTGTTTTTTCTGCTGTTGTTTTTCCCAGGGAAAGATGAAAAAAGAAAAAACAAATATTGTAACCCAGATTTAGTAGAAGTCTTATTTATGAATGCTAAGGTAGTAGATTTGCTTTGCATGGTACTTCAATTAGAAACCTGCTTGCTGTCTTTCTTTCTCTTTGCTTATTTGCATTGTAACCAACAACCGGCTTTGCAGCAGTGATGTCATCTGGACCAAGTGGGACATATTCTGACAAGACACTTCCAGTTTGCACCCACATGTTGACAAAACAAATCAAAGCACAATGGCCAATCCAATTTCCTACCAGGATTAATTCACTGTGGATGTGCGGAGTGACACACAAAGCATAAAAGATTAAAGAGTTCTACCTAATCCCCCAGAAATTTAATCCTGAAGTGGGTATATTCTCATTCCAGTGACCAGTGACCATTTTGTTTCTCTGTAGATAAATATATTTTGATTACTTTGGCAAGTTCAATATTAATTACATAAAAAAGCATCAATGAATAAATGGTAACAGTAAAGAAAATACAGATAATTTGGAGCTGAGTCCTTTAATTCACAGATCTTACATTTTACTCAAGCATAGTCCCTCATCTGTACTACAGTATGAAAACAACTATAATTACTTTTTATGCCAGTAAGTCAGAAAAAAATTTTTTTTTCACTTCCCTTGGGGCATGGAAGGACATTTCTAAGTTTTAGAAAAGGAAGATCTAAAAATGATTTCCCAGTGAAGACTATTAGAAATACATTTGCTAGTAAGAAAATAAACTAGTATTTTAGACACCTTGTCAGAATATTACAGACAAAAAGAATAAATGACTGAGGACATCTGATTGGATTGGACTTTTCTTCTTCTTTATATGACATCATGCTCTTTAGCTAGAATATGAAGTTTATATTATTCATACTAGCATTCTGAAAACAAGATGAATCTTTCCATAGGATGTCAAGGAGCTTTGGAACAAGATTTGTGCAATATGCATAGTTTATGATGTTTTTATGAAGAAAACTTCCCACCAGATAAACTAAAACCCCCTCATCTTCCACCCACAGCATTTAGCTTAAGGATGACTTAAAGACCCTAAGAAAGAAGACGCAGAGAGCACAGATATTCTTTTTTTGCATGCTCCTGAAATTTGGGCACGCATAGAAGCTGGAAGTATTTATAGGAGTTTAAACCTTAGCGTGAGATTTTGTGTCACTATTTTTGTGCATGAAGGAAGCGTACAATCAGAGCTCCATTCTGTTCCTTGGCAGGCTGTTGCTGATACAATGCCATGAAGGTTTTACTGGTTCAGAAGCATAAATCTGGAATGGGGCTGCCTCATTAGAAATCCTTTTGAGCCCTCCAGATCTTACAGAATAACTCATCCTTCTGCTTCATTACAGCTGCTAATTCAGGAAATTGCCCTAATCTCATGGCCGACACACATTTAGGTAATTAAAAATTTTTTAAAAAAAGGCATTTAGGTATTTAAAATAAAAATTAATTATCTTTGAATTTATTTGTTGTGAAGGCTTTTCTTGGTTTATTGTTCAGAGTTACTGAAAATTCCTACTTGTATTATCAACCAACAACCAGTATTCTATGCTTGAAGCAGTAGCATTATTTTGTAAAGTACTATTATTAATCTTTTTATTATTTCAAAGCTTTTCTTTGCCCATCTTTTCTTTACTCATAAATTAAGCCTGAAGAAGGTGGTTGTTTTTTTTTTTTTTTCTGATGAAAATTTAAATAAGGGCTTCAAATAGGAAAACAAATTGGTGTGGCAAATGCCAGATTTGTGCAGACACCATGAAAAGTGTACTCTGTAGCTAATTACTTCAGCTTCCTTGCATGCAGGTGCTTAGCCCTGGGAAGCACTAAAGGGTGAAAGAGCCCCGAAACCAAGTCAGAGTCAGATGGGAGAGTAAAATGGGGAAATATTTGAAATCTTTTAAAGAGCTCCAGCCTGGATTCACTAAAACAAATGGGAGTGTAAGCTCCTCAAGAACAGGAAGCCAGACTGCTCGAAAACTTACTGGATGGGAGGTACGTGACAGTGTTTGTCCTTGTCTTCGGGGGAAAACACAAATGACAGAACTTCCTGAAATAATCTTCAGAGTCTTATAATTTCTGCGCCATTTGTTCTCTCATCTGTCTGGACCTGGTGCTTCAAGGCCCGAAAGAACGAGGAACATTTACCACTGTCCCAGTGAATTGGCTGGTGTGGCTCTGTAATGAGTTAGAGCCCAGCTCAGCTCCCATCAGAGACATTGGGAAAAGTCTCGTTGCCTTGAAAGCATGTTAATCAAGCTCTGAGTGCTCAGAGAAGTGGAACGGAACAGACCTGAACCAACTATTCTTTCTTATAATGTGACATTTTGGTAGCAAGAGAAAAAAAAAAATCACATAGGAAAGATCAGAAACAGATTACATTTTAGGACCAAGAGATAAAACGTGAAAAATGGCCAAACCAACAATAATCCCAAGTGCTTTCCAGCCTGGAAAAAGGCTGTGACATGTGGCATTCTCCTGAGGTATACACATTCTTAATGGCTTGGAAAATGCCATTAGAAATTACTATTTCCAGTCTTACAAACTCCATCATCTAAAGAGGATTATGAGATTACAGCTTTAAAACAACTGGAAGAATGGGTTGAGTCTCATCCAGTTCCTGTTCTCATTACTGTCATTGTCTCAAGGCGAGATTAAAGTTGTGCCATTTCCTATTTCCATTAACCCCTTAATCTGAGAAGTGAGTGTTAATTTAGTCCTGTCAGGTTAATGTCTCAGAGAGTGGCTGCTTTCTTTGTCCTTTCTCTCATCAATTTGATTGTTTTGCCACTTTCTGCTTTCTCTTATGTACCTAGTTAGGTATTTTAAGAACGTGGCATGTCTACCAGTATTTGGTGTGGTGCGGTTCTTTGAACAGTTTATATGGAAATATTTTTTATTCCTGTTTGTTAATGCTAAGTCTACACAGCCCTTGAGAGTCAGACATGGTAACGACTACAGATAACCCACACATGGGGCCATCCTTGAAAGCAGATCTTTCATGTGTGTCCAGATGATCATCCTGCTGCCATTGAGCACCCTACTGGGTTCCCAGGCAGTGTGGTAATATGAAATTCTCTAGGCTCCCAAAGCTGCATACGCCAAACCTATCATAGATAATGAAAGGTCGGGAAAAGGAAACAATGCAATACATTTTCTGCAATGGCAAAAGGTACTTTCCTTTCACTGGTGAAGGGTGCAAGGTGAATTCAGAAGGTACCTGGCCTCCCATGTGACTTCATCTTTAGGAAGAAGAAGCGAGAGTAGTGTTATTTTCCCTAGCACTCCAGATTGCAGTCTGATGGCCCTCCTTTGTTGCTGTGCCCGCCAGCTGTGGAGGGGGACAGAAAGTCCTAAGCAGAAGACAAATGTACTTAGAAAGCCTGGTGGAAGCAGTTTTCCATGCAAAAGAATACTACAAATGTGCTACAGTTTAACAAGTTACTGAGACAAAACCTCTGAAGGTAATTCAAATAACCAGCAAGATGACATCCTAAGGAAAATCAAATACTTAAAGGAGCGACAGGAGGAAGAGCTTCTACAAATTCCTTTAAAAAAATCTTACCACTAAAGGACAGCAATACTTCACCCACAAATCAATCAAAATTTTCTGGAGCCAGCGTTGAGGACATACTGTAGGGAAATGTCTAGCATACTGGCAAAGAGCAAAGCTTTGCTTTATATATTAAGAGATTAGGCTTCAATTTCTTATGTGAAGAATTCTTTCTCTGCCTTTGCTTTTCCAAAAGAATATGAGATATCTTATCTAAGGACACAGAAACAATAACAGCACCAGCAACACTGCTTTTGCCTGTTACTAAAGAAAGCAAAATAGTGGAGATGTCTGCCTTTCATTTTGGAAATAAAAGGATGAGAATGATGCTCGGGTTGGCTTGAGGGGCACCTATGGCTGCTGAGGGGTTGATTGCAAGTACTTGCTTCTCTGAAACTGAGAATCCAAATGGCATCAATCCCTGTAATGAATTAAAACTGCTATCAGCTTTTATTCACATCAGCTGCCTAAAGAATGCAGGGCAGCTAAAAAATGCAGGGCAGCAGGGAGCTCACCCTCACTTCTCTGAGTTACTGCTCAAGGACCACAGGCAACTTGGTTGTCAGTTGTATTCTGGTCTAAAAGTGAGTGTGCAGGTGTGGGAGAAAGAAACTAAGAAGGAAAACAAAGTAAAAATCAAAATGGTGGGCTTAAAGCACTAAAGGTACTCCCAACAGAGGGAAAAGAAAAAGGAAAAAGCCAACATACATTATTTATGAATACCTATGTGCACACAGGAGAAGTAAATACATATAAGTACATCTTTATAGCTTTTTTTCTTCAAGAAGAGAGAGGAAATGAACATGAAGTGAGGAAAAAGACCACAAGTGTGTTATTAACGTCCTAGGATGTGAGTGATACCTGGCGGGTGAGACCCCTATGGGGCATAAACAAGTTCTGTAAACACCCAGAATTGTTTTGTAAGAGCTGGATGGAAGCAAGAGTGGCAGCAGCAATGACAGCAGATGTTTTACTGTGCTTTTAAGAATGACTACTGCAGTGTCATGAGACTGGAAGTACTTGGCTATACCGAGTCTACAGCAACGTGCAAATCACACTCCATGGAGGCAACCACTTTTACTAATTTATCTCCAGTAATTATACTCCTCATGTATATTAATCTCTTGTCCTGTTGGAACAGAAATTCTACCTTTTACACATCTGTGACATGCTCATTCTGGAAAAAAATCTTCCGTGCCACGTGCTTCTTTGTGCTTATATTCTGCAGAAAATGTCTGTTTCAGTTGGACAGAAGTTAATTTTCATTTCCAGCTACAAAGCACAGGTCTGCTGAATTATAAAAGAAAAGTATAAAAAGAGCAGTACCAGGTCCCAAATCTTCTGAGAAGTTGTTTTCTGATGTAATACAGGGGTCTTGATGTGGTTTTTCTCTAGTTTAATACTACACAGAAAAGTAATTTTAAAATCATGCCATAAATTATTGCATTTTCTGATGAACAGCACAATGACCGTTTCATTGAGGTTTCATGAGAATTGCCAGCTTTTTTTGGTGTTTCATAATACTGTGTAATCCAGTAGGAACTCCTTTACTCACTTCAGTCACGGGAAAACTCTGGAGCTGATTTAAAGTGATTTTCCCAGCTTGACACAAGGTAGTGACCCACGATTCCTTGAGCTGCTTCAGCAAAATGCTGTCATCTGCATTGATATAAACTCTGCAAATATACAGCTGCTGCAGCAAGAAAGTAATTTTAAGTGATGGGCAGGAACGGCAGAAGGTTGAAAAGGTTTTTGTTGCTCTTGTGAGAGGGAACGAGGAGCCAGAGAAGAAGTTGCAGCATTGCAAGAGCAAGTGGGAGATGAAGTCACAGAGGATGGCGAGAGAGCTGAGGCATTAAATGAACACTTTACAAGCAAGAACACCAGAAGATGCGCCAGCTGAAACTGGCTGCTGTACCCACTATCATGGTTGACTTCAGAGCTAGTGAGGCACAAATATTGAATAAGTTAAGAGAATTGGGAACCGACAAATCATCCAAGCCACGTGCAACCTTGAGGCTTTAAAAGGAGGTTGGACTAGAACACGGCTCAGGCTAGTCTTCACTCAGCAGCTACAAATGCCAAGTTCACAAATAGTAAAGGAAGAGAAAACCACCATAAATCAAATACCATAAAAGTCTAGTTAAAAGCTTGTAACTACAGGAAGTCCCCACTGAGTTAGATTTGACATTTCTTTTCCCTTAGTAGAGGAGATTATTTATATACTTAGCTCAGCATATTCCACTCACATGAAACATGCTTTCTCCTATTCATGCACATTTTAAGATTTAAATGAGACCTTCAGTAGCAAAGCATCAGAGGTGCCTATAGTGAGTTTTGAGACACATGCCATGTGATACACGCTGTGTCAGCCGTGTCATTATTAGTTCACAGAAGGAGAAACTGAACTGAACAGTGTGGAAGTGGCACTCTCATTCTTTGGTGGTGTTTTCTTTCATTTTTGTTTTTCTTTTTCTTTGGTGGAGAGGGAGAGGGAAGGAAACCAAGAAATCGGTCTTAGAAGACTATCTGAGATCTCCTCGAAAGGCGAGATACATTTCCAAGGACTAACCCTTGTCACCTGTGGCACTTCGCTCATTACACAAGTTTTTCCCAAGAAAAAGCCCCGTGTGTTCTTCAGTTCCTTAGTGGCTCTTCCGAAGCAGAAACAAGCAGGTGACCTACTCAGTAGCTCCATAAGATGCTTGAGTCTACCCTGTGTAGCTGGTCATGGTGGCCTGGCAGATCCACCTCCTTTTTCTATTCTATCTGCCTGCATGAAATAATGAATCAAATCATCTTTCATTCAAATGTCCACAGTATAGTAAGATGTCCACTAAAAGGGATTGTATTTTAATACATCTTGAAAGATCACTTCCCTAGCTGATTTTAACTGCAGTAAGAAGAGAACAAATGCATATGAAGCCACATGACTAGCAGATGCTGACTGAAATATAAATAAAATGGGAATTAGGGTTTTGCATAATGCAAAGGAAGGCATCACAAAGCACCGCTGTACACAGCAGAGATTTACTTTCACTCTCAGTGGCCACAGCACAGCTAATTAGAAAGATTCTTCTTCATCATATAGGTGTAGTCCTTATTTACATTAGTGGGATTATTCCCACTGCAAGATAAGGTCTGTAATAATTTGTGCTTCAGGTTCAAGACAGAATGGTTCAATGACAGAAGGATGATTTTTTTGTTGTTTCAAGTTGGTATATAAAAATGAGCAGACTGTTTTCACAAAACAAAATAGTGTACAAATCATCACTGAACTTCTTTGAGACAAAATAGCTGCTGTTTTCTTAAGTTCCATTGCATATTTCCTTTTAGGACAAACATTAATGGTAAAGTATAAGACCTGTTTGGTGCCAGAATAAGGTATAAAAAGACCAGAGACACCATGCTAAAATTTGCCAAAGCATTTTCTGCTCGAAATGCTTACAGTTTATTGCATAAAATTTAAACTCTCCTATTTCAAAAACCTTTTAGTGAAATGGAAGTGTTTATTTTTCATCAGGAAACACACATTTCCAGTCTACATTGAAATTTCCACAGGAGATGTGTTTTCATTTCACAAAGTTGCTATTCTTTTTCTAAAATATTAGAGTCGACATATTTTCACAGGTCAATGGAAAACTCGTGTGTGCTATTCTGAAGCATTTCTGACTGTTTTGGTGGAGAAAAACTCAAAAGTAAAGGCAGATATGTGTATGTGTTTATGTATATAGTTATTTACAGCTGATACTTTTTATGATGATACTTACTTGTCCTTGGTAAATCACTCTTACTGTTCTCTGGGGGGAAATAGGGTGGAAATGCAGGACTGGTACAAATAGGAAAGTCTCATTCCATTGTCTGTTATTATGTCCTTCCCCTTTCCAAAATATATTCATTTTTTTACTAGATACGTAAATGGAGTGGGATGGACTGAGGTTCCCTCCACTGGCAAATCTCGTTTAAAGTTGTTTCACTTTCTTCCACGGGATAAGCCAAAAAAAAAATATTTTAAGATGATTGTTTTGCTTTCCTTATAATTAACTGGTTCTGCACCCCTTCAGCTTGTACTTGAGAAGCAGTTTTGAAGAGAATGGACTGACCCTGGGTGGGCTGTATCAGCCCAACACAATCTTCTAATGCTGTTGCCTTCAAGTGCCTCCCCTGAAATGGTACCAGTGCCGAATGTCCCTGTACAGCAGTATGTAGCAATTGGAATGCATCACATAGTATTTCTGTGGGCAGAACGTGATTTCACCCAGAAAGAATTATGCTAGCCTTTAGTCTGATTTGCTCACCATATTTAAAGAAATTTCACATGTAGAGAGTAACTCAATCCATTTATAACATTTCCAAAGAAGAGAGGCCTTTCTGCTGCTCTCATCTCTCATTTGGCTGCAGGCTCAGCTGCTGAATCCTGTAAGTCTGTAAAATGCCAGCTGCCTGCTCCTTTGCTGCCCATAAAAAACGCTAAAAGAAAAACAATAGCCTTTCCCTCTATCTCTATAAAACATATGACCACGTGAAGAGTGATAGAAAGGTTTTGTCTCTATCATTCTGGGGTGAATCGTATTTTTAGAGGTTGTTGGTATGATGAATGTATAATAACCTGCATGACTTGTAAGGAATAATGTTATAACGAAGATGTGTGTTTGTCAGCCCAACCTAGTGATAAACCCATTATACGCTGTCTCACTATTTCTGTGTATTGGAATTGTGGCAGTCCCTGTATTTCTCAGGAAAGATGGCAGTGTTGAACGAGCAGAAATGAAGGGATAGTCCTTGCCCATAAACAGTTTATTATCTAAATTAGTAAATCTCAGAAAGGGAAAAGGAGGATTATAATCCTAATTTTAAAGACAGAGCAGACTGAGACTGAGGGTTGTGACAACTTGCCATGTTTTTGCCCAATGTGAATATCAGAGCCACGCTCCTATTCAGTGTGCTCCACTGCACATTGTGCACAAAAAGCATTTAAACAAAACACCAGATGCTGTGATTGGTTTCCTATTTATGTGTCTGTGAGAAAACGTAGTGTTTTACCACAATACAAATCAAAATGCAGTGATAATGTCAGTGAAGTTTTAAAATATCTGCTAATGAAATCCCCAAATATCTTTTCTCAGCTTTGTAGGCTTCTATCTTAGTTTCTTCCACTCTTGCCCCAACTTCATGTTTTGGAGAACTGGAAACAATTCCTATATAATGATTTATCACGCCTGGTTCTGTCTTAGTGCTCTTCCAGTTCTTGTTACTGGTTCAAAAACCTAGCAGGGCTTCAGGTTGCTTCAGGAATGCTACCTATTCCTCTGTTCAGAGGATTAATCGATTGCTTTGTTTTGAAGAACAAATGAAGAGAGAAGAATTACAGTTTATGGGAATGGCAGACAGGTTGCAAAAGTAGAGATTTTAAAAAATTGTGTAGGGGAATTCCAACATTCCCTGAGATCTAGAATATGACATACAGTCTCGTCAGATGTGGATTAACAGAATAAGTTCATAAGTACATAGGATGCACTCAGAAGTCTACGGAAAGGTTTTTGTCACATGTGTTTCATGCAAATAGCTGTGCTTCCTCACATACAGTGTGTTTGCATACAATGGCCACTCAAATTCTTTCCACAAAACCAAAATATACGATGCTTTTGCACTGGTAAGTTTAGTGCCAGCTCCCCCTGTCCCCAAGGAAGGTGACAGATTTCCTTGAGCTGCCCTTGAAGTGTGCTTGTGGGACTCTCATGAGGATGCTTGGGCTCTAGAGGAGTGAACACCTGAGAGGTGATGGATGGGGCAGAGCTTGTTCCACCTGCGCTGCCTCCCTCCTCTCACGCGCGGAGGCTGTCGGTGTACTCTCACCCATCAGCTAGACATCAGCAGAAAGGGAACCTTTTGTAACCGTATCACAGCTACTTGGGCCATCTTAGGCACCAAAACCCACCAAGTTAAAGAGAAGAAGATGGTGCAGGATCTACAGCAAGACAGAGAGATGATAACTGAAAATTCAAAGATGAGGAAACCCATCTTATACACACGGACAGGTAAACATGTGCACAAGCACACAAATACCTTTTCTTGTTGGTTTTGTTTCCTCTCATGTCAGGCTGTATAAAAACCGCCCGAAAGTCAAAGAATGTAATAGCTAAAATTACAGTTCCCTTCCCAAAGATTATATTATATCAGCTGGAAAATTATGTATATATCACATTGCTGGGGTGGATGGATTCACTTATCAAAACCTGACTGTGACCTTGAGGGGAGAGCTCCGGTGGATGGAGGGTTTGCTCAAAATAGTAATTAGTCTTAAAAATTCCATCAGTGGAGATTTTTTTTATTTTAGTGCTCCTTTCCCCAGCATTAATTTCATTTCTCGATTTGTTCTCATTTGTTCTCAAGATTTCAATAAACTACATGAGAGAATGGCTCTATCCGTTTATGAGATTTATCGGGTAGAAGAGAGCATGGCTTTGTTTTCCGCATCTACAAACAAGCGAAGTCACTCCCGCAGCACTGCGGCAGATCATGAACTGCTTCAAAGGTGGTCCATCAGGTCAGGTGGAGGGGTGTCACCTATGAACTAGTGATGCAAATCTGTGCCTTGGATCACAAATCAGCTGAATCCCCTACTCGTGACTTACACGTGGGCATATATCACTTTGAAAAAAACCTGCTGCATCAGTTAAAAACATTGGTGCCTGTTATCACCGTATGCTGGGGCACCATGTCTATTTTGGAGTTGAAGTATAGGAGCTCTTCCCAATTCACTATGCTGCAAAATCATAGTATCATTTAAAGGCCACCTAATCCAACCTCCCTGCACAAGCAGGGACATCTTTAACTAGATCAGGCTGCCGAGAGCCCCGTCCAACCTGGTCTTGTACATCTCCCGGGATGGGGCCTCCACCATCTCTCTGGGCAACCTGGGCCGGTGTCTCACCATCCTCATTGTAAAGAACTTCTTCATAATGTCTAATCTAAACCTACCCTGCTCTAGTTTAAAACCATTGCCCCTTGTCCTATGGCTCCACTTCCTGATCAAGAGTCCCTCCCCATCTCTCCTGTAGCCCCCTTTAGGTACTGGATGGCCATTATAAGGTTTCCCCAGAGCCTTCTCTTCTCCAGGCTGAACAACCCCAGCTGTCTCAGCCTGTCTTCATAGCGGAGGTGTTCCATCCCTCTGATCATCTTCATGGCCCTCCACTGGACCTGTTCCAGCAGGTCCATGTCCTTCCTGTGCTGAGGACTCCAGAGCAGGACGCAGTATTCCAGGTGGGATCTCACGAGAACAGAGCAGAGGGGGACAATCAAACAGATGAAGTTAAATGGCTGTCTGTAAAAGAAAGTGATGTGAATGAGTGTTTTTGCCGTGAAGCAGACGAAGAGTGCTCTCACTGCCCTTCCTCTGGCCTGAGCTGGGGAAGCCAAACCTGAAAGCTGCATCATCTGCAGAAGCATTTGCAAGGTTTAGCTCTGGAAAGACCTGGGCTGTCTCCCTACATCCTGTGATGCAGCCCCTTTCTGAGAACAAAGAGAGAGAGAGAGAGCAATTTTTCACTTACAATGCTACTTTAATTTAAAGCTAGGATAACCTGGTATAAAAATAAGAATAAAGAGATGTCTTAGATCCAGGTTAAAAAGTTGAGCTGAGCTTTTGGAATGTATGATAGGAGTTTATTTTACTTCACTTTAGGCAATAGATTATAAATAAAAATATTTTGGCAGCAGGCCATAAGAAAGAAGCAAAATGCTAACTAATCATATTTAAAGTTAAAAATCAATGGCACACTGTTATGAAAGCCTGAAGGAATAGAAATGTCTTTTCTTAGCATACACAGTAATAGACTTTGGGGTCAAGAAATGATATATTACTGTAATATCTGCTGCCTTTTAAAATGACATTTGTAATAAATGACATATATTCCTCTTATAATTTCTTTATTAGTAACACAAATTTCACCATCTGTGATTATCACCATGGATGGCAGATGAAAAATTCTGCTCTGCCAATGGATGTACCAGTTGAGTTACACCAGGGAGGGACGTGGTTTGCCATGCATATAAAGAATTGAGCCACAGTGGTTCCTTTAGTGTTGCACAATAAAAATTATAAGCATCTTTACTTGGCAGGTGGCCTCTAACCTTCTTAGGCTTCTTTGGGCAGAATATCAGATATTTAGGGTGAGGGAATAAATCAAAATTAGGGAATCATTTACTGTCTACATGCATTTGGCACAGTCCTGAGGATCAGCAATGGACCTTATCCCACAATCAATTTCCTTTCCATCTTGATTGAAGGAAATGTATGACTTAGCTGCAAGCTCTGTTGAATTCCCTACCACGATCTCTGAAGATACGTAAATGAACTTTAGCTACAGAATATCAGATTATGGAAATGCTTAAAGAACATTATGGCTTGAGGAAGAGGAAAAAATAGTCTCTTGCTAGCAAGACATTTTCTCTTTGAAGAAAAAACTTGAGTGACACAAAATTGAGGCTAAAATATAACTTAAATATGAAAAGCTGAGTGAGAGATAATTATTAAAATGATTTGGATTAGATGGAGAAATTCAAGGCCTGTTTCATCAGAGAGCTTGCATGCCTGCATAAAGAAATATGTGAATTCATTGTCAGGCAGTGGCTTTTCAGTGAATTTCCACAAAAGAAATAGTAATTTCTACAAACAGATCATGAACAGACAGGAATTCAAATGAAGATAATGAATTCACTCCTGTATGAGTCAGCTGACATCCAGTGGCAGACGTATCAAGGGTGACTTGTTTTATTGCCCCAATAACACTAGAGAGGCTTTTATGAGTTGCCCAAACAAGGGTTTCTAGTGCTACTTGAGGTGCCTTGGAGTGTCCTCAGCCCCCTCTCCAGGAAGGTGTGGGGTTCCTTTTACTTCCAGGTCATCAGAACCCTATGGGGATCCCAGATCTACCAGGGCATTTCCAACGCCGTATAGACACCCCTGGCTAATTTGAACATCAAGGGACACATCTCAAATGTTGGGAGTCTTGATTAGAAGCTAATGAAAGATTTAATGTTTTATAGCAAAATGCTGCAGATCATTTACTACTCTATCACAATGTGCTGATCATGATGTCGGCTGATTCACAAATACAAAACAGTAGCTGGTGTAAAAAATTTACATTACTTTCTGAAGATGGATGTTTTTCCCCTGGCTTTATCCAATAGTACAGTCTGTAAAAGGCCATCTGTTTGTCTCTGCATGTGTACAAATTTCAAAATTATTTTGCCAAAACACTAGAATTTTTTTTCCCCAACCCCACAGTTTATTAAACACAACTAATCAAAAGAAGATAGAAAATCTCAAGTAGGGGAAGCCTGAGAGGACATATATTAATAAATTTTGTTTGGTGTTTCTGTATTTGAGTTCAAAATGATGGTGACAAATAGCTAGAGTGTCAACGTTAAGAATGTAGAAGACAACAACCTGGATCCCTGTCCCGAACTATATCTAAATTCTGGTAGACTCTGCCAAAGAGAGTAAATTCACATTTGCATTTTTATGAGCATGATCAGATTCTGGATCTACAAGTCTATACAAAGACATCTGTGTATTTTGATAGGGATCATGATTCCACCATACAAACATGCCTTTGCAGAAGTAAATATAAGAAAAATTATTTTTCTATTCCCCACTGAAATCCCATCTGGAAGTACTAATCGACCAATTAGCTCCAATAACTAATGGATGAAATTATAAAGAAACTGTGCCAAAGGATTATATTTTTGGTTATAATATTGAAAAGAATAAGTGTCAACTACAGTTTCTGGCTGGGGTAACAAACTATTCTGGATAAATTTCAGTTAATCACTTTTCTGATTGTAAGGAAATAGGTTTCAAAGAAAATTTTAGATTCTAGTGGGCTGTCTGACTTTTTGACTCTGATTCCATTTTAATTACTTTGCCACCCTCTCTTGTCTGCTAATGAACCTGCCTTTAGTGGTCCACGTCTCTCCACACTGATGGCATATGGTCTCCCAATCCTGATTCGCTGAGCCATTACATTTCTAAATTCAACTTTTTCTCATTTCAAATGTTTGGATGCACTCAGGAGATGAACCCACAGAGACACCCAGGATACCTACCTCTCAACTTTCTATAAATTTCAACATACCTTTTCTTGGCAAAATTCCTTTTTATTCTCCTGATTGTTCTGAATAAGCTATATTTACCTATAATTTAAATCCTGTGATCTGTTCTGGAAGCCTTCATAAAACCCATTGAGTGTCATAGTTTTGGCTGCATACTGAGACCGAAAAGGACTCTTACTTTAAATGATTCATAATATTATATCTGAAATAGACACATGAAAAGAACATAGCTACCTTGGAGCATTATGAACAATACATTATAAAATGCTATTTGATCAACTTGAAAACAGTGTAAGAAAATATTTGCTTTTAACTTTGAAATAACTATCCAGTTTATAATTCCTCAAGACCAGATGTTTTAAAGTTTTTGTTTGCTGCTTTTGTAAGACCTTTTGAGAGGCTGGTTTTAAAATAAAGATGTATTCAATGCAAATGGATATTAATGCTTTTGAAAAGAAAGTATTTGGCATTTTTTTTTTCTCTCCTTTCAGTTAATCTGATTTAAGGGTATGAACAGCCAAAACCCTGCTCAGTTTAATCCATAGAATGGCACCAGTGGTTAAATGATACTGGCCTTGAAATGAGTGTGTGTCAGCCCTCTTAGACCCTGAGCACCTAAATCCAAGCTCCTCACTCATTTCAGAGGGTCAACTGAGCAGAGTACTTTTTGAATAATGTTTAAAAACTGGAACTGACTCTAGATTTTGTCAGATTTGAATATCATAAGGAAAGAGGCCTCATTTTGGGCCACACTCGACTTCAAAAGGATTGCATTCTTAATGTTTAGATTGGACGCATTTAACTTCTCATGTGAAACCAGTGCTGTCAAACAGAATGAAAATCATAAAACCTGTGCTTCTGTCTGAAACTGTAGTTTGCACACAATGCACCTTGAACCAGAACAGTTCTTCAGCAAGACCTTAACTGTTTTATTATACACAGAAAAAAAATATATATGTGCATATGTGTATGATTTCCAGCAACTTCCTACAACAATTATTTTCCCTTTGAATGGCAATAGAGTTGGAAATCTTTTACAGCTTTCACAAAGCTTTCAATTAAGATACTGAGTAAAAACTTGGTTTTTAATGATTGCTGGAGTAGGGAAAATGTATCAGAAATTTCTTTCTGGTCTCAACTGTCCAGTACTTATTGGTTATTAATCTCAAAAGAGAAGGCAGATCTAGATTATTTTCTTGGTTCTCCAACTGAGGCTATAAATACATGGCATGAATAGCGTAGAACATCTTGTATTTCCTCTACTTTGCTGTGGGTATAGAATATTTTCTGGTGTGTCAGAAGCTATAAAATTATCCTATTTATTCTGCAGAACGTTGCTCGCACAGGGCACAAAAAGCAGACCATGTGCTACAATTGTATATGTATTGCAGAGCTGAGCCTCCACATAAAATCCGAAGGCACTGCAAATAGCCTATAGGCATGGAAACAGAGTGAAAGGGGATGTGGCAAAATCCTCCTCCCCCTCTGCATATTGCACATTTTGGTTTTCTAGCTCACCAGCAACACCAGGTCAAAAAGCTAAAGGCCAGAAAGGCCAAGTATAAATATTTTATTACCTTTTTTGGTACACACCTGATCTCTTTTCTATCTAAATAGAAGGGGGTTTCCTTCCCTTAACAATTTTGCTTCAAGGAAAAGAAGAATTTCCTTTCCACTGTGGAAGCAGAGTTGGGGAATAGTATTATGATTACAAAGAAAAAGGTTTTGAAAAGAGATGTTGAAGGATTTGAAATCCAAAATGCAACCAGCTCTGGCTAGCAAACCCTTGCAGTGGAATACTGTGTGCTGTTTGCGTGAGGACCGTAAAATGAGGCAGGAGGGTTCCAGAAACTTAGTGCAGATCTGAATTTCTGCATCTATCATAGATTGAACCAAAACTGTCAGGCCGTGCATTTTTGCTTAAACTAGAGCCTAAAATTTTGATTTTTGGGGTCCACCTCTTCTTCAGGGTTTGATCAGTTATACCCTGATTATATTAGGCTGAAGATTTTAACTTTACACGATATCCTGAACACCTGAAAAGGGGGAGCTGGAAATTTATGAGAGAAGCACTAAGAGCCCCTTATCCAAAGTGATAAAATTGCTACCACCATAATCTCTATTAAGTGCTACAAAATTACAGTGTAACAGCTTTGAAATTACATGTGACATCTGCCTGAATACCAAATAGATTCATTACGTTCAGCCCTATTACAAAAAGTACTTACTGAATTTGTACTGATTACAACTCTTAGGAATTTACTGTTACCCAAACGAACTTACATCCCGCTGTACATATATTATTTAAAGATTTCAGTTGGGACCCAAGAAGGTAGCAGTACAAATAATACTACTGTATGGGAGCACTCAGCCGAACCGGTTTCGGAGCACAAGAGGTGAGATGCAGGGAGTTGTCATGCGACTCAGCTTCATCTCTGCCTTGCTTCCTCTGTGCAGAGATGACTTGGGGG
>JAOTQQ010000041.1:18707502-18743689 GCA_026546715.1 Gallinago undulata
GTATTGGACCTGTGAGTGAAGTCCAAATAAATTAATTTGAACCTCGCAGTGAAGTCCTTTCTCCCTGTTTCGTCACAACTACCACTTAGCATGGAGTATCGTATCTGAGTAAAGTACCCTAATATTTTAAAGTTCTTTTAAAGTGCTTGATTTTAAGAAAAGTCTCTTTTTTAATTTCTTTTTTTTAAATTTCATTAAGCATGTCATGTCATCCAGTCTCTCAAGAAATGAAGTCTAAAGAGGGAAAAACCAGGAAAGAATATGATAAATGTTCACATTATGCAGAATTTGCCTTTTTGAAATCACATTCCCCATTGTGCAAGCCAGAATTTTATAGAGATATAAATCACAAAGAAATAAGAAGCCAGTAATGAGATAGAAGTATATTTGAAATATGGATGCAAATCCTCACCACCTGCTGAGCAAAAACAGTCTGCAGAGACTGTCCTGAAAGCTGAACTATCATTAACATCCTGTAAGCACTAAATTTGCAGCAGAAGAATGCTGGAATTATATGTCTGTGAAATGTCAAAGGCCTCTTTAATTTATCTCTAAGCAGAATGTTTCAGCTACATCTACATAAATATTTTAACAGGAATTTAATTTTCATTTTAGTCACACTATAAATCTTTTTATTGCACAACGTCATCTTGTCCTAAATAAGTTACCTTTTGTGTATGAGCGCAAAGATGGTTGTGTTCATTCTTCTTCTGGTTTGGGGAATACTCTTTGAATATGCAATGTGTCAGTGCACTTATTTACATAAAAACTTTGCCACAGGCAGTTTAATTTTGTCTAGAGCATCTATTCATTTATACATAGGTTATCCAATGCCTATCAATTGACTTACATTTCACCTCAGCCCTGGACATCTTAAGGGTACACTAGAATAGAAGAACAGTAGAAAATGACAAAAGGAGATCTAGAGTAGGTATATTATATTGGCACTTGTGTGTACACTGTCAGAGGAAAAATATCAGAGCTTTACTTCTTATATGCTTTTCAGTGCATTTCATAAATAGCAGCAGGAACTCAGGCAGCTCCTGTCTCATGGAGCCTCACTTACTGGGCATTGCAGATATCATTGTTGCTGCAGTTTGATTGTGTGGGGTTAGATATGGGGAAAATGTTTAACCAGTAACTTATAATGTCTCCAGAGGATGATAAATTGGGCATGGATTACTGTTTCTGCTTGGCAGGATGTTGGAAATAAGCAGAAATACTAGAAAGTTTGCTGTGTGCAGGGTGATCTGGTGCAGAGCGACCTGCCGTTCCCAAGGCTGTTTGGCAACGTTGAGCACAAGCTCCAGAACCAGGAGTGCTGACCGTGCGGATGGACAGATACATCTGTACAGAGCTGTCTTGCCATTCTCTTTGCAAGCTCTTTATTTGCTTTCTTGATGGAAGAAAATGGTGGTGGAGCTACTCTAAATCTCTCTTCAGGCACCTGAGCTCATTCTGCACAAATCATCCCCTCTGCCTGCAAATTGATTATCATTTCTGATTTATTAAATCTCAAAATCACATCATAGAACATTTGCTCTAGCACTCAGAGGGGAAAAGGCACAAGTGTAAATAACAACTGGCAGTTGGAATTAGGCTGTTAAGGAAGAGATTTTTCAAAGGTTTACACAGAAGTTGACATCAAGCAGCTATAATCAAGTCTTTCACTGAGACCTGTGCTTTTTTCTTCTGAAGATTTTCCTGTTTAGTATCTTTATCAATGATCTGGATGAGGGGATTGAGTGCACCCTCAGTTTGCAGACGACACCAAGTTGGGTGGGAGTGTTGATCTGCTTGAGGGTAGGAAGGTTCTACAGAGGGATCTGGATGGGTAGGTTCAATGGGCTGAGACCAACGGGATGAGGTTCAACAAGGCCAAGTGCCGGGTCCTGCACTTGGGTCACACCAACCCCATAAACGCTCCAGGCTGGGGGCAGAGTGGCTGGAGCTGCCTGGTGGAAAAGGAGCTGGGGGTGTTGGTGGACAGCCAGCTGATCATGAGCCAGCAGTGTGCCCAGGTGGCCAAGGAGGCCACCAGCATCCTGGCCTGTGTCAGGAACAGTGTGGCCAACAGGACTGGGGAAGTGATCATCTCTCTGTACTGGGCACTGGTGAGGCTCCAGCTCAAACACTGTGTCCAGTTTTGGGCCCCTCATAACAGGAAAGACACTGAGGTGCTGGCATGAGTCCAGAGAAAAGCAACGGAGCTGGTGAGGGATCTGGGGCACAAGTCTTATGAGGAGCGGCTGAGGGAGCTGGGGTTGTTCAGCCTGGAGAAAAGGAGGCTGAGGGGAGACCTTCTGGCTCTCTAAAACTACTGGAAAGGAGAGTTCAGCTGGGGGAGGGTTGGTCTTTTCTCCCAAGTAGTAAGTGATAGGACAAGAGGAAATGGCCTCAAGTTGCCTTGAGGTTTCAACTGGATATTAGGAAATATTTTTACACTGAAAGGGTTGTCAAGCACTGGAACAGCCTGCCCAGGTCAGTGGTGGAGTCACCATCCCTGGAGATACTTAAATGCCAGGCAGATGTCATGCTGAGGGACATGGGTTAGCAGTGGTTTTGTCAGTGTTCGGTCAATGGTTGGACTCAATGATCTTAAAGGTCCCTTCCAACCTAGACAATTCTATGAGTCTATAAAACTGTCTTATTCCATACATTTTCAAAATTGGAGGTAAGCATAAGTATACGTGCTTATAAACCTGTTGGCTTATTTTTTGAAAATCCAACTCTAAATTGTTACCTAAAGAAATTTTTCTGCTGTGAGTCCAATTGGCATAAATAGGTTGAGAAAGGTTGAGGAAGACAACTTTCTCAAGGCAGTTGTCTGCTCTATAGAGAACTAGAAGAAGAGCAGACATTAAGGTACCATTTAGCAGACCTAAGCTAAAAATTTTAGAGAAATAGTAACTGGACATTATGCAAAAAAAACAACCCTTCATCTTCAAACCCCAAATCACTGTACTACTCACTGCATACAAATTTACGTGACATAAGCAGATAGACGACAATGGAAATGTAGGTGAAACAACAGCCTCTTGAAGAACAGACTCTAATATAACACAGGGCACCTGGACACAATCTTCTTTCCATTCCTGCTTTGAAAGATAAATGAGTTTTGTTTGTAAAAACAACAAGTTTGTAAAAACTTTGTAGTTTTGTTTGTAATTATTCAGTCACTGACTTCTCTGTTAAGCCTGTTAAGCCTAGGATTTCTTCTTTCTTATTATCTACTTTAGTCTTCTTCTTGTCTTTTCTGTTTCCCTGATTTGTCAAATAAGAGTTTAAAGAGTTAGAAAAAGCAGTCTATAGAAGAAAACACATTTCTCCTTGGCCGAGTTTTTAAAGGAGGGTCATGGCAGAATCCAAGAGGTGAGCTTTCTTTGAGCCACTCTGACTGCCACAAAAGCTTCTCTTTTCCTTCTGAAAGTGCATAATGGAGAAAGGAGAAACACAGCAAACACACTGTTGTACTACACACACCTTAGCAAGAAGTTAATTGACCTACGTAGGAACAGTAACATGCTCAGCCAGTCTTTGTGCTTAATTAAGAGAGCCATCGAATAACTGGTTGAATGAGATCTTTGGACATCATCTGGTCCAGTCTCCTGCTTGAAACAGGACTATTAATCAAGACCAGACCAGAAGAATCCTGGGTTTTTCTAATTGCGTCTCCTGTCTGCTGTAGTGCTACCCAATTATGCTGTATGAAAGTTGTCTGTCTTCCCCAAAGTCACTTGGCACTATTCATTTTTAGAGGCAGGCCACCACCTCACGACAGCTTTCTTTAGTTCAGACAGACAATCCTCATTCCTATTTTTTTTTTCTCCAGGTTCCTACATCTTCCTTGAATTTATGGCCCCACCTGCAGGAGCCTTCTCACCACTCACTGTATTTTCCACTTGAATCCATTTGTGGTTACTTAGTGTAGGTATTTCTATATTTGTAACCTATTGGGAAAGTTCAGTGCTCAACGCTCCTTACATTAACTGTTCATTACTTATGGTGTAGTGAACTACAATAGACTCTATAGTAAAGCCTGTGGGAATACTGGCCGACTCCAGGCCAGGCAAAGGACTCATTCTCTCTATTCCCTCTCAGTCAGTTGTATGTGACTGCTCATTTTTGCTCTGTAAAATCCACTCCCAGTCATCTAACGTGTAATGACTCTTTTACTGTACTCGGGTATGGCAAAAAATTCTGAGCAGATTCATCATGGAGAAGGCAGAGAAATAAATCCGCACTTTCTTGAGCCCAGGGGAGAAGTGTTGTGGAATCAAAAACCTTCACTTAGCTGGTAAGTTGTAATTGGGTGGCAGCAGATTGCCAATACTCAGGAGCTGGCTAGCTAAAATTCTCACAAGGGAGTGCTATGCCCTCCCAGAAAATAATGCAATATTTTTGTTACATGAAATTTCTTCTGTCCTGAAATTCTTCCATTTTGTTTACAGCTGAGTTGAGTGATCTATTTGAGATAGCTGACACAGTTAGCTCACAGATCAGTCTACTTCGATCAGAAGATCCCAATGGGACTCTTTTTCTTTAGCTGGAAGGTTTTTAGCACAGCATCTTCCCAAAAAAATGAGTAGTGACATAACTTTCTTGTCTTCAGAAATCAAGAACTTTTAAAATCAGAAACCCCAGATTTGGACAAAAAACATCATCTGTCTGTGGCAGGTTCAGTGAGCTCAGTGGGCAATCAACGACACTTTAGACCAACAGAAAGTTTATTCCTTTGAATCTTCACAGCTAAAGTAAAATGATACTTCTTTCCTCCCCTTACATGTCTTCATTTTAGTATAATATTTTGAACTCGAACATTTCCTGGAAAGAACTGCAAGACTAAATTGATACATTCTATTAAAATATTTTTGCCTGAGAATCTTGATGGAGATATCAAGGGAGAGTGAAAGGTCTTCATTGCTTTAAATTATTCTAGTTGTCATTCTGGTTTCCAGGTTTGGAAAGAGAAGGACAGACTGCTTGCTATTCCTGTTGCAAACCACAAGCCTGGCACCCTGTTTAGAGACCTTTTACAATGCAATTCCCCTGAGAAGGCTGTGAGATCCTTGGTGTAACAAAAATGCCAAAATGTTATGTTTCTTTCAAGGACTGAATAATGAGGTTTATAGATTTCCTGTGCACCTCTCCAACAGAAACAAACTAATAGTGTGTAAGGCAGGAGGGAGAGTGAAAGAATTCCCTGGGATATATTTGATATGCTAAAAATATTATCGAAATACACGTGCCCATCTGGCTCAGGAACTCTGCTCCACACAACAATTGTACAAATCGTTTCTGACTAATGACAATAAAAAGCCTCAATCTCTGTATTCCCTGGGCAATTTAAAATCTAAGTTAAATATATTGCGGTTTCATTTCTGAACTAATGCAATTATATTTAAGACATTTTGTTTAAAAGAGTGCTTTGTTGTAGAGGTAGAAGTACAGGAGGCGTGTCTCAGAGTCCTACTGACCACAGATGCTCCTAAAAGAAGAACAATGTAGGGAAGAACGTTGAAATCTACCTGTTTATCACAGCAGCAATAAGCATTAATTGTTTTTATTATCCATTTGGGCCATATAATCTGATAAGACATGAAATCCTGCTGAGTGCTTCCTCAGGGACAAAAAGGTGATTTCTATTATTGAGAAAAATACTCGTGCAAAGCCAAGCAGTCCTAAGTAGCTCCCACTAGTTCATACACTCCCTTGTTTGCTATTTGGTCATTTCTGCATCAAAAAATTTTTTACTTTCTTATGGTCACATTTACACTTTTTAAAGCATGATTGTACACATGACCCCTGCATGTGCAGCACAGCAAACCTTTTGGTGCTTGGGACTGAGCTCTGATCTGTCAAGTCTTGGGCAATAACTGCCTGGGCTGTGCATATATTTACTACATAAAAGAGCTGACGTGCTGCTGCTGCATATTCCACAAGAGAATGGGGTCTGCTTCTGGCTTCAGATCCCACACTGACCTAGCAGCCAGTATCACCTCTGCAGAAAACATCATATCACTGAATAATTACACTCAGCTAGAGCCTAGAGTCCTTGATCAGGATCTGTGCTGTAGGTATGGAAAGATCTCACCTCTCCCTCAGACGTTTTTGAATCTGAGGTAGCAAGGAGTCTATAAAGGAAAGGCAAAAATCAAAATGGAGGTGCTCTTCATGTATAAATACACTGATATAAAAACCTGCTCCTCAGACATTTCCTTAATTGATCGACTTTGCAACAAAAGTATCTTGAGAAGCTAAACTTCTGCGGAGAACAGGTAGAGGTGAACTTCCAAATCTTCAGGGTTCAACATGATTTAGGAGAGCTCCAGAGGCATGCAGAGATCCTATAAAGGTAACTGTAAAGGTCTCAAGCAGCTTCTTCAGTGTGTGGTGTGAACTGAACACCTGCTGAAGACAACCTGCTGCACAGCGTCTTCCTCCCTTCCATAAAACAAGGCACAATGCTCCCTGCAGCAAGGAAAACCTTAAAAATGTGGTGAGGCTGCAATATATTTTCTTTTCAGTGGGTTATACATGATGTAGTTGCCCATGTTTATCACTGGAATACTTCTGTTACTGTAAACCACGTTGAAGTACTGCATAGAAACTCCCCAAAACCTCAATTAATTCCCAATCCAGTCTGTACATCACAGTCAGTGATATGTAAGCCTACATTATTTCCCCTCTCCTCCGCTCCCTTACAGTTCTTCACAAAACCCATTTTAAAAGCAATGTCAAAGTGTCAAAGTACTTTTAAAGCAGGGTACAGCTATCTATATCCTGCAAATAAATCAGGACTCTCCTTCTCAGGTCACTCTTTAAAAGCCACAGGATTTTGCATCAACAAAGAAGCCTCAGCAGCAATGTAATCATGTGGGTTTTATTAAACTGGACCAGTTGAAGGACTAACTGAAGCCCTGTAAAAGTAATGGATGTTACTGAACTTTGGTATCCACATAAGAGAAATGTGCAGAGAACTAATTAGAATTTCTATTCTGTGCACTGTCATTCATTCCACAGCTTCCCTCTGCAATCATGCAGCAGCAAACCGTCCCCAAAGGTCACATGTAAAGCCATTATATAGAATCTGATGAGCATTGTTTCTTGGCTCTAATTGGAAACTACATCATTTTGACTTGTCACAGCCCGATTATGTGTGTGCCTGTTGGTAGGTCCATTCATGTCTATTAAACCTCTTGCGGTCTGAAAGACCTTACAATGCTAAAGGAGCTTGCTGAATCAGGATCTCTCGCATTACGTGGTCATTCACTGTTTGCTAACTAATGAGGAAAAAACACAAAATAAATCCAATGGATGAGAACTTACTCTATCATTTACCCAACAATGCCAAGGCTCTTTAGAAACTAACTTTAATTAGTGCCCCGTGGTGAATACAAACATAATTATCCTCATTTTACAAAGCGAGGAAAATAAGATTAAAGGTCTATCGCAATGCCATAGTGAATCAACTAAAGGAGCTCCCAGGGACCCACTCTTCGTTAAGGCTGTAAATGGTGCCAGACTTTGGTAGAAGGCAGCAGTAGCTTAATCTGGTTGGGTTTGCCCCATACTTCTGCTTTTGAGCCTCACCAGAACATAACCTTCTATCTAATAAAAGTATTTGATGAAACTTTATGCAGACCACTAAGAAGCTAGCCTCCCTTGACAATAAAGACTTGAGTGTTACATTATTCATCCGTCTCACTAATGCAGGCTCTTCCTGCGGATGAGAGGCTGAAATGTGGTACTAGAAATGATGCTGGGTGCAGGCACCTAATCTGTTTGTTGTTCTGCTCTAGGACAGCCATTATGAAAGATAAGCACATCACTCTCTTTCTCTGCAGGGATATTTCCCCTTGGACTACCCATTGTAGCCAAGCAGTTCACTACAATCCCAATCAATTTCTTTTGAAAAGCTTAGATGGTGGTTTCCCCCCCCCTCTTTTCCAGTGTATCTTGTAGCCAAGAGTTTTTAGTATTTGATCCCAAAGGTACTTGCACAGGAAAAGAGATTTTTTGGGGGGCTCTGTGTGTGTGTGCACAGATGTTATGAACACCCACCTGCCAGTGAAGTTGCTTTTGAAAAAGTGGCAATAAAGCAGCTCCTTCCAAAGCTTTTAAAATCACTTTTAAAGTCCAAGTTCATAGAAGGTAATCTGATCTCTGATTTTAGTAAAGAGGAACGAGTAAAAAGGAATAAAAGGTGAAAAAGGCTAACTCTGCAATACGAAAAACTCGGGGAATGTATCGGAGAGACGTGCATGTAGATGGCTCATGAGCGATTTGAAAAAGGTTTCAAATGCTTGTACCTCAGGACATGTCATTATCTGCTAGCTATTGCACGGAACTGAAGTTTGCTTTAAATTGGTCAGCTTCAACACATGCCCAGCAGATAGTAAATCTTTATGTAACATTCAGTGGAGCTATTATATTTCACAGCCTTCCTCCCAGCTGTTAAGCATTCTATTTCTGTGTCAGATCCTTAACACCGGTTTCCTCCCTATTTCATCAGAGTGTTTAGTTCTTTTTGTGGTGGAGTACTTTGAAAAAATCTGTTAATTTCTCAGCATGGCTCTCACAGGCTAGCCTCCCCTCTTCCCATGACAGTCCAGCTACCTTCTCACTCAAATAAGATTTAATTTCTTCCAGCAGATATTAACTCTAAGTCCCAACTGCACGCTTATCCACCCTGCCTGTTATTTCAGCCCAGCTCCTTGCTTGTGCTGAGGCTGTAATTAGTTAGCTGGCCAGGGTCAGGGCTGTGTGTCTCTCTTTTCACAGAATCATAAAATTGCCCGTATTGGAAGAGATCTTTCAGATCATCAAGTCCAACCACCAACCTAGCACCGAGAAAACCCATCACTAAACCATATCTTTAAGGACTATGTCTACCTGTCTTTTTAATACCTCCAGGGATGGTGACTCATACCCTTCCCTGGGCAGCCCATTCCAACGTTTGATAAACCTTTCAGTGTAAAAATTTTTCCTAATATCTAACCTGAACCTCCCCTGGCACAACTTGAGGCCATTTCCTCTTGTCCTATCACCTGTTCCTTGGGAAAAGAGACTGATCCCCTCACTACACTCTACTTTAAGGGGGTTGTAGAGAGCGAGAAGGTCTCCTATCAACCTCCTTTTCTCTAGGCTGAACACCCCCAGCTCCCTCAGCTGCTCCTCACAAGGCTTGTTCTCCAAGAAGAAATTTCTAGAGGAAATGCCAGCACAGCACACTAAGCTCCTGTATCAGCGCTGAGCCCAAATTTAAATGACAGTGTCTCAAAAGCAGAGGAATGGGTGAGGGGGGGGACATGATTTACTCTTTCCCACAGCTGAGAAAGCTTCTCCGAGTTTTTCTTTGCTGAGAATCTTTAAGGGGCTCCACGGTAGATAAAAGCAGGAATTGTTTTCTGGCGCAAAGGCGGTGGGCAGGTGGGCGGGTGTGGGGAAGAGGCAGGGAGCAGCCGTGCAGAGATGCTCGGGATGCAGCGGGAGCCAGGCGTTGCCGAGCAACGGCTGCCTGCACCGGCAGCGGGACAGCGCTGCGGGCAGGGGCTGCGGGACTCCCTGCTCCCCTCTGGCAAGGAGGGGGTACAGCGGGAAGGTTTATACGCCTTTCCCACCGTCTGGAAGACATCCAGGGATGTCTTGGAACGGTCTTGGTGCTGTTCTCTTCAGAAAAGCGGTTGCCAAAGAGCATTTGTGCATATTGTGCCCAGAAAACCAACCCCATCCTGGGCTGCATCCCCAGCAGCGTGGCCAGCAGGGCAAGAGAGGGGATTCTGCCCTTCTGCTCCGCTCTGGGGAGACCCCACCTGGAGCACTGTGTCCAGCTCTGGAGTCCTCAGCACAGGAAGAGCATGGACCTGTTGGAGCAGGGCCAGAGGAGGCCACGGAGATGCTCCAAGAGCTGGAACAACTCTCCTGTGAAACGAGGCTGAGAGAGTTGGGGGGGTTCAACCTGGAGAAGAGAAGGCTCCATGGGAGAGCCTTAGAGAGGACTTCCAGTGCCAAATGGGGGCTACAGGAGAGATGGGGAGGGCCTCTTGATTGGGGAGTGGAGCAATAGAATGAGGGGGAATCATTCTAAACTGAAAGAGGATATATTAGATCTCAGGAAGAAATTCAGGCTCCTGAGTGTAGTCCAAGTCCTACTCCCCAGCTGTACATGGTCTGTGTTCTGGC
This sequence comes from Gallinago undulata, assembly GCA_026546715.1. NCBI lineage: Eukaryota > Metazoa > Chordata > Aves > Charadriiformes > Scolopacidae > Gallinago > Gallinago undulata. The sequence continues at coordinate 18,717,688 of JAOTQQ010000041.1, forward strand.
TCCTCTATGTGGAAGGATGTAGGTGGTAAGGAAAAGAGTAAATAGAAATTTGCAAATAAGCATGAGCTTGTGGAGTGATTTTCTATTTCGGTGGATTTGTTTGGGAAACTTTGAATAGCCAGCACCTGGAAACACTAGTGGCTGATTCTGACAGACAGGTATATTTTATGAGAGAAAGTCTCTAAAGACATTTTTGGTGAAGAGATAAGGCTGAGGCTCAGGGACAATCAGCATAACTCCCCTGAATTGGTGCCAAGTTCCCAAGTGGCTTGTGGACCAGCTGTTCTTGATGGGGTCTCACTTCTCTCCTAGTTGGTGTCTATTCAGCTTTGTGGAAATCACCAGCTGGAAACTGGCGTAGGCATGTGAACCAGGCTTCCCCGTGCCCCAGATGATGTCTAAGCAGCTGAGCTACAGCACCAAGACCAGGAGACCTGTCTCTCAGGCTTCTCCTCCAGTGTTGAACAGAGGAGCCTGTCTGTGTCTTCGGCAGTAGGGAAAGAGAGGAACATGTCCCTGCAACAAACATCCTGGGACATAAGATTTGGGGAGAGGAGAACAGCTTGCTTTCCTTGCATGTAGGGTTCTGCTGCTATGTGATATAATCTTCTTATTTACCTGCAGCTTCATATAAAGCTCCCTTTCACTCATCTGAATAAATAGCACCACTTAAATATGACAGGATTTACCAACTGCTTCCTGAATTTTCAATATTCATTTTGGTGTTAACATTCTACAAAGAAATGATGTTTATAGAACTATATATTTAAAATCTCATTCATCATCTTTTTTTTTTCTTCTCTCAGATCATTGCTCATTAAGTTCCTTATAGATTTAGACCACTGGGTATGCTTTGTTCAGCTGTACAATTTATATCATGAATAGACAGGGCTTTTCTTCAGGTATTCAACAAAGCAATTAACAACCCTCTGAGTACAAACGACAGCCTTATGTGATGGATGTTTACATTTGTATCTCCCCTCATTCTCTTGCCATTCTTAATCCTGCATATTTATTCTGCTTTACACTTTCCTGGTAGGGATTTGTTTTGTACCACCCACTGCTGTGCTCAACCCTGTGAGATGCAGCAGGGAGTGGAGGACCAGCAGGAGCTCTGGAGTATCACCAGTTGTACCGGGATGCAGAGCATCAGGGAGGCTTGAGGCAACAAGAAGTTGCCCTGACCACAATCATTCTCCTTCAGGCCCACAAAGGTATCCTCTTATACTGCTTCCTCTTCAACAGAGTAATCTTTTTCATGACGACTCAAGGACTTGGGGTAGGTGCTACAGGAGACTAAATGTGATCTGCTGGCTGCTGTGGGAAAAGAGGTTCTCAATCTCCGTTTGCTAAGAGAAAAGGTCATTTTCTGCTCCCTGAAGTAGTCTAGGACCAGAAAAAACCCATAGGAGGGATTATTTGTCCCTTTACTTCTGGAGGTCAGATGGGCCTACAGAGAACTTCAAGTCTGACAAATAAGTCTCACTATTGATGCATCTGACAGAAAACAAATCAAACAGGAGGAACTGTGGGCTGCGTGGAGACCATTAGGCTGTCAGCTATTGCCTCTATTAGATGCCTGTGCTTATCGCAGTCCGGTTCTAGTCACTCTTAGGTCATCAGAGAAGCTTCAAAACAGCACAAAGGAGTTAAAATACATCTATCTGTCTCCTGAAATACCACAGCCAGTGACAGGGAGTGAAAAGGCTGTCCGTGGTCTGGCTGACCTGGGGCCATGCCAGCTGGCTGCCTTCTGAAACAATAGCAAGAAAACAGGTCACTTCCCCTTCTTAGTGGTTCTTTCACTTCTTAACCCTCTAGCAGAGTGGTTTGTACTAATGCAATAGCTCACATCACAGTCATAATCTTGATAATGGATGCAAGCCTCTAAAAGGTGAAGGAATAAGCAGCAATTCAGGCCACTTTCAGGAAAAAAAAAAATTGTCTTGAAAATCTGGCAGGAAAAGCCCGTTTCGATGAGAAGTTTCGGTACATCTTGATTTCAGATTGACTTGCAAACAATGAGGGGACTTTCATTACGTTTTTATGTGCCAATTTTTCTTGTGAGAGTGATTTAGAAATTTTACTTTCCTATCAGATATGAAGATTTTCAAGTTATGTAGTTTTCCTTTCCTAGAGCTATTCTAAAATCTCAAAAATCTAGGATCTCCCATATTGGTCACATGCAAATTCTGTTTAATTTTAACTCTAAAAAAAGAGGTCTTTTTAAAAAATAAACAAGAAAAATCCCACCTCACAATAAATACATGTAGGATTGTTCATCCCTCCTCTGAGGATCATGTGTCAATTCAATGCATGCTGATTTCGTAGTTCTTCTCATGAGAAGCACAGAATATTTAATCTTCAGGTTTGGTGATGACTACTGATTTAGAGGCAGTGGTTTCCCTTCATTTATTTCCAATGTTTTCTAAAGTCAGTAGCCAGCTGAGCCTTTTTTCACATGTCATTAATCAATGGAGTATTCCACTTCCTTTAGTATAGTGTGCCTTTATAAGTAAAGATAAGATTTTGGAAAAACAAACCTGAAAGAAGTGCTTGCCTAGTCTTAGAAGATGCAGATTAAAACAGGGGAGGTGACAAAGAGAAAGATTCAAGATGTCTGTATTACAGACAGATCAAGCAATTAACGTGAAGAGTAGCCTCGTGGAGGAAGAGGTAGAAATGTCCTTCATCGGGAAACTTAAAAGTTAGAACAAACTAAGTATTATTTAAAAAAAACAGCTTTGTACTAACGAGGTATGAGTCATCTGCATCACCATTTCTATTCTTAATTAAGAATTTTAGAAACAAATCCTTTGGCTCTCTAACATTCTTCCTTTTCCCACAGCACATACTCCACTCTGGCTTTATCGTGCTCCCTAACATGAAAGGTACAAGAGGTTGGATTTCAGGTTGGCTGTTTGGCTTGATCTCAGGATTTCTTTGCAACGGTCCTGGCCACAGAACAAATCTGTGTACCACCTATATTTCCCCTCTAATAGCCTCCAGGAACCCATTTAATTCACTACTCCCCTGCAGACTATTTCTCTCCAGTTTGCTTTCTGGTATATAAATTTTAAGAATGCACCAATTCACTGACAAGCTTGGTATGCAATGGGCATTTCCAGCCATGTGCTTGGAATAGTATTTTAGAACAGAGTATTTTATTGTGTTTGCATTTCTACTGCCGGTATACCACACCACTGCCCCCTAAAATTAGGGAAGAATGGAAAAAGCAGAATGGGCAGTGGTGATGGGTTGGGGCTATGGGGTGGCTGCAGTGATGGGTAAGCTCTGAGCCCACCAGTGGTAGCCTTGTTGTGGAGTATCTTCTTCTGCCATCGTGTGTTTTTTATTGGGTAAAGAAGGAAAAGTAGGAGAAATTAGACAGCACACTCTCTCCAGGGCAGGTCTGTGTTGTAATTTTTTCTTCTTCCTGATTACCTGCAGTTTAGCATCTTTGATGAAGCAGTTCCCAGGCTTGGCTGCAGGTCTACCTCCTATAAAAGGAATTTAATCTTAGCCAGGGATTCCTAAACAGCGTTACATTCTGCAGCTACAGTCACTCCCGACCAGGGAACCAACACTGCTACCGTGTGCTGCTGCTTTGGGAAAAAATCCCCTTCTTGCTAAATACTAGAACAAAGAATGGAGCAAAGTAGTTGCAATTCACATTTAGACCAAAGAATCAGTAAAACATCACTGGTTTTCAACTGGCTGTGTCAGACTGCACCCTTACTGCCCTTCATCATTAATTTGCTTCATTTTCAATGCGCCTTTGCAAATGGATATTGAAGTCCTGATAGAAGCATCATTGCTTTGCTATATGGAACTACTATATTCTCCTTTTATTATGCAACTTATGGAAAAAAAAAAAAAGTTAAAATCACCCCTACCTATAATAAAATGGAAGGCACTGGGCTTTGTGGGGTTTTTGGCTTTGTTCTGGTTTTTCAGTATAAAAAAGTAGAGCAATAAAAGAGCAAATGTTGATACAATTTATTCAACATATGCTCTATGACCTTTGCAGGTCAGGGAACCAATTCAAAGGCATAAATCACTGATGGCTATGACTGAAGTATGTCCATAGATGTAGCATATGTTATGAATCATATAATTCATATGAATCCTCTACCTCTTACAGGAGCCACTTGCACAAAGTCTGCAGAATGTGGTGACAGATTCAAACAGGCTATTGCAGCGTGTGCCAGAGGATAAAGGCTGAGATTAAAGCATTTTAGAGAGAGAGAGCAACAGGGCTTCACTTCATTTCGTTCAGCACAAACTTGACAAGACTAAGGACAGTTGCTCAATGAGTTCATTGATGCTGGAACATATGGCAGACTGTCTGCCACAATCTTATTAGGGCGAGGATTTTGCTGTCCTTTGGACAGCTTTGGATGGACTTTAGAGAGCAAAGATGATATAGATGTTAAGCCTTACCTTTCACCTTGTTTGGGGAAGTTTCTGATGTAGCAGATGGTTCCGAGTTTCAAATAATGAATCACTGTCACAGAGTCAACGCTACGCAGGGCTGTGGGGCAGGTTGGCTTTGGCTGGACGCCAAAATAATGGGTGAAAATAAGATGGAAAAAAGCCTCGTGGGTCAAGGTGAAGGCAGTTTAATAGCAAATTTAGTTAAAAAGCAAAAAGGAAAACTAAAGATTTATTCTGCATTTCCAATCAGCAGGTGATGTACAGCACCTTCCTGGGAAGCAGTGTTTCACAATGCATAGTGGTTGCTCTGCAAGACACATGTTGTATTTAGGAATGCCCCCTCCCTCCCCTCCTCCCTTCTCTTACCTTTTATTGCTCATATGCTGTGGAATATCCCTTTGGTCAGTTTGGGTTAGCTGTCCCGGCTATGTCTGCTCCTAAGATCTTTCCCACTGGCTTTGGGGGGGGTGAGGTGGAAGAAATGTTAGACAGAAGGCCTTGATGTGGTGCGAGGACTGCTCAGCAGCAGCCAAAACACTGGTGTATTTTCAACAGCTTTCCAGCTACCGATACAAAGCACAGTGCTATGAGGGCTGCCATGGGGAAAATTAACTCCATCTCAGCCAGACCCAGTATAGACTGATGTTACAGTAGGTACCATTTCCATTACTATCAGGGTCACTCTTATCAAGAACCCTTGCTGCTGAGATGATATTTATCACTACAGCACTAAAGCACATGCACCAAATAATGAGAGTCAGAAAGTCACATTGATTCAATGCTTCTAAGTGATGGAAGAGGAGTACAAGCACAGATTCCTTGTATTCTTTCAACTGTGTTAACATCTGTAACTAGAGGATATGACGAATAGAATAGAATAGAATAGAATAGAATAGAATAGAATAGAACAGAATAATTTCAGTTGGAAGGGACCTACAGTGATCATCTAGTCCAACTACCTGACCACTTCAGGGCTGACCAGCTTTCCTGTGAGGGTGGCAGAGCCCTGGAACAGGCTGCCCAGAGAGGTTGGTGGAATCTCCTTCTCTGGAGATGTTCTAAACCCTCCTGGACATGTTCATGTGCAACCTGCTCTGGGTGGACCTGCTTTGGCAGGGGTTTGGGCTGGATGATCTCTGAAGGTCCCTTCCAACCCCTACAATTCTGTGATTCTATGAAAAGTTAAAATGTGTTATTAAAAGCATTGTTCAAACGCCTCTTAACCAATGACAGGCATTGACCACCTCTCTAGGAAGCCTCTTCCAGTGTTTGACCACCCTCTCGGTAAAGAAATGCTTCCTAATGTCCAGACTGAACCTCCTCTGATGCAGCAATGAACCATTCCTGCAGAATCTTCTTCACAGAACCATTCCCACTGCACATTCCCACCAGATTGTGACAGCCCATTTGCTGTAGTTTTGGACAAAGCATAATGATGCCATGTGAAATCCAGTTGCTCCCGGTGCATTTATGTAGAGAACCTCTCCATTTTTAACATCCTTTTCTCTATTAGAGGACACACCCAAACAAGTATGATGGCAGATAAGAAGCAAGTCTTTCCAGGTAAATAACAAATGTAATTGAAGTACTTGGAAAATAAAACAAATGCAAGATGAATGAAACAGTGGGGAAAATGAAAACTTGATGAATTTCATGATTGTGTTCAGAGACAGAGAGCAGAAAAATTATGTTTAAAAGTTCAGGGGAAAAAACCCATTTTTTCAGAAAGGAAGAGAGAGGAAGCAGAACAAAATTATCTCCTTATTAAAAATCACTTGTAGGTATTGAACTACATGTATGCAAATAGTAAGATCCTGGATACTTGTCTGATCTCAGAAGTATTGAATGAAGTCTTGAATGATTTAAAAACATTCTCTATTTATAAGAATTATAGCTATCAAAATGACATTTCAAGTGCGCTTATCTTTCTGCCAACAGGCACGAACCATAGCTGTGGAAAGAAGTGGTCTCTAAAAGCTGAGGAAGTTCCTCCCCTGCCTTGTTTTCCCTTTCCTTTGTTCCCCTCCCCTGCAAATGTCCTGTATGCTGTTGGAATAATTAAGGCTGATTAACCTCTCTCATTACTTACTCTAACAATCAGAAATTAGGAGACTTGCTTTGGCTGTACAGTAAATCCTTCGAGGGGCTCTGCTGCTGGAAAGTTTTCCTTTGCTGTAGGCACATGCTCGTTCCTGCCCTCATCCCCTCTGCTCTGGGGACTGGGTTAAATATCCCAGATTCAGTGCTGGGCAGGGCTGTGACTACCCCGTGTGTCTCTCTCTCTTAGGTCACATCTCCAGGAGCTGGTGTAATCACCGGTTTGCCCCTACATTTTCAGTCAGAGCAAATACTTTATGCCATAGAAAAAGGCATGAAAGACTGGGCTCAGGCCAGTGGCCGGACTGGCATCCTCCCTGGTTCCAGGGTCTCAGGGCATCCTCCCTGGTCCTCCCTGGTTCCGGGGTCCCAGGGCATCCTCCCTTGTCCCAGCGTGCAAGTGCTCATGAGCTCACTTGTTCTTATGAGCTTTCCCAAAGAAGTCGATGGCAAAGCATGGCTTGGTTTAAGGAACACCATAACCCAAGGGATGAGGTCAAACAATCTTCAGGCTGTTGTGAGATATAAAATGCCAGATTTGGATTTAATTTCACTAAAGAAATATGAACTGCAAAGATGCAGATAAGACCTGAACTGCATAGTATGAACTAAATCAGAAAACATGAACTTCAAGCTAAGAAAAGAGAATTTCTGAATATGTTGTGTTCAGGCCACGTGTCCAATCAAGTATTTTATGAAGCACTATGGCAACACGTTTATGCAGTGGGTGTTGTTTGACATGGGTTGCAGCAAACAGAGTTTCAGCTTAAGACTGTGTGCGGAAAGTTGTGTCTGTTTAGGTGGAGAACATGAAGCAGCTGCTGGAAAAATGGACTCTCCAGTATGGTGAAAAATACAATATTACATATGCGTGTTCCTTTGCCTTCTTGATAAAAGTGCACACATCAAGTAGCTGGGCAGATTGAAATGCGTTTCATTCATGTACGTGCACCCAAAAGGTTAGCCAACGGATACACGATTTTCCAACCAGGCTTTCAAACTAAAATCATAAAATAAATTTACTATTACTACATTACAAGTGTAAATGGAAAATGTTTTTCTCTTTCAATTTACTGAAGAGAATAGTAAAAACAAACACCTTTTCATGTCCAGCCAGATCTTTCTGTGAATTACTGTTGCTTCAAAGTAATAAAACAGCTTTCATGTTTAAAAAAAAAAAAAAAAGTTTCTCTTGTGAGGTGTATATCTCCTGGAAAATGTAATTTGTCTCCATTAAATGTCTTTCCTTTCCAGCCTATATAGTTAATAATGGCAGTTTGTAAAATATTTATACATGGGTATGTGCACACACAGGCTTTCGCTTCCAACTTTTTTTCCTGAAAGTACAAAAAAACCCCTGGCCTCACGGCACATCTGAAACTGCATTAGAAATGCATGATACAAGGCGCAGGAAATCAAAGAGCTGGATTTTTTCAAAGTTCCTTTTGATAATCTAAGTGGAAACACTTCACCTAATTGCCTTCCTCCATGTTTTAAATTCTGTTGTTTTCCGCTACATCTCCTCTTGTGTGACACAGATTACTCTTAACAGGAAGCGGTAGTAGGAGATGAAAGGAAGAAGAAAAACCAAACCAACCTGCTGTGATCTTTACGAATCACTGCGTTTGCCAGCAGAGCCACAGTGCAGGAAGTCACGTGACCAGAAGATTTCTTGTGCACCCTCGATCCATTTCCAGCTACATAATACACTTTTTAACGGGTTAAATTCACCCTGTGCAGAGGGGCAGCACTAGACCAATGTTCCATTTAAATGCTACTTACGCTCTGCTCCCCTCTGCCCTTTGCTGTAGCTTTCTGTGCAAGAGTTAATCGAGCTCAAGAGGAAACACCAAGCCTTACTACCAGGAGGAACGGAGAAGACAAGCTAAAATTCTGAACTAGAACGGAAAAAAATCTGAATAAGCAGTTTCAAAGTAATCTTAATAGTTTCTTTGCATTTAAAGAAATCCTTAATTTGGAGCGGGAGTGAGTTTCTTCTCCTTTTACCATGTGAAAAATCATGAGAAGTTTTTTATTGTCCAGGCAATGACCATTTGGTCCAAAGATTTTGATACGGTTGCAACATCATATCAACAGAGAAATGAAAACAAGATAGGGAAAGATAACTGCATGTAATGGTCCCTTTAAAAAATTTCGACATGTTTTCATACTTTTTTTCCTGGTGATAATTAAAGAGATCTATCAGGTAATTACTTAAATATATGAGATGTGCTACTCGTCCAAGGAAAAAGTTAGTGCCATCATAGGCCGTGTAAATCTTCTTTTATGAAAAGGAACGCAAATGAAATGATCACCTAAGTCAAAGTTTTATAAAATATTGACTAGGATTATGTTTGCTTTGGGAGTAATTTTATTTTAACCCCTCATTTGAGATTCTATTCCTATATACATCAGATGATCAATCAAGAGATATCATTGAATGGCAGGTGGGAATAAGGTCAAAACTTCAATATGCTCACCTTAGGAATTATTGAATATTTCTTTTATAGACTTGCAAATAATGGCATAGCTCTTCATCTGCTGGTGGTGTTCCTCACAGGTCCAGCTGTGTGGGAAATGGAGGACATGCTTCTCTTCTCCCAAGACTGCTTATCTAATATATATCTAATATATATTTACAATATATAAATATTATATTATCCAATATAATTGCTACTATTTAATTTCTTTTGCACTAGACCAGAATTTTAATTTCTGGAAAGATAATGTTTTGGGGGTTTTGTAAGGGCTCTTAGTATCTTACATGCACTGAAAATCCACCCTTTTATTTTGATGTCCTTTTGTAAGTGAGGCCTCCTGAGCAACCTGACTCCTTCCCACTTGGGCCCTGAGCCTATTTCAAAGAGCCGACTTTTTTATGGCTGGTTCATGTCTGCCACATTACAGAATGCAAAATGATCCACGATAACTTTTTATCGTCAGTAAAATGTAAACTCCTCGCTGCTCTGGAGCTGTGCAATTTAATGTGAAACGAAAGCAATCATCTTTATCCTTTCACTTTTCAGTCTGTTTTAGAGAGAGAGAGGTTTCAAGAAACCCAGAGGAAAACAGTCAATGCAGGAAAGGAACAAAAAGGTAAGGGACAAACAGAGGTGTTATGCAAAGAAAACCAACTTCAGCAACAGGTGCTGAGGTCTGAGTTTGGGGCTGTAGCTCTGTTTTCACAATTCCTGCAAAGGTCCTTTCCATCTACCAGAATACTCCAAACACACAACAGTTACATGTGTTTCCAGCACGTTGAATGTGTTTTGAGGTCCGAGGCACAGGACCTGAGTGCAGCACTAAGTGTAGTGCCAGTGGGTGGAGTGGGAGGGCAATGGGCTTTCACTGGAATCCAGTCTTCACCTCTAAGACACGAACTTGCATAACTTAGTTCATGTTTACTAGATTGACAGTTGGATGGGGAATTTTTCAAAAAGCTGGAAGTTATCGAAGCGTTGAGTTGTCCGCAATTTCAATACTTCCTGCAGCAAATTTCCAAGTGCAACTCCTAAGGAAAAAACAATTTCTGCAGGAAGGTTTGTGCAAATTTATTAAACCGGGTCTCATGGCCTAAACAAGAGAGTTTTAGTACCTAGTTGACAATAAAAACAGGTAAGTCTTTGCATATATGAGTTCCATGTGTTGTATCTCATCATCTTATTCTGAAAAAATAGTAGCTAATAATACTTAAAAGGCTGTTTTGAAAATGAAGTGAAATATGTTTAGGAGCACTACAATACCTTAACATCCCATGTTGCTGCCAAGCACTATTATTGTTATTGTGGGATGAACAATAGTGTCAGCCAGAGATTGGACCGATCCAGGACTAAAAATAGCCAGGGATAAAAACTTCCAGAGCTTCAAAAGAAGCAGCCACCAAAGCTTATGCTGAAAGGCGAGTGCTGGTGGCGTACCACCAGGAGAATTTACCAAAGGATCTGTACCTTTCCCAGTTAATGGCTTCACATGGGCTACTCATTAGGCTTTCCTTTGAACAGAAACAGAAGGGCTTTTTTTTTTTTTTTTTTCCTGAAAATTCCTTTACAAAAATAAAGCTTATAGATTTTCTTCACAAAAGCACACAAAAGAGTTCTTCTATAAATCTACCCACGCTTTATTTTTACCTGTAATCATTCCAGGAATTTTCCTCACCTTTCTATCTGATGTGGGTTGGTAATTATTGTCTAACATATAGCAATTTGTATGTCAAGTTCTCCTGTGTTAAAAAATGCTGGATATAAGTTTTAAGAATTGACCTAAATTTGACAGAGCCGTGTAGATGCATTAGAATCAATAAAGCTTGAAATAATAGGACAACGTGGGTTTTTTTGACAGGGCAATGAGGAGGCAAATTATCAGTATTTTTGTTAATAATGAGGAGCTTATAGAAATAGTGCTATTAAATATGCCATGCAAAAAAACACTTCACAACAATGCCGGATCAATCCTAAAAGCTGTGGTTGTGTCACACTTCACAGGAAGTTAATAACCCTTGCCTTCATGCTGCCTGAAACATCCACACTGCTTCCTCTTCTGAAATCAGCCAAATTTCTGTTGTCTTAATCTCCTTTGTGCCACACTCCGACACAGACAGTCACTTTCTTCACCTTTATGTGACTGACATTTGAATTGCCTTTCACAAGTGCAACGCATTTAATTTTTCTCCTTCTGTATCTGCATCTGAAAAAAAAAAAAAAAAGAGCTAAGAAGACATCCAAAATGATCCAGATTGGGTCTGCAAATTTTCAATGGAGACTTGGTTAAGGAGGAGTGTCTGTGTTAGTGCACTCAATGCACAGGCAAAGGCACATTCATAGATGCTATCAGTTTGCTAATTATATTTCTTGGACTTTTACCTGCAGTATTGTAACACTACTAAATGTCACTGGAGGTACATTCTTAAGTCACATTTGACCTTTTCATCTGACTTTTTACTTTAATCATGATTTTAGGTGGCAAGTATAAGGAGAAAACTGGATTTGAACTCACAGTGTTGGAGTCCATTTTCTGCACACATTTTTTTTATGGATGATAGCAAACTCTGAAATACCATTAAAGTATTGCTATCTAAGGTTAGTAACAACTGTGTTTTGGAAAGCGAAAGGAACCATCAGTGGTATGACTATCCAACCATTCTGAGAAATTCCTGCTTTTCCCCCAAATAAATTACGAGAGCTGTACCGTACCTTGACAATGATTTCACATTGTTCAATGCAATTGAGCAATAATTCAAAATAGGCATTCCTGATATAAGGAAAATTCTGAATTATGACATGACTTATAGACAATTATGAAGACTGAAAAAGAAAGATATGCCCTTCTTATTGGTCATATAAAAAAAATGGTCAAACTCTTAACAAAATCCTTCTCATACCTTCTGATCACCCTCAAAAGCTTTTTCTGCTTCATTCCTTGAAAACACTCCCAAATGGGCATTTTAAACTTCCAAACTAGTTGAAGGTTTAATCCCCTGTACTGAGTGTTGAAATAATCCAATTTCACTGTGTCTAATAAGTTAAATGAAACAGAGCCTAAAGGAACTTCCTATGTATTCCTATCTGGATGCATGTAGGGAAAACCCTTTTCTGATTGTGCTTTTAATATTATTACCCTTTCCTAAGTGATGATCCAATTGTGCTTGTACACTGAGTACAGTTAGCACGGAGGTATATCTAGCAGTTGAGTAGGGAGATAGCATTTTCCCAGTATTTGCAGTATTAGTTATTATGGTTTCTTCCAGAACTACTGTGTAAATCCCAAAGATTAAAAAGAAAAAAGAAAAAAAAAATCCCAGGGAAAATTTGATTTGGTTTTATGGAAGCAAAACTATTTTCATGACATGGTCTCCTGGCGTGCACAGATAAATTCAGAGTAATGGCTTTCTGGCTCAGTATTATGGTCTCCCTTCAGGTTGTGATTGGCAGCAACAGGGTCTTACATAAATTTCAAGCACTGAGTCAAATTCTGTGCTCTTTACTCAATTCTTTCTCAGACCTTGCTGGAAAGTACCCTGTTAAATAAAGAGTGTCTGCATGTTTATGCCAAGACACTCAAGGAACAAAAATATATTAAAGTTATGAAGTTAGCATGCATTATGTCACATTGGAGTCCCTTTCTGAATCCCTTGGTTCACAAGTGCATGTCATTTGCCTTAGCTTAAATCCCTGTCCGAAGGAAGTTTTCGGATCCCTCAGTTTGGCTCAGTGGGTCTGTGCTGTCAGCTGTGCTTTTACAGCCACACTGACAGCTCTGTATTAGGTCTGCAATGATTAAATGGTCGGAGATGATTAAAAAAGTCGGAGATACAGAGCTTAGGACAGGAACGGAAAAGTGGCATGGGCTTAAAAGACATTAGGAGCAAGGAATCTGCATGTGTGGCTGATGACACCTCTTGATGACCAAGAGGAACTGTGACAGGGTGGGCAATTAAGGAAACGAATGAAGTAGCTCAGCAGTTGATGAAAAAAATTCTTTCGGTCCCTTTTGTAGAAGTCATTGGGGAAATTCCTATCCCAAGGACACTTTTAATGGAAATAACAGCATGGTCTTGACAGACATTGAAGTCTCAGAGGAGGATGTTATGGAGCAACTCAGTAACTAGGACAGCAGAATATTAATTTGAGAGGGCCTGAAGTAAGGAAAGTGTGAAGTAACAGAGTTAATGAAAAAGAATTTATCCTTAAAATGGTGACTGTGCTTGAAATGGGAAAGTCACTTTGCTTCCTCCAATTGATACAGGATCCAGGGAAAATCCTGCAAATTACACCTTGACAAGTTTAGCTCAGGGGATTTTCCTGAGAAGCCTAATTAAAGAGTAAGGTAAATAAGTGCAACCTATAGTCACGCCAATCCAACTCAATGAAAAGTGTGACCCATTTATAATGCAGAGTTGCTTGAAACAGTTAACAAAATGGATAAATAAAGGTGAATAAGTTTCACTGGGGTGTTTAAAGATAAAGTCTTAAAAAGGTTACAAAAATATTTTAAATATCCACAGAGAAAATTGAGATGAATTAAATATCTATGAAAAAAGTGATCCAAAAATGCTCATTGTTGGGCTTCTACACAGATGGCACTCTATGTATTTATGTATTTTTACGTAATGTGGTGGCTGTTCTTCTCAGGAGAGACACACCAGATTTCAAAAGACTTCATCTTCTTTGTTGAGGTTGGCTCTCCACAGTGGTTAGTGAAGCACTGAGTACATCAGTAGGAGTGATGGTCTCCATGATTAAACCAATATCTCAGGTTCCTCCTGGGGGTTAACACACATCCACCATCAGTGATCTCAGCACAGTGGGGTATACTCTGTTTCTGGGGACACTGAGGAGCTGCAGGGTAGCATAGAGGGTCAGTGATCTTGCAGACCTCCAACACAATGGTGATGACGGTTCCTTTGTCGTTGTTGAAGTGGTAGTCTCAACGCTATAGAAGATGGCTCCGGGCAACTTTGGAATATGAAGGGTAATAAACTGGATCATTATGAGATCTAAAAGCAGGTATGTGGCTGCTGCTGCACATGTTGTGTCATCTCCTGACACAAGGGTCTTTCTGGAAATTACCGACTCATTACTGGTCAGTCTATGTGATTGTGGTAAGTGAGCATCTAAGTGATGGTGGTAATGCCTCTGTGAGAACATATGGAAAGAAGTGGAAAAATAAATGTGCACAGCAGCAGCCAGGAGAGGGGCGTGAGAATATGTGAGACATCGAGGACAGTGAAGAAAGAGGGGCAGCAGGTGTTCCTAGCACTGGTGCAGACATTCCCCTGCAGCTTGTGGTGAAGACCATGGTGAGGCAGGCTGACTCCTGCAGCCCATGGAGGTTAAGGGTGGAGCAGATGGCCACATGCAGCCTGTGGAACAGGTGGATGTCCAAAGGAGGCTGTGACCCTGTGGAGAGCCCATGCTGGAGCAGGCTCCTGGCAGGACCATGGAGAGAGAAGCCCATGCTGGAGCAGTCTGTTCCTCAAGGACTGCACCCTGTGGAAAGAACCCACGCTGGAACAGTTTGTGAAGAACTGTAACCAGTGGGAAGGACTCATGTTGGAGTAGTTCATGGAGAACTGTCTTCTGTGGGAGGGACCCCACACTGGAACAGGGGAAGAGTGTGAGGAGTCCTCCACCTCAGGAGGAAGGAGCAGCCAAGACAACGTGTGATGAACTGACTACAACCCCCGTTCTCTGTCCCCCTGTGCCACTGGTGGTGGGGGGAAGAGGTAGAGAAAAAAGGGAGTGAAGTTGAACCTGGGAAAAAGGAAGTGGTGGGGGGAAGTTGTTTTAAAATTTAGCTTTTATTTCTCATTATCCTACTCTGATGTGATTGGATATAAATTAAATTACATTAATTTTCCCCATTCAAGTCTGTTTCGCCTGTGACGGTAATTAGTGAGTGAAATTTTGTCTTCCTTATCTAGCTGGTGTGGGGGGAGTGATAGAACAGCTTTGGTGAGCATGTGGTGTCCAGCCAGGGCCAACCCACCACAATGACATACGAAAAACAATTCCTGCAATGTCCAAGACCTCCCTGATTTTTTTTTTTCTTTGCCTGTTAACAGCATGCAAGCACAGACCAGAGAGGCAGCAATGTTGTATACATGTTGTATAAATGTATGACATATTCATATATAAATATATGGGTTATACACAACAGGTGCGTGACATATCCATTTATACAAATATGACATACATACAACGTATACATATGTTGTATATATGTCAGGGTGGAAGTGAAGGTGCATGCAAATACAATAGAGATTCCTTAATTCCAAAAGGAACTTCTCTAGGGTACAGGGCTGCAGGACAGACATTGTGCCAGTAGACCAAGCATACATATGAACAAGGAATCTAAAATCATCCCGAGGAGCTCACACTTTGGATGTCCTCAAGACTGATGTCACAGAGCTTAGTGAACATGGCCAAAAAATTTGCACCTCCCAATGAGAAATGTGACTCTTAAAAGTCCTGATCAACTGCACACATTTAGTATCAAAATTTCTGACATCCCTTTTCATAAACAGACTGTACAACTTCTAATATTTACCAAGATATTTTATGAAGAGTGAAGGACCTAAAACAAATAAAGGAATTTGCTGTCCCTGAACCGTGGGGAATCAGACAGTCAATCCTTGGCAGGTATTCTTATTTCTTAAAACCACTACAGACTCCGAGGTGGCTTAAATCAGAAGCCTCTCTTTACATTAACATATCCTTCCAGGCCCAGCAAGAAATACCCCTCTGCCTTTATAAACTCAGTTATTGAGTTTGTGATTGACAGAAGTTAAAGTGAAGGGAACTACTCTGTTTTCAGGTCTGTGTAATCAAATATCATGGGATTCCCTTGGTCCCAGTCCTTCCCTCCATTTCACAGTAACACCAAACAGGGCAGGGCAAGTTTTTTTCCCCAGGAGAAATGTGGGGAGTTTTGATAGAGCTGATAAACCTCACTCAGTGTCTGCCTTGAGTGACCAGGTCTGAATAAAGCAATGTCCTTTGGCTTTGGCCAGCTCTTTCCAGTGATAGTCAGATGTTAGGTGCAACAAGCCAGCTGGGCATAATCTTGAAGGATCTCAGCTGCAGGAGACCGGTTCCACAGGGATAAAAAGAATAATGGAGGTAGGCATCCATCTGGTATTCTGTGTGTATTGCTCCTTGCTGCCTATTTTTTTCTTGACTGTCACAAGGAAGAGTCTGTCTTGTTGAAAAGAGAACTCTGCTGCCAAATACAGGGACGGTGTTGCAGTGAGGATGAAGAACAGCTAACGGTAAACTGGGGGATGAAAAAGAAGAAGAAAGAACTGTTTGGCCTTGGGAAGTGCAGTGATGTAAATGGGATTAAATGCAATAGTACAAACGTACGAGATCATGTACTGAGAAGGAAGGGGATTCCTGCCATAAGCTGGGAGCTGATCAGCCAGAAGTGACAGAGGGGAAGAAAGATGGGGGTGTGTGAAGCAATCAGAGACCAAGCAACCAGCATGATGTGGCTGTAGAAAAAGATTAATTCCACACTTGGGAATATCCGAAAGGATGTATCCGGTACAGAACTGTGTACTACGTATTTTGTACAGGATTCTGGTAAGGCCTTATGTATATGATTCTAGATTTTTTTTTCAGGAAAAATGAGGGAGGAAGAAGGGATTTAAACTAAAGGACAATGGCATTATCACAAGAGGTCTGGATTTGGTCTTTTCCAACCTGTTTCTGAATGAAGGGGAGATGAAAAGCTTTGCTGTATTAGTATGTATGATTTTTTTTTTCTGAATCCATGCATAAAGCATGGCGTTTCAAGTATTTATACAGTATTGTCACTGGGTTGATTTTCTATGTCTTAGTAAAGCCTTATTATGTAAAAAAATGTTACAGTTTTTCCTGGTTTGGGGTGAAGCAAAGCCAACTTTCTGTTCAGTGAGAGGCTCTTGCTCACCTGTGTTGCTGTAGCCATCAGGGACAGCTGAGTTAGTTGGTTTACCCTGTGGAGGGGTCACACCTATAGGGAGGAATGGACAGGTCAGGTGACCCAAACTGACCAATGGGGTGTTCCATCCCATCTGCCCCACTAAGGATAAAAGCTGAAGGATGGAAGGGGTAGGCTAGTTTTTTTTTCAGTAGCTGATGTTTGAGGAGGACCCTGTCACTTTGTCTACCTTTGATTCTCATCAGAATGTTCTAGAACCCAGTTCCCATCTGTCACTGAGTCCAGTCTGGAACTTCCCCAGTGCCTGCCGGTGACACCTCCCTGGGACCTTGATACAATTTTGTATATATTTATTTATATATATATGTATAGTATCTATTTCATTTTTTATTTTATTATTAATATTTCATTAGTTTAGTTTTTTCATAACCTTGTAACGCTTTATCTCTCTTCTTCCTCGGCATGAGAGTTGGGGGAGAGCCTCTGTCATCTTGTCATTGGCCAACCTGACCAAAACCATGACACAGTTGACTTTTAGGTCATGCAGATAAAACTAAAGTAAACTCCAGAACAACCTACCTTTCTAGTCAATGATGTTGTTCAGACAGTGTCTCGCTTCCTTGTGACCAAAGCAGCTGCAGATATTAAACATCCTCTGGTTTAAGGGTGCCTATTTTTCCTTGGACAACTTCTATTTGGAATGAATATCATTTATTTAGCTCCCACATCTTTTTTTTTTCCCCATTGGCATTAGGTTTTGAACTAAGAAGATTCAAAGACAAGAATTAATCTCAGAATATGTACCCATAAAGCCATTTACAGCAAAGTCGCTAATTTCACGCTTGCCAATGTATTTAAACAAATTCCTGTAGTTAACATGATTTAAACAAATCCTGTGGATAAGGACGTTTCATCTGTTTTTGATATTTACCACCCCTTTTTTCCCAGCTGATCTGTCAGTCCATGACCTTGAAATCATTATTAGTCAGACACCAGCAAACTCTAGCTCATCATGGTTTCTTTTCTCCATAGGCAATGGATAGGGTTTTTTAAGTTTTAAATGTTGAAGTTCATAATTAATTTAATTTAAATTACAAAGCACCTAATTTTAGTACAGTAAATGGAATAAAATCTTAAGTATTCTTTGTGCCCTGAAGCTGGGAGTGTTTAGGTTTCGGAAGAGTCTTGGTTTTCTAGTCTGACTCTCATGGCAGAATAACTTGTATGGACACACAGTAATGGGTGAAAGCTGCATTCTTATAGAAATAACCAGTTAAAGTAGAAACTTAAAAATCTGCATTGTTTAAGATGGAAAACCAAGCTTATGGCTTTCAAAAAATGTCACAATCACATGATCTTGCAGTTACATTCTCTGGCGTGACTAAAAGCATGGTCAGAATAAGTTGCCTTGCTTGTATTTTAATCCACGCTGACTGAAAGGTCATTAGGAAAGTGGATGTAGAGTGTTGTCAGCTAATGTTTCACAATCTTTGTGACTACTAGGGTCGAGTGTGGTCTTGGAATAATGGGATGGTGTTCCAAGTTCTCTCTCTTTTTTTTTTTTTTTGGTATCAGTTCATAGGGGTAAAGTACACAGCAAGAACGTGATTCTGCAGAGAAGAAGAGAATAAGATCTATGCACCAGCATAGAGCAATAAGATCATATTTGAGAGTGAGACTCTCCCTGCAGAGCCTCAACATACACTGACACACGGCACAACCTTGATAGAAGATTGTGTTATTCACTCAGCGCAGATGGTACCCTGGCAGCCAAAAGCAAAATCAAACAGAACTTATCTTACTGCAGAGCATCCGGGTTTTGGTTTTTGTTTTTTTTTTTGATAATTCAGAAGGAAGAAAACTTTAAGATTTCTTCTATTGCTTGTTGTGAATTAGGGACAGTGTTTGGAGAACTTGACAGCGTGGGAAGAGAATTCAGTGAATTAAATCAATGAACTCTGTATTGTGTATTCTTCCTTGAGTTAGATTGCTTGTTTTGCTTTTTATGGATGGATTTCAGTAAAAAACTACGAGGATACGTTATGGAATTTGTGTTGAGTAAAGCCCTTGAATGGTACCACACCTCCTATGCTTTCCTTGTCTGATAGTATTCTGCTTTGTGTTGTTATTGACTTTTCAATTGTCGATTCAGAGCTTTTCATGCCCCTGTGGTCCGTAACCACCCATTTCACTTCCTAACCGTGTCTGTTATATTGCCCAGCATAGGCATACATTTTCCAGAGCTTTTTGGCTTTGAGATATATAAAGTGTTTATGAATTTGCATGATAAAAATTCTTATGAGTAATTTACCATGCTCGCTGGAGTATTTATAATGGCTTATTGTGTCTGGCTGTACCAGCTGCAGAGAAAGTTGCTAGACTTTCTTGGGAAAGGGCTTTAGTTTGTTACAATCAATGCATTTTCCAATGCCACATATTGAAAGTTAAAAAAAAAAGAAAAAGTTTGTAAACATATTCACTTTTAAGTGCAGGCAAGGAGTTAAGCATTTGGATTAATGGTGTGCTAATTAATACTGAAATTCCAGGCCCTGTTTTAGGAAGTACAATGTTCATGACATCAGCTCTGGCCCAGAGGGAATCTTCTAATCAGCCAGAATAAGCAGAAAACACTGCAAGCAGCTCTTCCCATAGATTTCAGTTGTGTCAAAGCATCTTGTAAGAGTCCTTGACTGTCAGAGAAGTGACTCTGCAAAATGGCATTATGTGGCTATTCATATTTGTTGTTGTTCTCCATGGCTTACATACCATCTCTGAGCAGTTTACACATCAAAAGCTGTTTCCCCCCCCTTCATGTCCTCATGATGCAGGATTCTAAGATTCCAGCTGCAAAAATGGAGTGTCCTAATGGAACGAGACCTACCAGGTCCTGCAGAAAACCACTGTGGGAAGCGTTTTTTTTTTTTTTTAGTTAGCAATACATCATATTTTGAAAAATATAACATCATCAGAAGAAGTTATTTGAATGATGATTATTTTAATAAGCACAAGATATGACTTCTGCCTTTGTTTTTCTCTGTCTCCAAAACGGCAGTATCAATGTTTCTTGTGCATGTCTTCTCTGAGAAAGGGAGACTAAGAGTCCTAATTAAGCAAAGTTTCTGTAACAATCCTGCAATATGTCTAATGATAATGAAGCACAAATTTTTGTTCTCTGAAGGACACATTTACAAATCCTGGAGTGGTTATTTTATCACGAGCTCTGAGATAGAGACTCCCTCTTGCCAACAGCTGTATCACCTACAGTGCTCCTTTGAGCTTTTTTTTTTATTGTCCCCAGTTCCACTAAAGGAAAAAAAAAAAGGGAAAAAAAAAAAAAGGCAGCATTTCAGGCAGTCAGGCAGGCTAGAATAAACACCATCTGTAAGTGGTTTGGGCAAACTTGAGTGACTGTGCCTGGAGGACAGAATCAATTTATAGAGAGTGATGAATAACTCGGGAAGGGGGGGGGGGGAGTGTATAATATCTCAGCAAGAGTCAGAAAAGGAAATGTGGCCACAGCCCCAGTCATACAACCTGCAATAAAAGGATGCTGGGATGGCACCTTTCGCACCTTCACTGGTGTATATGGTATGTCTACGCGAGGGGGTATAAAAATACAAGCAAACAGGACTCCCCTATTGCTATTTATGATAGTAAATAAACCCTTATCTGAAATTATGTATCAAAAGTTGCCAAATAAGGGAGAATTAGGCCTACCTTTCCAGTCTTTTAATATAAAAGGTGAGTTATTTTGGAGATTATAGGGAATGTTTCCTATCTCAGCTAAACTGTTTAATATGTTGAATGATAGGAAATGTAGTGCCTTCTTTACAAGATATGTTTAGGTCGTGCTCCGAGTTAGGACTAATCTCATAGAACAGCTAATGTCTGTTGTGCTTCTCACCTTCCAATGATTTTTAGAAACAAAAATAAAATACAGAAGGCAAATGAGGGATAAAAACGAATCTGAACAGCAAAATGCAGTGTTATTAAAGTAACAATAATATCTGTAAGGTTGAAAGAAAACATGTTTCTCATGTTCCTTGCAGAGTGTGCAAAGACTGAGTGTGGTGTGTAAACTATTTCTTTTTACAGAAGGTACATAAAAAGTTTAGACTTAAAAAAAATTTTGACATGCATATAATGTAATTGTATCTGGTTCAGTTCTGACCATATCAGTTGTATTCATGTAATTTTCTTCAGATATAAGAAGGAAAAAATAAAATTTCTTTTGCACAGCTGAATATCTGCTGCAGGGTACAGATTTTGACAAATTGACACATTTTGGTCTTGTGATATTTTATGGAAAAGAAAAAAAATCCTCCTGGGTATTAAATATTTCATGCAGTAGCTGAAAATAAACATGTTGGAAATAAGTTGTACTTATTTTAAATTCAGAGCTAGCATCCAAGGAGTTTAGAAATTGGTGAAAAGTATCAGCAGATTTAATTGTTTTTATTTAAAGTTTACTTTAAAGATGCAAACAACAGGTTTCCTTTAGAGAACTGATATGGAAGCAGCAGCAGCATAACCTGAAAAAGGACTGTGTCTGGGCTGGCAAGCATAGAATGGAAAAAAAATCCTGAAAGGAACTGTATTTGGCTACTTGAACTTCTTAGAGGGAACTATTTGCATTCCTAGTTCCTGAGCAAAATAATTTCCTTTTTCCTGACAGCTTTCCAGTAGGTTAAATGGATTTAATGATGTTAAGGGACTCTAAAAGTCTCTAATATAATTGCTGCAGGGATATTTAAATTGCATAAGGTATCCAAGGCCATTCCAAAGCCTGGAACAACTTCAAGCCTTCCTAGCCCATCTTTCCTGCTGAGACACCATTTCAGATAATTGGATCTCCTGTGATGTGCAGAAGTGAGGCGCAGATGACACACGATACTTCACGTCCCCAGAAGTACAAAGAGATCTTCCATCATGCAGGTGTAAAATTGGTTGAAAAGAAACATAAAAGACCAGCTTACGTGGGCTTTCCTCTCACAGAGAAAACTGAAATACCTTTTCTTAAAAAGAAAACATTTAAAGGATATCCTATGATAACTTAACCTACCAGGCCGCAGTGGCAGGGTTATATTAGGTTCGTTACTCTTCCAAGACAGATAAAAATCATAGGAAGAAATGTTTTCTTTCATCATGGCCTTGTGAGAACACGTTACTTTTTTCAGCTGGACCAAGCCCTAGTACCAATGATTGATGTCATCTAAAGGTTACTCAGTACAAATCTGATGCTGAAAACAGCGGAAGAAAAGGGTATGGTCCCTCTGCATTAACATATGTATCCTTTTAAAAGGGAAAATAAAATATGTGTGAGTGGTTGCATAGACAAAGGTCATCTAGAGAAAGTAATGGCAAGTGATTATAACTCATTCTGGGTAATGTAGGCTGTTGACCTATAAATGCCATGTATGAGGACAAGGGCCAATCTTTATTCCTTACGTTTTAGATATCTGCTCTAAACTTTTGACTAAATGGCAGTTTCTCATCCAGGCTGTGGAGCCTGCTGGGTTACAGAGTACCAAATCTTCTTGAGGTCTATCTGTTCTTGGAACGTAAAATGAAAATGGCACTGATTATTCCCTTCTTTGAGTCCCTCAAGGCGCTAATTAGCCAAAAGTCACAACAAGCAGTTTTATGTCTTGATCTTCAAGCCAGTCTGGTTTTCTGTGCCTGTTTTTCATACAATTTTAGTAAATCATTAGAAATATATTCTAACCTCCCTCTGCTCTTTGCCGCTGAGAATGCCTTTATTTTGATCTAAGGTATTTGCTGCCAGGAGTTCTAAAAACAGTACCTGCAGTTACCTGGCATCTTTATGGGACTTTGTGAAGTTCCGTGTTGTGCAGTTCTTAAAAAGCTTACGAAGCTCCTATTTCTCAGCTACTTGGTATTCCTTTTCCACTAAAATATAAGGATTTCAAAAAGTGACTGGCTAAATTCATGGAAAAGTAATGCATCAACAGCTATTTAAACAAACACAAAGAAAACATCTCTGGCTTGGGCAGTCCTTGAGTCTAGCTCTAGGATGCGATTCCAAGTGATAACATAGTGTAGATTTAGGCTTATAACTTGGGTGATGTAAAATGTTCTCCAGAGTTATCTAATTCTTTTGAAATTAAGAACTTAAAGTTAGGATGCTTGAAAATTCCCATGTGCCTAGGTGGGAACCTTTAGGTGTTTTTCAGCTTTTCAAGAGAAAATGTTGTCTCTATGATAAATCAAGGACCCAAAATAGATTAATCTTCTGCTGATGTCATAGATCTAGCAGATCACAGGATATTTATTTATCAACATGACACATGGGTAGAGAGATCTATTTACTTCAGATTATTTTACCTAGCTTCATTAATTAAGGTATGCAAATATTTAGAAATTAGTAAATGAAAAACAGCTGCCACATCAAAATAAAGCAACATTATTAATATTTTTGTTAGTTTTTTTGTGGCTTTTAGGTCTGTCTTAGCATACATGTATCCTCTTCTACACAGAGAAATAACTTTCTCCCTGCTGTTCTTTACTACTTGATCTTACAACCTTGTTGTGAGACAGTAAAGAATTTAGGAGTATGGTTTTTAGGAAGAGAATCATTTCAGAATCAGGATTCTTCTGATATTTTTTTTTTTCTGCACCACATGAATCAACGGATCAATCAAATTAGAGTCAAGTTCTGAAATTTGGAAACAGAATAGTTACTTACTCTACAATTGTCTTTTCTTTTAAAAGACTCCATCACAAAGGAGAGCAGTCTTCCCTGTTAATACTTACTCAGATGGTAATTTGTTTTTTCTTTAATGAAAGAATGAGTGGCATCCAAGGTTTCATTTTGACCATGGATGGAACCCAGTCAGAACATGACAAGTAACATTAACAGAACATAATAATTTCTCATCTATCAATGACCTTTAAAGAGAATTGTAGTTATTACCTTAGAATATTCTCTCATTTATTACCTGTCGCATCATTGAATTCCAATGCCTTTATGTAGCAGAAATATAGATGCTTGGCTTCAAAACAGAGAAATATGATTTAACTATTATAATGGCTGCAGGCAGTGAAGTCTAATTCAATTTTTTTCACATTATATGGGATTTTTGAAGATGGTGGTGGTTACTGGACCAGGCAGTTCACTGGAGAGAGTAGAATGAATTTATATCTTAGGGCTAAATTAGTTATAAAACAGTATATTCTCATATCTGGCAGAAGCTCATTAAAATGTGTGTTTCTTGGATAGCAATGTAAGCTATGACTATTAATAAAGTCCTTTACATTGTAAGGAAAAAGGTGGATATTGAGATGTGAAAAATTATTTGAACATTCACTCTTTTGCAGAAGTGAAAGTCAACCAAGACCATCTTTTTGTGGAGCAAAACTCAATGACAGAATTAGTTTTATCATTTTCAGATCCTAGGCACTTCCAAATGTCTTCTGTTTTACCTTCTTGGTCCCAGGCTCTTGTGGGCAAACAAGTTCTTTGAGACAATACAAGCCGTGAGGTTTCACATTTTAGTTAACTCCTTGAAGGTTTTCTTATGCCTCAGCCTTTTCCAGAGTTGAGCATTTTCCTGGGTTGTCAAACAAATGTTGACCTATCGGTTCTTCAACTCAACTTTGACATAATGGTACGTTACTATTCCAAAAAGGACAAAACTAGGAGCACTTAGCAATAATTAAAATGGAAAGATATAATCATCTGAAGAAAAAGTTCATGCAGGCAGGAACTTACTGAAGGATACTTAGATTATGTTGTTCACCATAAAAATAGTATCATTAATATAATAAGTACCTTGTGAGAAAAGACATGGAAACAGAATCTGACAAGTACTTATAACTCTGGTAAGTGCTGGTCTTCAAACTGACAGTTGCATGTTAGAAGATTTTGTAATGATCACAGGTAATTTATTAAAACTGTCGGCTCAGTGGGCAGCAACGGTTCAAAAAGATATCGAGAACAAGGTAGAGGATGTAATTTTTCCTCCGTATAATATTTCAGTGCTATATTCAGTTCTACTTTCCACATTTCAAGAAGTGTCTACTGGGGTCAGAGCCTGCAGAGAAGGGAAATGAAAATAACCAAGGAAATGAAGTAGCTGCCAGACAAAGAGAGGCTAAAAAGGCTGTGTTCCTTCAAAAGACTGTGGAGAAGGGTAAAAAAGGATATGACTGAGTTTACAAAATCATGAAAGGTCTGGCTGCTGGGAAAGCAGAATGACTAGCCACCAAGTACCACTGTCATACAACTATGGTACACTTGGCCAAACTAAATGGAGATTTATTTGAAACACATAAAATGTAGTAATAAGCAGAAAGTATCTGCCTATCTTTTTTCTTCTACCCATCCGTTTCTAACTACTGGTGTTTTTTTCATGCTAATGAGCTGATGGAATTTTCTGGTACATAAGCTTGTGTAGGCAGATAGTATCAGCAGGTTCAGAAGAGGATCAGACAAATTTATGCAATGCATGAACAAAAAGGAACAGGCAGGATGTATCCTCTAGGGCCAGGCTCATGTGCCCTGCCTCAGCAGCAGCTCCAGTGGCTATAGTCAGATCAAAATAATTGTCCAGGTTGAGCTGACCCATTTCTTAGACTCTTACAAGATTTATTCTGCTCAGGTTGCTCACTTGTTTGTTTGTTAAAGGGTTTCTTCTAATTCTCAAATTGCTCATAAATCTTACTTCTCTGGGCTCTCTCTTACTATGTTTTATCGTAGCTCTTAAGGGAGTGTGACCCCGTTTACACAGAAACCTCTAAACTTAATTGTAACATTCCTACTAATTCTTATATTCATAAAAATATTTTGAAAATATTATCGTTTTGAATATTCATAGAATCATGGAATGGTTTGGAAGGGATCTTAAAGATCACCTAGTTCCAATCCCGTCTACCATGGGGAGGGACACCTCCCAATAGCCCAGGTTGCTCAAAGCCCTGACTGTTGGAGAATGGCTATGTGAGGGCAGTCATGGCTCCTTTACCATAAGCGAGCCAGACCAGGCCGCAGAGGGAAAATTCTGAGCCGGGCTGACAGGGAAGAAATGAA
>JAOTQQ010000041.1:18765945-18780130 GCA_026546715.1 Gallinago undulata
TGACTGCAGGGGGGTCGGACTAGATGGCCTTTGGAGGTCCCTTCCGGCCCAGATGATTCTATGATTCTATGATTTTAAATTATTTTATTTTCTTAGTGAATTTATGACCTCTGAAAAGCTCCGTGCTGATGGCCACAGAGATGGAAATCCTTTATTCACAAACCAAGTAGTGACAGTACCAGCTTTCTAACACTAATGTGCCTCAGTGCAACTCTGTCCTAAAGAAATTATTGCAGCCTTTACCTTCTTTCATGACTGCTGGGAGATTAGCAGGCATGCTGATAAGAGCCAAACAGTGTTTTCTTTTCCTTAGGTGAATAGATATTCAGTGTGAGATTAAGATCATCACCTGCATCCATGCAGTAGGCTACAGCCATCATATGATGGAAATTTCTAGCTGATACGGACCTGAACAAAATTTAAACAGTAACTTACACCTGAAAAGGCTACCCTTGGTAGTGCTAGAAATCTCCTGTAAGTACCCCAGGACAGAGGTGATGCTTGTGACTCCAAGAAGAAGTTAAGCCCTGTAAAGGCAGGGCTAGAATTAACAGTAACAGAGATGAAAAAAAAAAAAGAGGAAATGTCACCTATCAAATACTTATTGCATCTTATCATTTCCATTAATGACATTTTCGGTGGGGAAAAAAAAAAAGTGTGTTTACAACAGGGAATCTGTAAAGATTTTGAAATTCATTATGTGTGTCGTCTTTACCTAGGTGTGTGACAGCATCTATAATACCTAGTATATGGGACATTCTGCAAAGAAAAAAAATTCAAATGCACATAGAGCAATAAGAAGGACTTCAGATAGTGTATGCATCTATCTATCTATATACCCATATATATATATGGAAAGTTCCAGTGTGCTTAGTTCAACAAAGAAGCTACTATTCAAAGCCTCCTGAGATAAATTAGTTACCTCTCACTGTGATAAATGAATGTGGATGCAGGGGGGTGCTTCTATACCAGGTGGCACTAACAGCAGCCTTTCCTCTGTATGTTTTTTTCTCTGAACTCTCCACCTGCATGAACACCCACAGTACAGTCGAACATCTAGGTCACCTTTAGATCTTTAAACGAGACTCCCTAAACAGGAACAGTTACCAATCTCTGAAAGCAAAAATTGTTCAGTCCAATCTTGGCCAAGGAAGTGCCTGCAGTTTATAGCAGCCCTGTTTTCCAGGCAGTTCCGTTGATGCCGTTCTTGTTTGATTTTCAAACAGACTTTAAACATGTTGCAGAGATTATTACGGTGGTCCAGAGGCCCTTAACTCACAACTCTTAGGTTACCATGTTAGCTTTTCGAAGAGGATCCCCGGAAATTTATAACGGAAGATTACAACACAATTATTATTTTTTTGCCCATATAGATCCTGCAAGGTGACTTTTCAAGCTTAAGAAAAATGAAATTAAATGACATGAAATGAAATGAAATGAGATGCAAGAGAGTTAGTCCCTTGGGCAGCCATATGAAATGCGTTGTTCTGTTGTGTTGTTATAGGGATGAAAGTTTGCCCACTCTAAAAAAATAATCAAGTGAGAACTCATAAAAATATGTCATTTTAACCACCTGTGCAAATCATAACAGAACTTCGGACCCACTGTGCACAGTAAAAATAACTTACAGTCAACAGTGACACTATTGACCTTGACCCAAATGCTGGTCATGTTTAAACAGTGATCTTTCTAATGGATTAGATTATACGGATATATACGTCCATATATAAATATATGGATTTCAGTTTTCCTCTCACTACAGACCGCATCCCTACCTGACCATTATTATGTGCTGATTCCACCTCTCCTTATCCCCTGGATGGGATGCCAAATGTATAATTGAAAAATAATGACAGCAGTACTATGTGAAAAACCCCAATGAGAGCTGAGAAGCTGGGCCAGATGTAGCTGGCTGTCTAATGAACATCCTACAAAACGCGCGCACACACACACACGAAGCGGAATTTCCCTCTTTCACTTCTTTTTTTTCCAAAGTGAGTCATCATGGGGCTGAGTCTCTTCTCCTCCTGGTCTGGTCCAAGGGAGAGGAGCCATAACTTTCTACAGTGGCACTTTCCAGAAGCAGGACCTACCCCGCAGGGCTGTAGACAGCTGAGCATAATTTAAGGAGCCCCAAGGCTTTTCTGAATTACACCGGAGATCGAAGAACAACAAATATGATTTATAGGCACCTTGGTTTCCCCTGCTTTCATCAGCCATGCCATGCTCATACTGGCTTCAGTTTAAGCGTCTAAATTTGTTCTTTTTATACTTTATTCATGGAATTCATTATAGGTATAAAAAGGTGATGCCTTCATGAGGTCCGTTTGGCCTTGTAAATCTCCACAAGAAAGATAGAAAACTGTGTTGTGTAAGTTTTATGATAATACCAAGCCATTTCTCAAAACTGCAGATGATTGTTACTGCATTCTTTGTAATGGATCTGCACCAACGACAACCACGTGCTCTCTGTTTTGAATAACCAGCTTTTTAAATCATTAAAATCATTAGGATTCTTAGAGGCTTTGTAAAGAAAAAGGATTGCAGTAATGAGAATAATGTATAATATAGATACTTTATATATCAGAAATGAGGTTTAATTTTCTGAAGTTGTGTGACATGGTGCTGAATGGGGGATGTCACATTATACCCAACGAGAATTTAGTGCAAGATCAACATTTATTACAGACAAATTGATGCTATTAAACTAGGTGGCTCTTCCTAGCCTGTG
The DNA here is from genome assembly GCA_026546715.1 of Gallinago undulata. Lineage (NCBI taxonomy): Eukaryota > Metazoa > Chordata > Aves > Charadriiformes > Scolopacidae > Gallinago > Gallinago undulata. Next base: position 18,768,677 of record JAOTQQ010000041.1, read on the forward strand.
ATACCCCAAAATTACTCTATGGATACATCTATAGGATTGCTGTAAAGATAGAAAAATTATATATATTCTGTGAGTTAAAAAAAAAAAAAGTGAGAATTTACGCTAAGCAAATAAGAATCTCAAGAATCTGCTAAATATGCTATTTTAGTCCGGTTTTTCATTTACTCCTCTTTCTCTGGTTGTGTGTTTTGAGCTCTTATTGGTGTAAATAGCTTTCTTGGTGGTTATATTTCTCCGCTGCAGGTTAAAGCTCATGGTAGAAGAGACCATGGAGCATATCGAACTCCATAGGAAAAGGACCTATTCCTGCTCCCATTGAAACTGGCTGACTTCAGCAGGAATGGAAGTAGGTCATGCTGTGGCTGCAGGAGAGTAGATACCCTTCACTTACAACATCAGATGTAATGTCCAGTAGGGTAAAGCTCCACTGGCAAAGCTCTGTGGAATATCTGTGGGTTCTGGTGACTGCAGCCTTCTTCCTCCTCTTGTAACCCAATTTAACACCTATACTTTTTGCCTAATAAGGAGAAGAATCTCCTTCTTTGCACTGAGAGCAACCAGTTTGCAAGTAAATTGCGCTTTGATCCCAAACCCAGTTTTCTAAAGACCTTTTCAGTGGTGAAGACTTTTTCAGCTTGGCAGACTGTTGGGTTTATTTCCCTTTTAAATTCCTGTCTAGTCTAAATCATTGTGTAGTGATTATCACTTAAGTGATCATCTCAGTCATGCCATTACGTATTAAAATAATTTTACCTAAAAGACCAAGGTAACGTGAAATGCTAAATCTTTTGCATGAAACCATAGGTTTGCAAAAGTCTTTCCGAGTAACACAATGGCAGTTCTTTCAACAAGAGGAAATCCATGATGTTGTAAGGAAGTTGAGTGTTACTCTCCCAGTCACTTTGGCAGCATGAAAGGGTTATATGATTTCCCATATGCTACAGATTCCTATTTTGATGATAGAGGGATGTAGCTCATTCCGTGCTGTACTTTTCAAGCACTCTGGCAAAGATAAATGTCACAGAAAAATCATGTGTTGTGTATGAGTGGATCAGAGTATTTGCTACCACAGACTTGAGGAGGTCCCTTTGGGATAACCGCAGTGCCCAGAATTTCCAGCAGGGCCCTGAAGGACATCTCCATGACAGAGGCAATTAATGTACAACACAATCATTAGCCTTATACTATCAGTACTTTTCAGAAAACTATAAAATATACTCTGCCTAAAATTATATAAATCCATCCAAATAATTACTACTTCTACCAGCAACTCATTTCTTGCAATTTGTCTGAATGGTCTCTGAACCTGGTTATTGCCTCATCCATTTTGAGGACTTTTAGCCTTGTGAAATAATAGCATGTCACATTCAGGGACAGAATGTCCTGTGAAAACCAGCTGGTCTATTCACTTAGCTCTCAATCTGTATTATTATACATTATTCATATGTCTTCAGTGTGCTGAGAGCACTTCCCGGTAAAGACCTCTTTGTTAACTCACACCATTTTAATGAAAGTCTAAATGTGTTGGCTTCATGAGTTTTGGTTCTTATTTATATCAGTGTCTCAGGCTCATAATTTACTCTCTGCTAGAGTTTAATCTTCTCGTCCTAGCTGGAGACAACAAAAACAAGGAAAGAAGCAGTTCTTAACACTGTTGTAATGAAATCAAGTCATTGACCTCTGTGGAAGCACATCTGGCAAAAGGACAGAAGATCTTAATTCTTCAAACTCTGGATATCTCCTTCATTTTTTGTGTAGCGTTTTCATGGTTCTCAGGACACAAGTTATATGGGTCCAAACTTCATGAATTAAATTAAGACTTAAACATGCAAAAAGGACATTTGTGTAAAAAAAATCCTGGAAGACTTTGATAGAAAAAAAAAGTATGAAGAATATGCTCCAGAGTTCAAGTAGTGTAACAAGAGGAGAGCTCAATGAAATGGGCAAGAGCAGTAGCATCGTTTGTGCTGAATAGGTGACAGCAGGACTTTATATGCCTTGTATTTTGGGATACCGGATAGAAAGAAGTCTGTGACCCCAGTAGCTACACTGTGCTTTTTTCTTTGCCTTTGTTCCACATTTACCTTTTTATTGAGAGTCTATTTATGGAGACTGTCTGCAGCAGAGCTATGCTCTCGTGCAAGAAGGTGGTATGTCATGCTGTGGTTCCTTTTTGGACCAAGATCTTCCCCTGTATAGAGGAACGTCGATTGTTCTTGCATGTCGTAAATGGCAGGGAAAGTAACCGATGGGGTTGCTCACTCTCCTGGGGGAAAGGATGTTTTATTTTACCTATTTAGGAGTGAGAAATTATTGGTAATAAATATCCTTTGCTTTATTTCTCCTTCCCTTTAAACAGACAAAAATCTTTCCGGTTATGTCTTCCCAGTTAAACCTTACAAACAGATTTGGATTTTTTAGGGATTGGAATGACTCATAAATCCTTAAAAAGAGCCTCCAAAGAAGCAGAAGTATTTCTTTCTTTAAAAGAAAGAAATTTAAAAGAAGTACCATTCCATATAACTGATACTATTTCAGCAATTCCAAACTAAGATGTACTGGGTGGTACTGGCTTGGAGCAGTGGCTCTTCTCCAAGTGTAAATAGATCTAAGGCTGTAAGTCAGGGAAGCAATTTGAAGGCACTGGATCTTCTTGTGAATTTTATGATTGAATCTTAGTGTAGAATAACAGGGATGCTCTTAAATGAATGCATGGAATGAAAGTTAAAAGTGAAAATGACACAAGAAATAAAAGATTAAAGATGATGTTTGGCTGCCAAGACTTCTCTTGGCAGTAGAAGAAAATAAAGTATATAGCCTTTGCTTTCTTCCTCAGCCCTCAAAAGCCTTACAGCCAAAACATTGCATCTAATCCTAGTTTCTGTTCTGGTAAATATGTTTCACTAACCTATTATATTACTGATTAATAATTAGTAAGTTGATTTTAGAGGCTGTTTCAGGTTAATTACTTTCTTAAAAATAATGACAAATTTTAATCTAGTTGGAAGTCAATAATTATTTTTGGTATTTAAAATATACACAGCACTAGTAAATGTGCTGAAAACCCCCTATCTTCATCATAGTTTAATTAAGATACTGAGAAGTAGCTAGTTGCTATAATCCCTCTTTTAAAGGAACATTCTTTATTTATTAAATTAGCTGTTCTCCAGTTTTGAATTTACTGATACTAATCAGGTAATTCCTTTCATTCCCTTATTAGGATTTTTTTTTTTTTTTTTACTGAAACATTAATGTCCTAAAACATTCTCATGTAATTTTAATCCTCCAATGTGAAATCCCAGCTCTGTGCAGGATAATAAAAAAGGTCTCATCTATTTTAGTAGGATCAAGATTTCATTCTAACACAGAAAATAACAGACTTCGTAACTGAACGCATAAGGAAAGTATTCATATTTGCAAAAACCAGTCTGTCTAACCTTTGTGATTTTTAAGTGCAACCCTGGCTGAACACACAGCATTGTTAATGGAAACTGGGGTTTTCCTTTTCTTTCTAGGTTCAGAAGGAGCACACAGCAACAGGGGGATTTAAGTAAAACCTCCCGCACCAGCCATCAAAGGAGTTATGACAGTGATGGCCGCGTTCATCTGGGCTTGGTGGCTTCCCTTTCTCAAAGCACGAGGTTTGTGCCAAAGGAGGGGTGAGGGTTCCCAGTTTAGTCGACTGTTGTTACGTTGGAGTTTGGAGATATTTGCAGGATCCAACCTGGATGGATGTGCTGAAATAGAGGTAGCTGGTACACTTGTAGACCGCAGCACCAGCTGTGGTCCGGAATAGGATTAATGGCAGATTTCTATTTTGGTTGGAGGCTTGAGATCTGACAGTGAGGAAGGGAAGAGGAGAGGGGTTGGATGTGGCCCTCGCAGTGAGTTCCCTAAACAATACCCCAAAGCTTTTAAACAAACAAACAAAAAAACCACAACCCAGTCCCAGTTTTAGTAGACTATAAAGCAGGTTAATTAACGTTTTAAATACAGAAAACTAACATGGCATAGTAATAGAAAGGGATTGTAAATGAACTTCTCCTTGTCCACTGTGTTCTTGCAGGCACACTGTTGTCTTATCCAGCTCAGTGGCTGTCTGAAATGCAGCACACCACCTCTTGACACCTTTTTGCAGTGTCTTGGCCCCAGTGGTGTCACCAGCTCCCGATCCTCTGAGCAACATCACAGCTGCTTTCAGAGCTGCAGGCTCTCTTCTCCTGGATGCCCTTCTTGTTGCCTTTCTTCCTCCTCACTCTAATTTCCTAAAAACCTCCTCTCTGTGTCTGTGCAACTCTTGCCAAAGAACATTTCCGTCATCCTCTGGAGGGTTATATATGATCTTCAACTCCCTTTTTAAGGAACATAGTGCCTACACTAAAAAAAAAAAAAAAACACAAACAAACAAAGGGTGCATTCTGCCATCTGGTTGCTCTTGCAAAAATCCTAAAAAAGGAAAACGGTCCTCCTAATCCCGTTGCCATGACAATGACCATTTTTACAGAAAGCCACATTGTGGTTAAGAAACATTTTATCTAGCAGTTCGAACAAAGCATCATAACAATTACCTTACTGAATCAAACTAACAGGATGACAGTCCCAATATCCCTTTTCTGACAGTGACTAGTACCAGATGCTACAGAGAGAGATGACAAAAAACTAGTTTTAAACAATTATGGAATGAACTGTCCATACAGGAGGTTTCTAACTGCTTTTAGTTAGAGATCAGATCATGGCATGAGTCAAGGGCTTACATTTCTTTTTCTGATTACATGGCCTTCCTATGCGATGGAACTGCACATATTCTCACTGGGCATATAAATGCTAAATTTTCTTTAATCGTCTCCTAAAATCTTATTTCCAAAGTTGCCTGTGGCGGTGAGTTAGAGTCAATAGTTTTACATTGTTTGAAAAGGTTGGCTTTTTTTAAAAATCAGTTTCTCATAGACCAACTTCTTTTTTAATGAGACTTCTATTTTAAATTATCAGAAAGAGCAAACAGAATCCACTACAATCCCTTGTTATTTGGGATATCTCTAGCAAGTCTTACTTTACTTGCTTTACTCACAAACTAAACAGACTATGCATTTTTACATTCATCTTCTCCATATGTTGGTCCCTGTCTGTGTAAACTCTGACCATCTCCTCTGAGTGCAGCTGTGTCTCTCTGGAATGAGAAGTGAACGTGACCTGAACTCCAGGCTTGGGTGTACTGAGCACCATTATAATGACATTGCACCAGCTTCTAATTTATCTACATAAAACAAGGGAGGTGAGGGTGTGGAAAATATGCAAGGACTGAGGAGGTAAGAAGTACAAAGGCAAAAAAGAAATAAAAACGCCCACAATTACACGAGGACACTATGTTTTAAAAAAGGTGGAGGAAGAACATCCCATACCCGGCTCATCAGAGAACAGCACTAAAACAAGCAAGAGAAATCCACTGACTAAATCCACACTGGGGGACCGCTTAGATGACAAAGCGGTTGGGGAACAGTGAAGATCATCAAACAGACCCTAACAGTCAACTTGAGGGAGTTTGGCCCCTTTTGGGATCCTGCAAATCTAACAGTGTCTATTGCCGGCCGCTGACCTACTTATTTGAAGGACTAAATGCATTTGTTTCTTTTCTGAGTTCAAGACTAGATCATCAAGGCTGTAGGAAGAACAAATCTGGGGGCACTTGAGACAAAATAAGGAAATACTTCTTGCCAGAGAGTTATTCCAAGTTTCCACTTGATAAAAAGATAAGATGCAATAATGATTTTCCCCCCTTCTAATAGAAATTGCTGTCACAGTATTAATTATCCTCTTGTACATGAAACAACAGTGTTTTAAATAAAAAGAAAAGAAATAAAAAGGCTTTGAATCAAGAATATTACTCACAAGTCAGCTGTAATTTCATTTCACACAGAGAACAGTAAAATTTCAAATGAAGCCTGAACTCAAAATTCAGTGAATATAAGATGGTTAAAAACTAAGAAGTGCAAAGAAACTGTGAGCTTGGTATTTAGATCATGACATCAATGGAATTTTATGTATTTATGCTGCTGAGTTATGGAGTATTCCCTTTTTTCAGATCTTTAAAGATGTACCTTCTTGGCAAATATTAATGCATTAAATTATAAATCAAATAAAAAATACATATGATTAAGTTAAATACACAGGCACACAACAAAATGACAAAATCTGTTTCAAGAATTTAAGTCCATATTTCTTTTGCCTATATTAACTTAAAACAAATATTTAAAGAGCAAATTTCTGGGCAGCAGTCTACTGTGGAAGAGACAACTACAAAATAAATATGTCAGGAAATTTATGGTAAGGTGATTTACAGTTTGTAATTATTAGTATTTACCCTAAAAACTTAAGCTTGGATGGGTGAGATAAGAAGGTAAACATGACTGGTAAGAGAAAAGAATATGATGACTACTGTGTCTGATTGAAAGACCGCAAAAGTTTGTGAGTGGGATATTAAACACTTGGTCAATGACCAAGCCCACAGCCTTGCACGAAAATACATCCATAGACATATCTCTTGAATCCTAATTCCACATCTTATCTCGGAAGAATACACCCTTCCTAGTCAGAGAGGGGATCTTGGGAAAGGAAAGACAAATGGCATTTGAACCCCTTTTTCTGTTCATTTCATAAAGGTAATTATGAGTTGGTCCTTTATCTGTCTCTGCCCGCTGCTGTTAGAGTTACCCAAATTACTGGAGAGCAAAGTTCAGAAAAATGGGCAGGGTTCTATTTTCACTAAAAATTATATGTTACTGATATGTCTGACAAAAAGCCAGAATTATCTCTCCAGTTTGCTAAAGAATAATCTCCAGAAAATGCCTAATACATGTAGGTCTTTAAAAGGAATCAAATTAAATGGGGGTGGAGAGTGAGGGGAGCAGATCATTTTCACAGGGGTTGGTTTGGATGCGAAAAATGGACCCCTAAGTGATCTTGCTGAAATCTAATTCTTATTAGTCTTTATTAATTTCTTTGTAGGATTGCTTGCAATTGCAACGGGACCCTTGGTCATCTGATGGTGGCCTGCCACGAAGAGATCGAGCGCCCAATTGAATTAAGGCAAATGTGCTTCAGTGAGAGAATTAGGAAGGAGAAATTGAACATAATTGTATTAAGCGGGGGCAGGACTTTTCTGTGGAGGTCACTGTACATAGTTCAGATCTACTGACTAATACCATCCAGACTGGGGTGAGTGAAGGTGGTGAGACATTGGAACAGGTTGCCCAGGGAAGTCATGGATGCCCCATCCCTGGAGGGGTTCAAGGCCAGGCTGGATGAGGCTTTGAGCAACCTGGTCTGGTGAGAGGTGTCCCTGCTCAGGGCAGGGGGGTTGGAACTAGATGATCTCTAAGGTCCCTTCCAACCCAAACCATTCTATGATTCTATGAATACAATGAATTGATGTGGGTGGTGTAATAATTGCAGGCTCAGAAGAACATCCACTGCCAGAGGGGTCTTTGCAGGACAAAGTACAAAAGAGAAGTGAAGTTTAGAATTTACTTGGGGTAGGTTCATGCTACCTTGATGTTATCTGTCAGCAAGAACATGGCTGTGAACCCATATGGGTGGTTAAAGCAGAGATCCAGAATAGAAATTTGTCTTGAAGCAACATTAGAATAACTTAAAGTTTTTGGTTCTGTTTTTGACATATACAGTGAAACTTCAAATTAAGAATCCTCCTCTCTTTTTTACTTAAACTATTAGGACTAGGACCACTACACTCTCTAATGATACACTCAGTTTCAGCAGTGAGCAATGATAATTGCTCCTACTTGCATGGGAGACCTCCAAGACTACCCCAGGTCATTCTTGAGAAACGCTGTGGTCAATTAAGCACTGTAAGGGTCATTCTTCCTCCAGAATGAACACTAAATTAAAATCCTACTGACACCATTTTCAACTGAGACATAAAGCCAAAATCCAAGAAGTACAAAAGCACTTTAATGAAGAGTGAAAGTGACACTCTAAGCATCTCAATTAAATCTCATTTTCCCATTAAATCTGCCCCCAAATTCTGCCTGTTTAGTAATTACAGTATTTTTCGATATAGTTCTGCTCTGTGTTGTCATTTTACAGGGGCCTTTCACCTTATAGAGGTAGGTTAGACACCAGTAAAATACAAATTTAAAAAACATTCATTATTATTTCTCTACTAGTGAGAAGAAATTTTGCCTAAGTTTGGCTGACGTAGCTCTAATAGACTTACATAAATGGATTTAAGTGGGTATCACTTATGCTGCCAAAAATATTCACGTCATAAACATTTTTGTTTAATATATTTAATGTAACCTAAAAAATTCTCAGCAACTGAGTAGCCCAACTGACATGCTTAGTTTATTTCCACCCCTTTCTGTCAGAGATTCTAGTTCCTCTGACACTAACGATTCAGAATAAGAAAAGATTTTGCACTGCTCTGCTGTACGAATCTCCCACTCACAATCACAGGCGGCTGCGTAGATGCTAAAGGTATTTCAGGAGTCATTAATTAACAGTCCTAGCTTTACATAATTTGAAATAGCATTTAAAACAGAAATGCACTGCAAACCAAATATATCCTCCTCTCTGTGATTTCCATTTTCATTTCAGCATAACGATCATCTCATAGCAATATGAATACCTGAATCTTACATCTTACAGAGGGAATTCACAAAATTTTCAGAAGTATTTTACAGCAAACAGAGCAATCAGTCCCGCAAGCCAAAATAAAGTCTCTCTTGAAAGAAGAAACGAACCAGTCAATTAACGTGTGTGCATAGCAGGATAATTTGGAATGGGAAATGATTATTGCAAAGCACAAAATCAAAAAAATATTACTGTATTAGAAACTTTCTGTTAGCAACGTGATCTCAAACCTGTGATTACAGGGGGAAATTACTTTAGAATGGTCTAGTTTTTATAATATATGTGTATCTCACAGAGGACTGTAAACATGACATGCATAATTAGGGGAAGAGAGGGAAACAAATTGACTGAGTAGTGAACCACGCCACAGCTCAGTGGTAGAGGCTGCTCTCACCCTGCAGTAAAACCTATTTACTGCAGCTACAATACTGTATTCAGCTGCTGTACATTTTGTGCTAGAGAGGTAGGCAAACTAAAGGAGTTAAGGGAGAGTTATAAAAGCCAACATGGTGAAGGTGGCAATGGTCTGTGACCGTACGCAAAGAAAACACTATGGGCAATGTTAAAAGTGAAATTATTAACACTTAAGGGAGACCATATTTAGCATAGTGAAAAATAGGTGAATAGAGATAATAGATTGAAATTAAGACCATAAAAATGTAGTGTTTGCTAAAAACATTCTGATAGCAGTTACAAGATCCTGTAGAATAATTTTGCATTAAAAATACCGGAAAACCCATAGCTTAGGCTGGTCAAAAAACAACAGGAAGTTTGTGAAAATAAATGGCTGTACAGGAAAAGTGAAAAATTAGACATCCTAATATCTCCAGGACCCCTTTTCCCTTTCAGTTTCCATGAGCTGAACCCCCTGCAGATGCATCTCTGAAAACACATAAGGAAATGGCTGTTAGTTGAGTTCAAATACTCGTTATATTTTTTTTTTCCTGCTCTTCTGTTTCTGTTTTTGAGTAAACATACTGCAGGATAATTAAAAAGCACTGAAAGCACAGTGACCACTAATACAATCAGACTGAATGGGTCTGACTTGAAGTTATATTAGGCTAAGACAGTGGTTGGGGTTGCGAGGAGTTTGATCTTGACAAGTCCTTCAGGCAGCCTGCTATCTTTGCTAGCTATGCTGATGCTCAGCTCCTCTGGGCTACTCGTAGCTCTTGCACTTGAATTCACTGGAGTCAAGTTCAGGGCTGCTGCCTACCTCATATGAGTCTCCCTGGGGCCTGAAGGGCTACCCCGAAACCTGCTCCTCTGTCATGTGCAGAACCCAGCATCTGCTGGCACAACCTGTACTGATGCAGATGTGGTGCTCCCACTGCTAGTGAGAACCCTGAGGGCCAAGGGCTTTGTTTTAAGCTTCGATTTTTTTGGGAGAGACCAGGTGCAGGAGAAGGTGAAGGCTCTTAAATCATTGCTAACGTACCAGCAGGCAGAGGTGCAGGTGTAGTTTGTCGAGTCATTTTTTTTCTGGAATGATTCTTTTGGGGGGGGGGGGGAAGTCAATTGGCAGAAAACATTTGTATGAAAATGACTCCGCTCTGTTGCTTTTTCTTGATGTCTGCTCCTTTATCCTTGCAGATCATTGCCTTCAAAACCTGGGTTCATATATTTACTCTGCTGCCCACTCCTGAAAACTATAACTCTAAACAGAAAAGGGTATTATTTCCTTAAAGGATAAGGCCCATGAACATTCACAGCCACACATACATACACATAGCAAATACAGAGGCTATAATTGATTAATGGAAGTTCTTGTGCTGTCAAAAAAATAGTAATTTTTGCTTTTAAGCTGTCCAGTCTCAGATAATGCAGACACCCTGGCAACAGAGGATAAAGGCTTATGTCATGGGCGTGCTCCAAACTTTCTGCTCCTCTTGGTCATTTGCTTGGACAAAACTGGGTAGAGCTCTTCAAGCAAGCACTCATTTCCTGCAAAGCAGCTGTGGAGCCTGCATTCAGATAGTTAACTACAAATGGAGGATTTTGTATAATTTCCTGGACTTCATTGCCTTAAATTTCCTCTAATTATTATAACATCCTCTGTGCTTCATAACTTCTTTGACGTCCTCATGAAATTACTCAAACGGGAGTCTTCCCTGATGTCACCATGAAATTGTTCTGGGAGGAGTGGGCTGAGTAAGTCAGGGATAACTGCTGGATAACCTGCATATCCCAAGAGGAAGAAAGAAACCTGCATATCCCAAGAGGAAGAAATAGCTTGGAAAGCCTTTCCCAAAGGCTGTGTTCACAGTCTAACAAATAACTCCTTTGCACAGCCTCATGCCTCTATACACTGCTGGGTTTTGCAATATCCTGAACAAATCCCTCCTTTCTGCCACGTTTCTCTTATGTATTGATTCCCTCGTATCTTGTCCTCGTTGCAGCCTCTGAACTAACCCAATTTGTTAGATTGCCCATTTAACCTCCATGGGATATGAAAGCTGTGGCTGCACATGTCCCTCCTGGCAGGACAGGCAACACTTGCTCACATCTGGTCAAAGAGAATCAAAGTGCAATATGCCCAGAAAAGCATAAATTGGGGAGAGCCTAGTAATTTTTTATACTCCTTCCTTCAGGAGAGTGGCAAAATGCCTTGCCATAGTTCTTTTTTAGCCTACAGTGAGGGTATGGGCAGCAGGAAAGTCCAAAGCTCATAAGCATTTTAAATACTGCAATGGAAAGCTTGACTGAATCAATATTCTCCACCTAATTCCAAATAATCATAGAATCATAGAATCATCTGGGCTGGAAGGGACCTCCAAAGGCCATCTAGTCCGACCCCCCTGCAGTCAC
>JAOTQQ010000041.1:18784722-18796992 GCA_026546715.1 Gallinago undulata
AATAGTGACAGGAGCAGAGGGAATGGTCTGAAGTTGGGGCAGGGGAGGTTTAGGTTAGATCTTGGGAAGAATGACTTCACTGAGAGGGTGGTTGGGCCCTGGAACAGCCTGCCCAGGGAGGTGGTGGAGTCACCATCCCTGGAGGGATTTAAGAAACATGTAGATATGACACTTCAGGGTGTGCTCTAGTGCCCAAGATTGTGGGGATCTTTCGTGTGTGTATGATTGGACTTGGTGATCCCAGAGGTCCTTTCCAACCATGAAGATCCTGTGATTTTCACAGAGATTAGTTAACTGTGAAAGCTCTTTAAAATCTGTGGATGAAAAATTTTGCATATGTCTTGAGAAAGAGAGAAAGTGTCTGCAGAAATATTAAATCAGCTTGTGAGAGTCTGTGTTCTTTATGAATACTGTGAATTTATTTCACCTAGAATAGCATTATTTATCCAGATGTGAACATTTTGCCTACATTTATATATGTGTATCATTCACAACCCAGAAGCACTGTTCTCACCGTCTACTCTTACACTACGAGGCTGTTACACCCGATGTGAACATCACCTGTGAGACCATATCCATCAGCTGTGACTCTCCGTGCTGGACTGAGCTCCCTGCCCATTCGTCTCAAGCCCTGGTAGTACAGGACAGCTCAGGAGGAGTATGAATTCCTCCCTGTGAGGAAGCAAAATCCTCTGTCCTGTCACAAAGGGACTAACCGTCTGGTCCTGAGAATACAGAATTTCCGAGATCAGTTATTGGTCATCTGTTGTGGTAGATACTTGCCAGCATTTTGCATGTCTAAATAAGTTGAAGCAGACTGCATAACGTTCAGGTGTTAATGTAATTTATGAAGCCCACAACAGGATCACGTATGACGTCGGTTGGTTCAGTTGACAAAACTGAGATGGTATCTCATTATTCCCGGGTGATAAGGATGTGTGGGTAGCGTAATGGTGGGGAATGTGGCATAAGCATTAAAGAAAGAAACATACAAAGATGCAATCAGACAGACAGATGTCTTCTTCCTAGTCCATATTGTAGCCAGTCTCGAACGCCGGCAAGCGACAGGAAAACCTGACAGAAGCTGTTGAAGTGACTATATAGCAAAAGTGAAGTTTTTGTCTCTTCTTTTAAAACATTGAATGCAGCACTCTAAATTTGCCTGAATAATTAAGTGCACCATCTGTGAATACTACCTGCACAGAAATGGCAAATATGTATTGATATGTGGTACATGAAGTGTGTATGCAATACAAATGACGTACGCATGACATACCTGTAGAGCACTCTAAGAAGTATACCCCCTGGCCACTTCTGGACCTCAGAGGTCTGGAGGATGGCCATTGTGGACATCTATTCTAAAAGACTGTGACTACAAAATGAGAATGAGCAGTCTTAGCCTTTTCTGGAAATTCTTCACCAGAGGTTTTAAGTATCCCATGTTTTCCCCTGGAGTCGGAAGAATGATTTTGGTGTGAATCAGCACTGCAGGGATCTCCCCACATACGGCATCTCCCTCGCGGCTCCACTCTTTTTTTCTGTCTTCTCTATCACTTGGGAGGGAGGGCTGGCAGGTCCCTTTCCCCCCTCTGCTTAACAGCTTTCACCAGTAGCAGGAAAATCTACTCGTCTGAGGAAGCCCAGATGCCTTCACCCCCACAGGCATCCAGAAACCACTGGGCCAGCAGTGGAAGGTATGTATTTGCCCAAGTGCTTTGCAGTGCCAATGCTCCTGCTGCTAGAAATAAACCAACAATGAACCAAGAATTTCTGATCTTCTCCTTCTGGCTCCCATCCTGGATGCCAATAGTCAGAAGTGAAAAGTCCCACAGATACCACCAAATTTAAAACTATATAATTGTAAAAAATGGTCTTTAGAATGTAACATATGAGAAATCATTTTTACCATTTGCAGCCTATTTTTACCCTCCATTTCATACCACACAATTTTGAAGTGCCGAACAGGACAGGATTTAGCCCAGATAAAAGAAGAGAACAACTTTCTGGGATGCTTTCTGAGAAATGTGGTAAACTGTCTAAAAATCCTACGAAATGCTATGCAAAATGTAGGAATGCTATGCAAAATGTAGGAAGGCTATTGTGTTAACGTCCTTAGAAAGTAAGCCTACTTTTCACTTCATGCAAAAGGAAACTTCACAATTCCTTCACAATGCAACATGAAACTGAGAAGGGCTGTTTCCTAATGAAATCCAGAGAAGCCAATTTAGAAACCTATGTACAGTTTCACAGGACTCGGAGGGGGGCCCAGCATGATGTATCCACTTAGATACCTACACTCTCGTGAAGAATAGTTGATGGAGTGTAATGTGTTTGCCTGGAGGCATGACCTGCATCAGTGCTAATTGTACAGACTGAGGGACCAAGGAGTAATTAGACAAGTAGGGGCATTATTAGAAGGTGGCATATTTTCCTTTTCTTCTCATAAATTTCAGATGCAATTGGGTTGTTTATAGAGAAAGAGGAGTCAATTCTTGCTGCATTATTAATATTCTGCATTATGCTTTGAATCTCAGCGAATTCCATCTTTCTCAAGACAAATGACTATAGCTAAGCCCTTCCTTCAACCACTCTAGGAGATAAACAAGGTAACTAGTCATATTCACTTTTCAGCAGAGGCAGAGGTTTATCTGTGCTCCTTTAAGGATTTGCTGAAACGAAAGTGTATCTCATTTGCAGCCACAGTAATCAGCTTACCTTTAATCTTTTGTTTTCTTTATTAATAACAAAGATTTATTCGCTTTGAGCTGTCTAAAGCCAGAGCTACCACAGATCATCCAAGAGCATTAATCTGTTCTCTGCAACCTGATTTCTCAAAACAGGAGGCAAAGCAAGGAAGCAAAGAGGTTTTCAAGTGCTTACAGAAAGTCAAATAAACACATTTCTTTCCAGATTCTGGGGCTGTTGTCACTGAGTTAAAGTGTGAGCAAAGCATTTTTCTCCCAGCAAACTACAGTAGTTCAGTTCAAATAGGGTTTTGTAGTAAGTCTATATTGATTCGGATTTTTTTTTTTTTAAATCCATCTCCACAAAATTTGTTGGCAAGCTGCTGTCCTTTATTAAAATGTCTCCTCCTGGAATACTAAACACCAAGCAAGGATTAAAACAGCCAATCACCAGAGTCATTCATCATGCTGAGGAGTGTCAGAATTTGGCAACGTTGGTGGAATGAGGGCTTAAGCTTCAAACCGAGCACAGATATTAGCAGACCAGTTGATACATTACAAACCTTAATTAATCTCATTAATTTCTTGCTTGCTCTAGTTGGAATGATAATTAATGTAGTTATGATTAATAATGGATGGCTAATTGCTATTTTTCCTCACTTGCCTATAAATGCATGTCCTTTTTTTATTTAAAGGCAGTTTTTTTGTGTAACTTGCCTTGCATGTTTCTGGAACCCTGATTTATTCTTTCCCCCAAATAGCTTATTACAAATATATGACAAAGAAGTAATTACTGTCAGATCTGGGCAAAGCATGCCACATGTTCCCAAGAATTATTTAAATCTATTACCGCATATGTCCACTTAGTTTGTGCAAATGGGAAATTTCAGGAAGAGACAAAAATAATACAAATTACAAAAATAATGAAAATGAAGAATACTGTGGAAGGGTCAAAACCAGGCCATGTGACAATGGTAATAACCCAAGACTGGGTTACCTACCAGAAGGCCATAATTAATTGCAGTTGTCTTAAAACAACACATCTGAACATCACAAATTTATCACAGCAGTAACCTAACCAGAAAGCCAGGTACTATGGATCTTGAGTTAACTCTTCCGCTCAACTTTGACAGAAGCTTCAGAGGCTTAGAATCAGCTGAAAGGAGCATAAAAGACATCAGCATTATTCTGTCTTCTGGAGTGGTGGCTGTCTTTCTGTCCCTTAGGCATGATGTTGGTTTAATAACCAACTTTTGAAAATTTTCTGAAATTTTATCCTTCAGTGACTTTTAATGTAAACACATTGAACATCTATCAGAATCTTGCTTTCTTATTCCATTGAGATCTAATGGAATCTCACTAATGGAATCTAAAGAACTTTTTTAAACATCCAAGGTTTTTAAACATACAAGGTTTTAGTTTTTTCTTTTTTGTTGTTGTTTTTTTTGTTTGAGTTTTTTTGTGTGTTTTTTTGTCTTTGTTTTGGGGTTTTTTTTGTTTGTTTTGTTTTGTTTTGTTTTGTTTTTTTGTTGTTGGAGAAGAAACTATTCACCTCGGCCTTTTCCAGATGCCTTTGTTGTTTGGCTTGTTGGATCATGAAGCTACCTGAAAATCTGCTGACGCTATGTATACTCCCCACAATATAATGTATTGTAACGGGGAAAAAGTATTAGCATCATTTTGATGATGGTAAAGCTACATCATGTGATGCCGTTCCTGATTATGGTAATGGTATGAATAGATCTTTGCTCATAAAGTTCTGACAGTTGTCTTTCATCATTCACCACTAATAACAGCCTGTCAGTTCCACAGATGTTATTCATGTCCTTTAAAACAATGTGAACAAAGGAAAGGTGACCTCAGGATGGCCCAATAGTTCTGAGCCCTTCCTCCAGTGGGTTTCTAAAACATTCTTCAAACTCTCAAGATAGCATGATGCATTTTCTGACATTTTTAAGGGCACTTTTCAGGACAGTTATTCTTCCTGCAGCAATGCCTGGATGCAGCTCATTGTGTAAGTATACGAGTAACATTTTTACAAGATCCAATATGTTTTTCCTGACAACATCTTAAACTAATTTTTAAGGAACTTCATTTGTCTTAGCAAACTTATTTCTTGACTAGGAAACACCTGATGGTTCCTGTCATTTTGGTGGCCAGGCTGTGATCTTACCAGACCTTATTCTATGCTGAATTTCACCTTTCACTGCTTAGAAGGAAAACTTTGGGCTGAGATGCATGTCTGGGCATGACAATAAGGTTATTGTATTAATGTTGTTCAGATTAGAATCAATGTTTTAATATGCAATTAAAATGATTATTTGTGCAGTTGCAATTGAAATTTGCCAAACGACTTTTTTTTTGACCACTTGCCAACGTGGAAGATGAGGTATCACTTTTCATATAGAAGACAGCGGTGACTCTAGATTTACTGTTTTGTTTCAACACAGGCAATAATTTTTCATTTTCTTAAAAATTTAATATAGTTTTTCCACTTGTGGTGGTGTTTTTTCAATCTATTGACTAGTGTTTCTGTGTACTATGGAATAAATAAAGTGTTCTACCTTAAGCAGGGTTACATTTCAGTTATAGAAAATTGACCTTTTAAGCACCCACAGGAAAAAGGTATCATTAAAAGCTCACTATTTTGTGCTCCAGGTAGCTGCAGTAACCATGGCACTGTGGTACACACAACACTAGGTACCGTACAACAATCCCTGTGGAATGGCAAATGTTGAATTTTAATGATTCCTGCTTTATTTAGGTTGTAAAGTGCTTTGAGATAAGTATCCTTCAAGATGAAAGGTAGTACAGAAATATAAGCTATTGCTATTATGCTTTGAATTAATCACTTGCTTCCCCCTCCAGAGTGATGCAGAAAAACATCGTAACATCTATTTTACTTGCAGCCTGAAAAAAGAAAGAAACCTTCCCCTCATAAAATAGAATAAAGCAAGGCAAAATGAAAAGCTCCTTCAAATCTTAGAGAAAAGGATCAGTTTCACGTTGATATATATAGCTTTCAGCCTTCATTTCTTGAGATCAATATTCATCTGAAAGAAAGAGAATGAGTTAAGGAAATAGGACCGAGTCTTTGGTTATTAAATATCTGCTAGGAACAGATTCTGATTGGGTAATGGGTGATATCTGTAGCCCCGAAAGTAGGGCAACTGAGGAGAGAAGCCCTACCCCCCACTTGACACCACTAGTGAGAACGAGCTGCTATCATAATGCATAGTAATTATGGTAATCAAGATGCAGACCCTTACTTAATTAAACTTCACTGCAGTATGCGAAGAGCAATAAATTTATACAAAATAAAAATAGGCATGATTTAAAACTAAGATAGCATATTCATGCCAGTGATAATAAAATTTATGTATATGGGCACAGGGAAAATTAACACTTGTAAATCATTCAAAGAGGACCCTGGGACACACGTAAGGTTACATGTATGTATCAGTGATTAATGGGGTGTAAAACAGCCTTCATTTATTTGACTGCTGTCTCAGAGAAGAAAATCAGAATCACAGAAACTGGAGAATTAACATTAAGGAAGGGACATCACGTTATTATTACATCTTGTGAAAGAGCACAAAATAACCAAGAAATACCTTTGTATTGTACAAATACCCACGAAAATAATTGTCGCCATCCCACTGAATTTATAATCTGTATGCCTGTAGGTGCAGATGAGGAGTATGAGAAACAATGAAGTAAGTGTTGAAGACAAGTTTTCTGTCCTGAGGACTTTGCCAGCAAAATTGCTACTAGAGAAACTAGCCATGTAATTATGTAGTTGGTATAATTTATTATAGTTCCCCTAGAGCAAACAAACAGTAGCTTCATAAGGGCTTTTTCAAATCTATAATTGCCTCTGCTCTTCAGTTTTAGCCACAGAGCTATATCAGTGTTGGCTTGGAATTTTTTCCTACTCCTAATTCATGAATCTTTATGAAGAAAATTTTAAGAATAAAAGGATTGCTTCTGAGCTTGACAGAGAATGATTTCAGCCGCCTGCTACAATCTCCTTGTTGCTGTTATATACTTCACGTTGCCAGAGGTCAGATGTGATGGCACCTGAGGCTAGAAGAATAAAAAAATATATTTTTCCACCCAAATACCTGTAGAGGGTCAGTTATAGACTAAGTCTTTTATGTGCATCTCTGGCCATGAATTCCCCAAATCAAACTTTTCTCAGCTCATGTCTTCTTAGAGGCAATATTCAGGCATAGCCTGTTCACACAGTCAACAACATTCAGACAACAAAAATGACACCTAATCCAGTTTTACAAAAATCTGTTGAAAAAAGGGATGAAACACAGATGAACTGGAGTCTTCTTCTATGTGTGAAATCCTCTGGATGGGGGATATCTCTAATGACAAGAATGGTATTGAGAAGCTGAAGATCTAGCTAGTGGTTTTCAGCAAGGTGTATCTGGTAGGCAAGCACTCCTCCTGCTGAAAGCTGTGTGTGTGGCTACTACAGACACAAAACAGCCTTGTGTCGGCCAGACACAAGTCTTCTGCTATTGCAAAGAGCCCCATATGCTCTGTTAGATAGTCTAATCCCAGCTTCATAGAACGGTTAGAGTTGGAAGGGACCATTTAAGATCATCTAGTTCCACCCCCTTCCCTGGGCAGGGATACCTGCCACCATACCGGGTTGCTCCAAGCCCCATCCAGCCTGGCCTTGAACCCCTCCAGGGATGGGGCAGCTTCTCTGGGCAACCTGGGCCAGTGCCTCACCACCCTCATGGTAAAAAAATTCTTCCTGCCAACTGAAATGTACCCTCTTTGTTTTAAACTGTTGCCTCTTGTCCTATAATTATAACTATCTTTATCTGTGTTTCTTATAAGAAAGGACATAATATGCTCTCCTTTTTGTACTGAAAGGACATAATATGCTCTCCTCAGGGCCTTTTCTTCTCCAGGCTGACATAGCACAACTCTCTCAGCTGTCCTTCATAGGAGATGTGTTTCAATCCTCTGATCATTTTTGTGGCCCTCCTCTCAATCTTTTCTAACAGATCCTTGTCTTTCTTGTGCTGGGGACCCAGTAATGCTTGTTTGTAACCTTGATTGTAGTGGAGAAGTGATAGCTTTTTCCACTTTGTGGGAAAAAGAAATTGCCTTTTTGTTACTACCCAATCTGCTCAGAAAAGATGTTCACCATCACCATCACATTGAGAAGTCCATGTGGGAACTAATGGTGGTGTAGGAAAGGCGTACAACCAGAGGTCTGAAGAGCTTCCAACTAAGAACTGTAAAAGAGTCACTGTGATTTTAGATCATTTCTTTGACTGATTCAAGGGGTGTAATTATAGACATCACAGTAGCATGGAGGCTGATCTAAACCACATACTCCACAGCACCCTTCAACTGTTCTGAGAGTCTTAAATTGGTGGAGCACAGGAAAATATGAAACATCTCTCTAGGTTTGTTCTTCAGTTCTTTGAGTGTTGTAACATACATATGTTACATATACCTATGTGACGTAAATATATATGTTCCATACATATAAGCAGCTCCAGAGACTTTCAGTCATCTGAGGGTTCCTTCTCTGAGGAAGGTTCCATTGACATATGCTTTCATGGTGTCCTGGTGGACAGAGAGCTCTAGAAATCATGAAGGAAAATGAAAACCAGTTGGCTATAGTCACGTCAGTGAACAACATCTGACCTAAAGTCCCATCCCGCCACAGCTATGTATTTTGTACTTCTTGCAAAGTTATAACAGAGTGAGAATTTCTAAATGGACTTCACATATCAAATTCCCTTAATGGTTGCTCTGAGCAGGCACCTTCAGACTACACGTACAATGCAAGAATGAGCCAAAGTTACCAGATCAGCAAACACTCCTGTCTTCTTGTAATTTTTCAAACACCTTGCCAGTTATTCATGTCTTATTCATTCTTTCTTGAGAGTTTAAAAATCTTTATGAATATGTTATTTACTGTAATACAGCCAGAGCCTACTGTTTAATTACTAGAGCAGCTCAACCAGGGATCCCATAAAAGCTGTTTATCCCTGCTCTCTGTGCGACTGAGCTCCAGCTAGTGTGGATTTGGTCACCTGAATTCCACACTGATCCATGGACACTGCATAAATACTGTTCAATTAAAGTTCCCCCTCTTCACCCAATCATTTAAAGCAGCATTTGGTAATTGAACCTATGTTTATTTCACTCTTTGTTATCTTCACCATTTAATAATCACTTTCAATTTCTTCCTACAGATGCAAGATATGTTGATGTGTCTTGAAGACATTATCATAAAAGAATAATTTGTAGTACCTTATCATAAAGCTAAATCCTTTCCCTAGTGCTAAGCAAGTCTAAAATAGGGTTTTCCTAGATCTGAGAAGGCCTCAAACACCCACAGATGCTTTCTCCAAAATGATACTTTTACCTGAAAGCTGAAAGATTTTTAAAAACCATATCTAATTTTCCTTGCTACCCATGTTGTTATTTCTATTTTGCATCTGAAGCGGCAAAAGAGACACTTGACTCATGGAGGTGTTGTTTCTGCTGAGAAGTAGAAAAGAAGGGATTTAAAAGATGGCACTTATCATACTGTCCTCACCTTATTATCAGCCCCAGTTTGGTCACAAAAGGCGTGTAAATACAAACTCAAGTATGAATGGTGAAGCAGATTTATTCACAGAAGTCACCAGCGTTGTCTCTGAAGTGCCTTTTCCTGATTCTAGCCCTCTGGGTTAAATGCACAAGTGGTGAAATTGATGTAATGTCACTGAGTTTAAAGGAGTCAATCTGAATTAGATGAGTTTATTATCTGAATGTCTGTCACAGTTTACTGAACCAGATTCTTTGTAGTCAAAATTGCCTTTTTATTTTTCAGACTTTATTCCCAAATAAAGATGTCATGTCTAGCAGGAAATCCCAATTCTTGTGCCAGAGACTTTGTGAGTGTTTCTCAGGTAGCTCCTGTCTTGCTGGGCTTGGCTGATGCCTTGTTAAACAGTGCATGAAACTGGTTGGACAAGTGAACACGGTGAGCACAGGGGGGAATTTTCATTTGTCAGATGGTCACAGCTTGCTTGCTTCCTAACATAATAAACTCCTAGACCAGCTTCCTCCGAGAACTGCACATCCCAAATCCTTTAAACATCTGAAATCTAAAGGAAGAAAAAGAAGACATTTAGTCTTAAAATTAATGGGCCTGGTAGAAGTGCTCCCAAGGATTTGGATCTCTATCTGCCAGCTGAAAAGTTAAAATATTGATATCAGTGCATGTATGTACAGGACAGCTCTTTTCCCGACTGTCATGTTACTCTTGTATCAAGGCAGGTCTTGATAAAGGATTTTGCAGGTCTTTGAGGTTGAATGTGAAGATGTCAGAAGGATGGCTGAGTGACCCCAGTCAGAGAGGACTTTTTTGCAGTAGCTGAATGGGCCTAAATGGTAGTTTATTTGGAGCAGAAAGAAAAATGTTGCTGGCATTTGTTATTTTATAGTGAACATCATATTAGTTAGTGTCACTGAAAGATCCAAATCCAACAATTACTTGATACTAACACATCTTTTAGCTTTTATATTTTTGTTTTCTTTTTATTGTGATTGCAGAAAAAAAATCCTGAAAAGAAAAAAGTAATCCAAATGAACTTGAAGACTCCAAAACCAAAATCTAAAGGGAATCATAAAGACATTATTATTTTAAACCTCTTTTTAAAACCTAACCTCCATTTCCTCTCAAATTAAAAACATCAATGATTAAGAAGGCTTGACCTGTGACATTTGAATGCTTTTTGGTGCTTCTTTTCATCACAGATTAAAGGGTATTCCTTTAATCCTGTATAAGAATGGGGCTTTTATGCTACTCTCAGTGTCCCTAGGGTAAAGATTTTAAAAGATTTCATGGGAAAGATGTATTTGTGCTATTCTGACCTTCTAGTGTACTTTGATTTCTTCTGGCACTTTTTAGTTAATATAATTCATTAGCTAAAACTCAGACCAAGAGGGCAGGGCAGTCGATGAACTTTAAGAAAAACAGATTGCAGAGGTGAGTTTTAGGTCCATTTCCACAAACACAATCCAGTTCTGATTTTGCAATGCATAACCTAGAAACTAAGCTGTAATTCCTATAGAGCATGAAAATGTTAGTGAAATCTGGGGTTTTTTTTTGTGATTTCCAATGAAAATTGGAGTCTGTCTAACTGGAGAAAATAGGAGCAATTTGGATTTTTTTTTTTTTTTTTTTTTTTTGTTTTTGATATATTTATAATAATTGCACCAGGTTTAGTTTTACAATTCACCATTGAAGTTTTGGTTTTGACAGCTTATCTTAGCCTATGCAGTGCTCTTGACGTGGTTACCTGTCATTTACAACTAGCAAGTCTCTGCTGATTTCCTCGGCAGATGCCAGCCCTGCAGCCCATCAATCATCACTGGGAAGACAACTTGCTCAGAGAGAAAAACGAAAAAAGAAGGTGGAAACACATTTCTAATTTTCCGACCAGCGGCACTCTCACGTGAAGCCTGTAACTCTTAAATCCTAATTACTGTGAAGCTCCTCTCTCTGTCCCCAGCCACCACCACCAGTGCCTGTGGTGTCGGTGTTAAGGACTGGCCATAATGCACAGGTGTGTTATGTACAGTGCACATTTTCCAGTACCTGCCAATGAGTTATAGAAGGCAAACAGAGGGGAATGCACTGGTTTTCTTTTTCCCTTGTTAAAATCATGAAACCTGACTGACCGGCTTCATAATCCACTCACTGGAACCACCCCTTATCTCATTTTTTAAAAGAGGCGTGTATGTTCTTCTGGGTGAGCTCTTATTGGAAAGTCATGGATTCGATGGATGAACCACTCGGTGGGCAAGGAGCTGGCTGGCTGCCTGCACTCAAAGGGTTGCAGTCAATAGCTCAATGTCCAAGTGGCGGCCAGTAAAGAGTGGTGTTCCTCAGGGGTCTGTACTGGGACCAGTGCTGTTCAACATCTTTGTCGGCAACATGGACAGTGGGATAGAGTGCATCCTCAGCAAGTTTGCTGATGACACCAATCTTGGTGGTGCAGTTGACACGCTGGAGGGAAGGGATGCCATCCAGAGGGACCTGGACAGGCTGGAGAGGTGGGCTCGTGCAAATCGCATGAAGTTTAACCAAGCCAAGTGCAGGGTCCTGCACCTGGGTCAGGGCGATCCCAGGCACAAATACAGGTTGGGTGGAGAATGGCTGGAGAGCATCCCTGAGGAGAAGAACTTGGGGGTGTTGGCGGATGAGAAGCTCAACATGAGCCGGCAGTTGGGCATTGGCAGCCCAGAGAGCGAACCCCATCCTGGGCTGCATCAAGAGAAGCATGGCCAGCAGGTCTCAGGAGTTGATTCTGCCCCTCTACTCCGCACTCATGAGACCCCACCTGGAGTACTGTGTCCAGTTTTGGAGTCCTCAGCACAGGAATGACATGGACCTGTTGGAGTGGGTCCAGCAGAGGGCCACGAAGATGATCAGAGGGATGGAGCACCTCTCCTGTGAAGACAGGCTGAGAGAACTGGGGTTGTTCAGCCTGGAGAAGAGAAGGCTCCGGGGAGACCTCATAGCAGCCTATCAATATCTGAAGGGAGCTAC